>OX387240.1:92147285-92747285 GCA_947561735.1 Cenchrus americanus | reverse complement strand
GCTTCTTCTCTCCCCCGAGTGTGTGAGCCGGCTTCGGCCGTTGAGATGTGGGGATAGGAGCCGGTGGGCCCCACATCGCGGATGAGAGTTGGGTTCGGATCGTGGTTGAGATCCGGTGCTTTGGTGTGGTATTCCTTGAGCGGGGTGTGGACCCCACGAGGTGTGGACCTCGGAAGCGGAAGCTTCCCCGAGGTGTGGACCTCCTCGGCCTGCTCTGCTTACCTTGTATGTTTGCTTCTTGCTTTGCTTAAGCTTTCTACGGCCGGACTAGGGTTATCTCATGCATAGTAGAATATACACCGCTTTTGCCTCTTTGTTGGGAAGGTCGACATGACCTACCCGCTTATCGGGTAGACCACAGTGACTCGACGCGAGCGGGACTACGACTTCGACAACGACGGCCGGGTGGACTAGAGCTTTTCCTACACTTGAGCTGCCTGCGGATATGGAGTTCCCGCACTTTCATGAAGCCGCTGCTAGACGTCTTATTTATGTTTGATTCGGTCCCGATGGACTTGTACCGGCATGTGCCGAAGAGATGTACTCTGATTAATGTAATAAAATAAATGTTGTACTCTACTTTATTGTTTTATCTTTCTGTATGGATTTTGGAATCGCTGAGACAGGGATTGCACGTGGTAGCCTCCTGGGACTACCACCGAGGTGCTAAGATTCGGGATTCCGTTCGCGGAAATCCGGGTCGTTTCAGTTGGTACCAGAGCCATGCTTGACTGTAGGACGAGCCCCAGGAATGGTCGATAGTATAGGAAGCCGTTTCTGAACCTTGAAACTTTATATAAACCCCTTGGCTTCCGTATGTATATAACTATACTTATATATATGCATTACCTTCATTAACTTTCACTAACTACCTTACTAACTACGCTCTAACAACGTTGTGCAGATGGCGGAGACTACGTGGATTCCTTTGGAGTCGGACGGCAAGAGCTACGGAGGCTTCTGCCGCTTGCTGAGAGAGTGCACGGAGGCGGCCGGGAGTGGAGACCGACGGAGTCGGCTACAAGGGGAGGGCCATGGGGCACTTGGAGCAGACCCCCACTTACCTGACTGTCACGGTGCCGGCAGACCCACGTGTGCCGGAGTTCGAGGAGGTCGAGGTGCACTGTTTCGAGAGTTCGGTCACGGAGGCACACCAGACTGGCGCACGCAGGGCTCTCAAGAAGGTTTGTGTCCAGCTTAGGGAGAGGCTGAAGGACACTCCTTTCAGCGTGCTTCCGACAGAGATCTACGACCAGGGTCGCTGGGACTCGAGCGACCGGGCACGGTACCTGGAGGTGACTTCAGTGGAGGGGGAGGACCAGGTGATGCTCGCGGCCAGGCGGTGCATCCTGGCCCAGGACCGGGCACGCGCGCGGGGCGGACGGGGGAGATAGTGTACCTTCGGTGGAGGTGTGACGCGCCCGCGGCGGGTTCGAGACACGGAGGTGGAGAGAGAGAGGATATACTCGACGAGCCGGAGGCGTCGCACGTGAGGAATGGAGAGCTAGTGCGGCTTGGGTGGCGGCGGCCGCGGCCTAGCACGCGAGAGGGACGCCGGAGGATCGCTACTCGGGAGGCGCGGTTGAGGGCGAGCGGGAGCTGCATCGGGCTTCGGTGGAGGCCTCGCGTGAGGACGAGGGGGTGAGGCCGGCGAGAGACGAGAGATCGGTTGGAGTCGGTCGGAGCTACGGCCCGCTGACTATCAGGTCAAGGTGTGGGATCTACAGGAGGCGAGTCGACACAACTACCACCACTTGTGTTACCTTGGAGGACTGGTCTACGAGGAGAGGGACCGAGCAGCCAGGACCCGCGCGGCTTGGGAGCGGTCTGACCAGCAGAGGCTGACAGAGCTGGAGGCGCTCTCCGCACAGCTACCACCCAAGAAGAGACCCCGACTGAGGACAGAGACTTTCGAGCTTCCGCCGACGCACCTACCACGAGTACGCCCGTACCCGAGAGGTTCCCAGGACACGACAGAGATGGACCGTGCTCTTCAGGATACCTGTGACTACTACGGAGGACCGGCGATCGGGGTGCGGGATACCCAGGGGCACACTCACCGCCGTTCTACTCGGTACCACCGGACGCCGGCCCCCGAGGCACCTCGGTGTACTCCGTGAGGGGAGTAGAGTCTTCGCCGTAGATTACGAGATGTTGTAATAAGTTAGATGTGATGTTATCGCTCATGTGTCTTGACCTTAGCGCTACCCCATGATGTACCATGCGTTAGCGTGATGTGTTGCCGTGTACCCTCGAAGGTTGTTGGAGTAAACCTCGAGGTACACCCCTTTTGTATGGTGGCATTGATTGAGTGACATGGATCTTCATGGTTTCTTTCGGATTTCATGCTTCTTTATGACTGTCGAAATTCTTTGGTTAGGGGAATACTCCTTTATAGTTAATAACCTTAATAGATACATTCTCCCTACCGCTACTAACCCTTGCAAGCTGGAACGGATGTCCGGAGCAAGGAGGTCCGGGGCGACTCTTGGCCCGTTTCGAGGAGGTCGCCGGGGACGACGGAGGGGAGGATGCCCCTAACCCGGCGGGAGCGAGAGGCCGTGGACGCCGTGGAGGTCACGCGCCACGGAGGCGGGCTTCGTGGGGGCTGGCGGGCCGCGGAGGCCGAGGAGGCCGAGTTGGCGGTCGAGGAGCCGCGCACGACGACGAGGGAGCTCGGGAGCGAGGAGCTCGAGCACGAGCGGTACCCCGGCCGAGGGAGGAGCGAGGCCGGGGCTCGGGGACACGAGGTGCCACCACCGCCACCTCCCCCGAACTTGGCCGACGTGATGGCAGGTGCAAACACGACCGATGCGGACGATCACTCGGATGCTAGCCCGAACAACAACAACAACAACAACCCCGGGGGTCGGAACCGCTACGCGCCGGGGAGGGTTTCCGAGAAGAAGGTTGAGAACTTCAACAAGCTGCGACCGCCTACCTTCGACCACTCGGGCCGACCCGATGGACGCAGACAACTAGCTACGTGAGATTGAGAAGAAGCCGGAGCCGACCGAGCTTACGGGAGGAGGAGTGTGTGACCGTGGCCGCGCACCAGTTGGTCGGCACGGCCGGTGCGTGGTGGGACGGCTACGTGACTCGCACCGGGACCCGTTGCACATCGGGTGGGACGAGTTCGTGGAGGCCTTCGGGGAGTCACCACATTCCGGATGCGGTGATGGACGGGGAAGGCCGACGAGTTCGGGCACCTCAAGATGGGAAACATGTCGGTGCGGGGAGTACGCCAGCTGCTACGAGGGGCGATGAGGTACGTGCCGGAAGACACCGACACGGAGAGAAGAAGAAGGTTTGCGGTTCGAAAGGGGCGCACAAGGGGATGGCACACCACTTGTCCGCGCACGGCTGCCCGACACTTCGCTCCATCATCGACAAGGCACTGATCGTGGAGAGGTCAAGGCTTGAGTACATGGAGGTTCGTGGAAGCAAGTCCAAGCGCTCAGACCAGGCAGGACGCTCAGGTCCACCCCGGAGGCGAGAGGACGAGGCTACGCACGGGGCCACCGATCACGGCGAGAGGCACCACGCCTCTCAGTCTCAGCCGCAGAGCAGAGCCAACCCAGGCGGGAGTGGAGGTCAGAACAGCTGGAAACCGAGGCCACCACCGCAGTCAGCCGACAGATCCAAGGTGACTTGCTTCAACTGCCGTCAGGTTGGGCACAAGTCGTTCGAGTGCCCCCAGCAGGCACCACCAGGAAGTCAGAGCCGCAGCTCTCAGTTCCAGACCCCAGCCAAGCCACCAGCACCAGGAGGACAGCCACCTCGTACACAGCAGAGGACTGCTCAGCCGCCAGCTACACGAGGCCGTCTGAACCACCTCACCGCCGAGGATGCAGCAGCCGCACCCGACGTCACACTTGGTGAGTTCCTTGTTGACTCTGTTTTGGCAACCATTTTGTTCGATACTGGAGCTCAGTTTTCGTATATTTCTACCAAGTTTGCTAAAGAAAGGTCTTTACCAACTAAGCCTCGACCAAGGCCTATTTTGACTAGCTCTCCGCTAGGAGAGAAGAGGAGTACGTTAGAGTGCAGGGGAGTGAGGATGGTGTTTGAGGGACTACAGTTCACGGCAGACTTGACAGTCTTGGAGTCTACTGGGATTGACGTGATCCTAGGGATGGATTGGTTGGCAAAGCACAACGGGATAGTCTCTTGCAACCCCGAGTGATACGGCTAGAACACCCCGGCGGAACAATAGTGCGGATCGAGCCGCGAGTTCGAAGGTTGCTACGATGATGTGCAACATGAGTGGGAAAGAGATTGAAGAGATCCCGGTGGTCCGTGAGTTTCCGGACGTGTTCCCGGAGAGGAGCTTACGGAGCTACCCCCGCACCGGGACGTGGAGTTCGTGATTGAGTTGATTCCGGGGGCGGGGCCCGTTGCAAAGAGTCCGTACGGGATGTCGTCCGATGAGCCGGACGAGTTGAAGAAACAACTCAAGAAGTTGCTCGAGCAAGGGTTTGTTCGGCCAAGTGCCTCACCGTGGGGTTCACCAGTGCTCTTCGTGGAGAAGAAAGACGGCACAAAGAGGATGTGCATTGACTACCGCACGCTCAACTCGATGACAATCAAGAACAAGTACCCACTACCCAGAATCGAGGATTTGCTGGATAGGCTCAAAAAGGCAAGGTTCTTCTCCAAGATCGACTTGAGGTCGGGTTACCACCAAATGAAGATCCGAGAGCGGGATATACCCAAGACGGCCTTCACCACACGCTACGACTTGTACGAGTTCGTGGTGGTTTCTTTCGGGCCGACCAACGCCCTCGCTTACTTCATGAACTTGATGAACAAGGTCTTCATGGAAGAGTTGGACGGGTTTGTAGTGGTGTTTATCGATGATATCTTGATCTACTCTGAGACCACCGAGGAGCACGAGGAGCACACGAGAGTCATGCTAGAGAGGCCGAGGGCGGCGAAGAAGCGTACGCTAAGTTCGGCAAGTGCGAGTTCCGGATGGAGAAGGTCGCGTTCTTGGGACACGTGTTGTCGGCGGAGGGAATAGTTGTGGATCCGTCCAAAGTTGAGTCGGTGACCAAGTGGGAGCAGCCATTGAACGTGACGGATGTCGAAGCTTCCTTGGGTTGGCGGGTTACTATCGAAGGTTCATTGAGAACTTCTCCAAGATTGCAAAGCCAATGACCGAGTTGCTCAAGAACAACACGAAGTTCGAATGGTCAGAAGCGTGTGAGAAGAGCTTCCAGGAGCTGAAGAAGAGGCTCACCACGGCCAGTGCTTACCTTGCCGGATATCAAGAAAGACTTTGTAGTCTCTTGTGACGCTTCAAAGCAAGGACTTGGTTGTGTGCTGATGCGGGAAGGGAAAGTTGTGGCTTATGCTTCCGAGCAAATTTGAAGAAACACGAGGAAAACTACCCGACACACGACTTGGAGCCGGCAGGTGTTGTGCATGCACTCAAAATGCGGAGACATTACCTAATAGGGAACAAGTGTGAGCTGTTTTCCGACCACAAGAGCTCGAAGTACTTCTTTACACGGGACCGAGCCGAACATGAGCCGGAGACGGTGGTTAGAGCCGATCAAGGACTACGACGTCGAGATCAACTACCACCCAGGCAAAGCTAACGTCGTGGCAGATGCACTGAGCCGGAAAACATATTGCAACAACCTCATGGTAAAGGAAGAGCAACCGATCCCGCATGAAGAGCTAGAGAAGCTGAGAATCGAAATTGTAGACCAAGGCCAAGTCAACGCGATGCAAGTGACTTATGACACGGAGGAGCGAATCCGTACGCCCCGGAGGGAGTGTGCGAGAAATCAAAGTGCTTGCGAGAACTAATGAAGCGAGGGCAAAGCGAGAGGACTACCGGGTTGATGAACGGGGAGCCTTTGTGTGGTTGAAAGAACGGATCCGTGTTCCACAAGACAAGGCACTCCGGGAGCGGATCATGAGAGAAGCTCACGACTCGAGGTACTCGATTCACCCGGCAGCACCAAGATGTACGAGAGATCCGAAGATCGAGTGCGGGTGGAAGGACATGAAGAAGGATATAGCACACTACGTGGCCTGTTGCGACACCTGTAGCAGAGTAAAGATCGAACATCAGAAACCTGCTGGTTTGTTGAAGCCGTTGGATATCCCAGTGTGGAAGTGGGAGGACATTTCCATGGACTTTGTGGTGGGACTCCCTCCAACACCAAAAGGAAATGACTCGGTTTGGGTCATAGTGGACAGGTTGACCAAGGTGGCTCACTTTGTCCGGTGAAGACCCGTATGCAACCGAGAAGTTGGCGAACCGTACGTAGAACACGTACTCGGGCCGCATGGGACACCCGAAGTATTGTGTCCGATCGAGGGCCACGGCTTGTCTCCAAGTTTTGGCGAGCTTCCACAAGCTTATGGGCACCACACTCGGCTACGGCCACGGCTTTTCACCCACGGACGGATGGTCGGACGGAGAGGGTTAACCGGGTCCGGAGGACATGCTACGAGCTTGTGCACTCACCTATGGTGCGATTGGGAGAAGCGGTTGCCGTTTGCGAGTTCTCGTACAACAACGGCTTTCAAGCAAGTCTCCGGATGGCACCCTTCGAGGCACTTTACGGTCGAAAGTGCGGGACCCCGCTAGCTTGGTCGGAGGTTGGAGAGCGAGCTCGTTTGGGCCAGACAATCATTGAGGAAGCGAGAGGAGAAAGTTGAGAAAGTTCGCGAGAACCCGAAAATCGCTCAAAGTCGTCGAAGAGCTATGCCGACAAGAGAAGGAGAGAGTTGACCTTTGCGATTGGCGACGGGGTGTACTTGAAAGTCTCACCACTCCGAGGTACTAAGAGGTTCTTGGTGAAGGGAAAGCTTGCACCGAGGTACGTGGGACCGTACCCTATCACCCGTAGGATTGGAAGTTTGGCCTACCGGCTTGCACTACCCGAGACGATGGCGAGGAGTTCACCCGGTGTTTCACGTGTCACAGTCGAAGAAAAGTGAGAAGGCGGTGGAGGCAAAGCAAGTGCCCATGGAGATGCTTGACTTGCAAGACAACCTGGAGTATACAGAATATCCTGAGAAAATCTTGGACAGAGCCGTCAAGGAAACAAGGAGAACTACCATTCCTTTCGTAGAGTGTTGTGGAGCAACCATACAGAGCGAGAGGCAACATGGGAGAAGGAAGCTGATCTCAGGAAAGAGTACCCACACTTGTTCACGGAGGAGGTCGAGGACTAAATCTCGAGGACGAGATTCTCGGTGGTGGGGGAGAATGTAACAACCCAGGAATTTAGGTGTGCAAATTTTGCGAAAATTTAAAACTTTTTGCTTGCATTTGAGTGCTATCAATTTTTGAGCCAAAATTGCTAGCCTCTCACTAAATTCTCCACTAAATTATCCTATTTATAAAACTTATGTTTAAAATATGGTATAACTTGTGAGTTGGTTTTTCATTGGTTTTCTTGGAGTTCAATTGAGTGAAGTTTGAATTTGAAAGGGGATCAAATTCAAACTATTTTTCAAATTCTAGTCCAAACATATCCGTTTTAAAAAGGTAAAAAGCGACTAAGGTCGTTGGGTCGTATCTCTTCTTCCCTTGCGTTGCGGCGGCCCAACCCAAAGTGCCTTACGGCCCATCAACCCGCGCCGCACCCTTTCCCCTTCTCTATCTCTCGCCGCGCGGGTCCCATTCGTCGGCTCCCCCTCTTTCCCCTTTCTTTCCCTTATCACTTTGACCACCGCACCGGTCGGGCGAGCCGGAGCAAGGGAGCGCCGCCGGTCCGCCCCCACCAACTCGCGCGGGGGTGGCGCGCGCGGCCGAGCCGCACGGCCGGCACGCACGCCAAGGACCGGCGCCGCGCGCGCGGGACGGGGAGGCGACCGGGGGGAAAAAGGCAAAGGACGCCACCGCCCCTTCCCATGCGCATCCGAGGCGGGCGGGACTCCACCGCGGGCGCCGCCCGCCCCGCTCGGCGGCGGTGCCAAGGGCACGGAGGACCTTTCCCCCTCGAGGCCCCGCGGCGCGGATTCAAAAGGGAGAGGAGGCCGGTGAGGATTGGAGGCAAGGCTAACCACCCCTCTTGGGGTTTTCACTACCTCTCGCTCGGGCTGCGTGCCGGAGTGGAAGGAGAAAGCGGCGCGCGCCGCCGCGCGCCGCGCCGTTGGGGGGAGGCGTCGCGCGGGGAGGAGTGACATCGCCGTCGCGCCGCACCGGGAGGGGAAGGAGCGGGAACCGGGGAGCGGCGGAAGCACGGACCACGACGTCGAGCCAGGGGAGGAGCGCGACGACGTGAACACCTGCACCACCGGGGAGCGTCTACCTCGCCGGAACGCCTTCACGCCGGAACACCAACGACACGCCTTCGTCAGGCCGGCCACGACTACACCGTCGCCCCACCGTGAGCACCGCGGCCTTTCTCTTCTCTTCTCCCCCTTGGATTCTTCCTGTGTTGGCATCCCATGTGTGGAGACGCATCGCTATGGAATTTCTTGCCTGAGTGCTGGCCTTCGTGCCGCAGGATTGCCGTGCCGCGGCGGATGGGGGCTCCTGGGCCGGTTGTGCCTGCGAGCTCCCGCCGTCGCCGCGCGAAGAGCGATGCGGGCTCGGGTGGGATAGGAGAACAGGGGAGGCGTCGCGCCGCGGCTACCCCAAGCCGGCGGGCGAGCCCTCCCGGCGCACGTGGGCCGCCGTGCGTGGAAAGGCTGCTCGGGGTTTGGCCGTCGAGCCGTGGTCTTTGGTGCGAGAACGGGAACGCCCCCTGTCGACCCGCGGCGCGCCCGGGAACCGAGCGACCGCGCCGGCGAGCAAGCCGGGGCGCGCATGGCGTGTTGGGTTGTGCGGGCTTCGACCCGTGTGTTGCGTGGTGTGGTTTGCGAGCGCCGCGCCATGACGCGCCGGCGGCGGTGGCGTTGGGCCCGATGCACGGAACGGTGGCCGCTCGCCGCGCGGGGGAACATGGACGCGAGCGCCGGTCCGGCCGGAACACCCCGGTTCCGAGCCGTGACAGAACATCTTTTGGGCGGAGCGGTGGTGCCCGGACGGTTGCCACCCGCGGACCGGGCGCCGGCGACGCGCGCGCGCGGCCGCCGCTCCGTCCGGACATTTAGCCGAGCACCTAGAGTGCATGGTTCACCCGAGTGTGCGAGCCTAGGGAGATGGGCCGTCGGCCGGTCCGGGCTCATGGCCCGGTTAGGCGCGCCCTAGCAGGCCGCCGGCCCAGAGCGGGATAAGAGCAGGAGGGGGTATTCTAGACTTCGAACACCTTCTCCAGTGGGCTGTGTTGCGCCGGCCGATTGGGCCGAAACCTACCCTCGGGCCGAAGCGAGACCGCTGGGCCGCCCACGGCCCAGCAGCGCTTAAGGCCCTCTTCCGCTTGTCGGGCCGTGTGGCGCCGACGTCATGATGACGTCGCAGCCCAATTTTCGAAAATTCCTTTTCTCTTCGTTTAAAAATTCCGGAAAATGTTTTAACCTTTAAAAATTCGTAATAAATTATAGAGAGCTCGAGAAAAATACAAAACTAATTTCTATAAATCCGTATTTGCGAAACCTTGCTGATTGTAGGTAGTTTGGGTTCTTTTGGATCTTCTAAATTGGATTTTATTTGGAGTTATTGCTTAGATGTGCACCGTTATCTTATTTTCGCGTCGAATCTCGTGCCGCAGACCCGAGCTTCGACCGAGGAGGACGTGGAGGACCCCGAGTACACCGCTCCGGACAGACGGCGCTTCAACGGCAACGAAGGTGTCATGTCACTCCCAACCATATAGATCCCATGTTGATATATAGCCGCTAGTGCTTTACTTTAATGCATTGATCGATGAATTGCATAACCCGTTTAATAACCATGCCTTGATGCTTTGTTATACCCTGCTTCCTTGTTCTTCTACCTGTGGGACTAGCTACAGACCCCTAGCTAGTCCCTTACCTCAACTATCCATACTTTTGTTGCTTGATTATGGATGGTACTCCGGGTTTGGGCTGAGATGTGGGTATCTCGGTGTGATTCTAGCGTGTGTTCTGGGTGTGTATCTCCTTGCTGTGTTTTGGCGGGAGCGAGCCGCTGGTTACTTGTGAACGGCTGCCGAGGGAAGATGCGATCTGGCCTCTTACCCGAGGGTCGTGTCGTGTGGGATGGAGACGTTGAGTGCTCGCTCTCGACCCCTTATGGACCGATCGTCAGTTGACCTTGCTTCGGATGACTATTTTCGTACGTACCGCCCGCCTTGTTTTGGGCGGGGGTGCGGGGTGAGACTTGTAGTGGATAGCACCCCCTCCGTTGGAGGATCGGTGTGATCGTGTCGGGAGTGGTCTTTCCCTCCTTAGTAGACTTTGCCCCGGCAAGGCCGGGGGAAGGGTTCCCACGGCTTCGAGGGACCTCTCGCGGGTAGTATGAGCTCGCCGCGGAGGCGGGGCCAGGCTCGGAGATGCAGAAGGGTACTATCCACTTACTTGAGCTTCAGCCGTATGGTAGGGTCAGACACCGGTGACGGCCGGTTCCGGACCTATTCGGGCGGGTACAGTTGTACAACCTCTGCAGAGTGTTAAACCTATAGCTATAGTCCGTGTCCACTGGTTATGAACAGTCTTTCGATCTCTCACCTGACTAGTTACACTTCTCTTGTGCTTCTTCTCTCCCCCGAGTGTGTGAGCCCGGCTTCGGCCGTTGAGATGTGGGGATAGGAGCCGGTGGGCCCCACATCGCAGATGAGAGTTGGGTTCTGGATCGTGGTTGAGATCCGGTGCTTTGGTGTGGTATTCCTTGAGCGGGGTGTGGACCCCTGAGGTGTGGACCTCGGAAGCGGAAGCTTCCCCGAGGTGTGGACCTCCTCGCCGCTCTCGCTTACCTTGTATGTTGCACCGTCGCTTTGCTTAAGCTTTCTACGGACCGGACTAGGGTTATCTCATGCATAGTAGAATATACACCGCTTTTGCCTCTTTGTTGGGAAGCTGACATGACCTACCCGCTTATCGGGTAGACCCTGGTGACTCTGACGCAGAGCCGGACTACGACTTCGACAACGACGGCTGGGTGGACTAGAGCTTTTCCTACACTTGAGCTGCCCGCGGATATGGAGTTCCCGCACTTTCATGAAGCCGCTGCTAGACGTCTTATTTATGTTTGATTCGATCCCGATGGACTTGTACCGCATGTGCCGAAGAGATGTTCTCTCGATTAATGTAATAAAATAAATGTTGTACTCTACTTTATTGTTTTATCTTTTCGTATGGATTTTGGGAATCGCCGAGACGGGGATTGCACGTGGTAGCCTCCCGGGACTACCACCGAGGTGCTAAGATTCGGGATTCCGTTCGCGGAAATCCGGGTCGTTTCAGACCCGGCGTCGGTTCAACCGTGAAAAGCCGAAATTCCAATAGTGAGCTCTTATCGGTACTTCCGACCTTGTGTCGGTTGTACCACTAGGTAAACAGATTTTGAGAAATGATTGAGAATTTAGATGAGATTTGTTGGAGAAGAGGAATTATGGACATGTAGAGCACCCATAGGAGTTGGTGACTAGTCACAAACAATCAATCAAAGCTATAATCACCAACCTCTATGCCAAGATCCAAATTTTTGTAAGACACACACAAAAGGAAGAAAATAAAACATTTTGCTTCCTATCTAGGCAACAATAAAATTTATGTGCAAAAGACCAAGCCAAGTTACGAGAATCCAAGATGTTTAGCTCACTCCTCAAAGCACAAAACCTTTGCTCGTCTAGAGGCTTAGTGAAAATATCGGCAAGTTGCCTCTCGGTGCTTACATGACGTAAAGCAATATCTCCCTTAGCCTCGTGATCCCTTAAGAAGTGATGTCTAATGTCTATGTGCTTTGTTCTAGAGTGTTGGACAGGATTGTTCGCTACTTTGATAGCACTCTCATTGTCACACAAGAGTGGAATCTTACTAAACTTGCAACCATAATCACTCAACGTTTGCTTCATCCATAAGAGTTGTGCACAACAATCACCGGCCTCCACATATTCGGCTTCGGCCGTGGATAAAGCAACCGAGTTTTGCTTCTTTGAGCACCATGACACCAAAGACCTACCAAGAAATTGGCAAGTCCCAGTAGTTCTCTTTCGATCTACTTTGCAACCGGCATAGTCCAAATCGGAGTAGCCAAGCAAATCAAAAGTGGAGCCTTTGGGATACCACAAGCCTAGGTTAGGAGTGTGAACCAAATATCTAAAGATTCTCTTAACGGCCATTAGATGACACTCCTTAGGATTGGCTTGAAATCTTAGACACATGCACACACTAAGCATTATATCAGGCCTAGATGCACAAAGGTAAAGGAGGGAGCCAATCATGGAACGAAATACCTTTTGGTCGACCGACTTCCCTTCTTCATTGAGATCGAGATGTCCATTAAGTGCCATTGGTGTCTTGATGGGCTTAGAATCGGCCATGTCAAATCTCTTGAGCATATCCTTTACATACTTTGTTTTACATAAGAAAGTCTCTTCCTTCATTTACTTGATTTGAAAACCAAGAAAGAACTTCAATTCTCCCGTCATAGACATCTCAAATCTCTTGGTCATGATCCTACTAAATTCTTCACAAAATTTATCATTAGTAGATCCAAAATGATATCATCAACATAAATTTGACAAATGAATATATCTTTTCCATTTCTTTCTATGAAGAGAGTAGAATTGGCTTTGCCTATCTCAAATCCGTTCTTGAGAAGAAAATCCTTAAGGCATTCATACCATGCTCTAGGAGCTTGTTTAAGCCCGTAGAGTGCCTTATGGAGCTTGTACACATGGTTTGGAAATTTTGAGTCTTCAAAGCCTGGTGGTTGCTCAACATAAACTTATTCTTGGAGAGGTCCATTCAAGAATGCACTCTTCACATCCATTTGATGGAGCTTGAAATCATGATGGGTAGCATAGGCTAAAAGAATACGAATTGACTCAAGCCTTGCTATGGGAGCATAAGTCTCTCCAAAGTCCAAGCCTTCAACTTGAGTGTAACCCTTGCCAACGAGCCTTGCCTTGTTCTTTGTGACAACACCAAATTCATCTTGCTTGTTCCTAAAAACCCATTTGGTGCCTATCACATTTTGCTTGGCCCTTGGTACCAACTCCCAAACTTCATTTCTCTTGAAGTTTTTCAACTCTTCCTCCATTGCAATAATACAATCCGGATCCTCAAGAGCTTGTTCCACACTAAGAGGTTCCAAAGAGGAAACAAACGAGTAAAATGCACAAAAATTTGACAATCTAGACCGAGTTGTTACCCCTCTTTGAATACTCCCAAGTATGTTGTCAACGGGATGATCCCATTGAACCATTTGATGTACCCTTGGGTGTGGTGCTTGATATTGACGTTGAATGGGTCCATCATCATCATCTTCAACTTGTGGAGCTTCTCCTTTAGCTTCATCACTTTGTTCTCCCCCTTGATCAAAGCCCCGTCCATGATGATGAACTTGAGAACTTGGTGGTTCCACTCTTGTTGATGATGATGGATCTTGAGTGCTTGTGTCAACCGGAACTTGTACTTGAACCTCACGAGGCATCACTTCACTGGTCCCCATTCTAAAGATGGATACGCTTGGGGGTTCTTCATCATCTACAAGGTTTTCACTAACTTGCTCTCGTTGAGAGCCGTTGGATTCATCAAATTTCACATCTACTGTGGTCTCAACACAACCGGTGGTTTTGTTGAAAACACGATAGGCATGCTCGTTAGTTCCATAACTAAGAAGAAATCCTTCATCAACCTTCAATGCAAACTTTGAGGCTTTGGGTTTCTTGTTAAGTATGAAACACTTACACCCAAAGACCCTAAAGTAATGCACACTAGGCTTCTTACCAGTGATGATTTTGTAGGGAGTCTTATTCAAGTACTTGTGGAGGTAGAGGCGGTTGGCGGCATGGCATGCGGTGTTGATGGCTTTCGCCCAAAATGAGTCCGGAGTCTTGTATCCATCAAGCATTATCCTTGCCGCTTCAATTAATGTACGGTTCTTCCTCTCAACGATGCCATTTTGTTGAGGTGTATATGGAGTGGAGAGTTCATGCTTGATGCCTTCTTCATCTTGGAACTCTTCAACTTGAGTGTTCCTAAACTCCGAGCTGTTGTCACTTCTTATGTTCTTGACCTTGAGCTCGAACTCATTTTGAACTCTTCTAATGAACTTCTTCACAATTCCCTTTGCTTCACTTTTATCTTGCAAAAAGAATACCCAAGTGAAATGGGAAAAATTATCAACAATTACTAAACCGTATTTGTTACCACTGATGCTTATGTAGGCAATTGGTCCAAATAAATCCATGTGTAGTAGCTTCAATGGTCTTGATGAGGATAGGATGTTCTTGGCGGGATGATGAGCTCCAACTTGCTTCACGGCTTGACAAGCACTACATAACCTATCTTTCTCAAAAACAACATTTGTTAGTCCTAGGATGTGCTCATCTTTTTGAAGTTTGGCCAAGTTCCTCATGCCAACATGGGCTAGTCAGCGATGCCATAGCTAACCCAAGTCAGATTTTGCCACTAAGCAAGCCTTAGGGTCCACCTTCACTTTTGTGAAATCCACATAGTAAAGCTTTCCTCGTAAATGACCCGCAAAGACAATAGAGGAATCCTCCCTTCTAGAGACAGTCACACCCTCATGAGTAAAGAGACAATTGTAGCCTTTCTCACAAAGTTGTGAAGCCAATAACAAGTTGTACCCCAACCCTTGAACATGATAAACATCTTCAATTGAATTTGTTGTTGAGATAGCAATTTTACCTAGACCAATAACATCTCCTTGACCATTGTCTCCATAGATGATAGTTTCCGTAGGGTTGTCATAATGATCAAGGGATGCAAATAAGCCTTCATCTCCAGTCATATGATTAGTGGCACCACTATCAATCAACCATGCACTTCCACCGGAGGAGTAGGCCTACAAAACAAGTTTAAGCTTTTGGTTTAGGTACCCAAAATGATTTGGGTCCTTGGAGGTTAGATGCATAAACTTTTGGAACCCACACACTCTTCCTTATGGCCTTCATGGCATAGGCCCCAACATACTTGACCACGATTTTACCATTATGATCCAAAGTTACAATGTAGTCACAAGTGTAGTTGGGAGAGGGCTTGTGTTCAACCACATTCTTCGATGCCTTTGGTGGAGTGTTAACTCCACCACTTCCTTTTGTGGTGTTCATAATCTTTGGCATGTCCTTGGTTGTGGTAGAAGTGGTGACTCCATGGGCAATATCCATGATAGTGTTTAGGTAGCCACCCTTGTTCCACAAGGGAATCTCATGCCCTTTCACCACCACTCTACCATTGTCCTTGTTGTTCTTGTGATGCCCAAGTCCTTGCTTGTCAACTACCTTAGGTATTGACTTGGCACCAATGTTGCCTTGTGTAATCAACATGTTCAATCGGGCAATTTCCTTGTCCTTGCTCTTAATTTTCTCTTCAAGCCTTGCATGGTTAGTCTTGAGAGCATTTATATCAATGTTAGAGCAAAAAGAACAACTTTTGCCAGTGGAGGCACTAGAGTCCAATCTTGCAGAAGGAGTGGCTTTGGTGCTTTCTCAAAGACTACTAAAGTTAGCTTCAAGAGTTTTGTATTCTCCATCAAGCATGAGAGGCTTGATTGAAGCTCACTATGAGTAGCCTTTAGGGAAGCTAGAGATTCATTTGCCAAAGTGTAATCCTTTGACATCCTCTTGTTGGAATCATTGGCCAAAGACAAGTCTGTGGTTAACTTTTCCACCTTAGCCTTCTCCTCGGCAAGAAATTTCTCTAGAGCAAGGTTTCTTTCCTTATCAAGGATAAGCAAGTCTTCTTGCTCATGGAGGATCTCCTTCTTTTCCCAGTTTGTCCAAAAGCTTTTTAATTTCCTTGTGGCCCTTTTTATCAAATTTCTTTATCATGTTGTCTTCCATTTCCTTTTCCTCATCTATGTTTTCTATGTCACTACTAGGTGTGGATTAAGAGGAGATTGGAGAAGATGAGGTGGTAGATTCTTGTACCTTGCTCCCCCTTGCCATGAGGCAAAAGTGAGAGTGGTCCTCATCATCGGAGAGGTTGTTGAAGAGGCGTGGTGAAGATGACCCTTGTGCCATGGCAACGGTTGTCATACCTTGCTTCTTTGGTTCCTCATCTTCATCACTTGAGTCCCATTGTTGACCCACATGTGCACGCTCTTGGTACTTATTCTTGTATTCCTTGCTCCTTTCCTTGAATTTCTTCTCTTCCTCATTTTTGTTCTTGTTCTTGGGGCACTTGGCAATAAAGTGTCCATACTCTCCACACTCATAACACTTTCTTTGTGACTTCTTCTTTCTTTCATCGCCACCTTTTCTTGACGCTCTTGACTTCAAGAATTTCTTGTACTTCCTTATGGCAAAGGCGGTTTCTTCATCCGTGCTTCCTTCATTGCTAGTGTCTTCCTTTTTGCTTTTGGAGGGCTTAGGCTTTGCTTCCACCACTTCACTAGAGCTAGCATTGAGGGCTAAGCTCTTGCCCATCTTCAAGGTTAAAGACTTCTCCACATCTTGATCAACTAGTTCTTGATGCAAAATTTCTCCAAGAAGTTGAATGGGTGTCATTGTTGGGTATCTTGGATCCCTTCTTATCATTGCCGTCAAGTTTTGGTCCTTAGGGGCAAAAGCTCTTAGCAACTTCTTCGTGACCTTTGAATCATCCCAATCTTTACTTCCAAGAGCTCAAATGTCCGAGACAAGGACCATGAGCCTATCATACATTTCCTGTACGGTCTCTCCATCCTTCATGAAGAATAACTCAAGTTCCCCATTGATTAGGTCCATCTTCCCTTGTCTCACATGTTCGGTCCCCTCGTGTGCTTCCTTGAGTGTATCCCAAATCACTTTGGCAATTTGGATGTTCCGCACCTTGTTGAACTCTTGTGCACACAAGGATCCCGTGATGACTCTTGTTGCTTGCACATTGCGGTGCAGGTCTTGCTCATGATCAATAGTGAGGGCTTCGCCTTCGGCGGGTATTGTAACACCTACAACCACAATCTTCCAAAGAGAAGGGTGAAGCCCGTAAAGGTGCATTTGCATATCATAAGCCCATTTGGGATAGTCCTTCCCATCGAAATGAGGAGGCTTTCCCAAATGCACGGAATAGAATTTATCATTAGAGTTGTTGCCTGGAATTTGTGCGTAGTTGTGGGGCACTTCGTAGAAGCCGGAGTGGGTGTACTTGGCTTGCTCCTTCTTGATCATCTTCTTGAGGAGCTTCTTGGCCATCTTTTTGGCCTTCTTCTTCTTCTTGGCCTTTCTTCTCTTCTTTGCCACCTTCTTTGCCGGATCATCACCATCCTTGACATCTTGATCACTCGAGTCGGAGTCCGAGTCGGAGTCGGATGAGGAGTCGTCGGAGTCAATGTTGGATGGTGAACGGCTTGGAGCCTTGTTGGTGAGGTCACCGACTTGAGCCTCCATGATCTCTCTCTCTCTCTCTTGGGCTTCTTTTGCGACGATTTCTTCGGCGGTTGGGTTGCTTCCGACCCCCGACATCTCGATCCCTTAGCGGTTAAGCCTAAATCAAGGGATTAGGCTCTGATACCAATTGAAAGGACCTTGTGATGCCTAGAGGGGGAGTGAATAAGATCACTTCAAATTTCTGAAACAAATGCAGCGGTTAAAACACCTATCGGTACTACCGACGTGGTGCCGGAACTACCGAGGGGCTCGGTACTTCCGGTACCAGGTTGGTACTACCGACAGAGTGGAGTTGACTAAAACGAAATTTGAATTCAGCAGAGATTGTAGCAATTCTATTTGAATCAAAGTCTTAGTTTAGAGGCTAAGAACCACCTGCAACCACAGAGATGAGTTGGAATGCAACCAAATTATAGATCGGGCTAAAACAAGTTCTAGGGTTAGTGAGAGACAAAGAATTCAAGAAAGCAAGTGGATACACAAAGATGTAATCCGAAGTTCACACCCACAAAGGATGCTACGTCTCCATTGAGAATCCCACAAAGGGAGGGCTATCACCAAGAGCCTCTTTTCCTCTTCCGACCCCCACAAAGGAAGATTGGTGCTCACTAAGAATTCTCCACCAAGGAGAGGGTAATACAAATGATCCCGGGTGCACCACACAAAGAGGGCACTCAACGGGTGATGCCTAACCGTCTAGAAGCAAGCTTCAAGAGTAACAAATGCGAATCGAAAAGCCCGGAGATGCTTCAAGTGCTCTTGAGAAGGGGAGAATTGATGGGGCTCTCAAAGCTTGTGCCAACCTCACTAAGAATCACCTCTCTACTCAAACTCTAGCTCAAGGGAACCAAAGATTGGCTCTAGAGAAAAGAGAAGTGTTGTGAATGCTCAAGGAAGTGTTGTCTCGTGGTTGGTCAGCAATGAGTGAGGAGGGAGAAGGGGGTTTTTATACAACACCCCAAAAACTAGCCATTACTGTGCTGAGTCGGGTATCCTCGGTACTACCGACACGGTGTCGGTACTACTGAGGGGTTTCCTATAAATCCAACAGTGAAGCTTTATCGGTAGTTCCGACACTGGGTCAGTACTACCGACCCCCAGGCTAAAACTCGCCAGTGAAGCCATATCGGTACTACCGACCCGGTGTTGGTACTACCGACAAAAGCTGAGAGTTTGAGAAAAGATTAGCAAAAGTGCACGTGTCAACTCTAAACTCTTCTCACTCACTTGGGTTATCTCCTAGAGCACTTTTAGCATCTCTTGGCTATCAATTCGCATGCCCCTTTATAGTACGGTGTTTCCTATACTCAAATTCAAAATCAAAAATAAATTAAGCCTTGATTCGAGATGAAAACATCGGCTTGGAGTTGGGGGCCTTCCTTTGGTCAAAACCATGAGTTTCATTCACTTAAGTCTTGCACACATCTTGATCAAGTATTAAATACCACAAATTGTGCTTGTCACTATCACCAAAACAATTAGGGGCCAGATGCACTTTCAGGGCCCGAGATGCAGGGTCGTTTGATTGGTGGACTCACTTAGATCGGCCCAGGCATAGAAGCAAGCCCGGCCTTTCAAGTAGAAATAGCTAGACCCAGAAGCGGCGAGCCACACACAAGATTTGGCGCGATTGGGCTTGTAGTCCAATGGTATGACGGTCCAATGGGACGCTACCCACCAGGGTTCAAATTCTGGTGCTCGCACCTTTTCCTGGAAATCCAGGATTTACCGGCGTTATGCGATAAGTGGTAAGCGACGTTCCCGTCGACGACGAGATGTCATTGGTGACTTCAGGAATCTCCATATCTGCCGGTGTTCAGTCCTTCGGAGGTGCTCATAAGGGTAGGGTTTGCGTGCGTGTATTCATACGGGTGAGTGTGCGTGCGTGTTGTAAGCGTCTGCGTTGTACTATGTCATTCTCAAAAAAACACACACAAGATTTGGCCCCCGGGGCCACACAAGATTTAAGCAGCATTTATGAGTGGGAGGAAAATCTTTCATGAAAAAGGTGTTTTTTGGAGTATATTCAACAAGGAACGTATCAGGTGGAAACAACCCCTCCGTGCAGGAAACTTCAATCTGAGCCACACGATGTTGATCCAAAGGAGGGCTCATAGGAGGTCGGAGGGGTGATTTGCAAAAGTGTTTTTGCAAATCATCCCTCCCACCTCGCATGAGTTTTGTACATCACCCCTCCCACCTCTCATGAGCCTTCCCTCGGATCAACATCGTGTGGCTCCAGTTGAGGTTTGTTTGCACGGAGGGGTTAGTTTCCACCTGATATGTTTCCATTGAGGGAACGTACCAGGTGGAAACCAACCCCTCTGTGCAAACTATGGAAACTTCAATCTGAGCCACACGATGTTGATCCAAAGGAGGGCTCATAGGAGGTGGGAGGGTGATTTGCAAAAGTGTCTTTGCAAATCACTCCTCCCACCTCTCATGAGTTTTACACATCACCCCTCCCACCTCTCATGAATCTTCCCTTGGATCAATATCGTGTGGCTCCGATTGAAGTTTCCATAGTTTGCACTGAGGGGTTAGTTTCAACCTGATATGTTCCCCAAGGTAATCGTTGATTTTGGGAAATAGGAAACGTATAAGTTGTCAGGTGTCAGGGGACTAATGGGCCGGGTCCAATGGCCCGGCTCAGTAGGCCCATTAGGGTTAGGTTTATGGATAAGATCATGTCCTTACTCAGGGGTCAAGTAATCCTCTCGATTTAAAGAGAGGAGATGTATCAATCAAATCAAGCAAGAGATTAGAAGAAAAACCCTTCTCCCTTGCCGGTTGTGGGCGAAGTCCCGCGGCCGGCGTTCCCTGCGCCCCTCTAACCCTAGCCGCCGCCACAACCCTGGGAGTGAACAGTACCCGCGGGTACTGTAGCTCCCAGCCCTAATTCTCCACAAATCAGCCCCCAATTCTCGCAATTTCCTTCCTCGCACCGCAGTACATAACATAAGTACTACAACTATAACTGATTGAGCCTTTCCTTAAACTTTTTTTATCTTCCTATCTTCTTTATTAATTCTTATGTATGGTAATAACTTTTTCTATTTTATTTCTTGTCCCTTAAATAACGCAATTTTATGTTTTTTCTTTTCATTTTTTCTATATGTTTATTTTTCCTTTGTATATATAATTAGTTCCTTGTATCTACATATATTGTTTGGTTGTAAAAATTTGTTAGAAGCAGTTTTTAATAAGAACAATTTGTTCACAATGTTAAATTGTTTGTTAGCTTGATAAAATAAACTATTCGTATGTAACAGTAATTTGTTTGTTGGTGGACCCATACTATTTTAGACTGATATATTGAAATGCTAAATTATTGTTCAGTTTCTAGACTGAGATGTTTGGCAATGTGAATTTATTCGTGATGTTTTGTTTGTATTTTGGTCCCATACGATCAAATGTTTGTGATTCTCAATCCTTTTGTTTCTATTATATACCATTTTTATTTATAACGTTTAATCTTTTTATTTGCAAAATAGTCATTTGTTTCTAGTGTTCAATATTTATTCACAATAGTTTGAACTAATTCCTTTATATGTAAAATAACATACCTAACATACTACTCGAGTGGAATCTTATTTAATTGTGAAGATCTTGCCATAACAAATATAATGCTCCAGTTAAATATGTACAAAAACTAGATCGGTGGGTGTTGGTATTTGTTAAGCCTAAAAAATATTATGATGGATAATCCGCAAGCGCACGGATACCGGCGAGCACATCACCCGAGAAAAGGGTTTTATATATAAAATCCACAGAGAGAAAGGTAGAGAGAATGGTCTGAGTAAAAGACTAATCCCTGAGAAGGTATCAATGTCTTGACAGAAAGGAACCTCCCGAGAATCTATGGGGGGAGTCCTACGATTTCTATAGACGGGAGGTGGATTGCAAAGGAATCAATGGTGCTGTCACCACCACGATCTACCACCCTATCTGGAATATAGAAGGCATTCATAAGCTAGCTAGTCTAAGCACCATGCTTACACTAAACATGCAACTTTAATTCAAGAGCGACAGGAATTAAAGTATTCAAAGAGTTATGAACCGTAAGAACAATAAAAACAATGTTGCCCACTTGAATAAGAAGTTGATCTTTCCACAAGGTCTCAGTATCAGGCTCCAATGGAGTTGATCCCAGAGGTAGAAGATGAAGAGGAGACACCGACATGTCCGGGCCTTCCTTCAGCTTCGCCTCTACCGCTCTCTAATCCTCTCCAACAAGATTAGCTAGGTCTAATTAGATCATGGCTCTAATCTCTCAACTTGATACACCTCTCCAACACTAATTCTAATCTAGAGCTTCTATCTCAGGTAGGCATTGGTGATCAGAATGAATTCGATGCCTGCCTTGGGGTCAAAGGGGCTACTTATATAGTCCTGAGGGGGTACCGTGCGCCGTAGGATCAAACCTACCTAAACAAGTGGTTTAGATTGATCCTAGGAGGCGGTGGAGGAAGCTTCCAGAAGATGGACCGAAACGGGCTCGGGGGGAGCCCGATCGGCCTCCTCATGGGGACGGTCGGTCCCTGCTAATGCAAGTCCAGGTCCATCTTTGGTGGGTGTGTGTGTGTGTCGCTGTGCCCTTTCCGAAAAGCTATAATTTGCGTCAAACGGAGTCCGAATGAGGAGTTATGCCCGTTTTACCGAACCCCGCTCTGCGAGTGACATCTTCTGATTCTGAACTCCGAATATGGAAAATGATATATACGTTTCGATCATCTCGACGAGGTCTTCACAATGTTGCATTTTAATTCTTCATTTAAGATACTTCTAGATTGCTCTTTTGTAGGAGTTGGATCAGAGTACGATTGGGACACGTCTTGGAGTCGTATGACTTGATAATTCTCGTTGTTTTCCTGTTTAGTCCCTGCAAATCATAACTTCACCAAAACTCATGGAATTCATTAGTAGCAAACCCCTAAGTCTATATTGATATTCATTTTATGCCTTTTTCTATATTTAGTTGACAAGTAAAAGTATATGTTAATATGTGTCAACAAACTCCCCCAAGCCTACCCTTTGCTAGTCTCTAGCAAAGATATGCTTTAGCAGGATCAGGAGTTGCTACAACGCTTTCACACTTCAAAAGTACTATGGTTTTCAAAAACCAATTCTCCTCAACAAGATTTCTCTCTCTTACCTTCAACCTTTAAGAATAGCCTTTTCATAAATCTTGAGCAAATAAAAGACAAAACAATCAAGTCAAGCAGTATATCTCAAATTCTTTGATCCGCTATCATCTTGAGATTTTGCAAGATTTTTCAAATAAAACTCAGAGATCCTGTGTATGACCTTCTCAAACATGGAGTCACACTTAGAAATATATGTGTGGATGATAGTGTTGGATGGATGAGGGTGAAAGGTGGTAGGCCTTTTAGCCTAGCTCTTGGATTATATCTCTCTTTCTAAGATTTTTAAGATATGGGCTTTCCATTCTTGGAGAGGTGGGCTCTACTCGCCCTAGACTTTTGTCCATTTTTCTCTCTCCTTAGAAATGTGGGCTCTACTAGCCCTCGGACACGTGTCCATTATTCATCTCTAAATTTATTTTTTTAGGGAGGTAGGTCCTACTCGCCTGTTATGACACTTGTCCTTTTCTCTCCCTCTCTCGTCTCACTTCTTCCTCTCTTTATTTTGAATGTAGCCCCAAAATTCTTTTTAACATTGAGAGAGATATATCCTAGAGTTGCATGAGCTATATGGATTGATGGGAAATGCGTACTTCCATGTCAGAAGCAGCATAAATGGTGGATTGGAATGATCTTGATGTGTATGACAAGCTCTTAAGGATCAAACTTAAGAACTCATCATGTAAGATTTTTCAAGATTTAAGATAAAACCAGGAATCAAGCTTCTCTAGGAAAATGATCAATAACAACTCAACTTTTCATGAATCATCTTTCAAAGCCTAGACTCAGATTAAGCATGAACTTGCACAGGTTTTGGGTTTAGAGCAAATTAAGCATTTAAGCTTCAGGAGAATCTAGGTCTAAAAACTAAGCACTTTTTAAAGGAATTACGACGAAGTAACTATTCATCATCTCCAAGCATATATCATCAAGATCATTATTTAAGAGAAAAGCCAACTAGCAGACTCTAGCATTTTATTCAAACTAAGACTTTTAATTAACACTCAAATAACTAGCTAATATTAAATGCTTAGGATAGTGATACTTATCATGATAACTGGGGGTGCTCTCCCCCAAACTGGATCTTGAAGTAGTCCTTGATTTATCCTTCGACCTTGCTAGCCTTCGGGTCTTCCTTACTAATTTCTCCCTGTAAATATTAGTCTCGCACATACCCGAAGGAGCAAATTCAAGGATTATGTTGTGAGCCTTCAGGTGCCCACTTCTTTTGGGTTTTTTCTAAAATGTGTGGACCTTCATGTGCCCACATATTTTTTTTGAATTTTTATATGCAAAAGGGATGGTAAAACAAAAACATGTGAATGCAAAATTTTTATTTATTCATTATTTTTTCCTATGCCTCCACGGTACATAGTACATGGGGCCTTAAAGAATGCAAAAGCTGAAAATATTTTTTGGTTCTTTTTCAATGCAGGTATAGGGAAATAAACACGCTAATCTAAATATGAGTGGAGAATATGAAGATAAATACCGAGTTACCTCTCGGCGAGAGTTTAGAGTACTTACTCCCATGGCGTAAGTGTAGTGGACATTGATTGATTAGTTGATGACACGGGTAGTAGTAGGTCTTCCGAAGGTGTACTCTTGACGTCCTCCTCAGCATGGACTGAGTGTTCAGTTGGTTAGGGTCGAGCGGACTTCTTTTCAATCTTCTTAATTTCTTCCTTGTCTGTTAACTCCATTCCAACTAGGCTTGTGAATTCCGGAAACGTCTCCGCGTCTAGTTCTTCTTGGGTCTTGTGGTGTTCAGGAACAGTCTTGAATCTTGATGGGGACATTTTGCACAACATTGTCCCACAGTTAGTGGTCTTGGTCCGCCATCTTTGACATTGAGTAATGTTTGTTCCCGTGTTGTGGACAACTTCTCTGGAAGCTTCTTAGGTTGATGGAGCGATGTATGGTCGGCATTCCAGGGTCGTCCATCATAGTCTGATTTGATCGGGTTGATCATCTAGCTCCCTCCATGTCTCACTGTTCTTCTTGTTTTATCAGCTCGGTCATCCTTGAGTACATCATCTGATCTTGATAGCCACTTGGTGATGGCGTCGCCCATGTCCTTTGCTGATTCAGCTGCTTGAAGGAGGGTTGGATAGTGGCAGCTTTATTATGATGTTACTATGACATCTTGTGGCGGTTTCTCCCTTGAATGTATACAACTTGTGGAGTGATAGGTGCATGTGAGGAGGCATGGCTTGATCATCTTTAATGGAATTAGCCTCCTTCCGTTATGCCTCCATCATCCAGGAATTCCTCCTTGAGTGAGTGCTTCTGATTGTGGATCTTGTTTGCATCAGTCTTCTTCTTCTTGGTTCATAGGGAGTTCTTCTCTCTCACGTGTCTTGCTCCATCTCTAGTGAGTTCATCTCGATCTCTCCCAAACTTGTCTCCGAGTTTATTCTGCAGAGGTTAGTCTAGAAAATATACCATTGTCTACACAAGCAATTCTAGTTCAATAACCAAACCAGACTCCATGCCTAATCAGATTAAGGAAGGCTATTTAACCTAAGCACCATGCTTAATTTAAAAGCCAATGGAAGTATGACCGTACTTCCAAACCAAAGCTTACTATGGTAGACAAAAGGTAACATGAAAGCATTAGAGATTTAATCAAACAGAACAATACATCATGATCAGTGTTTAACAGAGTGAGCATGTCTTAAAGGTAGAGATAACCAAGCTAGTGTAGCAACATGATAGGAGATGTTTCTATGCATGTGATTCAATGTTGCATAACGACTGGTTAGACATACCTTGTATTGTCATCCTTCGTTCTCTTTGTTCCAAACCTAAAATGGTTAGTGACAAGAATACCCGAAGGAATATTTTTATAACTATACTTCTATGCTCACTACGCAGGGGTATATGCAAGTCTTAGAGAATTTCCCCCTAGCGTGCTTGTTTTTGGACAAAAAGCTCGTCCTTGGGAAACCTTCAAAATATGGTTCAAGATGGTGAAGTGGTTTCCCTTAAATTGCTAATCTCAAGATTTCAAGCCATTGGGACAACCACCCTTTCTAAATTTGTAGAGAAAAGAAGCATAAGGGGGTTGAAGATCTTATTGCACGGCAAGATTTGAGATGGCAATTGAATTCAGGAGTTTTCTCAAATGAGCATGGACTAGGTGGAAAAGTTCCATTTGTGAAGTAGCTTGCATGCTCATTGATGTTCTCCAAGTAATGTGCTCCTTCTGGTCCTCCTTAGATCCTTCATAAAATTTAGGATCTTGAGGGGACGCAAGAAAAAGGGCACAAGAGGATTCATTGGGCTCAAGGATGAGGTTACAGATGGGTTCGAAAAGTTATCTAATCCGAACATTGAAAGAGAGAGACAGAAATGCCTTCTTGATGGCTTGCTCTCTTCCTATGGCATGATTAGATATGCTATCCTTGAGGTTTCTCCAATGTCCTTGTGTAGCAAAAAGGATGCTTTCTAAGAGACTATCTCCTTAGGGAAATTGCATGCTCAAAAGTCTCTTGTGAAGCTTGAAGTTTCACGATTTTCCCAAACTCATCATCTACAAGGGTTGAATTTCTTCTTCCCTTAAAGGTTTTCATGACATTGATGGTTTGGGTTTGATAGCTAAGCCTTGGGATTGGAGTGAGGGTGATATAGCTATCAGAACTTCCCCTTTGTGGCTAGAGGATGATTTCTTTTCTTCCTTTGGGTGGTCATAAAGAATGCTAGTGTAAGGGTTCCACCCGCTGAGTTTGTCAAAGACAAACCTTGCCTTAGAAAAAGAAAGAAAAGCTCCTCTAGATACTGCATGATGGTCATGCGCACAACATTCGTAGGATGGGGCCAAAGATTCACTACCCTTAGAGGATAATGATACAAAGATTCCTTACCCCATTAAGGATATGATCCTGGCTCCTGTGGTGGACTATGGGGTAAAGGTCTACACTAAAGGTAGAACATATGGTTTCTCAGGCTCTTTCTTGCTTCATCTCTCAGTACCAGTCCACCAAAGATGAAGACTAGAGTTTTCGTCTATCGCTCCTAAGAAGGATTGTTTCATGATCATTTCAACCAACCGTAGGCGTAGCTCATGGACAGATATAATGATAAGATCTAAAGTTTCTAGTGGTCAGAACTTCTGCTTTAGGGTGCAGCCTAAGATAGATAAAAGTGGAACCAAGTGATCCCACAAAGATAGCAACAGGTGAGAACATAGGAAAAAAAATAAAATCTAAACTAAAGTATGGTACAAGATAAGCTATACTCAAGAGTTCTCTCTTAACCGTTTCTCTTGGCAACGGCGCCAGAAATGCTTGTTGGTATTTGTTAAGCCTACAGAAATATTATGATGGATAATCTGCAAGCGCATGGATACTGACGAGCACTTCACCCGGGAAGAGGGTAAAAATATCGAATCCATAGGGAGAAAGGACTTGACAGAAAGAGAGATAAGGAAAACTTGAGGATGTCTGGTTCTTATTCTCACAAGCTATGTCTATATTGTTCTTATGGGGTGATTGTCTGAAGGCACACTTAGGAAAGGGAACCTCCCGAGAATCTATGGGGGAGTCCTACGGTTTCTATAGACAGGAAGTGGACTGCTAAGGACTCAATGGTGCTGTCACCGCCACGATCTACCACACGATCCAGAATATAGAAGGCATTCATAAGATAGCTAGTCTAAGCACCACGCTTACACTAAACATGCAACTTTAATTCAATAGTGATAGGAATTAAAGTACTCAAAGAGTTATGAACCGTAAGAACAATAAAAACAATGTTGCGCACTTGAATAAGAAGTTGATCTTTCGACAAGGTCTCAGGATCAGGCTCCAATGGATTTGATCCCAGAGGTAGAAGATGAAGAGGACACACCGACATGTCCGGGCCTTCCTTCAGCTTCGCCTCTACCGCTCTCTAATCCTCTCGAACAAGATTAGCTAGGTCTAATTAGACCATGGCTCTAATCTCTCAACTTGATACAACTCTCCAACTCTAATTCTAATCTAGAGCTTCTATCTCAGGTAGGCATTGGTGATTAGAATGAATTTGATGCCTGCCCTGGGGTCAGAGGGGCTGCTTATATAGTCCTGAGGGGGTACCGTGCGCCGTAGGATCAAACCGACCTAAACAAGTGGTTTAGATTGATCCTAGGAGGCGGTGGAGGAAGCTTCTAGAAGATGGACCGAAACGGGCCCGGGGGAGCCCGATCGGCCTCCTCATGGGGACGGTCGGTCCCTGGTAATGCAATTCCAGGTCCATCTTTGGTGGATGTGTGTGCGTCGTCGTGCCGTATCCGAAAAGCTATAATTTGCGTCAAACGGAGTTCGGATGAGGGAGTTATGCCCGTTTTACCGAACCCCACTCTGCGACTGATATCTTCTGATTCTGAACTCCGAATATGGCAAATGATATATCCATTTTGATCATCTCGATGAGGTCTTCACAATGTTGAACTTTAATTCTTCATTTAAGATACTTCTAGGTTGCTCTTTTGTAGGAGTTGGATCGGAGTACGGTTGGGACACGTCTTGGAGTCGTATGACTTGATAATTCTCGTTGTTTTCCTACTTAGTCCCTGCAAATCATAACTTCATCAAAACTCATGGAATTCAATATTAGCAAACCCCTAAGTCTATATTGATATTCATTTTATGCCCTTTTCTATATTTAGTTGATAAGTAAAAGTATACGTTAATATGTGTCAACAGTGAGTTGAGACCGCCCATGGGTTTTCATTAAGAAGAAGACCGACTTCGAAAATCCCCCGAACCCCGATTTCACTGACGAGAGGATTTTTTTAAAACCAGCTCCGCAATTCACTCAAATGAGGAATCGAACATGGGTGTTCTGATTGTGACCATGCCTCAGCCCCTCTAACCAACTAGGCTAGAGGAACTTTGGTAGTTAAATATGTACCAACATCCTTGAGCTTGGTACACCAAATTATGGAGGCAACAACCAAATAGATTATTCCACCCTGCTCAAGGGTGCGTACATCAAATCTATCCCCTTGAGAACTCAATTTGATATGAGCCTAGTGCCAAGACGCATAGCACTCATGACAGTAGCAATTACCATAAGAGTACAAATTGCCTAGATTAGGTTTTCCTATCTTTGATGGAGAACACCCTAGAGTCTGGAAGGAGAAGTTTGAGAAGTATTTAGCATGTTTAATGTTCATGTCCATGTTTGGGTCCCTTTCTCCACTATAAACTTCGAGGGAAATGCTGAATTGCGGTTACACACCTATGAAGCACAACTTAGCATTGACTCTTGCCCTGAGTTGTGTGTAGCGGTAGAGCAAAAGTTTGGCAAAGATTTATACCTGTTGACAATCGATTTTGGTACACCTAGCTATGAGTTTATCGTCAACATTTGCACGGATTTGATATTCTAACCAATGGTACTAACCCTCCAGAGGTATCAAGTTCACTCTTGCATGTCGATTTTGGAGTTTATTGTTTACGCAGGAAAATAACGTTAAAGAGGAGACTTTCGGGATAAGTTCATCAAGCACTTTATGAGAAGATCATGAAGACCGTCACAAGTCAAGACATGAAATGAACATGACTCCAAATGATCCAAGCACTGAAGCATTAACACGTAAAACTCCGGGGACTTGGATGTTTACCAACGAGATCAACTCAACCCGAGAGATATTCTTGCAACCCAGGACAGCATGATCTTTCGGTGCAGATTCGGAGACTTAAATGTCCTCTGATGGCAAAATTTTGACTACCAAAGTTGTGGGCCTCGACGATACCTTTGATTTGGACATGTGGAAGGCCCAATTCGGATAAGGGAACTAGAAGATATGGCCCTCGAAATCCCTGCTGCGCAGTCAGTTCGAAATCAGAACAGATTATCTTCCAAGGCCGATTTGGAGATCTTATCTTCATTTCCAAGGAAATAAATGAATACCAAAGTTGGAGGAAATTTTGTTCCATACAACCAGGACACCGAATTTGCATTATTTGATGTCCGGACGTAGGAGATATGGTGCCGGCGAGGAAGGGCTGCGAATCAGGAAAATCTGGACGAGGCTGATTTTATGGAAACCAAGTTCCCTTCTCTCCCAAGGAAGATCTCATGCAAGGCAAGGTGGAGCACGCCCCAAGGCTCCCCAAGGGCATAAATACACCCCCTTGGGAGCCCAAGGAGATGTGATCGATCCATCCATTCATCAGAGAGCCGCCAACACGAAGAAGAAGCACCAGGAGGAAGCTGATGGCCGCGACAAGTCCTCGAGTTGCCTAGGAGATGGCTTAGGCTAGACCCTAGCCGCCATGGTTGGCCTTGTGTAGTGAAGCCATGGTGGAGTTCCGGAGCCGTGCCTTGGATTCATTAAGGCACATGTACTTTTGACGGTGATATCAATCTAATCTTGTCTTTACTTTGATCTACTTTGATGCATGCCTTCTATCATTCATGTGTGTAGCTAGCATATGACCTTAGTAGGAATGGATATAATCTATGTCTTGCGTATACATCGAAGTAGTGCACGGACTGAGGTTTATCGCTCGGTGATGAATATCCTTGCGTAGTGACAGTACGGTGGAGGAGAAAGCGGCGAGCGAACGTGTATCGGACCACTCCATATCGGGTTACTCCATATCGAGTGTAATCCTTATCATAGTGTAAGTTTAGATTAGTTTGTCACCTTGGCCGAAACGGCAACAAGAAGACGATAGGCTAGGGTTACCTTTTGATGCTTACCTTTATGGCTAGGTGGATGTGATCCATACATCCCTTCGTGTTTGTATGTTACCTTTATGCAATCAATACTTCACACAGGGTTAGACCGGTAGATTAGATAGATAGCTTTAGGAGTTTGCTTCCGATCCTTGGATTGACAAATCTAAGGAGGACCCTCCTTGGTGAAAAAGGCACCAAGTCACCCGTAGGCTTGCGGTGAACTTGAGCACGGTTTTGCACTGTCAACAAGCCCCTTTTTCTGGCGCCATTTCCGGGGATCGGTAACTCAAACCCTAGGTGATCTATCTTTCCTTTAACTAACCCTAATTTTTATCATTGCATATACACTTGCTTTCTTGTTTGTGTCCTTGAAAGTAGGTGGAAAACTAGACACAAAGCGATCGAGAAAAGTTTTCAACAATCAGACTTCAACAAATCCAACCTCGCTCAACCAAGTTGATGGCTACACATGATTTGTTCTTTAGTGGTAGGTGTTAACCTTGGTTAGTGGCCCAACATCCGCTATTGAGCCCCCACCCAAAGCAAACGAAGATGAACAAGTTATGCCTACGTGTGTCAATTAAGTTTTCTTAGACTAATGTCTTTTGGAGGTTTGTTTGTTCGAGCTATAGGTTTCAGAAACGGCCATGTCAAGCGTGATGGACGACTTATGTTAAGTCGACAAAGTCTATCTCTATCCCTTTTCTAAAATTTTGACTAGCCTCATCCTAAACCCTTAGGGAAAACCTCTCATACCTTTAGTAGTCCTAAAACCATAGGTTTGTTTTTCATCCAAAAATCCTACCCTTGTTTTCTTTTCTTCTTTTTCAAAACAACCTTAGATAGAATTTCTTCACCCGACTTATCTTTTCAAAATTCTTATCTTAAGCCAAAAATATAGGATACCATAAGCCTTACCTTAAAACCTTGTTAGCATGTTTAGTTCTTTTGATAAAGGAACAACATTGAAAGACTTTTTTCAAACATTGCTGCCCTTTTTACTAACTCCTTTGCATTTTGCATTAACCCCTTTTGTTTTATCATGCATAGGTTAGCTTGGCTTCTTCGCGAAACTTTTTGATGAATGCTTTATTTCCATAATGGTACTTCACGCGCGAGGCATTTTCTTTTGTAATCTTGTGTAAATGTGGTGTTTCTTGATTGCGGACAATCATCATTTGAGTTTTTAAAGCCTTGTTAATTTATATTGCATTGGTTGGTTTATAAACTTCACAATGTGCTCTACCTCTCTTACACTATAAAGAATTGTTAATCTTGGGATAAACATGGTGTCTTGACCTTGGTTAATAAATCTTTATGGCAGTGGAGAAGTTTGGCAACCACTTTGTAAGCATGGAGCTTAGAATTTGGTGTAAACATTGTCATTTTTTATATCCCTTCCTTTCATTTGCATTTTCACCTACACACACGTACACTCATTAGGTTCTCTTTTCTTTTTACTAGGTAAGCTACGCCACAAGTTAAGGTCTTAGGGTTGCATTTGGTTTGTTGGCAATTGTTTCTACTCCCGACCATCACCCCGGGGGTAGAATGTGCATTAGATTTTATTTGTAGGCATGGAGAAGTGTTCCCATGAGTTCTTGACCTATTGCAATCAAGATCATTAGTCATCTACAAGGCTTGAGAGGGAAGTCGTTGTTTCCATCAAGATATGAGAACATGTTCAGAGATGTACAATGGAAGAATATTTAATATTCAGAAGCTCCTTCAAACCTTCTTTCCAATGCATCAAGAATCATCAATTTTGAAGACCCGTACAAGGAGATATGGCAAAAACATTGAGCGCTGCGCAGTCTGAAATCAGCCTTGGACAGATTGCATCGCCGGAGTAAAATAGGCACAACTCTCTTGTTCGGAACCCGTTTCATGCGTACGATGGCTCGTTGGAAAGATAATTTCATAAACTTAAACTTGGAAGGGTGTTTCAGTACATTTTCTATTCTGGAAGTAAAGGAAAAAACTGTGGAAGATGAGGCAGCGACAAGGATGATGGAAGTCGGTGATGACGATATGACGAAGAATTGGAACCATGACTTGATGATAATAATAAGAAGTTGAAGAACACATGATTAACAAAGGAAAGAAGTGAAGATGATTCTCAAACACATGGAAATAGAGTATTACAAGCAATTCAAGTTCTTCCACACTTAGCAACACGCTAAGCATGGGGGAGGATTTGAAGGACGAAAGGGAAAAAGGCCACGTGGAGTACAAGGATCACCTTCACCAAGATGCTCATCATTCTTTCTCCATGCTAAGCACAATGCTTAAGCCTGGGGAAGGCCACCTTGCACTTCACTGCGAGCATCGAAAAGGACGGTAACTTGCTCTTAATTTTGTCTTTGTTCATCTCCTTTTAAATGCTTGCACATATATGCTTTCAACCATAGACAACCTTTGTATTTATCTCTCTATCAATAACATGGCTACTAGGAGGACAACCTAGGTTAGTTAGTTTTTTTACTTTTCAATAAATGAATCACCATCTCTTTTGAGCTTACCACGATGATATCATTTGTATGCCTTGCTTATGGAAAAATGATGAAAGTTGCCACCTTGTTTTACCTGCATGATGTTTTATATGACATGACTTTTTGCTCTTTATTAAAATGAACTTAAATTGATTAAATATCGGCTCTTTCAATTGTGGAGGTTAAATGATTAATCTTTAGACCCACATACTTTATGTTGCTCTTTGATTTAAGTTTACCGAAGACCTATGCCTTGCACTTGTTTTATTTAAAATCATTATGTTATCTACGTTTGTGAATCTCTGTAACACCCTAAAATTCCATCACTAAATTAACTTAGCAACAAACGGCTAGATTTAATTTCTTTAAGGACATAAATAAATTAATAAACAAATTGGCTTTTAAAATATTTAAACATCACAAAAATAATTTAGAAATAATAAGTGTTTGTGCATCATAATTCGAATGCATGGATTTCTGTTTGAGTGAAGTTTGAATGTTTGAAAAAAATGAATTTGAAAAGAAATTTAAAAAAGAAGAGATCCTCTTCTCCTCCCTCTCCCTCTCTTTTTCTTTCCCCGCCGGCCAAAGCATCTTTTCGCCCGCAAGCACCCCGAGCCGTCGGCCTGTTTCTTCCCCGCACGCGCGCCGTCGGCCCAAGCTAGCCCGGCCGCGCGGCCCCCGCCGCCCAAAGACGCCTCCCCCCCCCCTTTTTCTTTTTGCGGGCGGACCGACGGGGTGGGGCCCGGCCGTCAAGCCTTTCCCCTACCTCCCGCCCCGGCCGCCCCCCCCCCCCCTTCACGGCGCCGGCCGTTACCGGCCGCCTTCCCCGCGCCCCTCACCTTCAAACGTCGCATTTAAGGCCGTAATGAAGCTCTCCCTTCACTCCCCCTCTTCAATCGACGGTTACCCTCCTTAATCTTCCCCTCCCCTTAATTCCCCATCAAGGCCGTGGCCATTGATGGCCATGCTGCCGGGAAGCCGCCTTCCCCCTCCATCCCGAGCCTATTTAAGCGCCCCCAGAGCACCCCCGCACTCCCCCTTCTCTCCAAACCAAGCCTACATGCCTCCCCGTGCCCTAGCCGCTTGTGCCACCGAGTTGGACCGCCGGCCGCTGCCCGTGCTCCTCCACCGTCGGTGAAGCTCCTCAGTCCTTCCCGTTCGCTTCCCCTTCGCAGTTGTGAACTAATTCGTGTACCCAATCGAATCCGCAGGCTCCCGTGCGCCCCAATCGAGCTCGCCGTCGCCGCCTGTTGAGGATCGGCCGCCGGTGTTGATCTCCACCGCCGCCGCCTTTTCCATCAAATCCTCGCCCACCGGAGCTCCTACACGCTGTAAGGATCATGTTCCCGCCCTTCTTTGCTTCTTTACCGAGCCGCGCACCTCGCCGCCACTCGTCGGCCGCAGGCCGTCCGCCCCCATGGACGCCGCGCCTCGGTCGCCACTCGTTTCACCCGTGCAAGCGCATGGTTAGGTTCGCGATGACCCCAGCTGCGCGTAGAAGTTTTCCCCGCGCGTTTTCGTGGCCGGGAGCGCTAGATAGGTCGTCGCCGGCGACCCCCCGCCGCGCGCGCGCCGCCGCCGCGCGAGCTCCGCCTCCCAGCCGCTTGCAGGTGTGGATGGCCGTCGGATCGGCCGGCCGGCGGCCTAGATTAAAAGAAGGAACCCCCCCCCCCCCCCCCCCCGCTCGGTCCACCGTGGACCGGTGGACTTGGTCCACGGTGCCGGTCTACGACCGCGCCCGCCACCTGATCAAGGATCGACGGCGCAGATCGCGCCGTGCCTGGTCCACGCAGTGGCCGCCGGCCTTTTTCTGAAAAATCCCCTGAGCTCTTTAATATTCCATCCGAACCCTTCCACCTTTAAAAGATCTTCACATTTAGGTCCTGTTTTATTTGTTTAAGCCCCTAATTTATTAGAAAACCCTACCCGAGGTCCTTAACACCCTTTTAATAGTTTAAACCTTCTGTTTTTAAGTATAAATACGTTTTAGCCCCTGTATTCTTGCTGTTAGGTCCCTGTAAAGTTTAGTTTATCGCAGATTAGTCCTTATACCTTGTTTTTAGCATAACTTCTCCGTTATAGCTCCGTTTTTAGCGTTCTAGTAGTCCTTACGATCGTCTCAGCAAGCCCGTCACTTTAGTAGCATGTTTTCAGTCTTTAGGATTGATTGGTGATCTGTTTTATTTATTGTATGCTTTATGTGTGCATCGTAGATATCGTGCTCGTTTCAACCGAGCCACCTCTCGGGGACGATCGGGAGCGCTTGTTTGAAGAGGAGGAAGTTTTTGTGTAGCCGAGGAAGGCAAGTGGTCTTCTCCCCCTGTATGTTCTCTTTTTGTCCTATATAATTGCATTATAAATAATGTTTACTTTTATGATATCTTTGCATTAATTTGACGGGAAAACCTTTTTAAGGACCTACCTAGATCTTTTACCCTGATCCTTGGCCTAGCCCCTTTTAAATAAAGTTTTGGGTAGAAAACGCTAGTTGCTTAATATGGGTTGGTTAAATGGGTCTTTTATGGAAATGATATATGTTTAATAGCCAATGTTTTGGGTAATGCAAGAACACTTGATTTAATCGGAACATGGAGAACCACCCAAGAAAACATGCGCAACCACAGTGTTACATGGCTCTGACCTTAGCCGAATAATTAGGTGTGTGATCGTACTAGTGGCCCTTTTCCGAAAGGAGCAGAGGGGGATCCGGGTTGCAGGGGTATAGCCCGGTCCTTTTGGGGTAGTAGCCTTTGCTAAGGTACTGACCACTAGGGAGGGTTATGGTCCGCCCGATCCGTAACTATGCGGGTCGTTAGTCTTTTGCATGCCTTTGTAAAGGCTTCGTAGCGTCCCTATGCAATCACACCTCAGAAGTGTGGTATGGTGCTTGGCCAGCATCGCATGGTTGGGTTCAAAGTTCTTCGGAACTTTTACGCGAGCTGTGGGTAAAGTGTGCAAACCTCTGCAGAGTGTAAACTGATCGATCAGCCGTGCTCACAGTCATGAGCGGCTTGGACCCTCACATGATTAATAAACTTAAAGACGAGATAAATCGTGGTTGGTGAAGCTCGTTGAGCTTGGGCCGTTTTGTACTTAAATTTTTCTTAAGTGGGAGGTACGAACTTACACATAGTAATTAGGTGTTCTTTAATTAAAACTTGACCAACATTAAAATGCTAACCGCCGCATAACCTTAGCCTATCCTTGATAGCCGTGCATTTTTCCCCCGCTTGCTGAGCTCCAACCATAAGTGTGCTCAGCCTTGCTTATCGCTGTTCAGAGGAAAGCTTTGGAGGGGAGTTCTATGACGACTACGATGAGATCTGAGGCTTGCGGATCCCCAGTCAAGTGCCTGTGGGAGCGGAAGACGAGGACTCGACGAGTAGTTAGCGTTTTCCGTTGTTAGAGACCTTCGAGTCTCCCGCATGAGTGTAATAAGTGGTTAAACTCTGAAATACGTTTGAATACTGTTTATGATATTTCACTCATTTTTGTCTATCATATGTGTGTGAACCGATCCCGGCGCACATATGAGATGCACTTGGTTCCTCTTCGGAAATCGGGTGTGACAGAGTGGTATCGAAGCGGTGTTGATCGTAGGAACGCAGCCTTAGTTAGAAATGGACGAAATTTAAGGATTCATGTTCTAGATCATTTTGTCATCTTTCAAAACCACCTTATTTTCGCATAAAAATCTAATTTGTTCTTGTTCTTTTGTTGAAAATTTGCATCATTTTGATTTCCTCTATGCTGAGTTCACTTTCTCTTAACAGATGGCCAGGACTCGTCAGACTGCCCGCAAGAGCACCGGTGGTCGCCTTCCTTCAGGGCAGTTGGCTCCACGCTACCCAGCAGTCCAGGAGGAGGCACAGCTGGAGGAGATGCAGCAGGGGGTTGGAGACTATCCGGTATAGTTGCAGCCGGAGGCAGTGGAGCAGGGATATCAGGCAGTGCAGCACCGGGAAAATGTTGAGGAGGATCCAGAGGAAATCGTGTTTGAGGATGATGAGGCGGAGGAACATCCACAGCTATATGATGGAGTTTTTCTAGAGGTTGATGCAGATGGAGACATAATAATTCCACCAGAGGTTGAAGCTGTGCCAGAACCAGATGTGGTAGAGGAAGAAGAGCTTGAACAAAATGCTGCAGGTAATGATCCGGATGACTCCGGAGATGATTCTAGTAGCAGTGAAGATAGTTCCAGTGAAGAAGATGATGAAAATGAGGATGAAAGTGAAGAAGAAGAAGATGTGGACATAGAGGGATTGGAGGATGACAACAGTGCTGTGGGCAATGGAGAGGACAACAATGATAATCAGAATGAGGACAACAACAATAACAGTGAAAATGGAGACCAACAAGGTGATGAGCAAAGGTATCACAGGGCCGAGTATCATGAGCACACCTACGTCGGCCCGGACGCTCCATTCTGTGAGCTATTAGAGGAACTGTTGCAGGAGATAGAGCATGCAGTGAGACCGTTGTACATCACCAAGCACTATGTAGAGCCGGGGATGAGGGATTATTATACCACAGAGGTCCATGTCAGGGTTTCCACGGCACAGGCAGGTAGATGGAGGACCCGTACAATCCACCCCTGCACAACACATTTTGCCTCGAGGCGCCTACTATCAACGATGCCGCGAGAAGAGCACTATGGTCTATCGACAACACATTTCGTGATCGCATAGAAGGCACGGAGACTTCCGATTCGTCCCCGAGAGAGAGTTAGTGGTACGTAAAACACCGTGGTACCTATGGGGGATTTCCGAGATAGCCGTGTTGATATACTTGCTAGAGTGACGGCAGCTCTTAACACGTACTTGGAGGGAGCGACAACGCAGAGTTGGATAGGACACATCGGGAGCTACGAATGCACGAGCAAGAATAGCTCGGTGGAAGCCCACGGTGGCAGACAAAGCAACCACCCGACGAAGCGAAGCATCTTGTCCTTCCCGTTCGCCTCCACGCAAAAGACTTCGATACGGCACTCAAAGAAGCAACCACCGGTCTTCGGTGGAATAGGAACTAGGATATCCACCCTCTTTTTGTTTTTCCGGTAGAGGTTCCTGCGAGGACGAACGATTGTAATAAGTTGTTGATTGAATCATGTTTGATTTGGATCTTTGTGTGAGTGAGTTGTATTGTGGAGTGATGACCACAAATGCAACAAGAAAAATCATGTTAAGTCCATGGTTAGTTGGGGTTCAATTCTAAGTTGTCATCTACCTTACTTATCATACCAAATCAATCGTACAAAATCTGTTCGCGCTGCTCCTTGATAGCACAAAGCAATGTTTTTATCATAACTCAAGCTACGTAACTCCGATTGACCTAAATCCAGTTGGGTTGGTTCACAAATTTTGTGGATCAACCTCTGTCCAAAATTCAGCACTAAAGGATTAATATACAGAGTTATAAATAGAACAATGGGGCTAACGAGAATCTGTAAAACCATGCTAACACAGCTGCGGTGTTCGAATTTTATCTCAAGTTGTGGATTTCCAAATGAGATAAAACCAGTGGGGTTAGTTTCATAAATATGTTCTACACGTCCCGGCAAAAGTTCATAATTTTTGAAGAAGGATACTATGGGATACAATTGTTTTATCGGGATCAACCGAATCTGTCACCAGAAAAGAAAATCATGCCGATTCCTTAATTCAAACTTACTTCTTTATACATCGGTTCGATATTCTTATCCGAAATATCTTTCTCTAACAATCAGATGGTAAACACCAGGTCGGGAGGAGGACGAGACGTTCCACCGTTGTTCGGGCACATATTGCCAACCAGCAGAACCCGGTGCCACCTCCCCCACTCAATCCCGCAATGGATCCCGCTACCCAGCCAATTCTTCGTCGCTCGATGCACCGATTCGAACCTCACCGCCGCGGTGCGGAACCTTCAAGCCCAAAGAAACCAGCCGCAGCACCACCCCCACCACCACCACCCGCTCCGAGAGACAAGCATAAGGAGTTCATGAGCCACCACCCTCCCACCTACTCCCACTCAACCGATCCGCTAGATGCCGACGATTGGTTGAAAACCGTTACCAAAAAGTTGGAGAGAGATCGGTGTAATGACCGAGAAATGGTCCTTTATGCTTCCGGACGCCCGGAAGGGCGGTGCATCGATTGGTGGGATGCCTACACAGTCACTCACCCTGCGCCCAACACCATTACATGGCAGCAGTTCAGAGATGCTTTTCGCGCTCACCACATCCCTGATGGGGTATTGAAGCTAAAGCAGAGAGAGTTCCTTGCTCTGAAACAGGGCAATATGTTTGTAAACGAATACCTTGACAAATTTACTCAGTTGTCTCGGTATGCTCCAGACGAGGTCAACACGGATCCGAAAAGGCAAGAACGCTTCCTGGATGGGTTGATAGGACCACTGAATTATCAGCTCCAGAGCCATACCTTTCCAGATTTCGCCACTCTGTTAAACAAGGCAATTGGCCTAGAGAACAAACGCAGAGAGCTTGGGGAGCAGAAACGTAAGTTTCAATCCCGGTGGTCGATCCCAAAGAGCCCATACCCGCCCACGCTACAGCTACCAACAGAATACACCATTCTCGCTCCCGGAGGACATGGTGGAAAGCACCCACGAACATGCAAGTGCGGCGTTCTTTCCAAAGAACCTCAACGATTCAACCCGCAAACTCCTCGCACACCAAACTTCCAACAGAACCGCCCAGCTCTTACCCTGGGTGCACCGGCAAGGAACACCACTCCTGTGCAGCCTAATGGATGCTTCAAATGTGGCGAGTTGGGACATTATGCTAATAACTGTCCTAAACATGGAATGCAGACTCCCCAGAAGAGTAATATTCAGAAAGTTGGACAGTCATCAACTCCAGCGCGCCCGGAAATGCGGGTACTCCGGGCAACAAAGCATAGCAAAACTATGTGCGCAAAGAAGGTGCACAACATGACCGTGGACCGGGCACAAGACGCTTCTAGGGTTGTGCTTGGTACGTTCCCTATCGACTCGTACCGCTACAGTACTATTTGATTCGGGAGCTACGCATTCATTCATTACTGATCAGTTCGTAGCAAAGCATAATATGCCTGTGAGTCCAATGAAGAAACCGTTGCTTGTTAGTTCACCGGGCGGTGATATGAAAGCCAGTCATCTGTGCCCACAAGTAAACCTTAAAATTATGGGGATAGATTTTCCATCCAATTTGGTAGTCCTAAAATCCTGGGGCATAGATGTAATCTTAGGAATGGATTGGTTAAGAAAGTATGATGGGGTTATCCAGTGCCGGGAGAAATCAGTTCACTTGACTAGTCCACAAGGGGACAGAATAGAATTTATCGCAACACCGTCACCTACTGGGAAGGAGTTAGTGAATTCAATGAAAGGAAAAGTTCTGGAGGATATTAAGGTGGTGAATGAGTACCCGGATGTATTCCCTGATGACTTACCAGGTATGCCACCTGACCGAGACATTGAATTCAGTATCGAACTCTTACCTGGTACTGCTCCTATATCCAAAAGACCGTATAGAATGGATGTTAAGGATTTGGCAGAATTAAAGAAACAAATAGAGGTTGTTAAGTAAAGGGTTTATCCGTCCTAGTTCATCACCATGGGGAGCCCCCACACTCTTCGTAGATAAAAAGGATGGATCTAGGAGGATGTGTGTAGACTATCGATCTCTCAATGAGGTCACTATCAAAAATAAATATCCTTTACCCCGGATCGAGGATCTGTTCGATCAAATGAGAGGGGCGAAAGTTTTATCTAAGATAGATCCGCGATCCGGCTACCATCACCGAAGATCCGTATGGAGGATATTCCTAAAATAGCTTTCACCTCAAGATATGGTCTATATGAGTTCACAAAGTGATGTCTTTTGGATTGACCAACGCTCCAAAGATACTTTATGTATCTAATGAACAAGGTTTTCATGGAATATCCGGACGAGTTTGTGGTAGTATTTATAGATGACATCCTAGTATTCTCTCGAATGAAGTGGAACATGAGGAACACTTGAGATCGGTATTGCGAAACTTCGAGAGCATCGTTATATGCCAAATTCGGCAAGTGTGATTTTTGGTTGAAGGAGGTCTCTTTTCTTGGGCACATTATCACCGACGGAGGAATTGCCGTAGACCCGAGTAAAGTTCGGGACGTGCTTGAATTGGAATCCACCTAAAAATGTACCGTAAATCGGGAGTTTTCTTGGTTTGGCGGTGCTACTACCGACGGTTCATAGAGGGATTCTCGAGGATTGTAAAACCCCTCACTTCTTTGTTGGAGAAAGGAAAGGAGTTTAAATGGGATGATAGGTGCCAAACTAGCTTTGAAGAATTGAAGAAGAAACTGACCACCGCACCAGTACTAATAATGCCTGATATACACAAAGGATTTGATGTGTATTGTGATGCATCAAGACAGGGGTCTAGGATGTGTTCGATGCGGAGAAGGAAAAGTGGTAGCATATGCTTCTAGGCAACTAAGGAAGCATGAACAAAACTACCCTACTCATGACCTAGAGTTAGCAGCTATAGCGCACGCACTGAAGATTTGGAGACACTATATGATTGGAAATAAGTGTCAGATATTCACGGACCACAAAAGCCTAAAGTACATCTTTACTCAAAGATATCTCAATCTCAGACAACGAAGGTGGTTAGAGCTGATTAAGGACTACGATTTGGATATACAGTATCACCCAGGAAAGGCCAACGTGGTGGCAGATGCCTTGAGCCATAAGAGTCAAGCAAACATGTTAGTAGCTCGATTAATGCCCCAGGAACTGTGTTGGGAAATGGCACGACTCAATCTAGGGATAGCTGCACCAAGCGAAAGTATGACCTTAGAAATTGAGTCAACTCTTGAACAAGAGATTAGAAAAGGACAATTGGATGATGAAAAGATTAAGGGATATAAGAAATTGATTGAACAAGGCAAAGTTCCGGAATTCAGAGAAGATGAACAGGGAACCATTTGGTTTAGGAACAGGATCTGTGTACCGGAAATCAAACATCTTCGTGAGTCTATATTGAAAGAAGCACACGATTCAGCCCTCTCTATACATCCAGGAAGTACCAAAATGTACCAAGATTTAAAGCAGAAATATTGGTGGTACGGTATGAAGAAAGATGTTGCAGCTCATGTGGCACTGTGTGATGTATGTCAAAGAGTAAAAGCAGAGCATCAAAGACCAAAGGGGTTACTACAACCACCTGCAGTACCTCGAATGGAAGTGGGAAGAGATTGGTATGGATTTTATAGTGGGATTACCACGTACACGTGATGGATACGATTCGATATGGGTAATAGTGGACAGATTAACCAAAGGTGCACATTTCATACCAAGAAAGACCACATATTCGGGAACAAAGTTAGCGGAACTATACATATCAAAGATAGTATGTTTGCATGGGGTTCCAAAGAAGATAGTATCGGACCGAGGCACTCGGTTCACGTCTCGATTCTCGCGTAAATTACATGAGTCTATGGATACGAAGTTAAATTTCAGCTCAGCATATCATCCACAGACAGATGGTCAGACTGAAAGGACGAATCAAATCTTAGAAGATATGTTAAGGGCATGTGCCTTGAAACATGGTGGAAGTTGGGATAAAAGCTTGCCATACGCGGAATTCGCATACAACAATAGTTATCAGAGTAGTCTCAAGATGGCACCGTTTGAAGCTCTGTATGGAAGGAAGTGCAGAACGCCATTGTTCTGGAACCAGACAGGGGAGAGTCAACTCTTTGGTCCAGAAATAATAAAGGAGGCAGAAAGACAAGTGGAGATAATTCGGGAAAATCTCAAGATTGCTCAATCTAGGCAAAAGAGTTATGCAGACCCTAAGAGAAGAGAAGTGATATTTGAAGTCGGAGATTATGCATATCTTAGAGTGTCACCTATCCGAGGTCTTCGAAGGTTTAATATCGTAGGGAAGTTATCACCTCGCTTTATCGGACCTTTCCAAGTCTTGGAAAGACGTGGCGAAGTAGCTTATCGGTTGGAGTTACCTGAACGCTTGGCAGGTGTTCATGACGTGTTCCACGTGTCTCAATTGAAAAAGTGTACAAGTGAGGTCAGAGTAGAGCATTTACCATTGGAAGAACTTGAGGTAAAGGATGATCTGACATACAAGGAACACCCAGTCAAGATCTTGGATACATCCGAAAGGGCTACTCGCAGCAAGGTCATTAGGATGTGCAGGATGCAATGGAGTCACCATTCAGAGGATGAGGCTACTTGGGAAACAGAGGACGAACTTAAGGAAGAATTCCCTCAGCTGTTCTCTAATCTTCCTGAATCTCGGGACGAGATTCTCTTTAAGGGGTAGGATTTGTAACACCCTAAAATTCCATCACTAAATTAACTTAGCAACAAACGGCTAGATTTAATTTCTTTAAGGACATAAATAAATTAATAAACAAATTGGCTTTTAAAATATTTAAACATCACAAAAATAATTTAGAAATAATAAGTGTTTATGCATCATAATTCGAATGCATGGATTTCTGTTTGAGTGAAGTTTGAATGTTTGAAAAAAATGAATTTGAAAAGAAATTTAAAAAAGAAGAGATCCTCTTCTCCTCCCTCTCCCTCTCTTTTTCTTTCCCCGCTGGCCCAGCATCTTTTTCGGCCCGCAAGCACCCCAGGCCGTCGGCCTGTTTCTTCCCCGGCGCGCGCGTCGGCCCAAGCCGGCCCGGCTCCGCGGCCCCCCGCCCGCCCAAGCACGCCTCCCCCCCTTTTTTTTTTTGCGGGGGCGGACGACAGGTGGGGCCCGGCCGTCAGGCCTTTCCCCTACCTCCAGCCCGGGTCAGCCGCGCCCCCCCCTTCACGGCGCCGGCCATTACCGGCCGCCTTCCCCGCGCCCCTCACCTTCAAACGCCGCATTTAAGTCTGCAATGAAGCTCTCCCTTCACTCTCCCTCTTCAATCGACGGTTACCCTCCTTAATCTTCCCCTCCCCTTAATTCCCCATCAAGGCCATGGCCATTGATGGCCATGCCGCCGGGAAGCCGCCTTCCCCCTCCATCCCGAGCCTATTTAAGCGCCCCGCAGCACCCCCGCACTCCCCCTTTGCTCCAAACCAAGCCTACACGCCTCCCCGTGCCCTAGCCGCTTGTGCCACCGAGTTGGACCGCCGGCCGCCGCGCCATTGCCGCTGCCCGTGCTCCTCCGCCGTCGGTGAAGCTCCTCAGTCCCTCTCGTTCGCTTCTCCTTCGCAGTTGTGAACTAATTCGTGTACCCAATCGAATCTGCAGGCTCCCGTGCGCCCCAATCGTGCTCGCCGTCGCCGCCCGTTGAGGATCGGCCGCCGGTGTTGATCTCCGCCGCCGCCGCCTTTTCCATCAAATCCTCGCCCACCGGAGCTCCTACACGCTGTAAGGATCATGTTCCCGCCCTTCTTTGCTTCTTTACCGAGCCGCGCACCTCGCCGCCGCCGCCGGCCGCCGGCCGTCCGCCCCCATGGACGCCGCGCCTCGGTCGCCGCTCGTTTCACCCGTGCAAGCGCATGGTTAGGTTCGCGATGACCCCGGGGCCCGCGCGTAGAAGTTTTCCCCCACGCGTTTTCGTGGCCGGGAGCGCTAGATAGGTCGTCGCCGGCAACCCCCGCCGCCGCGCGCCGCCGCCGCCGCCGCGCGCGCGAGCGCCGCCTCCCAGCCGCTTGCAGGCGTGGATGGCCGTCGGATCGGCCAGCAGCGACCTAGATTAAAAGAAGGAACCCCCCGCTCGGTCCACCGTGGACCGGTGGACTTGGTCCACGGCGCCGGTCTACGACCGCGCCCGCCGCCCGATCAAGGATCGATGGCGCAAATCGCGCCGTGCCTGGTCCACGCAGTGGCCGCTGGCCTTTTTCTGAAAAAAACCCTGAGCTCTTTAATATTCCATCTCAACCCTTCCACCTTTAAAAGATCTTCACATTTAGGTCCTGTTTTATTTGTTTAAGCCCCTAATTTATTAGAAAACCCTACCCGAGGTCCTTAACACCCTTTTAATAGTTTAAACCTTCTGTTTTTAAGCATAATTACGTTTTAGCCCTTGTTTTCTTGCTGATAGGTCCCTGTAGAGTTTAGTTTATCGTAGATTAGTCCTTATACCTTGTTTTTAGCATAACTTCTCTGTTATAGCTCCGTTTTTAGCGTTCTAGCAGTCCTCGCGATCGTCTCAGCGAGCCCGTCACTTTAGTAGCATGTTTTTAGTCTTTAGGATTGATTGGTGATCTGTTTTATTTATTGTATGCTTTATGTGTGCATCGTAGATATCGTGCCTGTTTCAACTGAGCCACCTCTCGGGGACGATCAGGAGCAGTTGTTTGAAGAGGAGGAAGTTTTTGCTGTAGCTGAGGAAGGCAAGTGGTCTTCTCCCCCTGTATGTTCTCTTTTTGTCCTATATAATTGCATTATAAATAATGTTTACTTTTATGATATCTTTGCATTAATTTGATGGGAAAACCTTTTTAAGGACTTACCTAGATCTTTTACCCTGATCCTTGGCCTAGCCCCTTTTAAATAAAGTTTTGGGTAGAAAACGCTAGTTGCTTAACATGGGTTGGTTAAATGGGTCTTTTATGGAAATGATATATGTTTAATAGCCAATGTTTTGGGTAATGCAATAACACTTGATTTAATCGGAACATGGAGAACCACCCAAGAAAACATGCGCAACCACAGTGTTACATGGCTCTGACCTTAGCCGAATAATTAGGTGTGTGATCGTACTAGTGGCCCTTTTCCGAAAGAAGCGAGAGGGGGATCCGGGTTGCGGTGGGTATAGCCCGGTCCTTTTGGGGTAGTAGCCTTTGCTAAGGTACTGACCACTAGGGAGGGTTATGGTCCGCCCTGATCTGTAACTATGCGGGTCGTTAGTCTTTTGCATGCCTTTGTAAAGGCTTCGTAGCGTCCCTATGCAATCACACCTCGGAAATGTGGTATGGTTCTTGGCCAGCATCGCATGGTTGGGTTTAAAGTTCTTCGGAACTTTTACGCGAACTGTGGGTAAAGTGTGCAAACCTCTGCAGAGTGTAAAACTGATCGATCAGCCGTGCTCACGGTCATGAGCGGCTTGGACCCTCACATGATTAATAAACTTAAAGACGAGATAAATCGTGGTTGGTGAAGCTCGTTGAGCTTGGGCTGTTTTGTACTTAAGTTTTTCTTAAGTGGGATGGTACGAACTTACACATAGTAATTAGGTGTTCTTTAATTAAAACTTGACCAACATTAAAATGCTAATCGCTGCATAACCTTAGCCTATCCTTGATAGCCGTGCATTTTTCCCCCGCTTGCTGAGCTCCAACCATAAGTGTGCTCAGCCTTGCTTATCGCTGTTCAGAGGAAAGCTTTGGAGGGGAGTTCTATGACGACTACGATGAGATCTGAGGCTTGCGGATCCCCAGTCAAGTGCCTGTGGGAGCGGAAGACGAGGACTCGACGAGTAGTTATCGTTTTCCGTTGTTAGAGACCTTCGAGTCTCCCGCATGAGTGTAATAAGTGGTTAAACTCTGAAATACGTTTGAATACTGTTTATGATATTTCACTCATTTTTGTCTATCATATGTGTGTGAACTGATCCTGGCGCACATATGAGATGCACTTGGTTCCTCTTCGGAAATCAGGTGTGACAATCTCTTGCAAGGCTCTACCTACCAAAGCCTATACACATACAAATACTTTCATGATGCAACCCTTAGTTTGCAAACTTATATCTTGATGAGTTGGGTTAGGATTGATTTCTGTGGTACGAGACTAAGAAGTTGGTCATTCCTTTGCGTATCTTTTTCATGCTAGCCATTTTTGTCCATGCATTGTGAGTTTTTACATTGGAAATTTCACAAACTTCGCTGGGCATCCACCCTAAACCCAAAACATCTTTTTGTGATTACCTCCTTGACCACAACCAAAATTGAGTATGGATGATCTTTCGATGAATTTTCTGAAAATTTTTTGGCAAAATTTCAAGACATATAACATATGGAGGGACTCATCAATGATTATGCGAGTTTTGACATGGAGGATGCCCTTGAAGATTTCAAAAGATTTATAAAGGAATACAATGATTTTGTACTTCTTTAACAGTCATAGGTCCCCTCACTTCTATGCTCGAGGATGAGCAATCATTTACGCATGGGAGAGGACTGCTATAGCAAGTACTATGTTGCTTAAAAGTTCGGAGGAGCATAAAATTAATGATGAATAAAAAATAAAAAAAGAGAAGAAAACATGAAGAAAAAAAGAAGAAGAAAAAAGAAGAAGAAAGAAAAAATAATAAGAAAAGAAAAAAACAAAAAAAGAGAAAAATAAAAATGCTTCTCAGTTCTTTTTAGCTTCATTTAAATCTTAGAGAATTTTGAAGACAAGTACATACTCAATTTTTTCCAACCATATGCAATCTGATAACAAGAACTTCATTCGTGTCTCGGGATCACCCATTTGCCACTTGCACATGTCCACCTTTCTAAATGTGTGTGTTCCATCTCTCTCCCTTTCCAACATTTATTTTCCATGGCCTTTTTGACTAGTCTCGGTAATTCCAATAGATCTCTCTTAGTTTGACAATATTGCAAATATAATGTTTTGCTAGGATTGTTTTTACCTACCAAGCTCCACATAAGCTTTCCACTTTCATATATGAGTACAATAGGTTGAGAATAATCTAGTATAGGCTTGAGTGACTTGACGAGATGAGTGTTTCTATGAGCTTTTGCAAGAGAACCTCACTTATGTTAGATGTGCAGCTTTTTGAAAACCCTTCACGATGCAACAAGGTAAAGGTTTGAAGTTTTCTTAAGTTCGAGAGCACTATATTTGTTTTATTGTGGCATGTTCTCTAATGATAGTCTATCTTCCATAATGAAGTAGCCAGTCAAAACTTGAACCTTAAATGCTAAATACTTGAGAGAGCAATATGTCTTGTTGTGTATAACTAAGTGCAAGGAAGTCATTGAAGGGCAACACTGATTACCAAATTAAGCAAAGACCTTGGACTTGCTCGAGGACGAGCAAGGTTTAAGCATGGGGGTATGTTGATGATCGATTTTGGTACATCTAGCTATGAGTTTACCGTCAAAATTTGCACGTATTTGATATTCTAACCAATGGTACTAACCCCCCGAGGTATCAAGTTCACTCTTGCATGTCGATTTTGGAGTTTATTGTTTACGCAGGAAAATAACGTTAAAGAGGAGACTTTCGGGATAAGTTCATCAAGCACTTTATGAGAAGATCATGAAGCCCGTCACAAGTCAAGACATGAAGTGAACACGACTCCAAATGATCCAAGGACTGAAGCATTAACACGTAAAACTCCGGGGACTTGGATGTTTACCAACGAGATCAACTCAGCCCGAGAGATATTCTCGCAACCCAGGACAACATGATCTTTCGGTGCAGATTCGAAGACTTAAATGTCCTCTAATGGCAAAAGTTTGACTACCAAAGTTGTGGGCCTCCACGATACCTTTGATTTGGACATGTGGAAGGCCCAATTCGGATAAGGGAGCTAGGAGATACGGCCCTCGAAATCCCTGCTGCACAGTCAGTTCGAAATCAGAACAAATTATCTTTCAATGCCGATTTGGAGATTTTATCTTCGTTTCTAAGGAAAGAAATGAATACCAAAGTTGGAGAAATTTCGTTCCATACAACTAGGACACCTAATTTGCATTATTTGGAGTCCGAACGTAGGAGATATGGTGCCGGCAAGGAAGGGCTGCAAATGAGGAAAATCTGGACAAGGCTGATTTTACGGAAACCAAGTTCCCTTCTCTCCCATGGAAGATCTCGTGCAAGGCAAGGTGGAGCACGCCCAAGGCTCCCCAAGGGCATAAATACACCCCCTTGGGAGCCCAAGGAGAGGTGATCGATCCATCCATTCATCAGAGAGCCGCCAACACGAAGGAGAAGCACCGGGAGGAAGCTGACGGCCGCCGCAAGTCCTCGAGTTGCCTAGAAGATGGCTTAGGCTAGACCCTAGCCGCCATGGTTGTCCCTGTGTGGTGAAGCCATGGTGGAGTTCCGGAGCCGTGCCTTGGATTCATCAAGGCACATGTACTTTTGACGGTGATATCAATCTAATCTTGTCTTTACTTTGATCTACTTTGATGCATGCCTTCTATAATTCATGTGTGTAGCTAGCATATGACTTTAGTAGGAATAGATCTAATCTATGTCTTGCGGATACATCGAAGTAGTGCACGAACCGAGGTTTATCGCTCGGTGATGAATATCCTTGCGTAGTGACAGTACGGTGGAGGAGAAAGCGGCGAGCGAACGTGTATCGGACCACTCCATACCGGGTTACTCCATATCGAGTGTAATCCTTATCATAGTATAAGTTTAGATTAGTTTGTCACCTTGGCCGGAACGGCAACAAGAAGACGATAGGCTAGGGTTACCTTTTGATGCTTACCTTTATGGCTAGGTGGATGTGATCCATACATTTCTTCGTATTTGTATGTTACCTTTATGCAATCAGTGCTTCACATAGGGTTAGACCGGTAGATTAGATAGATAGCTTTAGGAGTTTGCTTCCGATCCTTGGATTGACAATTCTAGGGAGGACCCTCGTTGGTGAAAAAGGCACCAAGTCACCCGTAGGCTTGCGGTGAACTTGAGCACGGTTTTGCACCGTCAACAATACCAAAACTATATAAAGGATATCTTAACCATTAGACAACAGGAGATGTGCTTGAGTATGTAGTAGGTTTGAACAGTCTAAGCATAGGGGCTTAGTGCATAATAAGGAGATGGGATAATGTTTTTTTTCAAAAGTTTTTATATGGTTTGAAATACAACACAGCTAATGCTATTTCCCTCCATAACTAATGGCAACCCGGCGACGTCGGCGGCCAACAACAGGAGTTCTTATTGGCGTCGCATGGCACGAGACAGCGACACAATCGATGGAGGACGGGCTCCGATGAGGAGGGCGCGGGGCGGCCGCGCTCCGGCATCCGGAGGCAAGAACGGGCGAGCGGCGGCGACACAGAGGTCAGGGCCCGGCGACAGGAGGGCCAAGCGGAGCGTCCGACGTCGGGAAGGACGGATGACGACGCTGCGATGGCCCAAAGATCTATAAGGGACAGGAAGACTGGGGAATTGGAGGAGAAAGGGACCGACAGAGGGGCGACGGAAGGGAGAATCGGAAGAGAAGCGGTCTGTGGTGGGTTGCGGCGCTGGAGGGAGGCCCACCGTCTTGCACTAGCATAGGGTAGACGCTGCCGTGGTGGAGGCAGGGGAGACGCTGGAGGGAGGGAGGAGGGTCGCAAGTGGGAGAAAAGAACTGGTTGAAACGTTATTTTTTGTAATCAGTGGCGTTGGTGGGTGATTGCCCACCAACTCCACACTTAGGTCTATATTGGGTGTTTTTGGAGCGCAAAAGAGGTGCTCCATGTCGGTGTTTTAACCCGGCAAACCTACCAAGGGGGTGTATGATCGACACTCCAAAACTCTACATCCATTTGCACTACAACTCCATGGAGTTTTGGAGTTAGGGTGCTTGGCTAGAAAATTGGCTAGAGTTGATGGAGTTATGCTCTAGAGTCATACCAAACACCCCATTGTGGATTTAAAGATTTAAATGAGATAAAAATGTAGTTATATATATTGGAAACTTTCAGGACTCCCTTGCCATGGTGCTATATCAGCATACACTTAGCTTACTCGGCAATAGGACTTACATGTGAGCGAACGAATCCGCTGGCTGATGTGTTACTAGTCATTAGTCTTCATTAGTCAGTTCATTACGTGGCATAAACTGACGTGGGATGATACTAAATCATTATTAAATTGAGGTTGGTTGAATAATGCACCCATTTAGGGACCCTTTGGCAGGGTTTTTTCAAGTGCTTCTCCATTGGCTTCTATAGAAGCCCTGCCAAACTAAAAAACGGCTTCCAAGCTGAAGCCATGGAGAAGCCATTTTGCAATTTGTACTACGGAGGTGAAGCCAAAAATAGTGGCTTCCCGCGGCTTCTTCCCCACATGTGACATAGAAGTGACAACCACAACTATTTTGCCAAACACTTTACAAAATGACTTCAGCTTTACCAAAAAGCCATTTTTTAAGTAGCCACCGCCGTTTTAGACATAGTCAAAGCCCTGCCAAAAGGGCCCTTAGTCAGAGACTGATTTACACCAATTTAAACGAGGAATGTCACCCTCTAGTGATACTCGTGGATGAAAAATACCATTTCTCCTTATAGAAAAAGATTTTAGTTTTCACGAGGAAAAAAAACTCGTTTGGCGCTGAGAGAAAAGAGGGGGCAGGCCGCAGTACGCGAAAGCGCTTCTCAATTTTCAGGCGACGGCTGCGAAGTTGGGCGCGGCGGAGGAGAGAGACAAGGGGGGAGGGGAGAGAGTCCCCGGAGGGAGACGACGGGGGACCTCGAGACCCTAATCCGGAGGAAGCCCGCGACTCCGATCACCTCCGTTCCTCCGCGTGAGTTCCCCACCCGCTCCAATCTCCGATCGCAAACCCCCATTCGCTTCGCTCTAGGAATTTCCGATTCTGGCAACGGGGGAGTTCCGGGGACCATTTCGTATTTCGGCGGCCATTCCTCGGTGTTTTGGTGCGTGTTAGCGGCGGGCTTGCTGTTCTCCACCTGTCCGGTGATGGATTGCTCTAGGGTTTTGTTGTAGCGGGGGTTTGTGGAAATTCTGGAGGGTTTCTTTTTCCTGGTTGGTTTGGGTATACTTTGGTGGTGGAAGCGGCGATTGGCCGCAATCATTCCCAGGGATTGGTCGCGGTGAAATGTGGGATGCTTTGGCGTCCATTTTTGGTAACTTGATTATTGGTATTGGGGCTAGCACTGGGGTCGGTTTTAGGTGCGTCTGGAGTTACTCTGCTATTGCTTTGGTGCATCACATGAAAAAAAAAGTATTCTTCCATTCCATAGGTTTTTAGTATTTTGGGCTGGGGCTTTGGGAATGGTGGTCACTTGTGCTATACCTTTTCACTCTAGGCCTTACTCAGAAGAGTATTGGAGAGTGGAGACTAATCAATTTATCAAGTATGAGATCAGTTGGTTTTTTGTCATTAAACTTGCATTATGATCGATTTTGACAAGAGAGCATTAGATTATAAGCTATATTTTAGGAACTTTTGCTGCATGCATGATGCACCTTTCAAAGTTGAGGATTTGCATGCGGACCCTGAATTGTCAGGAAGAGATCAAGATGCTGCAATTTTTGTCAGTGCAGCTTTCAAAGTTATGGAAATTAATGAGCAGCTGAGGAGATATTGAGAGGGAAAGTAGTTAACACAGCACATTTGCACTATGGTCTGTACCCATTTGCATGATGATGATGTCGCCTTGTGCATCTGTCCTTCAGGCTTTTTGGAGTTTAGAAACTGAAATCAGGAATGCTACGCTTAGCCTAATCATCAAATATTCTAGGTGACGTGTAATGGTAGTCCTGTTTTGGTACACAGTAGAAATAGTTCCTTAAGTTTGTTCATGAAAAGTTATGTAGAGAGTTTTTTTTAAGATGAAAATTGTTACATCAAGTCTAGGCAAAGTGTTCTTCTACAGTGCAACAGTTTGCTAACTTTCACCATTCCAGACTAAATATTTTCTCCATTGAACAAAACATTTCATGCTGCACTTTTCATCAGTGCAGTTTTTTCAAAAATATGGAACTTATTAATGGGCTGCAGAGGATATACCGAGAGAAGTAAAGTAGTGCGCACAGCACCTTTGCATTATGATCTGTACCCATGTGCATGATGATCAGTAGCCTGGTGCATCTTTCCTTCAGGGTTCTCAAGTTTAAGAACTTGAATCAGGAAGGTTGCGCTGCTATTAATAGTCCAACCAACAAATATTCTAGATGATGTGTAGTGGGAGTCCTGTTGTACACAGTATAAATTGTTCCTTAAGTTTTTTTACTGGAAATTGGCAGGGGAGGCCCCTACCCTTTTTTTAGTATATGAAAAGAAGTATGTACAGATAGGTTTTTTCTATATATGAAAAGAAGTGTGTACAGATAATTTATTCTTAACATAACAACAATTACATCAAATCTAGGCAACGTGATGTGTTGATTCTACAGTTTTAACAGCACGCTAACTTTCATCATTCCACACTAAATATTTGCATGCGTTGTACAGGCAAGCAATAGGTGAATAACGGCAATCATTTTCCTAACTGAGGATAACAAGCTATTCATACTTCATCTTGCACGGCTCCTAGGCTTTTGCTTATGGAATGTGCCAATTTGTATACAGAACATACTCAGGATCTTTTGATACCGTATAGATGGAAGAAAAGCATGTCTTGGTAAAACTGAAAGTCCATGCCAAACCGAAGTCATGCCTGACTTTAATAATTAGTTCACATAAAAGCTGTGTTATCATATTCTTTGTTTAAACTTGAATACTTGTTGTGATACTTCTATAAGTGGATCCTGACATTTCAAGCTTATTTGGATATAAAGCTGGATATGTTATCTGATATTTTATCTTTTTGAATCCTGACCTTTCAAGTTTTTTTGGATATAAGTTGGATATGCGCTGTGCTTAACAATGTGTTTTCTGCCAGGGAAGTGGAGTGCTTCCAGAGTGGCATCGCCTCTCGTCGCTCCCTCCTCCAGTGTGATCTCCCAACATGGGCCGGCCCGTGACTAGGGCTATGAGGAGGCGAGTGGAGGATAGGGCTATCAGGATGCGAGAAGAGGAGGAGAAGAAGAAGTGGATTGCGTCAGAGGAGGGTAGGGCTTTCAGGATGCGAGAGGATGATGATGATGAGGAGGAGGAGGAGGAGGAGGAGGAGGAGGAGGAGGAGGAGGAGGAGGAGGAGGAGAGGCAAAGGGAGGAGGTGGATTATCTGCTGGCATCCAAGGGAGGGAAGAAACAACAAGGGGAGGAGAGTGAAAGGGAGGGGATGCAGCAGCAAGAGGAAGAGGATATACGGCAGCGGCAAGAGAAAGCCGAGGAGGAGCTGCAGTTCAAGATTCTTCAGAGAAAAATGAAGCTCAAACTGAAAGTTAAAGAAGCACCCTACCTTAGAAAACAAAAGGTGAAATTGAAACCTGGAATGAGGAGTGTGAAGGAAAAGGAGTTCGAAGAATTGACTTGGAAATGCCCAAACTGCAGTGTGATCAACTTTCCACAACGGTGTCTTTTTGCGATGCTGCCAAATCTGGAGTGCAAATGTGGTGTGGAGGTAATAAAATTATATCTCATTTGATTCAGTCGATGATAATCAATTTGGATAATATATGTTTCTGTGCATTACAGTTATGTTTATAAATTGTTATTTTCTGAAGTAGGTTGCTTTTTTAGAATTTACCTTTTGTACTTTTCGGAATAAATTAAAATATTGTTCAATGACTGCTACGTACTTTCTCCAACTTGTACTATGTATGATGTTAATCTTTTTAAGTAGCAATAGATACTACAAAATGGTTAGACATTGAAGAAGATATTAAGCATGTCATGTGTTAACACTTACAATTCTTTTCCAATAGTGTTTGGCCCCTTTTACACTCTTGCATCTGTATCCTACTACACATTTTTCATGTATTTTAGTTCCCAAGTTAAGCTGAGTTTTAGTCCAAATTATCACCGTACTTTCAACTATTCCTTTTCCTCTTGGCGAGCTATTCTTAGAGCGCTAAACCTTAAGGTTGACCTTTTATTCCTACTGAAGAAGCTGGTAAAGTGGTATTCTAATGTCTTTTCTTTTGCCATTGCAGTCTACTGTGCCATTTGACTTCTCCTTGCATAAGATTGAGGTGAATGATAATTACCTTGTCCCTACAATCAGAAAACAGTTACCAAAACGTATGCCTTCTTTTTGGTGACACCTCTGTGCTCCCATCTCACATTCTTTATTATGATTTTGACATTTTGGCAACTTCGTTTCAGAATGTTGCCCAAATTCATTGCTATCGACTGCTGAAATTTGCTGGAGAATTAAGTCAGCACTTGAGGGTGTTGAGATGAATGAAATACAACCGAATCTCAATCTTGAAGATTTGTTGGATAAATACCACTACTGCTGCAGAGCTGTGGGGATAAAACAGGACAGAGCGTCAAGGATGAATGAGGGTGCCATTGCTGTAATGTGCAATGTTATGGCAACAATGGGGGTGGAGTCCAAGGTAATTTTATGTTTTTATTTGATTCAATGTTTAAATCCATCACTTGTTTACACATCTTTTTCTTCAAATGTGGTGATACCCTTGTTTCCATTCTAGCAAAATGGAAAATAACATTGTCCTGGAAAGCTAAGGCTAGAAACTTACACTAGGCAACTACATCAGTTTTTTGTTGATGTAGCTTTTCCAGGACCAATTCTCTTCCCCATCTGCACCACCTTAATCACCCCTCCTTTTGTCTGGTCCTCATAGCTGAAGCTGCCAAGTGGTCTATGGCTCCATGACTTGGCATTCAGCATGCAGCAAGATCCCCATTACTTCAATCACCATATCCCTTTGGCCTGTTCTTATGTAAATTTGCCAAAATTGTAGGAAAGAGCAAGCATGGTGTAGTATGAGTGCACGGCACATTATCAAAACAGGTTGTGCTCTTAGCTTTTCATATTTGCCCAGCACACTGCTGAGACATGTAAAAAATTTCCTTGCCATTAGCTAGGCATCTTGCAGGCTTTGATCAATTATTGCTTTAAGTTAACGTAGGTACCTATGACACTCCGGACTACCCTGCTAACAGGACATTGAAAAAAGACACGTGGCTGTTTCAGATGCTCATAAAAATAGCAAGAAGTATCTCTATGCCACTTCCATTTAATCATATCGTCCTTGGTGATTCAAGCAGAATTTTCACCAGCCACTAAAGATCTGAGTTTTATGTGGTATTTTTATTTGCAAGTTCTTTGTGAGTAGAACATGCAATAGATTTAGTAAAATTGATCACATGTTGATTTTAGTTAAAAAGCCCATGTTTTGTCCACTTTGAAGTAAAACGGTCACCGTCATCACTCATAGTCATATGTATAAAGCAGCAACCATGCTACAAACATGCTCCCACAATTTTTTATAGGATACCTTACAGTTTTCTGCAACATTCAGCCACTATCATGCTCTTCTCTCCTCACATAATTCATATAGGGAGAGTTATCATGCCAATTATCAATAAAAAGGGTATGCTTCCTGCGTGTTCGAGAAAAAAAAAGGGTATGCTCCCCGTTTGCGATCTGTGATTTTTCTCCCCTATGGATAACTTTCTTGTCTTTGAGTAAATCAGTTCAAACAGGAGAGTTATAGCTCTCTTCTTTTGCACAGACCTAACACATTTAACTGGTAGGTACATACTCTATCCATTCCAAATTATAGATCGTTTTGGCTTCTCGAGGTTCATGAACCTAGCAAAGCCAAAACAGCCTATAATTTGGAACGGAGGGAGTAGCTTTTATTAAATCCAGCTTGCCTCCACAAGTCCACCACTTATACAGAATGCTGATTGTTCATCTTTCTAAGAATTTTTATACCCAGACCCCCTCTTAGTGTTTTATGTGTGTGTGTAGGGAAGGAACCCAATGAGGTACAAATTTCCTTATTACACAGCTGTGAAGAGGAATTTCTCTTCTATCTGCAAGCTTCTAGCAAATGGCTATGTGATGACCACAACAATATATGCTGGCAAAAAGCTGGGGAAACTCAAACCAGGAAAGATTTATAAGTCTCCGCGGCGTGGTAAGACAAGGCATGCAATCACTTTAATTGGGGCAGGCAGGAGGGGACAAATAAATTACTACCACTTTCTAAATTCCTGGGGTAGATATTTCTGTTTGCGGAAACGACTGGCAGATCCTAATGAAGGAATTAAGGTTGGCATGCGAAGGGTCCCGTGGAGGAAACTTCACAGGAGAGACAAAGCAAGAGGTGGCTTTGCCATGCTAAGGGCCAAGGATATTGCTTCTCCGCCAGTGACTTTTCTCCGTCATTATGAAGTAAGTGCTCTGTACTTATCTGCACGTTTGTTCTCTGGCATGTTGCCTCTCATGGTAACAAAATCAGTGATGGCTTGGATATGATATTTATTTATTTTATCCTTCAGGATTTTAAACTTCATCCCAAGATTGAGATTGCTATCCGATCATCCAAGGGAGAGAGGTTGGAACCGGTGCAATCATCTATTTAACTTGATCAGGACAAGGTAAATGAAGCGAGGAGGTGGTGAAGGAGGGAGCGGAAGATGAAATCAGAGATTTGTTTTCTTTTGTGCAGACAGACGACGGTGTTCAGGAGGAACTGGGATATAAGGGTTGAAGACATGTAACGTTTTGCTGCTTAGGGACCCTTTTGTACCCTGTTTTTCCTGCATGTGGTGATTTTGGAATCCTAAGAATGTATGGCGTCAGTCAGGTCAGGACTCACGGTCACGGGGCTGTGCCACCGGTGGTGCCACGCGTTTGTACTGTTCCTATCCCTGGAGACTCGGAAATACAGTAACAAAGTTGCTGATCATACGCTTAAGTTGCTGATCATACGCTTTGCCTGCAGCTTGAAATATTTCGATTTTTTGTATTGTTATTAATAATTCGGTTGCACTGTTGGAAAGTTTGTTAATTCCACCACACTGTTTGAAGAAATACTACTCACGATATGTTGAAAAAGAGAAAGTTGAAGAAATACTACTCACGATATGTTGAAAAAGGGAAAGTTGGAACGGACTGTTTTTTTTGAGTCGTAGGAGGATCCGCGGACTTGGCCTATATTTCAGGGAAATAAATAAGACCTTTTCCTTATAGAAATCGTCTTCATTTGTATATTGTATAGAGACGGACGAGACGATAAATCATCGATCAACTTTTTTGAGAGACAAATCATCGATCAACTGTTACTGTATTTTGGTGGCTGGCTGGCTCGCGTTTACGGCCTTTCCGTGCCGTGCCGGCCCAGCCCATGAAATCCAGAATAATCAGCACGGGCCAGTCGATCGAGAAGGAAAGAGAAAGAAAAGGGTTAGTAGCCCTAAAAGATCGCCAGCCAAAGGGCAGATCCGCATCGTCTTCCCTGCGAGGCTGCGACTACGCCGCCGCCGCCGCCCCCGCCCCCGCCCCCGCCCCCGCCCCGTCCTTCCCCGCGGTGGCGACCGTTTCTCCCACCAGCCCGGAGAGAAGGAAGGCAGGCGATGGAAGTTGGAATCCGCAGCCTTGGCAAGGCTATTGATGATGCTGACCACAGCAATTCCACCGTGGAAGGCATCGACCGCAACGAATCTGCGGCGATGCGTTACATCCGTGGGTACTACAAGCAGGCGCTCAGTCGGCTACCTCCCTCGCTGACCCGGCGCGTCCTCAAGGCAGGTTTCTGCTTCGGCTTCCTCGACCCCATCTCCAACATCATCACCAACACCGCCGCCTACGAAGACTCGTCATCTCCGGCGGAGGAGGCGAATCGCGCGGAGCAAGGGAGACGTGGGAACAAGAGGAAGAGATCACAAGTCCGCACCGATAAGGGGAAGGAGACGGGTGAGATTGCTGCGCGATCGCTCCGAGGCCTTGTCGCCTTCCTTATCAGCTATTTCCGCTACCTTACTACCCGGGAAGCCCTGCGCTACCTGTGTCTGGCAAAAGCTGACCTCCTCGTCGCCCTTCACCTCGTCGAGAAGGATCGTGACACATGCGCCTTCACCATCCACCTCATGACCACCAAGGTAGCTCTGACTTGTGCTATCCTCTCTGCAATGTCTTCTGAGGATTTGTCCGGACCTGCCCCCTCTGCGCATCATCCCAAGGTCATCGACTTCGTGCATAGATCTCTCACGCTCGGTTCCCGTCTCGACGAGGTCTTCTCCCTCCTGCATCCGATGCAAGGACACCTCAGCATTTCTACTCTAATGCGCCTAACGAAGTTATCTAAGCATGGTATGCACGTGACAGCAGACCCGCGGGAGCCAATGCGCCATGCCATCTCAAAGTTTCAGGATGTCTCGAGTTTTCTGTCCTTTCCACCCCACGCAAACAATGTGTCAGTTCCGTATGACCTTGAATTGGCTTTGACAGGGGTGCTTTTGGATAAAATCCATGGCTTCTACCTCAAGGCAATTTCCTCCTTCCCAGCGCCCTGCTTGCAGTTGCGCCACCACCGGAGCCTCCTGAAGGCTGGCCACTGTTATGGTCTGTTTGATCCAGTCTCCAACATTATTCTCAACACCATCTGGTATGACACCATGTTCCCTCCAGACCATGAGTTTAAGGTGAGCATGATCTGTGACGAGAGCCTCGCCAGCACTGAATGTCGTTCCCTCCATGGATTGATCACCTTCATAGAGAAACTCTTCCCTGCGTTCTCAGCATATGATGCTATGCGGTACCTCCTTTTGGACAATGGCAGTCTCGACAAAGTCATCATGAGGGCGACACAAGAAGGCTACCGCCCAGCCATCCCTCTTCAGGCTGCTTACAAGGCTGCTGCTCGAGTGGCACATCACCCTGATCCTGATGCACTAGCAAACTTGGCAACAGTGCTCTTGCCACGAGAAGAGAGAAAATTGAAGTCATTGCTCAAGGCTAAGCGTATACTCTCGCCTGATGATATTCAGACCATCTCAGCAACCTTGTCACAAAATGATGCAACTAGCAAATCTTTGGTGGTGATTCAGGAACTGACCTCGTCTGCCAAAATGATTGTCTCTGCCAAAAGGAAGGAGTTTGAGGCTCTCCAGAGTTCGGTTTGCAATAGGGTTCATGCTGCATTAAAGAAGCATGCACATGATACGGCAAGTTCATTTTGTTCTCTTCAATTCTGTTCTTTCTCTACTGTGCTTGTGTACCCTGTACATAGGTTTTCTGATTTGATTATTGAACCAATTGCAGGGAGTAGAATACGAGCTCCTTGCTATCTGTGGGGTGAACACCCAAATACCTGAGCCAGGCAGTTCCAGTTACTTTGCTGACTGTGACGGATACCCGTATTCACATGCTAATATCTGGGCAACGCAGAAAGGATGGCTTGCTGATGCTGCTCCCACACTCCTTTTCATCCAATGTAGCAATGACTCTGAAGACAATGGGGTTATTCCACTGTGTCTTCCTGTGTCCGAGTCATCAAAAGATGCAGGTTCGTTCCCCATTCCTCCATCTCTTATTCTAATGGTATTCCTCATGTTCAAATTTCAAAATACATGTTGTTTGAGAGTTGTGCACAAGTATTAAGAAAGTGGATCAAATTACTTTGTTACTGTTCATTCATACTGCATTAGAAATAGTGTCATTCATTTGTAAGAACATAGCATTTTCTACCTTTGATTTATAATAATTGTTGTTCCAGAGTTGGGTGTAAGAATTAAGGAGGCAGATGAATACCCTTAATTAGTACTCCCTCTGAAGTGTATATGCACAGCGAAAGAAGTTATTTAATGGTGCAATTAAGGAGGGCTAAGAATGGAAAAGGCAGTCCAAACTTACCTATAAGTTGTGGAACAAATATTTTCAAGATTTTAAGTAGGCTAACGCAGCATTTTTCTAATCAAACAGAATATTTGCTAGGGAAAAAAGGAAAACCGGGAAAATCCCTAGAAGTTATAGGATGACAGCTATTTTGAGAATACTACCTCCGTTCTTAAATATATGACACTTAGGACAAGCAAATTAGTTCATTTTATTTAAGAATGAAGTGGGTAGTTTAGAAAGCTAAAATGACATGAATTTTGAATTGGATGGAGTAGTTTGTAAATAATTGCCCTGATCTGTGTTGTAGGCCTGACTGGAAACCCAGTGTTTGCTGATATGCAGAAAACTAACTTGAAAACAGATATAGACTTGATAAACTAGGTTCAATGATTTCTTTTGCTTATGGATAGCAGTAGGTTACCTGATTTAATCCTCATTTCTTTCTCATTGTAACGTTCTGTGCGTATCTAACGACAACAGCCTAGGATTGCGCCATCAAAACATACTCTAGTGTTGGTTGTTTTCGGTCATTAAAAAGAGAAAGGAATACACACATTAGGAACACAGAACCTGTATAATCTTGTAACAGTAGCAGGCACAAGGCATCCACACAACTTTGACCAATTATGCGGATGGTTTGCTTTTACAAAATGCTGCAATTCCTCTCCATATCCTCTTACTCTTTCAAGTCTCACTGATTCTCAACGTTTCCTCTGAACCTGGCCAGTGCCAGATCTGTTCCTGCCCATTTTACCATGATTTGTATTGGACATCTCCAGATCTGAGGAATATAGCTATTTCAAAATCTTTCATCATCCTCATTAATGTTCCCTGCTGTTTAAAGGGCATGGGGATGTGCTACTGTGTCGTGCGCTCTTTGTGGTATAGTTGTCCTTGCATGCCCTGAGTTGTAGGCTGATTCTTGTTGATTCCTTGACAAAGCTAATTATCATGTGTATGCATTTTAGGCTATGCTGATGTTTAGCATTGATTTGAATTCTACGTTAATGACATGTTCTTCTGTTTTGCTTCTGAGAATAGGGCGCTGCTTTCATTGTGAGTGTCAGGGGGCCAAAATTGTGCATCCATCCTCAGGGACATACCTTGGGCAGGGCTCTGACTTTAAGCATATGGCTCGTGGAGAACATACTGTCAGCAATGAGGAACTAATTGGGCTTTGGGGGCAAAAGACAGTTTTCCTGGATACTTCGGAGGATTACTGCATCTATTTTGATCCTGCATGGGATGCTGATTTTGCCATGCGCCTCAATAGGGATGCCAAGAGGGTGGAGGAATATGGTGAGGAATTTACTCCAGCTGAGGTCAACAAGATAAGTGAAATATTGAAGCTGATGGTTGCTTCGGTAGGGTGATGTTACCTCGGTCTCTATTTGTGTATGGGTTGTCGTATGAATTGTGACGGTGCTGGCAGGCAGAATCCATATGCATAATGGTTCGTTCTGGTTCTGATATTTATTTTGTACAGTTTCTATTCGTGTTGGGTGACATGTTTGTGAACAAATTAGGATATATCAACCTTGTTTTGTTATCTGGTAGGCTGTCTGGAGCTCTTTCTTTCATGGTGATGTGTTAGGGTTGCATGTTTTTTTATGTCATCGTTGGTTGTTTGAGTTACCCTTGATCTAAGGTTGCTAGCTTCCAGATGATTGACATGGGAACTTAACTTTTTGGTGTCTCTTCATTGTTTCCGCTGTTTCTTCCATCAAGCATATGCGAGCATTTATGCCTCAACGATTCTACTATTTTTTTGATGCATGTTTGAAAAAATAGAGGGGAAGGAAAATCGCTTTAATATAGGGCATGTAAAGTAGGATTCCTATGTTTGAACTTCGTATGTTCGAAAAAGATTATACTAGATGATTTTTTATACGATCTTACTTCCCCGTCCCAAAATAAAATATAAAATATAAGTACATGAAGCGATCAAACTGAAGAAACAACACGTGAAGTTTTACCAGCCTGTTCGTTTGGCTGGTGGCTGGTTTGTTTTGAGAGAAAAGTATGGTTGTCTGGTGGTTGATAAGCCAAGCGAACAGGGTGTACGTTAGTCACCAACCCACTCACCTACTTATTTAGTTTTGTCATATCCCTCCAAATTCTTATATTTTTTTACAAAATTTGAACCTTCAGCCGCCAGTTAGTACTTTTCTCTCAGAATAAACCAGACACAAACCAACCACGAGTAACATGGTAACAAACCAGTAGTACTTCTCTCATAAAAAATCAGCACCAACACCAGCCAGTAGTATTTCTCTCATAACAAATCAGCACCAACCACCGGTTAAACGAACAGACGGCGTATCTTTGTATATCGGGACAGAGTGAGTACTAGATATAAAATTAAATTTATATATTTTGGAGATTTGGCAAGAAAAACGGAAGTGTTCGTTCCTTCCTGCAGAGCCGTTTGAATGGTGGACCCTTTAGATCGGCCCAGGCATAGAAGCAAGCCCGGCCTTCCAAGTAGAAACAGCTAGACCCAGAAGCGGCGAGCCACACACAAGATTTGGTCGCCGGAGCCACACGGTGGGAGCAAAATCTTTCAGATTGTCTGCACTGGGCCCTGGATAGGGCCGGCAAAGCGACATGGAGGTCACTTTTGCCGTTTTTTCTCCCGCACGGCGACCTGCAGGTCGGACGTCACGCTTCCGTTCGGCCACGGCAACGCCATATTCAGCGTGATACGGGACGACCTGCATCGCCTTGGGTCGGCGCCTGTCACCAACTACCAGCGCGGAAGCTCGGAGCGGAAAGGGGGAGAAGGGAGGGAAGCACATGCGCCGCCAACCGCCGCCCCTCTCGCTCCGCCAGTGGACAAGTGCACGGGAGGAGGTGGAGGAGGGCCGCCTTGCTCTTGCCGGCCGTAGATCCGCCGCAACGCCATGGACATGGCCGCCGGCGCCCCAAATCGAGCCGCCGCCATGGACCTCCTCCACCTCTGCACACCTACGCGACCTACTCTTGGATCTCCGCGTGCCTGGCGAGGCCGTCGTACTCCTGGCGCGCCTCGTCGTGAGCTCGCCAGCTGCCGCAGATCTACGGCTCGACCAGAAGCAAGGCCACACCGCTGGAGAGAGTGAAGGGCGACGTGTGTAGGAGGAGGGGCTCTGGGCCGACCACGAGCTCGAGCTGAAGCGTTGTGCCCCGCGGCCGTCGGGATCCAAGCTCGTCGTCCTCGTCGGCTCCACGCACCGGAGAGGGAGGGGAAGGTGAGGAGGGGCGCGACAACGCGAGGAGGCGGCGAGCTTGGGGAGGGGAGGGGCGGCGCGAGTCACCGCTCCGCCTCGCCTCGCCGCCCGCGGCCGAGCCTTGCCGCCGGTGTGGGGATGGAGAGGTGGGAGAGGAAGGCGGAGAGAAGGATGACCCCGGTCGCCGGGTAGTGCGGATTGGGGGAGGAGAGAGTGGAGGGGGGGGGGGGGGGGGGGAAGAAAAAGAGTATGACGCGTGGGGCCCGCAGCTGGTAGTTGATATGGAGTTTGAGACATAGAGGTTGACGGGTGCGGAGAAACTAGAACTGAACTGAAAATTTTGGATGACTAGGCGGCAATATTACTTTTAGGGGTTCAGTTTGGAGGTCGACGAGTGCGGACAGTCTGAAAAAAGCGCTTTTTGAGCATATTCAACAATTTGAAAAAAATACTAACTCAGTAGTTTTTAGCAACTAAAAATGCCTTAAAGATACGTGCGCGTACAATATCCGGCACCTCTCGTCTTTTCCGCAAGCAAAGCTGAAGTGGGATGTATAAAAACAGTATCAAGGACTCGAACACTAAATAAATCCTATAGGATAGTAGATGGTGCTCTTTTCCGCAAGCTGAAGTAGGAGGTATAAAAACAGTAGGTAATCACTTTATTCCAACAGCTTGTATTTTTGTCCTTCGAAACAGCCAGCAATATCCGCCGTCCAAAAAAAAAGTGCCATCTACTCCTAGTACCCCACCCGACGCCGCGCCTTGCTCCTACCTCTCACATCTAGGGATGGCAACGGGGACCCGATCCCCGATTCCTCCGCGGGGGAATTCCTCCATTGGGGACGGGACGGTAACATTTTAATCCCCGCGGGGAACTAAATGGGGAGAAACTCGTCCCCGTCGGGTACGGCGGGGGCGGGGGATGTTCCAGCGCTCCCCGTCCCCGTTTCCCCGCGGCCCCGACTAAAAAGGCCTGGCCCAGTAAACAGCAGCCCATGGAGTACAAAGCCCAGCAGCAAAACATATAAGTAAGAAACAGCTAACCCTAATAATCCTCTCTCTCCACTCCTCCTCCCTCCCAGACCCCGCCGCCACAAGCCCGCAAGCCGCTGCCGTGCTCCCGGTGCCACCTGATCTGACGCTGCAAACCTGGAGATCCCACGAGCAGGTGTCCAACGCCCCCCGCTCAGCCATGTTTGGCACACTCCCGTCGCCTGCACCCAGAGCTCCCAAGTCCCAAGCTTCGTTATCATTGTCCCACAGGAAGCAGGAAAATATGGCGCTGGACTGTTAGGCTTCAGATCGAGGACGCAATCTCTTTTCTCCTCTGTCTTTTGATGTTGCTTTTGGTTTTTCATTGTTGCGGCCTGCGATGCCATGCTATTTTGTCCTTTTCTTTTTGTATCTTCATGACTCTTGATGATTTATTTCTTCAAAGTTTACATTTCCTCTTCGAATAAACCACTCATACGCAGTTGGAGAAAAAAAATAAATTTTCGCATTAAAAACTCGAGTGTATTCAAATGAATGGAGCCGTGATCGGGGGATCCCCACGGCGATTTATCCCCGCGCGGGGACGGGGACGGGAAGAAACTCTCCCCGCGAGTTCTAACGGGGACGGGGACGGGGAATTTTTCTCCCCGCGGGGACGGGGGATGGGGGGTCGATCCCGCCGGGGGATTTCCCCGTTGCCATCCCTAGTCACATCTGGAAAATGGCCGAGATCTTGGGGAATCGACGAACGGCGGTCGTCAGCGGCGTGTGCGGATGTTTCTTGACCTCGATCTGCTGTCCACGCCGTCGCGGGAGGTGGGCTAGGGCTCCACTGGCCTCACACCTCGCCCCGCACGGCGGAGGCAGCAGACATTGACACACGCGAGGGAGCAACGCGGCTTCGACTGCCTCCAGCTAGGGCGCGCATGGTGGCTGCCCCCGGCAAGGGTGCTCACGACGGTGCTCCCGGCGGGAGAGCGGCGCAGCGCAAGGGCGGCGCACGGGGACGGAGGCGGCGAGGGGGGGCGGAGGGGGCTCCGGCCCCCCCTACCGCTCGCGTAATAAAAGAATTCTTCTTCGACTTTCTTTAAAACTTTCGGTATAAATGAGCGTTTAGGGATAGAAGAAGGTGTTCATGCCCTTACTTGCACAACAATGGAGCCCTCTTTCACTCTCCTCTAAAATTTTTTTTTGCTATAAATGAATTTTTTCTAGTGTTTAGAAGTAGAAGAAGGTATTCGGCCCCCCCCCTACATGTGAATCCTAGATCCGTCACCGGCGCTGCACCATCGGCGAGGGAGCAACGCGGCGTCCGCCGACGAATGGCGCCCCCCTATGAGGGAGCAGCGGCCCCTGGCGATGACGCCCATGGCGACCCTAGCGAGAGAGCTGCGGCCTCGGTGTGGTGGGACCCCGGAGACATTGAGGGCTCGCGAGGGCCTCAGCGAACAGGCAGGCTGCAACCCCTCCAGCGTCCACCATCGGTATGGATGCTGGCTGCCCTGTGGTAGTCTCTAATTTTTTTGCAATTTACTTCCTGACGCTTCTAGTTACCAGCGACGGGCTTAAGCTAGGTAGCATGCGATATTTTCAATGATATGTAATTGTTGCCTTTGCTTTTGTACGTACCTGGTGGAATTGGAATTGAATCAAGCGAGTATTTTATCTGAAATCAGGTCGGAGTTCATATGTTGGTGTTAAGTTTCCATTGAGTTGGCATTGGTTGGTACAGTGGATGGTTTGATATGTGATTTTGGGTTAATTAACCATGCTAGTGTAAACAATCATTTGCATTGCACTTAAGTCCTATGATGCATTAGCAACAGCTGCTGCATACTGCCCTGTTTATCTTGCTTGGGATTATCTGCATTTGTCAAAGTTTCTTCTCTCTGCTGAATGCTGACATGGATAACATGAGCTCACCATCTCTTCTTTAATTAGGTCTGGACAGCAGCGGCAGTGGCAGTGGCTATTTTTCCTCCGCAACAACAACAACAACAACTATCATCAGCTTCGGCAGGTAAGCAGCTCAACAATCCAGCAAGATTTCAGATGTCATCTACATGCAACTACTGATTCGATTATTATCATGTCTTGCTTGTTTTTTGATCAGTTGTTTAGTTCCTCCTCACCAAAATGAATCAGTGATTTAGGCTGGAATAAAGCATTTCAAAAGTTATATTTGTATTGGTAACATCAGTACTTGACTAGTGCTGACAATAGGATACAGTTCTAAAGTATAGCATATGCCCGTATAGTGTAGAGGTGGTGAACGATATTGTTTTCTTTTGCTCTCGACAATAGATGATTCATGGCATCTCCTTTTGTTGATATTGCAGTCCCTATAAATCTACATGTATTTCTCTTCAGTTTTGTCGTTATTTGTTGCACATCCCTCTAGAAACATAAAGATAAATGGACATTGTTTATGTAGGCAACGTATACTAGATCAACAAGAAATTCATCCAATGTATTTCAACATTTTTGTGATCTGGTTTTAGCAATTTTACATATTTTGGCAAGTTTTACCATAAACCTTATACTAACATTAAGGTGACTGTTTTGCTGGATTAAATCATTGATACAACTTGGTTTCTGTGTGCATATTAGGTTATTTTTTAGAATATTTTAGGTTGCTTATGCTGGGAGAATTTTAATGTTGAATTTAGTAGATCTGTAGGTCAGGAAAATGTCGTCGCACTTATAATTTCTGATCGGTATGGTTGATTTGCTCAGCCATGCGAAGATCCTTTGTAGGTAACTTGAATTTATTTGTAGGCAACTCATGCTAAATCAACAAGTAGATTATGGATTTTCATTTATCGTTTTTTGTGTAAGAAATCATTACTAAATATTTAGTAACTATTGTGAAAATCACAGTTATTTTTCTATTGTCATCTTGTTATTGCTGACTCATAAAATGCATGATGCATACTGTAGACACTTCTTTCACTTGGTAAAACTGAGTTGTTCCCAATTAGGCTGTTCTACCAGTAAAATCCCATGCATGTTTCATCACCAGCAATTTTACTATATTTAGTATGCAATTAAATACTATCCAGGAAGAAGTTTAATAATGTTAAATAAGCATTTTTATTTTATTTTTTTGATTGGTTACGTGTTGGTCACATGGATTGGTAGTATCTGTTGCCTACTTTGATTTATAATTATATCCTGAATTTACTATGTTACATACACCTAGGCAACCTAGGCAGTGTGGTTCTTAATTAGGTAGTAATATAGTTCAAAAAAAAAGAAAAAGAAATACTTCATTAGGCAATAATATAGCTCTTTTCAGTTCATGTTTTCCCTAGTCATTCCTATATTTGTGTATTGTAGGGGCAATCTAATGTTTCATGTTGGTAAAATACTGCAAACTCTTCGTATGTTTCTCTAATTATGCATTTTGTTCTTAATGCATTTCAGTTCGTGAAGTGGTCAGGAGAAGTGGTCAGGAAGGGAAGCAAATGTGCAGTGATTGTTGCTGAGGATCCTTTTTTGCTTGTGATATAATGAGAATACACTATATCATATTATTGGGTGCATATAGATTTAATTGTTTGCAAGATCCAACTTAGTTATGATCAGGTCATGTGGTTATGTCCAGAAAATGTAAATACTTTGAAATTGTAATTGGTGTTAGTTGAGAAAAGTATCAGGTTTATTTTGTACAAAAATCTGTATTCAGATGTTGCATGATCAGAATAATGTGCACTCCAGGTGTAGATTTGGGTGCATCTTTGTTTTTTAAGGTGGAACTGATTTGTCAGAAAAATTGAGTGGACCTACATGCACTGTTTGGAGCGTTGTGAAGCGTGTGAGATGTGACCAAAGCTCTGCATGCTAGAGCGAACAGGTAGTCTTCCAACTGGTGGTTTTCCAACAAGAAAAGGAAAGTTGTGCGCCGCGTGGTTGTCCTTTTTTTTTATAAAAATAGTCCGACTGTACCATAAGCAAATTTACAGGCGGCTGTAAATTTGCTCGGTCCAAAACAGTATCCAAGGACTCGAACACTAAATCCTAGGTACCACAAGACCTCACGGCAATCAATTATTTTAGGAAATACTCCTAGCGTTCTCATTTATAAGGTGTGAACTAACATGGCACAGTCTTCTAAATCATACTTTGAATACTCATTTCTTTTATATTATATTAGTTATGGTTATGAATTTATACTTATTGAAAAGTACATTTAATTACAAATCCAACCATGTCAAATTTACATGTCAAAACAAAAAATTGATGGGTGATTTATTGGTCAAAGAAGATAAAGTTTGAATCTCGTTTTACGTGTGCGCCTTATAAACGAGAACGGAGGGAGTAGGAGTAGGAAACTTATAAGTACTACTTCTATAACTGATTGAGCCTTTCCTTAAAACTTTTTTTATCTTTCTCTTTTTTTAATCTTCCTCTCTTCTTTATTATTCTGATGTATGGTAATAACTTTTTCTATTTTATTTCTTATCCCTTAACTAACACGATTTTATGTTTTTTCTTTTCATTTTTTCTATATGTTTATTTTTCTTTTGTATATACAATTAGTTCCTTGTATTTACATATTTTGTGTGGTTGTAAAAATTTGTTAGGAGTAGTTTTTAATAAGAATAATTGTTCACAATGTTAAATTGTTTGTTTGATTGATAAAATAAATTATTCGTATGTAACAGTAATTTGTTTGTTTGTGGACCCGTACTATTTTAGACTGATATATTCAAATGCTAAATTATTGTTCAATTTTTAGACTGAGAAGTTTGGCAATGTGAATTTATTCGCGATGTTTTGTTTGTATTTTGGTCCTAGATAATCAAAGTTTGTGATTCTCAATCCTTTTGTTTGTATTATACCATTTGTATTTATAATGTTTAACTTTTTTATTTGCAAAATAGCCATTTGTTTCTAGTGTTCAATATTTATTCACAATAGTTTGAACTAATTCTTTTATATTAAAAATAACATACCTAACATACTACTCAAGTGGAATCTTATTTAACTGTGTTCAATTGTGGAGATCTTGCCATAACAAATATAATGGTACAGCTAAACATGTACAAAAACTAGATTGGTGGGGTGAGACCGCCCACGAGTTTTCATTAAGAAGAAGGAACCTTCTCCGGACTTAGAAACCCCCGAACCCCGATTTCACCATCGAGAGGATTTTTTTTTAAAAAACCAGCTCCGCAATACACTCAAATGAGGAATCGAACATGCGTCTTCTGATTGTGACCATGCCTCAGCCCCTCTAAGCAACCAGGCTAGAGGAACTTTGGTAGTTAAATATGTACCAACAACCTTGAGCTTGGTACACCAAATTATGGAGGCAACGACCAAATAGATTATTCCACCCTGCTCAAGAGTGTGTACATCAAATCCACCCCCTTGAGAACTCAATTTGATATACATGAGCCTAGTGCCAAGAAGCATAACTCTCATGACAGTAGCAATTACCATAAGGAGTACAAATTGCCTAGATTAGATTTTCCTATCTTTGATGGAGAACACCCTAGAGTATGGAAGGAGAAGTCTGAGAAGTACTTTAGCATGTTTAATGTTTATGTCCATGTTTGGGTCCCTTTTGCCACTATAAACTTCAAGGGAAATGCTGAGTTGTGGTTACAAACCTATGAAGCACTACTTAGCATTGACTCTTGCCCTGAGTTGTGTGTAGCAGTAGAGCAAAAGTTTAGCAAATATTTATATCAAAACTATGTGAAGGATATCTTAACCATTAGACAAACAGGAGATGTGCTTGAGTATGCTAGTAGGTTTGAACAGGCTAAGCATAGAGTCTTAGTGCATAATAAGATGGGAGAAGTGATTTTTTGCAAAACGTTTTTAGATGGTTTGAAATACAACATAACTAATTCTATTTCCCTGCATAAACCAAGAACAGTTGATGATGCATTATCACTGGCTTTGATGCAGGGGAAATCATAGAAGCATAATCAAAAAGGTTTTCTCCAAGAGCTCGAGAATACAATAGGTGTGCCGTCAAGACCAATACCTCACTGAATCAGGGTATATCTGCCACCCTTCAGTGTTAGGTACCCCTCCAAGCATTGAGATGAGCAAGGAAGAGAAACTGAAGTTCAAATGGATTGGTTGGAGAACTTCAGTTTGCCATGGATTGGTTGGAGAATCACAACCCCGTGTGAGTCCACTAGAAGCGAAAAAGATTGAGATTCAGGCATAATGGAAAAAGGATAACTCTGAATGGAGTCAAGGACAATCCGACTCAGGAAGATATCAGCTAAAAAGCTGAAAGGACTTATTAGAAAGAGAAGTGTGGCCCAACTAATACAACTAGCACTAGAGAGAAAAGGTCAAGAGTACAACTGCGCAGCTGCAGCAACTGTGCATAGTTTCTTGGAAGAATTTGCAGATATCTTTCAGGATCCAAAGGGATTGCCTCTGCAACATCACTGTGACCATTCTATACCTCTACAGCCGGGAGCTCAGCCTATCAATATCAAACCCTACCGCTATCCACCAGCTCAGAAATATGAAATCGAGAGGCAAATCAAAGAGATGCTTAAGCAAGGTATCATTCAACCAAGCTCCAGTCTATTTGCATGCCCGGTCCTGCTAGTAAAGAAGAAAGACGACACATGGAGGTTCTGCGTTGATTACAGACACCTCAACAACATTACGGTGAATAACAAATACCCACTTGCTATAGTGGATGATTTATTGGATGAACTGCATGCAGTGATGGATCCAGAAATAAATTTAGGGGGGCTTCTTCTCCTTTTCTTCCTCTAGCCTCTCTTTCCCTCATCCTTCTTCCTCAAATTTGTAGGAGGGGCTTAGGGGGGCTCCATTGGATTTCCAGCGGTAGGGGGGGCTCGAGCCCCGCCCACCCCACCACTGGATCCCTCCTTGACTGCATGGAGCTAAATGGTTCACCAAACTTGACCTTAGATCAGGGTTCAGAAAATATAAGGTTGTTAGCAAGGGATGAGCTCAAAACAACATTCAAAACACATAATGGGCATTGGGAATTTAGAGTTATGCCTTTTGGGCTAACAAATGCACCAACCACATTCCAGGCTATCAAGAATGAGATATTTGTTCCACTCCTCAGGAAGCATGTGTTAGTCTTCGTAGATGACATCTTAATCTACAACAATACAATGGAAGAGCACATTCAGCATCTGAAGCATGTGTTCAAAATTATGCAGAAACATCAATTTTTGGTGAAGAAGTCTAAGTGTTCCTTTTCTTAACCACAACTAGAGTATCTTGGTCACATCAGAAGTGCCCAAGGAGTGGCAGCAGATCCAGCAAAAATCAGAGCAATGCAATCATGGCGAACTCCAACTGATGTCAAACAGTTCAGAGGTTTCTTAGGACTATCTAGTTATTATAGAAAGTTCATAAAGTATTATGGGTCCATAAGCAAGCCACTGTCTGATCTCTTGAAAAAAGGAGCAGTATTCTCCTGGAATTCATAGCTGCAAGAATCTTTTGAAGCTCTCAAGCAAGCATCAACTTCTGCACCAGTACTAGCACTACCTGATTTCTCCAAGGGATTCACATTGCATACTGATGCTTCTGGGAAAGGGATATGAGCTATACTCATGCAAGGAGTGTCGGGCATACACCCCGGGTACCTATACATGGAAGAATATAGACTCATACCATAAATCTCTGTAATTCTACTAGGACTCATACTCTGTAATCCTACTAGGACTCATACTCTGTAATCCTACTAGGACTCCTATCTTGTAATCCTAAGGAGACACTTCATCTTGGGAGCCGATTGATGAGTACCACAAACTCTTTCATGAACCTCTACCATAGCCAATCTTGCTTAATCAGGACATAAACACTTCAGAAGTGGATCATCTGCCATCCGATGATATAACTCATCATTATCTAAAATAAATTTAAGCCCCCATTGTCGGACTTTTCTATCAATTGTACCTTTAGGATCTTGCAAATACTCAATCAGAGGCTTTCTACAATCATCCACTTCATTCTCAACAGTTTTAGGAGGCAGTCTGACTAGGTGACCCGGTCTGACCGGTTGGAGGGGGGCGGTTGAATCGGCTCCTCCATGACACAACCCTCGGCCTCGCCAAACATCGGTTTTTGTTTGTTCATGAAAATTTCTTTTCTGAACATTATAACCATCTGCTTGTTGAGCAAGGGCATTAGTCTTTGGATTCTCCTCTTGTGGTATATGATAAATCACAAATTCATCCATACAAGATATGATGTCTAAACATTTATCAAGATAAGCATTTAAAGAACCATTTAGACATTGACATACCTTGGATACTTGCTGTACCGCCAGCAGAGAATCACCATAAGATTCCACATGTTTTACTCCCATGTCATGTGGAATTTGCAAACCAAACAAGAGAGCTTCATATTCAATTTGATTATTAGTGCATTTACGATTCAATCGATTAAGGGCTTCAAAAATTGCTCCATTGGGTGAAATAATAATGATCCCAACACCATAACCACTTCTATAAACCAATCCATCAAAATGTAACTTCCATGCGGTAAAAGTTACATAACCGACATCTAAATCAAGTTGCTTATCAATTCTATGTTAAACAATAAAGTCGGCTACAATTTGAACTCTCATTGATTTTATTGGTTCACAATGCAAATCATATTCAACAAGAGCATAAGCCCAATTGCCGACTCTACCACTTAAAAATAAGTTTTTGCAACATGTATTTAATTATGTCAGTTTGACATGCAACATAACAAGTACTAATAACAAATAATGCATCAACTTGGTAAAACCATAACATAAAGATAAACATAGCTTTTCAATAAAAGTGTACCTCGTCTCAACGTCCAATAATCTTCTACTCTCATAAGCAACAATATACTCCTTGCCATCAGTCTCTTGAGTCAAAAAACCCTAATCACACTTTGCTCCGCAGTATAAAGCCGGAATGGAACACCACTCTTATGTGCTTGAAGAATAGGTGGCAAAGTCAATTAGTTTTTAATCTCATTAAAAGCCTCTTGTTATTTTGCCCCACAAGTGAACTTAGCTCCACTTTTTAACCGAAGTAAAGGAGCAAAAGCATCAACTTTTCCAAACAAATTACAAATGAATCGCCTCAAGTAATTAATTTTGCCCAAGAATCTCTTCAACTCTTTTTTACAAGTAGGAGTTTGAACCTTTTGAATTGGCTCAATCTTTTTAGGATCAATCTCCACACCTTTCTCATGCATAATGAAACCCAAAAACTTGCCAGCCGACACTCCAAAAGCACATTTGAGTGGATTCATGTTTAAACCATACCGATGCATCTTCTCAAATGCAAGCCTCAAATCGGCCAAATGGGAATTTAAACCAGCCGATTTAACAACAATATCATCGATATTGACTTCTACGATTATCCCAAGCAAGTCATGAAAAATCAATTTCATAGCCCTTTGATAAGTAGCACCAGCATTTTTCAAACCAAAAGTCATGACTATCCACTCAAACAAGCCTACAAATCTTGGACACATGAAAGCTTTTTTGGAAATATTCTCTTCGTCCAAAAAGATTTGATTGTAACCAGCATTACCATCAAGAAAACTAAGAATTCTATGTCCAGATGCAGCATTAACAAGAAAGTCAGCTATAGGCATAGGATATTCATATTTAGGAGTAGCTTTATTAAGATCTCTAAAGTCAATGCAAATACGAAGTTTTTTGTTCCTTTTTTCTCAACAGGCACAATATTAGAGATCCAATTAGCATATCGACAAAGCCTAATAAACTTAGCATCAAGCAACTGCTTGATTTCTTCTTTCACTTGGTCATAAATATCATGATTACAATTCCTACGAGGCTGTTTATAAGGCTTAAAATCAGGTTTAATAGGGAAATGATGTTTACTAAATCATGACTTAATCCAAGCATCTCATTATAAGTCCAAGCAAAGCAGTCGACATACTCCTTTAATATCTTTATTAACTCAAGCTTAAAAGCAGGATCACGATTCTTGTTTACGAATGTCGGCCTAGGTACATTGACATCACCAATGTCTACCTCCTCAAGAGGATCAACCATGTAAACCCTTGTCCTAACTTGCCCAAATCATCAAAATCCTCGATAGCTTCACACATATCATTTTTATGCACCCGATAGTGATCAATCCTTTGCTGCAACCACGCTTTAGTTGAACTCATTGAGTCATATGAAGTGATTTAGCCGATTATCAAACGACTTTATGACAACAGGGATGAAGCCATCTTTGGAACAACTTACAAACTCATAATTATATAAATCTAATCCAGATAGACATTTTACATCATCATCCACACTTATAGAATGACTATCAGCTATAGCTACACAAGCAGAATTATCACCATGCTCTACTTCTACCTCATCGTCTATCCATTTTATTAAAATTTGATGCAAGGTAGAAGGAACACATTTCTTTGTATGAATCCAATCATGACCAAGTATAAGGCTAAAGTTACCTTGTGTCTCAGTGACGAAGAAAGTCGTGGCGCACGTCTTGCTCCCAATAGTAAGCTCCATGGAGATCACACCCTTAGCTCCTATCGGCTCGCCTCCTCCCACTCTGCTGATGGTCATGTTGGTCTTGATCATCTCCTCATCTGAACTTCCAAGCTTCTTGAACGGAGAATACGAAATCAAGTTGACAATCACACCTCCATCCACTAGCATCCGAGAGATAGGCTTCCCATTAATATAACCCTTCATGTACAAAGCCTTCAGATGATTATCAGTGTCTTTGGGCTTCAAAAATAGAGCATCCTCTAACCCAAAGTCAAGATAAGCAAAGTCCTCCTCCGTAGGCACCGAAGATAAACAAACGAATGAACCACATTAATATCAAGGTTCATACGCTCTGGAGAAGAAATGTAATCCACAAGTTCCTTGTAGTCTTCTGTAGTAGGTACCAACGATAACTTGCCATCGCAAACCATAGGGACTGAAGAAGTGAAACCGGGCGGCACCTCTGGTGGACCCGGTCTGACCGCCTGGTCACCCGGTCTAACCGCCTTGGGCGGTTTAACCGCCTCCTCTGGCGGTTTGACCACCTCTGTTTGAAGTGTTGTCTTGAATCCACTCCTTCCCTTGCGGCACTATGGGCCTGTAGCTGTTGATGATCTCGCCCCTCTACTTCTCCAGCTCCTTCTCTCTCTTCTCCCGTAATCTCAGACGTTGAAGCTTCATCCTTTGAGTATGAGTCAGACCGGGAGGACACCACCTTGGCAAGAAGTATTCCAGACGAGATTTGCTTCCACTAGCCTAATTATCATTAGCAGCAACAAATACCTTTTGAGTAGGTGTCACAACCTGATTGTTCAACACAACCAGTCCTTTGCCACTTTTCTCAACGGGAACGTCCATTGTCCCAATCTGGATAATATCAAAGCTCACACTCCTCTCTGGGTCAATATACATCTTCTAAACCTCCTCCTCTTTGATCTTAGGCTTGCACACCTATTTAGAGGAAGTTGCACCTTTCTGGGCAGGGCGGTCTGACAGCCTATAGGGAGCGATCTAACTGGGTTGGCCTGGTGACCCTGGCCAAATTGACGTGGAGCCCAACAATCTTTTGTAGGTCGTGAAATCCTGTCCAAAGCTGGTCTCCTTGGTCTTCCCCATCCAGGATGGAAGGACTGCTGATATGGCACCCACATCACTCCGTTGTCATTGTAGATTGGACGAGGTGGATTTGAACATGAAGGAGCCCAAGCTGGAGTAAGGTGTTGCCCTTGCTGAGATGATTCAACCCTGAACTTGACAGCTGCTCTGGGCGAGGATGATGGCTTCTCTTGATGCGTGGGTGACCTCATCCTTTATTAATGGTCGATCGCTCGTAACGACTGTTGGCACTTCTTACGTCTTTACTAGATTTGCAATGGCGCTAGAAAGCCTGTTGGTATACTACACGATCACAGATAGATCCGCAAGCGCACAGATACCGTTGTACCTTTCACCTGGGAGTATTCCAAGGTATCGATTTCCACAGGGAACGAGAAGTGTTGTGAACCTGAACTAATTCGTCTGGGGGATATGGTGATGAAGGATAGAAAGGCAAGGGTAGATTTCGAGTAGAGAGTGGACAACTGATGAAGTTTGGGACTCGTGAGAGTCACGGATAGAATCAAGGCAAAACTTATCGCTCGTCGGGGCCAGAGGGAAAAGAGCCACGGAAAGGGATGAGAAGGAGGCTCTGATGTTATAACTCCTACCTACTGGAACTAACGTGGTGGAATACAAAGCCCGTCCGGAGCTGTCACCTCCTTAGGGTACCACAACTATTCCGTTGAATCGGGAAGCATTCCAAGGTACTGGAAAGCCTAGATACCACGTCTACACTAACCAAGCACTACTTTACTTGGATCCAAAGCAAAGCAATCACAACAAGTAGAAACCACTAATTGCAATCGAAGAACCTAAGAGCGAACGATGAAATGACTTGAGACTTAGTTACTCACGAATCCGAACTTACAAAATATTCCACGTGTGGATGACCATAGTTGTACCGCACCCGCCGAGGAAGGGGAAGGAGACCGACACTCCGACTTCTACTCCAATACTAGGGGAAGAAGACCGACACTCCTGCTTCTACAACAACACTCAACTCTCTATCCCTACTCTCTAAATACTAACTTATGTAGGGCTCTGCAACTTGCTTTCTAATCACTTCTACCTTCTACGAGGTGCCAGACTCTATATATAGCCCTAATGGGTGGGTAGATGAAGTCTTGGATGTTGTCCCACGTCGGTTGTTCACTGGCTTGTGGGTCCATGAATCGAAGTGAGGCTAATCTCAACCTCTGGATCAAACCGACATTGTTTCCTCGATCAGGATCATTCCTAGTTGTGCTCCCTAGAGTGACCGAGACTTGGTGGCACACTTGGACGTGTTGGGCAGGTGCGGCCGGCCCTAGTGGTGCGGCCGACCCTGCCTCCTGGTCCTTGTGCAGCTCGCCTGTGGTGTGTTCGCTTGATGAAACATGATCATGATGATTTTGGACTTTTGGGAGCTGGTGCACGAGACTACACTCTGTGTGAACCTAAATATTGGTGCATGGTAGGGCCAGGCGCACCACTAGGTGTGGCCCTACCTACCTTATGTAGCTCGATGCTCCGGAATTACTCCCTAATCTTGATCCTGCAGATAAAACCTCAACAAAATTCGTGGAACCTCGTTAGCACCTAAAACATGCATGAAATTGGTGTCTGGCCCATGGACTTGGCCTTCTTGGATGTTATGGTAGGTGGAGAGGCATTTATTAAAGTCTGGTGTTGATCAGAGGAGGTTGATAGGTATGGCCGAACCTACTAGGTTCGGCCGCACCTACCCCCGACACGTCTCGTGTTACAATCTTCCGTGAGGCATAATTTCTGCATCCGGACTCCGAATTGGGTGAACCAAAACTCCATTTCGATCATCTTGATGAGAACTTTGCAATGGTGCTATCAAACTAGATAACAAAACAAGTACTAGATAACAAATAATACCACAACTTGGTAAAAGCATAATATAAAGATAAACATAGCTTTTCAATAAATGTGTACCTCGTCTCAACGTCTAATGATCTTCTACTCTCATAAGCAACAATATACTCCTTGCCATCGGTCTCTTGAGTCAAAACAACCCTAATCACACTTTGCTCCGCCGCAATATAAAGCCGGAATGAAACAACACTCTTAGGTGCTTGAAGAACATGTGGCGAAGTCAATTAGTTTTTAATCTCATTAAAAGCCTCTTGTTGTTTTGCCCCGCAAGTGAACTCAGCTCCACTTTTTAACCGAAGTAAAGGATAAAAAGCATCAACTTTCTGAGACAAATTACAAATGAATCGCCTCAAGTAATTAATCTTGCCCAAGAATCTCTGCAACTCTTTTTTACAAGTAGGAGTTTGAACATTTTTAATTGACTCAATCTTTTTAGTATCAATCTCCACACCTTTCTCATGCACAATGAAACCCAAAAACTTGCCAGCCGACACTCCAAAAGCACATTTGAGTGGATTCATGTTTAAACCATACTGACGCATCTTTTCAAATGCAAGCCTCAAATTGGTCCCCTTGGATATTATGCTAGGTGTAGAGGCATTTGGCAAAGTTTGGTGTTGATCAGTGGAAGTTGATAGGCCCGGCCGAACCTAGTGACACGTCTCGTGTCACAATCTTCTGTGAGATATAATTCTAGCATCCGTACTCCGAATTGGGTGAACCAAAACTCGATTTCGATCATCTCGACGAGAACTTCGCAATAGTTCTATCAAACTAAGCATTTGAGGTCGTTTGTCAAGATGCTTTATTTGTGCTGTGATGTCTCATTATGACCTGCATCCAAATATTCACCAAAGCTCGTGGAATCCGTTAGTTTATAACCCCACAGCTATGATGCAAGCTTTGATGGAGTGAAATTTGTTCAAAGTTGAGGGTCGAAAATAGGGACTTAACAACTGTCAACACACCCCCACACTTGGCCCTTTGCTCGTCCTCGAGTAAAGGTTAAGGACCAAGGTGAAAACAAAATTTCCTATGGTATGAAGCGAGCATAAGAGATATTCCGAATCATACCTTGCACTTGTGAACTTTGAAGTGTCTATTATGCCATCTTGGGTAGTTGAGGAATGGAACGATCTTGAATCAAATCACTTCTACTCCTCATGTCAAGTAGCTTGGGATTTTCTTTTTTTTTCAATAAGTTTTCAAAATAAACCTTGCTTGGCACCTCATTTGATTTTCTCAAATCGCTCAATGCGTATAGTCCTCACCAAGGCATTAGATTGCCTTTCTTCAACCTACTTCTAATGATGGCTATATATGGAGCTCAAGGTAGGGTATAAAGATGAGGCATACTTGCATCACATGTATTGCAAAGTCAAAAACCGTATCCAAGGAGAAAATCAAATCACACAATCAGATCAAGATGTGCATGTGTAGGGATATGATGGATATGGTAAGGTGGATACTAGGCCCAGAATGGGCGCTAGATATTGCCATATGTATAATGAACGTTGTGATGATAGTAAGATGTACACTAGGCCCTAAATGGGTGCTAGTTATTACCATCTGATTTGTTGTAACTCCATTTTGCAGATCATCTCTCTCTACTTTAACTCTTTTGTGGACATGGCTATCTTTTCTCTTTCTCTTTTTTTCTTGGACCTTCATGTGTCCAACTCTTTTTTTTCTTTTTTTCACTTGGATCTTCATGTGTCCATATTTTTTTCTATAGCCATGTCTCTTTTGTAATATTAACTTGGAGAGAGAGAGAGAGAGAGAGAGATCAACACATAGTGTGGAGCTTTATTTTGTGGAATAGATAGATGGTACAATGCTAGCACTCAACTAAGCATAGCAAGGAGGATGTTGGCATGTACGTGTATCTTGATCAAGAAAGCATGAAAAGAATTCTCACAAAGGTCACAACAATTTGACAAAGCTCAATGCAATGACAAGTAGCATATGTGGATGAGGTTTTCAAGATGTCTCATCATATGGCTCTAGTAGGACTTGGCATATCAAAGAGGAGCTTCACAAGGGGTTTCCAAAATTTTAAAATAAATTTCCCAAGCACTCAAATATTTGGAGCAAAGATCATTTCATCGGACCATATCTCAAACATCAACTACTTAGATGGACATGGTTTCCTAAAGATATGTTGTTCACAAGCATCAAGATAATAAGCATGGAATAAAACTTATGCAAGCCAACCATATGAAACATGTCGAGCATTGGGTGCATGAGGATTCCATTGAGTTTGATTTATATGATCGGATTTAAAGCTCATGTAAACTCATGATTTCCAAAAGTAGAAAGGTAGGGGTGCACATACCATCGCTCTTCGAGAAAGCGGGGAATGAGGTAGACAAATGGTGATTCGGCCAAACCACACGGGTCACCGACTTGCTCTAGTGCAATTACCTCATCCCTCGTCGTATTAGCGTAGTGGATGTTGTGCGGCACCTTGGTGGGATATCTCAATTGTGTGTTTCGACGAGCTTGGGAGATCTCCCCCACACTTATTCTTGTACTTGGTGTTATTATTCAAAGAAAAAGATGGAACCAAAAAGGGAGGCTCTACTAGCCGAAGAGCTAGGAAGCCTTTATTCAAATTCAAATTTTTTTGTGTTTTTTAAGAGATCAAGATGCAAGAACCAACATCATCTTCAAACCAAGGTAAGATCTAGTACGAGAGAAACTTACTCGGGATGCTCACATATCTCCCCCACAATTGGAGTTTGCATTGCTAGGCAACACACTCTAGTGTGCCGAGTTCAAGCTTCCTTCGTAATACTTTCTCTCCCTGAATTACCTTGGTGTTGTAGTTGGTGTAGCTCTCATGTTTTTTGGCATTGCCTATCCATCGGTCCTTTCAATCTCCACCTGAAACATTAGCGACCAAAATACCCGAGGGACAACTAATCCAAAAGAGATCTCTTGTTTTTATTTGAAAAAGGAAATCTAAATGATTACTCGAGCTATCTCCTGATAGTGCTTTGTTTTTGGTCATAAGCTCGACCAATGGAGATCTTCATCTTGCATCCAATTGAGATGATGAAACTGTCATAGCTCTAGCTACAAGGTTAGTACCACAAATGACCACGAAATTTGCAATGTTTATGGTAAACAAAAGCATCTACAACCTTCCTTTCAAAGTTAGCATGCACAAGAAAAAAGAAGAGGTTGTAGGTTTCGTAAAGGTCATTGGTAATGGGGCTTGATAACTCTAAAAACTTTTGAAGTGAGCATGAGATTTGTGATCCCTCTAGTGTAAAACCTTCATGCTCGAGTCTATTTTGAGAATCCAGTGTCGACGCCTCAAGAATGTCCATAGACCATACATGTTCTTTCTTAACCTCAGGTCTATGACATTGGAGACGTGTATCTCGAACCTCAAGTTGATATGACTGCTTTTCATGGTCGAGCACACTACTCAGTACCCCTTCAATGGGTCTTCCGATGAGAATGAAGGGTGGATCTCCTTTTGGGATGTCAAAGATATGGTAATCTAGGAAGATCCCATACTCTTCAATCTTTGTTTGGACAACTCTAAGGATTCCCTCTATCTCTATGGTTTGACCCGAAATTTATTGGAGACGCTTCTGAGAGAAAGAGAGGGGTTTGTCGGGAAAGGCCTCTAATACTACGAATTTAGGAATGATATTGATATCAACCCTAGGGTCATAGAACACATCTTGGTAAGAGAGGTTTCCTACTTGGCATGAGAGTGACTTTAGCTCGGGATATAGCTGTATTGCTTGATCCATGCCTTCTGCTTCTCCCAACCATTCCCGGCTACTGATTGCAGAGATGTATTCCAACTTTTCTCTTTGTCTTTTTACATCTTCTGGGTTGTGTAAGTTCACTAATTCTCTCTCATGTGTTGAGTCTCTTTCCCTTCTCAGGAAGGATTTCTCCGTCCAATGTTTATCAAATAACTCATCATAATATTCATAGACGAAGTGACACGAGGGGTGATCGAACTCTCATAAGGTTGGAATGGTTCCCTTATGAACCAAGTTTTGGTAAGAGGAGGATGGGTGTATGTGGATATGAATTTTTCTAGGATAGGCTCCTCCTCTATGAATTCCGATTCAGAGAGTAGATCGGAGTATTTTGATTCCTTGTCAAAGTCATACTAGTAATCAGCTGGGTACACATGGGGATAGAGGAGTGGTTCTTCATGCCAAAAAGTGCTAGTGGGTTTCTCCTCTATGGGTTTCGGTTCCGAGAGAGGGTTTGGCATGTGCTCCTCCTGAGTGATCTCTTCCTCATCCGGGACTTCAACATAAACTCTCATGTAAGGGGTATTTTGAAGGATTTTTGTTAGAATGTCTGTACACTCAGACAAGATGAGATGAGTGAAAGATCTTCTAGAAGAAGAGTCTAAGAAAATTGTTGACTCTGGTCCAAGACCATCGCGAAAGTGTTGCAAAAGAATGGGCTCTGCAATACCAAGGTCTGGACCAGAATCTACGATTTTTGTAAATCTTGCCCATGCGGCTCCTAGAGATTCGGTCTTCCGTTGCTCAAAACATATGACCTCTCGTCGGACTTTCACTACTTGGGGAGTCGGGAAGAATGTTAGGCAAAAAGCGTTTCATAAACTTTCCCAGTTCCCCTCCATACTTCTCACATTGAGCGAATACCATTGTTTTGCTCTCCCCATTAATGAAAATGGAAAGAGTTTCCATTACAAGGTATCTTGACACATTCCTGTGATCACAAGACACGAACAAAGTTGTTCGAACTCGCAGAGGTGGGAATAAGGACTGTCATTCTTATATCCAGAGAAGCTTTGCTCTCAGACCGTAGCTATGAAGCTGGGACGTAGCTCATAGCTAGTTGTTTCAATGGAATGTGATGAAGGTGGAGGCTCCAAATGATCGCCCTTTGGAGTGGCAAAATCGAAAAGGTTGGAATGGAATCCATTTGATAAATAGGGTGATACACAAACGAACTGGGTTCAGAATCAAAATAGCTACCATTCCCCGGCAACGACGCCAGAAAGCTTGTTGGCACTTCTTACGTCATTACTAGATTTGCAACGGCACCAGAAAGCCTGTTGGTATACTACACGATCACAGATAGATCCACAAGTGCAAGGATACCATTGTAGCTTTCACTCGGGAGTATTCCAAGGTATCGATTTCCACGGGGAACGAGAAGTGTTGTGAACCTGAACTAATTCATCCAGGGGATATGGTGATGACGGATAGAAAGGCGAGGTTAGATTTCGAGTAGAGAGGGGATAGCGGATGAAGTTTGGGACTCGTGAGAGTCACGAATAGAATCAAGGCAAAACTTATCGCTCGTCGGGGCCAGAGGGAAAAGAGCCATGGAAAGGGATGAGAAGGGGGGCTCTGATGTCGTAACTCCTACCTGTCGGAACTAACATGGTGGACTACAAAGCCCGTCCGAAGCTGTCACCTCCAATGGTACCACAACTATTCCGTTGAATCGGGAAGCATTCCAAGGTACTGGAAACCTAGACACCACGTCTACACTAACCAAACACTACTTTAATTGGATCCAAAGCAAAGCAATCACAACAAGTAGAAACTATTAATTTCAATCGAAGAACCTAAGAGCGAATGATGAAATGACTTGAGACTTAGTTACTCACGAATCCGAACTACAAAATATCCTAGGTGTGGACGATCATAGTTGTACCGCACCCGTCGAGGAAGGGGAAGAAGACCGACACTCCGGCTTCTACTCCAACACTAGGGGAAGAAGACCGACACTCCGGCGTCTACTCCAACACTCAACTCTCTCTCCCTACTCTCTGAATACTAACTTATGTAGGGCTCCGCCACTTGCTTTCTACTTACTTGTACCTTCTACGTGGTGCCAGACTCTATATATAGCCCCAATGGGTTGGTGGCTGCAGGAGGGGGTACTTGTAGGAGAGAGGGAGCTGCAGTGCCGAGCAAGGAGGTGCGGTCGTATCTCCAGGTGCGACCAGCCCTGTGATTTCCACCGCCTTCGATCGTGCGTCCGTGATTTGGTCCTTGAGGCGGTTAGAAGGCGGTTGTGGGTTGGTTTTCTGAGTGAAGGAGGTGCGGCCGGTCCTCTTGGTGCGGTCAGCCCTGGGCCCTCTTGTCATCCACTTCGAAATGTGCTCTAGTGGGTAGATGAATTCTTGGATGTTGTTCCACGTCGGTTGTTCACTGGCTTGTGGGTCCACGAATCCAAGTGAGGCTAATCTCAACCTCTGGATCAAACCGACCTTGTTTCCTTGATCAGGATCATTCCTAGCTGTGCTCCCTAGAGTGACCGAGGCTTGGTGGCACACTTGGATGTGTTGGGCAGGTGCGGTCGGCCCTGGAGGTTCGGCCGGCCCTAGTGGTGCAGCCGGCCGTGCCTCCTGGTCCCTGTGCAGTTCGTCTGTGGTGTGTTTGCTTGATCCAACATGATCGTGATGATTTTGGACTTTTGGGAGCTGGTGCACGGGACTACACTCAGTGTGAACCTGAATAGTGGTGCATGGTTGGGCTGGGCACACCACTTGGTGCGACCATGCCTACCTTATGTGGCTCGATGCTCTGGAATTGCTCCCTAATCTTGATCCCGCAGATAAAACCTCAACACAACTCGTGGAACCTCGTTAGCACCTAAAACATGCATGAAATTGGTTTCTGGCCCATGGACTTGGTCCCCTTGGATATTATGAGGTGTAGAGGCATTTGGCAAAGTTTGGTGTTGATCAGAGGAGGTTGATAGGTCCGGCCGAACCTACTAGGTTCGGCCACACCTACCCGTGACACGTCACGTGTCACAATCTTCCGTGAGGCATAATTTCTACATCCGGACTCCGAATTGGGTGAACCAAAACTCCATTTCGATCATCTCGACGAGAACTTCGTAATGGTGCTATCAAACTAAGCATTTGAGCTTGTTTCTCATGATGCTTTATTTGTGCTATGATGTCTCATTATGACATGCATCTAAATATTCACCAAAGCTCGTGGAATCCGTTAGTTTATAACCCCACAACTATGATGCAAGCTTTGATCGAGTGAAATTTGTTCAAAGTTGAGGGTAGAAAATAGGTACTTAATGACCGTCAACAATGACCTTTTTCTTAGATTACTTGTTGAAAAGCATATCAAATGTGACCTTTGGATTTGGGACACTTCCTTGATTCTTTGCCACATCGAGCTTCCAGTTTCTAATCTCCGACCACTTTGGAATAAGCATCTTTGGGCGACCATAGGCAGGGCGGTCTGACCGCCCTGTACCACCAGTCTAACCACGCTATCTTGGATTGGTTCAGTTGTTTGCTGAGTAAACAGCACGGACGATCCTTGCCCCCCGTGTCTAGATGCTTTGACAGTAATCTTGATGGTCTCTCTACCTCATGGGTCTTCTCATATGCCACTTCCCTTGTCAACTCTTTTCCTCTCAAATCGGGCTTAGCTTCCCCGACCACCACATTCTTGCCTTTGATTGTTTCGACTTGATGCAATCGAACCAGAATCTCGGGTGCTGTAACTCCATGGTATTGACAGGAAAAAGTTGCGTATACACTTTCATCTCATGAAGCATCAAACGACCTTCATTTATGGCCGACTGAATCTGACGACGAAACACATTGCAATTGTTAGTGGCATGAGAATAAGAATTATGAAACTTACAATATGCACGTTGTTTAATTTCATCAAGTGGAGGCAAAATATGAGAAATTTTAATATTTCCAAGCTTAAGTAATTCATTGAAAATATGATCAAACTTAGAAACATCAAAAGTGAATTTTAGTTCTTCTTGCGACCTTTACTAGCCGACTTAAGTGATGCACAAGAACTATCTTTAGCCTTTAAAGTCCACACAAACTCAGCAACATACACATCATTCTCGTCGCCTAAACTATCGGAATCATACTCAATCATATGAACATTAGATTGACGAGGTTTAGAGTGTCCTTTTTCCTTATTCAATTTTAATTCTTGTGCCATACCTCTAACAAGCACGTTAGAAAGAGAATGAAATTCTATACCTTCTAATCTATCTCTAAGAGAAGATCTTAATCCTTTAGAAGTAGATCAGCAAGGTCAGAATTGGTAAGAGACAAATTAAAACAGTGGTTATTAACTTCTTTAAAGCGCTTAAGGTAATCGAAAACTGACTCCTCTTTACCTTGCCTAAGCGATGTTAAATCTGTCAATTTTAATTGATAGCTCCCACTAAAGAAGTGATCATAAAACTTTTGCTCTAATTGATCCCAAGAATCAATAGAGTTAGGAGCTAATGAAGAGAACCAAGAAAAAGATGTACTAGTCAAAGATAATTAGAACAAGTGAACTTTTAAAGAATTGAAGGGACCAACTTCACCTAGTTGAGCAGTATATTGGCTAATGTGTTCCCAAGTTGTGCAGTTGTCATCACCACTATAAACACCGAGTTTGTTTCTCATCATGTTAGCTACTTCTTTAAATTGAGCAAATTCATTCCTAGCAACTAATTGAGATTGCATTGCAGCTGATGTATTAAAGCTTCTCACGGGGGGGGTTGATTAGGATTTTGAATGCGATGCAAGTCAATAAACACAACATTAGGCACACCATAGGATGAAGCAACATTAGGAATATGTGGTTGTTGACGGTTCTAAACCGTGTTGAAGTTCATCGCAAGTGTACGTGTGACTTGGTGCCTTTTTCACCAAGGAGGGTCCCCAAGGTTTGTCAATGCAAGGATCGGAAGAAAACCGCTAAGGTTCTCTATATAACCTACCGGTCTAACCCTATGTGAAGTGTTAATTGCATAAAGGTTAAACATACAAACATGAAAGGATGTATGGATCACATCCACCTAGCCATAAAGGTAAACATCCAAAGGTCGCCCTATCCTATTGTCTTCTTGTTGCCGCTCCAGCCAAGGTGACAAACCAATCTAATCCTACAACATGAGAATGAGTCATCGACTCAACATTACACATTCGCTCGCGGCTTTCTCCTCCCTCTTCTTGTCACTACGCGAAGATAATCATCATCGAACGACAAACCTCGGTCCGTGCACGACTACGATGTATCCGCAAGAGATAGACTAACCACCATGATTACTCTACTCCTACTAAGGGCGTATGCTAGCTACACACATGAGTAAGGCACGCATCAAAGTAACTTAAAGTAAAGACAAGATATGATTATATCACCATAGAGTGTTGAATGTACAAATGCCTTGATGAATTCAAGCGTGGCTCCGGAACTCCAACATGGCTTCACCACGCGGGGGCTAACCATGGTGGCTAGGGCATGACCTAGGCCATCACCTAGGCAACTCGAGGACTTGCGGCGGCCGTCGGCTTCCTCCGATGCTTCTCCTTTGTGTCGTCGGCTCTCCGATGAATGGATCCGAATGGTTACCCTCTTGGGGCGCCTAGGGGGATGTATTTACAACCTTGGGGAGCCTTGGGGGCGTGCTTGCACCTTGCCTTGCACGAGGTCTTCCTTGGGGAGAATCTAACTTGGTTTCCATAAACTCGACCTCGTCCATATTTTCTTGATTCACGACCCCTTCCTTGTCGGCACTATATCTCTCACGTCCGGACTCACAATAATACAAATTCGGTGTCTAGATTGTGTGCCACAAAATTATCTCCAACTTTGGTATTCATTGATTTCCTTGGAAACGAAGATAAAATCCCAAAATGGTCTCGAAAGATAATCTGTCCGATTCCGGACTTATCGCTCAAGCGACGGGTATTTCGGGGGCGATATCTCCTAGCTCCTTGATCTGAATTGGGCCTTCCACATGTCCAAATCGAATCTATCATTGAGGCGCACAAATTTGGTATTCAAAGTTTTTCCATTAGAGGTCGTTTAGGTCTCCAAATCTGCACCGAAAGATCATGCTGTCATGGGCTGTGAGAATATCTCTCGGGCTAAGTTGATCTCGTTGGTAAGCCTCCAAGTCCCCGGAGTTTTATGTGTTGATGCTTTGGTCCTCGGGTCATTTAGAGTTGTGTTCACTTCACGTCTTGACTTGTGTCGGGCTTCACGATCTTCTAATAAAGTGCTCGATGAACTTTACCCGAAAGTACTCCTTTAAGTGCTTAAATCCTGTGTAAACAACATACTCCAAAAACCACATGCGAGTGCGAGCTTATCATATCAAGGGGGTTAGAGCAACTCTAGCAGATTGAGTAAATTTGATCCCCTATATCAAGTTATTGGGGGTGGAGTAAAAATATTTTCATCCCCAAAACACAATTTGCTCCAGCAGTTTCCCTATTCTCCTTCCCAACTCGTGGGTCCCACGACGCCACATCATCTTCTTCTTTCCACCCCAAATCTTCCGTCTTTCTCCGCCGCTGCCGTCCCGAGAGTCCAGACAGTCCCTGACCCCACCACGAGTCCAGACAGGACAGCGCCGCCGGCACCCACACGCCACAGTTCCCCATGCGCGCTGGCCGCCAACCACCGCGGGCGTGCACGCCGCGTGCGCGCGGCGCTCGCGTGGCCGAAGCACACGCGCGCCGCGGCGGGTCAACACGCATGGGAACGAGCCTGCCGCGCTCGACCCGCCGCCGCCGTGCCTCGATCCGCCTCCGGAGAATGGGCGTCGGAGACAAATTGCGCCCTCCCTGCTCGCTGGCGGGTGGGCTGCTCTCGTTGGTGTTGCTTAGGGCGCGTGGCGAGGCGGCTGCCTCTGCTGCTGCTGCTTCCGGACGGTGACCCCAACACCGCCGACCTCGCGGCCGATGAGCTCTAGAGCTTCAGCTTCGGCCCCTCCTCGCTCTCCCGCTCCGCTTCCACCACCTCTTGCTCCACCTCCTCATCAGCGTGTACCACCCGCGGTGTACACGGCAAGGCGCGGCAGGCCGGCGACGCCCTCCGACCCGCTCCGTCACAGCGCGACGTCACACACGGCCACGAGCGTGACGAGCATGGCCAAGTACACGGAGCTGCAGGGCCAGAGCTGCGGGCTGCTGCAGGACGCCCGCGATGACGGGGAGCCGGAGCACGCCGCCGGTGCGCTTGTCGAACTTCTTGAGGATCTTGGCGAGCCCCGTGTAGTTGATGTTGCTGTAGTTGAGGAGCAGCACCATGTCGCGGTGGAAGTCGACGACCTCCCGCTGGATGCACGCCATCTCCGCCTCCGCCGCTGGCGATGGCTTGTTGGCCTCGGCGGCGCGCTAGATCCGCTCCTGCAGCTCTTGGCGTTGACGCGACGCTTGAGCTCCTTGTAGTTGAGGAAGTGGCTCCACCACTACGGCAGGCTCTCCTCGATCTGCTTCTTGAGCCGCTTCCCGAACTTCATGTCTCTTTCTTATCGCAAGGTTTCGATTTTATCAACCCTTTACAGATATCTGTGAGCAATGAAGAACGCAACAGAGGGACATAACCCGCGTCCAGCCCTGCGACGCCGCCCAGGAGTGCGGGCCTCGCCGGCGCTGACGGCGAGGTGGTTGCGGGGGCCATACGCACCGGCAGGGACCGTGGGGATCGGCATTGGGCCAGGCATGTGCGATTGGTTTTCGAGTGGGTCCCACGGATAGGGGGTGGAGGAGAGGTGCCCTCTATAGAGGGGATGGAGAGGGGTTTTAGTCCATGGAGAAAAAGAGGGAAGGGGATAGGGAAGCTATTGGAGAGGTTTTTTAGCACCTGATCCCCTATATCACTGTTTTTTTGGTATTGGGGATGGGAAAGGGGAGCTGCTAAAGTTGCTCTTAGTACCATTAGTTAGGATATTAAATGCGTGCAAATGTTGATGGTAAACTCATAGCTAGGTTGTTGACGGTTAATAGTTGTATCAACGTTCGTTTAGACTTGCAAGCGGACAAGTCTCCCGTCGTAGTCAAGGGACCCTTCTTCCCTCGAGTGGTGAACCCAAGGTATCAAATCCGTGGAACAATGTGCAACACAAGGATTCAATCTAGTAAAGCAAGGTAAAGCTATCTATTGAAGAATCTAATTGCATCTAATCTAAGATATCATAAGGAAAACGAATCTAATCTAATCTACTAAAGAGGTAGCAAGAGAAAGCAAGAGATAACCGATCTAGAGAATCTAGATCATGCTTATGTTGTAGCTCCAAACAAGATAGATGAAGATAGAAAAGCGAATCTCATTAAAAGCATCTTTAAATTGTGGCCTTCCATCCGACTCCGAAAACGCCCGCCTTTCGGAACCCCCGTTCTGTCACAACGTATCCCTACTCATGCGGGTAGTCTAGGGCGAGTTTGATAGAACAAGTTGAAATCACTTGGCCGGTCCGGTATGCACCTCTAGCCACCGCGGCTACAAGAGCACCCTATGTAATCTATCTTAAGTATAGATCATAGAAGAAGCAAAACCAAGAAGAAAACAAAATCATCGAGAAGGCACTTGATCGCTAGAAATCGAATTCACTTACAAACTTCACCATGAATGATTACATGAACAATATCACTACGGGGCCCTCCCTCGATCTTGATCCTCGCTCCGGAGCTCCGACCTGGTCTTCCATGCAAGGTTCCCACGTCGGCTAGGGAGACCCTAGACAACTAGCACGACCCTCATCTCCGAGATGGTGTCCCTCAAGCTTCTCGGCTCCTCGGCGGCGGATTACGACTTGGATGATGCGTGGCTCTCGGTCAGGGGGCTATTAATAGCCTGAGAAGCAATTAGGTCAAAGGGGAGGCCGATTGGGCCCCGAAAGGGCCGGGCCGGCCGGCCTGGGCCGGCCGGCACGGGCCCTTTTCGGCCCAATTTGCCGCCTCGCTTCGCCGGTGTTGTTTCCCGCGTCTTCTAGATGTTCTCCCCTTTTGCATGTGGGCCCTTGACGTCGGTTTCTCTCCGAATTGGACTCAACTCCTTGTCTTGCGAGATTCAAGACTTTTACGGTTCGATCCTCGGAGTTTATCATCTTCTCGGGCTTGGTCCTTGGGCTCTTGGGGTTATGTTCACTTCATTGCTTGACTTGTATCGGGCTTCAAGGTCTTGTCATGAGGTGCTTAATGAACTTATCTCGGAAAAGTCTTGCTTTCAACGTTAAAACCCTGTGTAAACACTTAACTCCAAAACCGACATGCACAAGTGAACTTGTTATACCACGGGGGTTAGTACCAATGGATAAGATACAAAAGTCATGCCAACACCGAAGGTAAACTAATGGCTAGGTTGACGGATTTTCACCGTCAACATCTCCCCCATGCTTAAACCTTGCTCGTCCTCGAGTAAGCCTTCGATAGATATCATCATTGCCAAACGATGTTTAAAACTTGCACTTGATCATACATGAGAAAACATAATGCTCTCAAAATTTTAATTCGTTAAAGTTCCATAATGTACTAGCCTTCATCCCTACGGAGGGTAGACATTTAATTAAGCTTATCCCACAAGTATTAACATGCTCACAAAGTTTAAATAGATCTCAGAATTTTTGAAATAAAGAACAAGATAAAGAAAAGCTAAACCAAGTTCACAAATTTAAATCATCTTGCATGTTGCTCATGAACTCTCATCTCACTTGTCTCTCAAGCCTATATATTCTACTCCTTTCCCTCTCATCACATATGTGGTAGGCTTTATATGGAGCTTTGGGAAAGTTTAGTCCTACCAAGATTTTATAAATGAGGTGTTGTCAAAACAAGACAAGCTTCTCATGGTCTTACCGAGACTCGTCAAAAAGGTCATTGGAAAATAATGTTAAGTCAAGGAGGGGAAAGAGAAGAGTACGCACACTTTAGATGAGTGGACATGTGCAAATGGCAAAGAATGATCCCGAGGCACAAAGGAAGTCCTCGTTATCGGATTGCACATGGTTAGAAAATGAGAATGGATCTTTTAAACTTGAAGCCTTGAATGCTCTTTTAGAGAACCGGGGAGTTCACTTTACGCATACTCATATATTTTTTTTCTCTTTCTCATATTTCTCATTCTTTTCTTTCTTTCTTTCTTTCTTTCTTTCTTTCTTTCTTTCTTTCTTTCTTTCTTTCATTATATATATATATTTTTTTCTTGTGAGACTTTCACCTTGGAAGTCACGTACATCACCTTTAATAATAATTTTTTTCATTCATCATCATTTTTTTAAAAATACTCCCCTTTGAACTCTAAAACTGCACCGTACCTACCTCCTCCCCCATGCTTAGACGTTGCTCGTCCTCGAGCAAAGAGGCGATAAATAAGGTAGGTGATACGGAAATATTTTTCCTTGGAGAGATACTTGAAATCTTCAATGTTGGCACCGTCTTGCGATCTTCCTTGAATTGATGATCCATTCTCAACGATAGGTTGTGGTCAAGGAGGTAATCACAAAAGATGATATTTGGTTTAAGGGTGGATATCCGGCGAGTTTTGTGAGATCTCCGATGCGGGGATACACAATGCACGGATAAAAGGCTAGCAAAAAGATAGATACACAAAAACGAAATGACCAGCTTCTTAGTCTCGGGCCAGAGAAATCATGGCCTGCAATAACTCACTCAAAAATAAATCTTGTACACTAAAGTTTATGCACTCAAATATATATAAGGCTCTGGATAGGTTGAGCAACACACAAGTGATATTTATGACGAGGTTAGCGATATTTTTGAGTATAAAAGACATCTTTAATCTATTCATAACTTGAGAGCACATAAAACACTATGGGTCTTTATTTTAATCATAACCTCCTCTAAAGATTAGGCTAGCATTTAGATAATTTCAGATTTGTATTTTTAAGAGAGCACTAGGTTAAACATGCATAAATCAATTACAAAGATAAACAACATCATGGCACAAACTTTGTATCTTTACTAATGGTAAAAACTTGGTGGTGACATTATTCATGATGAAAATAAATACTAACACACATGCTGAAAACAAAAGTGAAAACTAAAAATTAAAGTAAAGCTGAAAATACTATGCAAATATAGGCGCATACAAGCTGAAAATTAAAGAAAAGGGGGTAAAGGAAAGATGACTAAAACTCCTCCTCTCTCTAATCTTCCGCCGGTGGTTGATATTGATAGTCTTGGTTGTTGTACCCTTACTTGTAATAGGAATGCACCACTCCTCCTATGAATTGTCCGACGGTGCTAGGTGAAGGTGTCCAAGCACATAAGCGACGTTTGCATTTCCTTCACCCATTTGGTTTGCATTGGTTAGGATGGCTGCAATAATTTGCACGTTACTTGCAGCGTATCCTCCAATGGTGGCCACATTTTGTTGTGGTTGAGGAAGGTGTGCATATGGCTCCGCAAAGGCTACGTTGGGCACCGCAAAAATGGTGGGGGTATGGCTGCACCACTCCCCCATGCTTGCATTGGTACACCACCGTAGTAACTCGGCGGCGCCGGGGTTCCTCCCAATGGTGGGACATAATTTTGTTGTGCACCTTATTCTTGGGCCATAGAAGATCCTTCTCCTATAATTCTTCTCCTTCTATTTTTTTTCTTCGCCGGCACAAGAAGTCCTTCCTCTAACCAATCTTCTTCCCCTCAAGAAAAAGTCTTAACCTTACTTTTGAAAGGGGCAAATTCACCTAGGCCACTTTGAAGCCTCCTCTCTCATCTTCACTTATATATTTTCCTTTCTTCATATATTCCTAGGGAAGTCCCGGGTAGGAGATGATTCGGGTTCCTTGTAATACCCGGTTTCAAAGAGATAGCCGATATGGAGAGGCAACACCCCGAACCAATATCTCCCGAACTCGATGTTGCTTAACAACACCATCAGTTGATCATAAGTGAGTGGGGTTGATTGGCTGCTTGTCAAAGCCGAGTAAAGCCAATTCAACTCCGTGTTGGTTATCTTTGTCTCTCTCATTCTCCCAAAAATCCACTTGCACAAAAGTGACACACTTGGATGATGGGGTCCCGGATAGTATTTCTTCGTTGATGGTCTCCTCCCGTGATCATACTCCAAAAACCTTCCCATGTGCCTTTATGCACATCCACTTGTTCCGGAGCTCCCTTTTGAAAATAGGAGACACTCGCCCATGGGTCTACGATACTAGAACATGCAATCGTTTTGAACATGAAAACCAATCTAATCTATCGGGGGTTGTGACCACGGTTTCGCCCTTTCCCTCCTCTCGTACTCACGCGAATGTACTCATGACTAGACCTATGATGGACACGATGCGTTGAATGGATCCAAGGAAGCATTGGGGCTCTACTCCCTTTATGGCATGGTAGCTAACCTTAAGCAATAAAGTATATTCAACACAAGATGATAGATAGATAACCCAACAAGGTATGATCACATCTCAAGATCGAATAGAACCCATGGATGAAAGGAGATTACCCCATCAAGGTGCTAGACATAGCACCATTGATCAAGGTTACCCTTCCGACGGTGTCTTCCTTCTTCTCCACTTGTGGGCTCCCTCTAAACGGAATGAGAGACTCAGCCCTCCTTCATCAAGGAAATGCGCCATGGTCATGAGAATTTCCTAGGCGAATTCCTTGTGGGTGTTTGCCGACTCTCCGTTAGAGAATTGCACCGGTGTCCCGTATGAAAACCCAATATGTGGAGAGCTTGGTCGTCGATGTCGACGTTCGCTACAAGACTCTACTTAAGGCGAGCGAGCTTCTTCTCCTCCTCCTCCGTCATGATGACATACCCCTCGGAATACCGTGGAGCGTATGGAGGTGGAGCGGATGATCGTGTCAAGTGGCGAGGTTGGACGAGCGGCTCCTCCATATGTTATTGAAGTTTGTTAACCTAAACGAGTTTCGTGTGGCCCTCATGCCACCAAGGAGAAGAGTGTGGTTCCTCCTCGGCGGTGCCGTGTCCTCCTCCATACTCCGAGGAAACTCGGAAACCGAGTGCCTCCTCGAAGAGGTTGATGGCTTAGACGACGATGACCCCTTCTTCTTCGGTGAAAAGGCTTGTAGTTTTCTTCCTTGATTGCAGCACTCTCCCTCACAATATATATATACGGGGTTTTCACCGGTAACAAGGTACACAAATATTATTTTGGAGTCTGGACTTTGAGTGGATTAAGGATGTGATTTGTTGCACGAAACAAACGCGGTGGATGGCTAAGTCTAAGGTGGTAGCGGCCTACAAACTAGAGCACACGAACAAAGAGCTGGATGGGAGACTTACCTCTCTCCTCCTCTTAGCTCGGTTCTTCTCTAGTGCATTCAAGCTTGTTGCTTCGTGACCGCGTACACCTTCCAAATGTTCCCGTCCACTCCTTCGCTTGCATTATTGCTCCTTCCACTTGATGTTTTCGCTTGACTTACTTCCATACTCCCTTGCCTCACATGTGTCCATGATATTCCTACAAAACAAGGCCTTGGCTGCCCCCCCATGCTTGTACTTTGCATGTGGTTTGATAAAAGATGTTGGAGGGGCATCCCATGATGTATCATGGTGCATGTATGGTTAGGTTAACTAGATTGCCACCCTTTAAGTGTGTTTAAGGTTAAGCACTCCCCTAATTTCGAAGTTTAAAAATATTTTTCAGAGCCATGCAAGAGCTCAAGCATAAATTTAGAGAAGTCTTTAAACCATTAAAAACAAATGTATGTCAAAAATATTTTCTGACTACGTTGATATCGGTCTCACCGGTATAGTTTGCCTTCATTGGTTGAGAGCAAACTTTTCCCGGCTTGATCAAGGGGGCATAGGTCTAGGTTCTAATTTTGATTAGATAAGAGAGATTTTGAATAAAATAAAATTAAATGAGGCTCAGAAAAATTCTAATCTTAGAGAAACCAAGGATAAGGATTTTTAAACCAACCAAACGTTTAGTTTCTAGGTTCACGCGAGTCCTACCACGTGCTGAAATTTAATTAACACCTAGGTATAAGTCGTGGCTCTACTCGTGTGTTTTTAGCATGAAAAAGTAAGTCAATCACAGCACCATAATGAGGGTGAAGGGTTGAGTTAGGTTCTGAAATTATTTGGTTGTGATTTCTCGAAAAAGAACGAACAAACACATAGGAGGGTTCATACAAAGGGTTTATGACAAAGCAAAATATTCAACCAAGAATTATGTCTCTAATATTGTTCAACCATTCTAAGTCTAATGTTTTGCGTAGTAAAATTCAAAACTGAATTATTAAAAAGACTCGAAAAACCCGGAATCAGGGTTGTCCTCCCGTAGCTTATTCTTGACTCGACGAAACGGGTTGCCTCCCGCCTAGCGCTTCGTTTATAGTCCATGGCTAGACTTCTTCACTTGATTACTCCGGACCAACGCTCTTTGCGGGCATTGCAATCTTGGGTACCCACTTCGGCTTAGTCATTTTTTTTGGTCTTCACAGGCTGGCTTTGTCCTTTGGTCTTGATGGATGCAACAACTTCCTTGTGGATCGGCATCTCGAACTCCGGTCCTTCGGTCGTGATATTCATGGTCTCTAGTGTGATCCTTCATCTCTCCCGAATGAGTGTAGTAGCCTTCGCCATCTTGGGACCTTGGAGTTGTCTCGGATATTCTTCTTTGTTACCCATCGGGTGCCCGGCAAGTTGTCCCACTTGCGTCTAGCATCTTTATCACGATGAACACTTCACGTATAGAGCTTCCGACCTCCGTCACCTTGCCATCTAAATTCTTCAATATTTTCTCCATAGCCTCGAACTTAGTGACGGCGTCCTTGTTGATCTTAGCTTGCTCGTCCATCAAGTCCTTGAATTGTGCACAAAGAGGTACCAAAACTTGAATCGACGAACTTGCATTAAATCGGGGTTAGCTTGGACATGGTCGTACTCCACACACTCCTTGCATGTGGATCTTGCTTCGGCGGCCTTTAGGTGTTGAGCTTCTTTCTCCATCTCCATCTTCTCCATCCTCCTCTTAAGTAAACCGATATGCCACTCAAGGAATCCGGCTCGTATGCATTCAGCTCTCGCAATCGTCATGCGGATAGTTGAGACCTTGATTCTGAACGGCCTCCCTGCGTCTCGAAGGTTTATGATAGGTAGATCAACGATGTCCGGGGTGCATAGCTTGATCTTGCGCTCCGGTCGTTGAGGTTGATCTTCCTTTGGACTTGGAGGTGGTGATTCCCTTGGAGATTTCGACAGTCCTTCGACTTTAACTTTTGAATCTAGGGTTTCCAACCCTTTAGCTTGTGTTGCACGTCACCTTTGCCTGTAAAGTTTTCCTGGATCATCCACAAAAAAAAGTTTGGGTTTCTTGGAGAGGTAGCCAACCATCTCCGGTTAGGGTTAGCAATAAAACAAAAATCTGAAAAGAGAAAAATTAGGGTTAATCAAAACTAGATTAGATTGACTCTTTTTTTTGGGAAGATCAAACATAAGAGATGCAAAAGAAAATCAAAAGAAAAACTGAAAGATAAGCGATACTAGATCGGATATTGATTGCTTGTTCCCCGGCAACGACGCCAGAAAAAGGGGCTTGTTGACGGTTAATAGTTGTATCAAAGTTCGTTTAGACTTGCAAGCGGACAAGTCTCCCGTCGTAGTCAAGGGACCCTTCTTCCCTCGAGTGGTGAACCCAAGGTATCGAATCCGTGGAACAATGTGCAACGCAAGGATTCAATCTAGTAAAGCAAGGTAAAGCTATCTATTGAAGAATCTAATTGCATCTAATCTAAGATATCATAAGGAAAACGAATCTAATCTAATCTACTAAAGAGGTAGCAAGAGAAAGCAAGAGATAACCGATCTAGAGAATCTAGATCATTTATTGTTGTAGCTCCAAACAAGATAGATGAAGATAGAAAAGCGAATCTCATTAAAAGCATCTTTAAATCGTGGCCTTCCATCCGACTCCGAAAACGCCCACCTTTCGGAACCCCCGTTCTGTCACAACGTATCCCTACTCATGCGGGTAGTCTAGGGCGAGTTCGATAGAACAAGTTGAAATCACTTGGCCGGTCCGGTATGCACCTCTAGCCACCGCGGCTACAAGAGCACCCTATGTAATCTATCTTAAGTATAGATCATAGAAGAAGCAAAACCAAGAAGAAAACAAAATCATCGAGAAGGCACTTGATCGCTAGAAATCGAATTCACTTACAAACTTCACCATGAATGATTCCATGAACAAGATCACCACCGGGGCCCTCCCTCGATCTTGATCCTCGCTCCTGAGCTCCGACGTGGTCTTCCATGCAAGGTTCCCACGTCGGCTAGGGAGACCCTAGACAACTAGCATGACCCTCATCTCCGAGATGGTGTCCCTCAAGCTTCTCGGCCCCTCGGCGGCGGATTACGACTTGGTTCATGCGTGGCTCTCGGTCAGGGGGCTATTAATAGCCTGAGAAGAAATTAGGTCAAAGGGGAGGCCGATTGGGCCCCAAAAAGGGCTGGGGCGGCCGGCCCGGGCCCTTTTCGGCCCAATTTGCTGCTGCTTCGCCCGGTGTTGTTTCCCATGTCTTCTAGATGTTCTCCCCTTTTGCATGTGGGCCCTTGACGTCGGTTTCTCTCCGAATTGGACTCAACTCCTTGTCTTGCAAGATTCAGAACTTTTCTGGTTCGGTCCTCAGAGTTTATCATCTTCTCGGGCTTGGTCCTTGGGCTCTTGGGGTTATGTTCACTTCATTGCTTGACTTGTATCGGGCTTCAAGGTCTTGTCATGAGGTGCTTAATGAACTTATCCCGGAAGTCTTGCTTTCAACGTTAAAACCACGGGTAAACACTTAACTCCAAAACCGACATGCACAAGTGAACTTGTTATACCACGAGGGTTAGTACCAATGGATAAGATACAAAAGTCATGCCAACACCGAAGGTAAACTCATGGCTAGGTTGACGGATTTTCACCGTCAACATAGGTGTACCAAAATCGACCGTCAACAGTGGTGATGTGTGTGCTATTGTGCTATACATTGGAGGAACAGTACCATAAGCATTGTTTTGACTCTAAACCAATGTACTAGGCACAACCGACAAAGGATACGTCTGGTCCGGAACCATCACCATTTGACCAGACGAGGCGGTCAGAACGGCCATGGGGGCGACTTGACTGGGGTCGGTTTGGGCAATGGTGATTGGCCCAGAAAAAATACCATCGGCATACCATACTGTCAGATGTTGAGATCTGGACAACCCACGGGGGTGTTAATCCCTGTGGTTTAGTTGTTCGATGGGGGTGAAGTCTAAGGCTAAGAACTCGAAGGTCGCACACGAGTGCGCGGAACACAGAGAACACAACAAGTTTATACTGGTTCGGGCCTCCGGAGAGTAAAACCCTACGTCCAGTTCTTCGGTTTGTATTGCTGGGGATTGCGGGATTGATTGGATACACGAGGGGTCATCTCATCCGCCTTATATTGGCCAGCGGATGAGGTCGGTTCCCAGACTCCTGGTCGGTTACGACCAGGAGACCTAAGTCTACGTTACACATCTTGCCATATCCCGTCCATCTGCTTTAGTTGAAATCCACCGAGGTCTTGTCTTGTACGCCAAGTTTTGACGTCGTGATGAACTAGGTCGCCTGGGGAATCTTTTGGAAGGTCTTCTGGAGGTTATGTAGGCCACCAACTAGGTCGATTGGGCCCACTGACAGGTCGACGAGTCTTCTAGTAGGCCGGACCCACTTGTCGGGGACGGCTGTGAGCCTGGTCGGGTGGGACCCAGGGGTACCCATGTCTCAGCAAAAACTTTTCCATCTCATCCCTCACCCTCTTCTTGTTTTGGCCCAGCTCAGTTTCAAACCAGCTGCAACCGCAACCCAGCCAAACCAGTGGCCCAATAGGCGGAAGTCCGGCCATGCACCTGAGCTTCCCCTTCCTTTCCACGCGCGTCGCTTATCCTAGCCGGCCTTCCAGCCCAACAGTGGCCCAACGTAGCTGCATCTCGCGCCCTCTCCCGGGGTCGCTCACGTGCGGGCCCCGCCCGTCATCCCTACCAGCGCACCGCGCTGCACCGGACTCGGGTCCGTGCTACGAGCCGCGCGTGCCGCATCCCCCGCGCCCCGCTCCTTCTTGGCCTGCATGCCAAGGCCTCCCTTGACCTAATTTAAGGCCGCCGCTGCCGCTCGAGGCCCCTTTCCCCAAACCCTATCCGCGCTTCCGAGTCGCCACCGTCGCCGGAACCCTAGCTGAGCGCCGCCGCCGTCGATCTCCCGCTTCGCTGCCTTTCCGCCGACAAGAAGAAGGATGCCCGGAGCTCCGCCACGAGGTGAGGAAGCCACCAGAGTCACGCGTTGGGACCCTCATGCGTTGAACCGCCCGTTCGAGCTCACCGGAGTTGGCGGCGGCGCCGCCGCCCACCCCCGTCGCGTTGCGCCGCCGTCGCCGCCGCCTGTGTGCTCGTCCCGGTGCCTCGGTTGAGTTCGCCGTGGCCCTCGCTTCATCCTGGTGCAAGCCGCACACCGGATGCGTGCTCCGTAGATCGAAACCGTTCGAGCTCGCCGGAGCCTCGCCGCCGCCGCCGCGCACCACCGCTCGTCGCGTCGTGGTCGCCCACAGCCGTCGGATTCCGATCCTACGGAGCTGATCGAGTCTGATCCCGGGTCAACTAGGGGCGTACCGGTCAACCCAGCCCTTGCATTGCCTCTTTTGCAGAAAAGTCCCTCAGTTTTATAGATTCACAAGTATACCCTTCCGCAGTTCAAAGATCCTCACGATTAGGTCCTTTCTTTTATGTTTTAAACCCTAGCCTTTCCAGCTTTTGCACCCGAGGTCTAGCCCGAGTGTTTTTGCACCGTAGCCCCTGAGTTTTTATATAAAATTATGTTTTAGCCCTTAGATTCTCGTAGTTTAACCCCTGGAAGTTTAGATTTCCTGCAGAAAAGCCCTTACATCTTGTTTTGGCCATAGAATACACGTTTTAGCTCCGTCTTTAGGGTTCTTTATATCCACGCGATCGTCTCGACGAGTAGAACAACTATTTGCCCCTGTTTTGTTATGTTAGTTCTGTTTGGTGATTGTTTCTTATTTTATTCCATTGTATGCTTGTATGTGAATGATGTGGTGCGTAGAAGACGGTTCATACGTGGAATACGCCGGAGTTGAAGATTTCCAAGACATTGAGCAGCAGAAAGCGTTAGTAGAAGGCAAGTCCTTGCTGCATTCCTGTTGATCCTATTACAACATGCATTTCAATTACACCGTTATTTATTATTGCTTTGCATTAAATTGAAGGGACCTATTATTAAGGTTTGACTAGCTTTGTTTATCCGTGTGCCTTGATCAACCTGGGTTTACGATTATGTTGGGTAGACCTTGCTTAGTTGCTCAACTTGGGATTGTGGTGGTTTTAATGAACAACATTGTTAATCTTGTTTTATTGATGTTATACCTTCATTAATCAAGATCACCTGTGTTAATCTGAACATGGAGTGACCACCCAGGAAAACAGTACTACCACAAGACATATGGCTCTGTCTTGGCCAAGTAATTAGACACCTGGTGTTAGGTATGCTTTACCTGAAAGGGGTTGGGGGTTGTCGGTAGTTGGTGTATAGCCCGACCCTCAGACTGATCTTCTCTATGGTAGCTTCACAGCTGAGAGAGGTTTATGCATTGCGCTGTCAAGTAACCTAGTGAGCAGCCTGCACTAGGGGATCTTTGTAAAGGTCTCGTAGCGTCCCTATGCAATCACACCTTGGTAGTGTGGTATGATGCTTGGCCGGCATCGCATGGTTGGGTTCAAAGTTCTTCGGGACTTTTACGCGACTTGTGGGTAAATATGTACAACCTCTGCAGAGTGTAAAACTAACTAGTTAGCCGTGCCCACAGTCACGAGCGGCCTGAACTGTCACATGAGTAAACTATGGAAGATGGACTAAACTTGTTGCATTTACTTTCGTTCATGATGATGATGCTTATGTTAATCTCTGGGTTGGTACAAACTTAGATTTGCTAGTAATTCAACTTGCTTAATAAAATTTGACCAACTAAAATGCTGATCTACTATGCAACCACAAGCTTCCACCATAAAGCCTTTGCATGTTGTTATAGAGTTTTCCCTTGTTGAGTATGACATGTGCCCATGCTTGTTGTTATTTTATATTGCATCTACACAACCCGGTTGCTGCTCAGACGGACGCTTTGAAGAGTTTCCTGGAGAGTTTGATAGTTTCTAGGGGAGCGTGCCACCAGTCAGCTGCCTGTGGAGACGTCCTTTTCCGCTGCTAGTACTCGCTTATGTTACGATTTTGAGACATTCGGTCATGTAATAAATGTTTAATACTCTCTATACGCTTTTACAATGTGTTTTGGTATACACTGAGTTGATGCATGTGTGTAACTCGATCCTGGCGCACATGTATTCTATGCATTTGGATTTGCCCTTAAATTTGGGTGTGACAGCTCTCGACAGGTCGAATAGCATGCACGTTAGTCCAAAAGAAAAAAGAACAAGTCAACTTAGCAGCCGACTTGTTTGTAGTCTTGCCGAACGAAGAGAAGTCGAGTGACGACCTATAGGAAGCGGACTTCCAATAGATCAAAACGACGATGAAAAACATTGAGAGGGCATCGAACATGCACTCATAGAGCAGTATCCGAGCATCATGGCGGGCAGGATGGCCGGTATGATGGTCCAAAAAAGAAGAGAAGAAAAAAGTACATCGAGTAACGACATGATGGTGAACAGGTTTCCCAACAGGTCGGTACGACGAGAAAAACAAGAGGGCGTCAAAGACACACTCATAGAGTAGTCCTCGAGCATTGAAGCAGACAGCATAGCTAGTTTGATGCTCCAAAAAGAGAAGAAAACTGAGTCATGGTCTTGATTGAACGAAGTGTAGAGACACCCAGATCTCCTAGCATAGCTGCAAGGAGTCTGGCAGGACCGACCTCATGGAGGCCTTGTAGGCGTGCCGACCTCGAAGAGGCCTCAAATCAACGATGTCTAGTATCTGAGGATACCTAGTAGGATCTTGAATAGGTGCATCACATGAAGAGGTCTTCTATTGTGGTCGAAACGATCAATGATGAAGCTGGCGAAATAACGTCGATCTTGAACGTATGGAGTGTAGAGACATCCAGATATCTTGCATAGCTGCAAAGAGTCTGGTAGAGCCACTCGAGGCATGCCGACCTCAGGAAGGTCTCAAATCAAGAAGCGTCCAAGCACCCAGAAGTACTTGGCAGGGCTATTAGGCACGCACCCCACATGGAGGCCTTCATCCACGATGTAAAATCCTGGGTGTCCAGTACAGGCTGGTAGGGCTACAAGAGCACACCAACCTCGGAAGGTCACGCATCCGGGGCGCCCAACTTGGTTGGCAGGGGCATAGTCATACCTAGGTATTGCAAGCCTTAGGTATTAAGGCACACCGACCTCAAGGTGGTCATTTTGGTGTCCAGACGACCAACATAGCTGCTGATCATCCAGCGGAGCCATTGTACTAAGGTGTTGGCGACCTCAGCAATAGGCACACCGACCATGGGGGCCTGACAATATCACAAAAGTGAAGTTTTCTGATTTCCATGGTGCTTTTGATCTCCATGTACCGAGACGGATCTAGCAGAGCAGCGAGGCATGCCTACCCCGGAAGGTCTTCAATCGAACCTACGACCATTCTGCTCAGGAAACAGAAATATAGGCTGATTGGAATAGGTCCGTTTACATGCAGAGCCATAGCGGGTGCACCAAGACGCAGAGCCTAGCGGGTGCAAACAAAAGACATCAGGTCGTAGAGGAAGGTCATGGAGTCGTTGTCGAAAGGAGGCTGAGTTAGGTCCTGGGCCCTCTGACACAAGGTCAGGTTTTGTCATGTAGTGTAGACTACAGGGTCACAGGGCAACACTGGTCGGAGATTCCCCTGCCACCCAGAAAACGACAAGCTGCCCACTGATCGAGGGGGTTACCGTAGCCATGTGACCTCTGCGGCGGGGCTCAGGCATCGTTAATGCACTAGCGACAAATGACATCACGAGTCAGAGAAGTAAAGTCATCGCCTTTAATCGTTCTCATGACTACAGGTCCCACGATCACGTGGCGACAGTGTCATCACTCCGCCATCTGCCCAGGGCGTGGCTTTGGCTATAAATAGCACTGTGATACTGAAGATGGCAATCTCCGAGCGTTGTTGAGCTATGAAGCTGCAGAGCAGATATCTCACCATGCCATGGGCATGTGTTCGTCCAACAGATTGTAGAGTCTTGCACTTGTAAGAATCTTGGAGCTAGGAGAACTCTCGCGAAACATAGGCAACATCTCCATCCTCTGAGCCCTACCTCTGCGGGGTATCAGGTAGAGTTTGGAGGTGATGCTGTTCGAGCTAGGGCTATAGAAGGACGTCGCTGGTGAGCATTGGGTGCTCACTGATGCTTGAACTTCAACGCCGAAGAGCAAGCTCGTGACTGCATTCCAATAGTCTACTGCGGGCATGCCTTAGGTTGCGTGCCGTCCTGCAGCTATCGCCCGCAAGGCTATCATCGTGGCCCTGGCACTAGGAGAAATCCCGCGACGTGCTTTACTTCGGTAAAGTAGGTCATGGTGATTGCTCTGAGTGGTCTAGGCCTTGTAGTATGTTTATCTTGCGTCTCAGGTTCTGGATCCAATAAGGTCGTAGGCGACTTGTGTACCTTCGGGTGGCCCATGTAATGTTCTCTCTCTTCTGTCATGTACTTGGTCGATTTGACAAACTTATCTGTCAAAGACCTGAATTAATGTGACGTGGGGGCTTGTTACCATGTGTACCATCAGGATAACCTGATGATGACTTGTGGTCAGCTGACGACCTAAACTTAGGTCGTAGCTTTAACCAATCAGCGGCGAATTCTGCAAAAATCTTCTCGCGAAATTCTCAGAATAGATCCGTTGAAGCATATTGTACGGCGGAAGGAACCGCAACGGGCAGATTCCGTGGACCCCCCTACAAATAGGGGGGCCCGAGGCGGGGTTGACCCCATTCCCCTTTCTCCTTTCTCCCGTCGCTCTCTCTTCCGCCGCCACTGCCTTCCCACGATCTTGCGACCACGCTGCTCCTGTGCACGTGCTTTCGTCCAAACCCTAGCTCCAGCCGCCTGCATGCTTGAGCCACCGCACCGTGCCACATTGCACAGCGTATGCGCGTGAAGACCCTCTGCACCTTTAGATCCAAAAAGCCTAGCGACGAAATGGCGGCGACAGCGACTTCCATCCCGGACCCGCAGGCAGCGTGGGTCCGGTCGATGATGACCGAGACCAAGATTCAAGAGTTGGTGACCCGCGGGCTGCTCCGACCCAAGGAGGAGGTGGAGTGGAGGGCAGCAGCTGGGGAGCAGTTCCCGAGCGAGGACGTCAAGGAACAAGTCGTCTTCGCGTCATTCTTTGAGCGCGGCTTCAACCTCCCTGTGGGAGATTTCTTCCGCAGCCTTCTATACTACTACCAATTGGAGCTGGTACACCTTGTTCCCAACTCCATTACCGTAGTGTCGACGTTCATTCACTTCTGTGAGGCGTATCTGGGGATATCGCCTCACTTCTTGTTATGGAGGTACTTGTTCTGTGTGAAGAGCACTAGAAAAAGGTCGGGGCCAGTGGGGGCTGTAATGTTTACTTTGAGGTCGGGCCTCAAAGTAGAGTGGATAGATATAGACCTCCCCGACAACACTGTCGGGTGGAGGTCGGAGTAGTTTTACATCGCGGATCAGCTTCCTGGGCTGCCATGCCGCACTGGCCATAAGCTAGTGTTGACGGTGAAATTCCGTCAACCTAGACATGAGTTTACCTTCGGTGTTGGCATGACTTTTGTATCTTATCCATTGGTACTAACCCCCCGTGGTATAACAAGTTCACTTGTGCATGTCAGTTTTGGAGTTTAGTGTTTATGCAGGGTTTTAGTGTTGAAAGCAAGACTTCCGGGATAAGTTCATTAATCACCTCATGACAAGACCTTGAAGCCGGTACAAGTCAAGCAATGAAGTGAACACGACTCCAAGAAGCCCAAAGACCAAGCCCAAGAAGATGAAAAACTCCGAGGACCTAGCCAGAAAAGTGCCGAATCTTGCGAGACAAGGAGCTTCGTCCAATTCGGAGAGAAACTGACGACAAGGGCCCACATGCAGAAGGGGGGAGGATATAGAAGACTTGGGAAGCAACACCGAGCGAAGGAGGCCACGAACTGAGCCGAAGTGGGCCCAGGCCGGTCGGCCAGGCCGGCCGGCCCAGCCCATTTCGAGGCCCAGTCGGCCTCCCCTTTGACTTAGATGCCTCTTGGCTATTTATAGCTCCCTGACCGAGAGCCACGCATCAATCAATTCGTCATCCGCCGCCGAGGAGCAGAGAAGCTTGAGGGACACCATCTCGGAGATGAGGGTCGTGCTAGTTGTCTAGGTCTCCCTAGCCGACGTGGGAACCTTGCATGGAAGACCACGTCAGAGCTCCGGAGCAAGGATCAAGATCGAGGTAGGATCCCGGTTGTAACAACCCCGGATTTTCGGTGAGGAAAACCCGAGTCCCTGTACCTTTGCGATAGTCCCGGGATCAGTGGCTATCGCGTACAGATCTCATCACAGAAGGTAAATCACAACCGTACATCACATCACACAAATATTAGTACATAATTTATTACATGTCCATAATGGAGTACAACATTACAAGCCTCAAGGCTGAATCAGAGTAAAATTCTACGCGGCGGTAGCTAGCATCTCAGAAGGGTCTCCATCTTCTGTTCTTCACGCCCACAGGCATCCTTGAGCGAAGCAACGCATCCCTCAGTCGTACCATCCATCAGCGTTGTTGCCGAAGTCGGACTCGTAACCTGCACACTCAAAGTCTATCCCCAAGGAGTGGGATAGGTTCACGTCACCGATCGTATGCGGCTTTAAGTGGCCTATCTTCTAAAGGGTAAGAAAAGAGACAAGGTTGAAGCTCGGGTTTCCTATGCGAGCGAAGCAAAGCATAAACGAAATCATCTCCATATAGGTCCCAAACCAATCTCTCAAACACAGCTCGGAACCACCTGGTACCCCAGGGCCCCGTCTCCACAACCTATCTCCATCTAGGGTCGATGCGAGAACTTCCTCTCCTCGCACCTCAATGATCGCTATCGGATCAACAAGGTAGAGGGAGCCACTTTCCTCTAGCCGACTGCAACCACGGCTCACCACACTCTCAACTACAGGGGGAGGTAGAAATCCCAAAACATGAGGAACGAACATGTCTTCAAGGTTTGTCCATGACCGAGGACGCGGCTATACGTATAGATCAAACAACTCTGTAGAGCGTGTACACCTGTACCCAACTCGGGATGGCACACGGCGGTGATCAGCCAACCGAGCCCACCCTATCGTGCGAACTCTCGGTAGTTACGGTGCCATCCTGCATCCGGCCCTCAAAGCGATCCCCCTCGCAAAGGGAATTGCACCGGAACTGTGAAATGCCCCCGTGTGGCCACACGGGAGTTGCTCTGAGAGGGTGGTCTCACTCCCACCTCTCCCCCACCAATACCCTCTATCCCGCTAGCGGGTATGATTCCGCACTTGCCGAGCTCAACTCGGCCCTAACCCCACGCTCGGCGAGGTGGTGTGTACGAAAGTCCTATCGACAAGTTGACCCACTCGGTTTCAGACCGGGACAAGCTCATGTCCTCCATCCGCAAGTAAACCCCAACACCTAGGCTCCAAAAACCGTCAAAGTAGGGATACACTGAGGAGTGCACCCCTGTCCCCGATCCCAGATTGGTTGTTTCGAGCTCACCCCCACCAAAGTACCCAAAACGCCTTCTCCTGCCGGTTTTTACCCCACACAAGCCAAGAACCTCTATTCCCATCCCAAACACATGCATCGTGAAGCTCAGCGCATATACACACTTATATAAACATATATAGTAGTAGGACAATCAAGGACAGGATAATTAAAGAAGGCAGTGCAAGGTTCATCATCATCATGCATTTAAAGTAAAGCGCTAGCATTCTACATAGCAATGCCTAATAGGTATTGTCACACCCGATTTTCCGTAGAAAACCAAATGCATCTCATATGTGTGCCGGGATCACAATTTCACACATATGATAGACTCATGAGTGTAATATCACAAGACATTACTCAAAAACGTACAAAAAAGTTTTATTAACTTTTATTACACTCACGATGGTAGACACGAAGGTCTTTACACGAACGACGATAACTATGAAGACGCGACTCCATCTTCATCTTCCACGGGCTTCGAGCGGTTGATCGCATCCTCGAACTCCTCGTAGTCGGTGAAGTACTCCCCTTGCGGGATTCTTCTCTCGAACGGCGTAAGCAAAGATGAGTACACTTATGGTTGGTACTCGGCAAGGCCACGGGAATAACCGGAAAGCAATATTAATCCATCTTTAAGTTCAATTAATCATGTGAGGGTACGGGCCGCTCTTGACCGTGAGCACGGCCGATCGATCGGTTTACACTGCGCAGAGGTTGCACACTTTTCCCACGGTTCGCGTAAAAGTTCCAAAGAACTTTGAACCCAACCACGCATGTGCCGATCGAGCACAATACCACACTTCCGAGGTGTGATTGCATAGGGACGCTACGAAGCCTTTACAAAGATATGCAAAAGCATCAACAACCCACGACGATTCTGACTCGGGGCGGACCATAACCCTCCCTAGTGGTCGGCACCTTAGCAAAGGCTGCTACCCCAAAAGAACCGGGCTATACCCCTGCAACCCGGAGCCCCCTGTGTTCCTTTCGGATAGGGTCGTCAATACAATCGCACACCTAATTAATTGGCTAAGCCAGAGCCATATGGACTGTGGTTGCACTGTTTTCCTGGGTGGTTCTCCATGTTCCGATTAATTTATAGTAATCTTGATTAAAGCATAGGTAGAAGGGTGGTTAGGGTCACTTGCCTTTCTCCAACGATAAGCTACTCTCCTTTACTGAAAAGCTCTGCTCTTGAACTTCCTCGAACGGCGTGTTGGCTACGATCATGCAAGAAAACATACAATAAATAAAACAATACATCAAACATTACCAAAAGACTAAAACAAGCTTTTAGAAATGACAGGCTCGGAGAGACGGTCGCGTGGACACCAAGAACGCGTAAAACGGAGCTAGGATGAAAAAGATATGGCTGAAACAAGGTTCAGGGACTAAATTGTGAATATCTGAAAGTTTTAGGGGTTTTTCTGCAAGATTTCAGGGACCTAAACATAAATATGTGTGAAACTAGAAGGTCTAATATGTAAAAGATTAAGGATGGACTAAAGAACATAGAAACTAAGGACTCGGGGGGCCTAAGCATAAAAGAAAGGACCTGATTGAAAGGCTTTTATATAGGTGGAAGGGTATATTTGTAATTATGGAAAATGCAGGGTTCTTTTTGCAAAAATGTCTGGGCGGCCGGCGGGTGAGCTATGAGGGCGCCACGTGGCAGGTCGCTATTGGCTGGCTGGCGCAAGCATGACGTAAGCATGACGTGGCTGCTGACGCAAGCGTGTGGACCGGCGCCCGTGGACCCGGTCCACCGGTCCACCGTGGACCGCCCAAAGGGTACGTGGTCCCTTTTAATCTGGGCCGTCCGCGCCGATCGGACGGCCGGGTCGCGTGTGAGCGGCGGGCGGCGGCGGACGGCCGGCCGGCGGCGGCGCCGGCGGCGCGTGCGGCGGGGCTCGCCGGGAGAGGAGTGAAAATGGGCTCCCGTGCACGAAACTCGATGAGGGTTTGAAGCGTCCCCTCATCAGAGGTGACCAAATGTGACACAAATACCAGTCCCAGGAGGCTGGTAGCACATTTATTACAACGGTGGAATCGGTCTTTTACATTACGGTTACAAAAAGGGCACGGTAGTGCCAACGCTACAACGAACAACACAAACGCTAGCGACCACACTACGATAGCAAAGGCTTCCATAGCCTCCTCGAGTACCACACCATGGAAGCTTTCGGTAGGGCCCCGGTACACGAGGCACGGCCGGGTGTAGGGCAATGACCTACTCAACGTCTTCGGGATGTAATCGGGATCCTCCTCTCGTAACATAGTTAGTAAACAAGAGTGAGTACATACGTACTCGGCAAATTCAACCCCACCCACGGAGGGGCTTATAAGCGATATCATGCATAGGGTATAACAAGGATCGGGTTAAGGTTTATTTTGCAAACTCACACATGCGGGGGTTCATTTCAAAAAGGCTTTCGCAAATCATTTTTGTAACCAAAGTGACTCAACGGTTTTAAGTAAAACCACCGTGGAACTACGGACTTCCCGTCCGTCGTAGCCCGAGCACACGGCCACACACACATCACCGGAAAACAACTCACGCCCGAAAACATCCCATCCCAAACACTAGTTTTTGTGACCACACCGTGACTCGTCCAATACGCGTGGACACGGCTATTCGAATAGGTTTGACACTGCGAGAGGTTGTACATCTTTACCCACAAGTAGGGTACGCGTCACACGGACACCTCGGCGCGGTACGGATCCTATCATAGCCATTACCCACCTTAGCTAACACTACGAGCCACCACGGAAGCACCCGGGGGGTTATCCCACATAACCAGGGCGTACCTCACACAGAGCGTACCCCGACTCCTTGGTCTCCCGCTGCTCACCCGCACACCCGATGGCAAGTAGATTAACTAGTGGGGTTTATGCTAAGCCGTTGCCACATACAACGGTCGAGTGGTTGTACGATGATTTGGGTCAGGTGAGATGTCACGCAACCCGGTCCTTAACCGACAAGATGGACAACTCCCAACACGCTTAACCACACGGTACGAGCTCACCCATACTCCGACACACACGTCCATCCCATCTACCCGAGTCCTTTACTCATTTTCCGAACATATCCCCTTTTGTTTTTAAAGCACCCACACATTTTGAAAGAACTCACACATTTTTAAAGCACTCATTTAGGCCAAAACAAGGTTCAATCATAGCAATCAAGGGTGGCTATCCTACCATGTTTTGCGGTAAAACAATATGCAATCTATAAAACGGGTATAGGGTATATTTATAAAACTAGGACGAGAAGCATGCATCAAAGGGGGAGGTTGAACTTGCCGTCTTCGAAGTCTTCGGGGAGTGCGGCTCGGCGTTCGGGACCTCGGGCTCTGCTCGCGGTAGTCGGCTTCGATCTCCGGCTCGGGGTACCTTCCTCCGTCTACTCCGTCGGCTATAGCGCACACACAAGCAAGCAAGCGTATTAGCACACATGTTTCCGACCGAGCTCGGGGGAGGGGGAAGTGAGCGGAGGAGGGGTATATTTATATAGGCGCGGTAGGGTTTGGCCTTGACCAGGGAAGGAAGGGCGTGTATAAAAAGGGACTAGGTTTAGGGGGCTATAGATATTAAGGACCTATTGGTAATTTTCTCTTAATGAGGTGGTTTAGGCATGATTGGGATTAAACCCGCGCATGAATTGTCGGGTACAAGGGATGCTTAGGGTTAGTTAAGTCCGGTTAGTAATTTAGTTGTAAACAAAAGGGCCTAAACATAATACTTAAGTGTGGTGAGGGTTAACTAAAATAGCCTTAGGGATCTATTTGAAAAAGGGCAGGGGGTCTTGGTGGATTTGTTTAAAAGGTAGGGGTTAAATGAAAGGAGAAAAGAGAGAGAGGGAATAGTGCCAAGGGATCCCGGGAAAAGGAAAAGGGGCGAGGGGGGGTTTCGGCAAAACGGCCCCCCCTTCCTTCATCCCCTACCTCGTGTCATTCGGGGAGGCGGGGAGGGGGGAAGCGGCCGCGGGGGTCTCGGGCGGCGACGACCGGCCGGCCTCCCGGCCACGGAGGCGGACGGCGAGAGGGGGAAAGGGAGGAGGGCGACGAGGGGGGTTGATTCCACTCACTCACCTTGGGTCGAGGCGGCGCGAGGGGGCGGCTCCACGGGCGGCGGCGGATCGGTGGTGATGGTGTTAGGGGCGGCGGCGCTCTAGTGCCTAGGCAAGGGAAGGAAGGTGGCCGTGGTGAAGTGCGGTGGCGGGGAAACCGTTGGTCCCTTTTATAGGCGGCAAGAGGCGGTTCGGGAGGGGGAGATATTTTCTCCCGGCGAGGTCGCCGGCGAGCTCGGGGAGCTTCGCGAGCTCCGGCCGGTGATGCGACGGCTCGGTTGGGTCGGCGTGCGCGGGGGTTTGGCGGGGGGATTGGACTCGTCGGGCGGGCGTGGGGGCGGCTGCGGTGGCCGGTGAGGGGAGTTGACGGCTCGGTTGGGGCATTAATGGTGCCCGGGCGGCCGGCGGTCTCCGGCGGGCGCGGGGCGGGGCGGGGCCGCGGTGGCGTGCAACGGCGGCTTCCTGCCGGCCGGTGGCGTGCGGAGGCGGGGGAGAAAGAGCCGGGTGCGGGGGCCCTAGGTCAACGGCGCCGGGCGCCGGTCGGGGCCGCCGTCCGGCCGCGCGGGAGGAAGAAGGAGGGAGGGAGAAGAAAGAAAGGGAGAGAGAAAAAGAAAAGAGGGAAAAAGGAAAAAAGAGAAAAGGAAAGAGGAAGAGAAGAAAGAAAAGGAAAGAAGAAAAGAGAAAAGAAAAATAGGAAAAAGGAAGAGAAAGAAATTGGGAAAAATTTAGAAAATTAGGGAAAATTGTTAGGGAAATTAGGGGAAGGGTTTTGCGGTTTTTCCGTCTTCCCGGGTGTCGGCGTGATTTTTGGGACGGCGGCGACGGCGAGGCGGACCGGGCATCGGGACCGCGGCGTGCGCGGGATTCCCGGCCGGTGGCCGACCGCGGCGTTGGGAAGGTGCGCAAGGGTGCGGTCGTGGTGCGGTGCCGGCGGGAATCGCGGCACGCGCATCGGGGAGGGAGAGAGAGAGAGAGAGAGAGAGAGAGAGAGAGAGAGCAGTGGCTAGGATTTGAATGGCAACTGAGCTCGGCGGATTGGTTTTTGAAATTACGCGTGATTTAATAGGTGATTTATTTAGAGCTAAAACGCGGGCGTTACAAACCTACCCCACTTAAAATGAATCTCGTCCTCGAGATTCGGCTAGGTCTCAAATAGGTGGGGGAATTCTTTCCTCAGAGCATCCTCCCGTTCCCACGTAGCTTCTTCCACCCCGTGTCTACTCCATTGGACTCTGCATACCCGTACTTCGGTCGTTCTTGTCCGCTTGACCACAGTGTCTAAGATCTTGACGGGCACCTCCTGGTACCTAAGGTCTGGCTGTAGATCGATGGTCTCCACTGGTACTCGCTTTTCTTCCAGAACCTTCAAACATCGGCGTAGCTGAGAGATGTGGAATACTGGGTGTATATCTGCCATCTCCTCGGGTAGCTCCAGTCGATATGCTACTGCTCCGACTCTCTTGAGCACTTTATACGGGCCGATGTACCGAGGGGCCAACTTCCCGTGTACTTGAAACCTTCGAGTCCCTCGGATGGGTGAAACCTTGAGGTAGACGAAATCTCCCGGGTTGAAGCTCGCTTCGCGCCTTCTCTTGTCTGCGTAGCTCTTTTGTCGGGAGCGAGCGGCTTTCAACTTTTCTCGGATGTCCGCTACTCGCTCCTCGGCTTCTTTTATCGGCGCGGGCCCAACCGGGGCACGCTCTCCTCTCGACCACATCGGGGGTGTCCCGCATTTTCTCCCGTATAGAGCTTCGAATGGCGACATTCCCGGACTTGCTTGGTAGCCGTTGTTGTAGGAAAATTCTGCATACGGCGAGGGCTCGCTCCCAATCTTTGCCGTAGGTGAGGACGCATGCTCTCAACATATCTTCCAAAATTTGATTCACCCTTTCGGTACCGTCCGTCCGTCCGTGGGTGGTATGCCGAGGCGAAGTCTAGCTTGGTGCCCATGGCTTTGTGTAGGCTTTTCCGAACCTAGAGGTGAACCGGGTCCCTCTCGTCCGAGACTATTTCGCTAGGCACTCCATGCAGCTTCACTATATTTTCTATGTAGAGTTTTGCCAACTTCTCTCCACCATAAGTGGTCCGTACGGGTAGAAAGTGAGCGACTTTGGTGAGTCGATCCACGATCACCCATATGGAGTCATGTCCTTTCTGAGTCCTTGGCAACCCTACTATGAAATCCATACCTATCTCATCCCATTTCCACACCGGGATTGGTAAAGGTTGCAACAGTCCTGCGGGCTTCTGATGTTCGGCTTTGATCCTCTGACAAGTGTCGCGATGGGCAACGAACCGTGCAATGTCTGCCTTCATTCCGTTCCACCAATACTTCGTTTTAAGTCCATGTACATCTTGGTGGATCCGGGTGAATGGAATATGCTTGAGTTGTGTGCCTCATCCATGATGGTCCGTCGGAAATCTCCACCTTCGGGCACGCATATCCTGTTCTTGTACCACAGGGTGCCTTGGTCATCTACCCTGAAGTCAGGGGCCTTGTTCTCTCCGGTGTGCTTGCGGATCCTCATCAGATCCTCGTCGGCTTCTTGGGCCTTCCGGATCTTCTCTTCTAGGGTAGGCTGAACACTCAGCTGGCGGACGTAGCCTTGGGGGACGATGTGTACGTTGAGTCGGGCCATCTCCTCTTGCAACCGAGTACTCTTGGGTGCTTGCCTTCTCGTAGGTTTTCCGGCTTAGGGCATCGGCTACCACGTTGGCTTTCCGGGGTGGTAGTGAATTCCTAGGTTGTAGTCCTTGATTAGCTCTAGCCATCTTCTCTCGCCTTAGGTTCAAGTCGGGCCGGGTGAAGATATACTTTAGACTCTTGTGGTACGTGTAGATTTCACACTTGTTCCCGATCGGATAATGTCTCCGGATCTTTAGGGCATGCACTACGGCCGCAAACTCCGGATCATGGGTAGGATAGTTTCGCTCATGGGGTTTGAGGCTGGCGGGAGGCGTACGCCACTACCTTCCCGTCTTGCATGAGCACACATCCCAACCCTTGTCGGGAGGCGTCGCAATATACGACAAAGTCCCGTTGAATGTCCGGCGGGGGTCGACGCGGGGCCGTGGTCAACCTCTTCTTCAACTCTTGGAAACTTCTCTTACGAGGCCTCGGTCCGGTTAAACTTCTTCTCTTTCTTGAGCAGCTCTGTCATGGGCGGGCGATCTTGGAGAATCCCTCGATAAACCTCCGGTAGTACCGGCTAAACCTAGGAAACTCCCGATATCACTTACGTTGGTGGGTTCTTTGCCGGTTGGAGACTGTCTCAACTTTCCCGGGGTCTACAGCTACTCCTTCTGCGGTCAATATGTGCCCAAGGAAGGATATCTTCTCTAGCCAAAATTCACACTTGCTGAACTTGGCGTATAGCTTGTGTGCCCTCAATTTTCCCAGTACTACTCGAAGATGTTGTTCATGCTCCTCCACACTCTTGGAGTAAACAAGTATGTCGTCAATGAAGACCACGACAAACTTGTCCAATTCCTCCATGAACACCTTATTCATGAGGTTCATGAAGTATGCTGGGGCATTGGTTAGTCCAAAGGACATCACCGTGAACTCGTATTGCCCGTAGCGAGTGACAAAGGCAGTCTTGGGGATGTCACTTTCCCTGATCTTGAGCTGGTGGTACCCTGATCTTAGATCCACCTTCGAGAAATACTTGGCTCCCTTCAGTTGGTCAAACAGGTCATCTATTCTGGGAAGAGGGTACTTGTTCTTAATAGTGACCTCATTCAGCGAGCGATAGTCCACACACATCCTCATGCTCTTATCCTTCTTCTCCACGAAAAGCACTGGGGCTCCCCATGGTGATGAGCTTGGTCTGATGAACCCACTTCGCTGGAGCTCTGCTAGCTGCTTCTTCAATTCTGCCAACTCAGGGGCTGCCATCCTATAGGGCCTCTTGGCTATGGGAGAGGTTCCAGGGATAAGGTCGATTACGAACTCTATGTCCCTGTCTGGTGGCATTCCAGGGAGCTCTTCGGGGAACACATCTGGGTATTCTCGTACTACTGGGACATCTTCTATGGACTTGGCTTCTATGTTGAAAACCATTATATCCGGCCTGTGTCCCCGGGTGTGGCAGGTCACTTGTATCCCGTCTGGGTTGGTCAGGTGTACTACTTTATCGGCGCAGCTTATGAGGCCCTGGTGTTGGCTTAACCAGTCCATACCAAGGATCACATCTATCCCCTTGGATTTCAGTACTACCAGGTCTGCTAGGAATTCTACCCCACTTAAAATAATCCTTACCCGGGGGCATCCCAGTTGACACTTAATGTCACCTCCGGGTGTTCGAGTTATTAGGGGTGCTTTTAGTAGTACTGTGGGTATGCTATGCTTTTCCACAAAGCTTGAGGATATGAATGAGTGTGACGCTCCTGAATCGAACAGTATGGTAGCCAAAACTGAGCTGACCAGGAACTCACCGAGTACCACTCCTTGTGCTTCTTGTGCCTCCTGCGCATTGATGTGATTCACCCGAGCGCGTCCATACGACTGCTGTGGTTGCCTCATCTGCTGGTTGTTGGGGTTGTTGCCGAAGCTGTTGTTGCTGCGCACTGGCATGCGGTTGGCTCCTGACGCAAGTGGCCTTGGTCCGTTTACCGAGTTGGAGTAGGTGGTGGTGGCTGGCTTTTTAGCATAGGGGCAGTTGGCGATGAAGTGCCGGTTTCCGGCAGTTGAAACACACTCGGGAGCTGTTGTTGTTGTTGTTGGTAGTGATCCGTCTGGTGTTGTTCCGTGGGGGCTTCATGGTATTCTCGGTTGTAGGAGGGCTTGAACGCGGGCTGCGGGGGGCTTGTGAGCTTGTGGCTTGGGTTTGGGTTACGTATCGCATAGGGGCTTGGAACCTGGACGGGGGGGTGTCCAAAGTTTCTTGGTCTCGCGGGACCGCTCTTCTTGCTTGGCCTTGTGTTCCATGAACTTGCGCTTGTTTTCCTTCTTCTCCTCGGCCTTTGCCCTTTCCGTGAGGATTGCCATGTTCATAAGGGTGTTGAAGTCCGGGTAAATGCGAGGAGTCGGCGGTGTCCTCGGTTCGGAGTCGGCCCCTTCTTGAACATTTCTTGCTTTTTGGAGTCTTTATCCACCTCCTCGGGGGCATAGCGTGCCGGCTCTATGAAGCGGTACGTGTACTCCTCCACGGACATGTTGCCTTGGCGGAGTTCGCGGAACTCATCCGCCTTCCGCTTCGGTGTAGCCTCCGGGATGTGGTAGCGGCGGAACTCCTCCACGAATTCATCCCATGTGATGGCGGAGGGATCCTTGGGCTGCGGCGCGGTAATTCTCCCACCGGAGCTAGGGGCGTCCCGGTGAGCTGGTGAGCTGCCGGGGAGAACCTTGTCATGGTCCTCGCGGTGGAGGGGCTCCGGTTCCCTCGGGATGGCTCTCGGCCAATCGTCGGCATCCGGAAGGATTCACCGAGCCCGGCCGAAGGTGGGCGGCTTAGTCGCGAGGAACTCGATCGGCTTCTCATTCTTGCTCATGGCACGGGGTCTTGGGCGGTTGATGGCATTGAAGATAGCCTCCATCAAGACAGTCTGGTTGGCTAAGACTTGAGCCAAGTCAATAGGCGGGGGTGGTGGTGGCAGGACCACATTCTCTCCTCCATCTTCATTTTGGTTAACCTCCTGTTCGGGGAGACGCTCCCTCCGATCGGCTTGCGATCCCTCAGCATCCGACCGGTGGGTCCTGACAGGGCGCCTGGAAACCATCTGTAAAGAAGCGGGTTTCTAAGAGATCTAGTTTTATGTGATGTTTAAGTGGATTATAACGGATTTCTTTTGAAAAGGCAGGGTTTATTCTGCCGGTAAGCACACAACAAGCATACAGCAAACAAGCAAGCACAAACAGGTTTTTATTACAAACCAGCGAGGAGGATACATCCCGACTACGCGGACACGTTACACGGCTAAGGATTTAGGGCGCGACTTGGACCGGTACGGCTTCATTCCCTGGGTCTTGGGGCATACTACTCGCGAGGGGAGCTGTCCTCTGGGGTCGAGTGTTCTTCCGGCGGATACCACCGAAGCGTCCCCTCATCGGAGGTGACCAAATGTGACACAAATACCGATCCCGGGAGGCTGGTAGCACATTTATTACAACGGGTGGAATCGGTCTTTTACATTACGGTTACAAAAAGGGCACGGTAGTGCCAACGCTACAACGAACAACACAAACGCTAGCGACCACACTACGATAGCAAAGGCTTCCATAGCCTCCTCGCAGTACCACACCATGGAAGCTTTCGGTAGGGCCCCGGTACACTTATTATTACCAGGACTCAACTTCTATCCTAACACACCCTAGTCTTATCCTCATGGTGACTCTTCCTCTAACCGGATACGACGCTTCTTCGGTGGAAGATCTTGCTCCGGTATCTCATCCTCGGTCCGAGTTCCTTTGTCCCGGTGGGTTTCTTCGGGTTCATTCTCTTCTCGCTCTCCGGCTCCTTCATCTCTCGCTTCTACGCTCCTTCGGTTCATCCCATAGGGCTTTATGGGCCAACGGCGTGCGCTCTCTTTCCCCGAGGTATTCTTGCTTTGTGTTGTGTAGTTCAACTTCGCTATGGTTGTCTTAACCCTTTCTAGTTCTATTCTTCGTTCGCTCTTTCCGCCCGTCGATCTCGCTTCGGTTCTTTGGGCTTGTTCCCGATAAAGGTGGTCTAGGCCTCTCGAGGTATGTGGATAGGTGGGAAAGCGCCTCTTCTAAGTCTTCTTCCTCTCGTTCTAGACCTCTCATGCGATCAATCCACGAGCGTCCTCTTCCTCCGGAGGGTGGAAAGAATCCCATTGGAGTCCTTCGGAGGTGCCGTCTATAAACCACTCGTAGGCGTCGCGCAGGCCTTCCGAGCGGCCTTGGGGTAGGTGTCGGCAAAGCGAAAACCGGTGGCGGAGACGAACCATGGCTCTATGTCGGGGTAAAGCGTGCTTCTTCCCACAAAGATCGGCGACTTACACCGAAGGGTGCCGAAGCGTTCGTACTCCCGGTAGACGAACTGCGGCGGATCCCTTACTCCGACGCGCTCTAGGGCCGAGCGACAACGAGGTTAGGGAGGCCGAGCCGGACGGGGCAAATTCCACCGTTCCACTCGGGGTTAGGCATCCGGAAACAAGCAAGAATCAAGGTAAGGATTTGGGAAAAGGTGAGCTTAGCAAAGGAAAGGTTAGAGAGGGCCGGAGGAGGTCTCGTATCCTAGGGGTCATGTCCTACGGCCAACCTACGGCTGCGATACCACCCGAAGCGTCCCCTCATCGGAGGTGACCAAATGTGACACAAATACCGGTCCCGGGAGGCCGGTAGCACATTTATTACAACGAGGTGGAATCGAGTCTTTTACATTACGGTTACAAAAAGGGCACGGTAGTGCCAACGCTACAACGAACAACACAAACGCTAGCGACCACACTACGATAGCAAAGGCTTCCATAGCCTCCTCGAGTACCACACCATGGAAGCTTTCGGTAGGGCCCCGGTACACGAGGCACGGCTAGGTGTAGGGCAATGACCTACTCAACGTCTTCACGGGATGTAATCGGGATCCTCCTCTCGTAACATAGTTAGTAAACAAGAGTGAGTACATACGTACTCGGCAAATTCAACCCCACCCACGGAGGGGCTTATAAGCGATATCATGCATAGGGTATAACAAGGATCGGGTTAAGGTTTATTTTGCAAACTCACACATGCGGGGGTTCATTTCAAAAAGGCTTTCGCAAATCATTTTTGTAACCAAAGTGACTCAACGGTTTTAAGTAAAACCACCGTGGAACTACCGGACTTCCCGTCCGTCGTAGCCCGAGCACACGGCAACACACACACATCACCGGAAAACAACTCACGCCCGAAAACATCCCATCCCAAACACTAGTTTTTGTGACCACACCGTGACTCGTCCAATACCGTGGACACGGCTATTCGAATAGGTTTGACACTGCGAGAGGTTGTACATCTTTACCCACAAGTAGGGTACCGTCACACGGACACCTCAGCGCCGGTACGGATCCTATCATAGCCATTACCCACCTTAGCTAACACTACGAGCCACCACGGAAGCACCCGGGGGGTTATCCCACATAACCAGGGCGTACCTCACACAGAGCGTACCCCGACTCCTTGGTCTCCCGCTGCTCACCCGCACACCCGATGGCAAGTAGATTAACTAGTGGGGTTTATGCTAAGCCGTTGCCACATACAACGGTCGAGTGGTTGTACGATGATTTGGGTCAGGTGAGATGTCACGCAACCCGGTCCTTAACCGACAAGATGGACAACTCCCAACACGCTCAACCACACAGGTACGAGCTCACCCATACTCCTGACACACACGTCCATCCCATCTACCCGAGTCCTTTACTCATTTTCCGAACATATCCCCTTTTGTTTTTAAAGCACTCACACATTTTGAAAGAACTCACACATTTTTAAAGCACTCATTTAGGCCAAAACAAGGTTCAATCATAGCAATCAAGGGTGGCTATCCTACCATGTTTTGCAGTAAAACAATATGCAATTTATAAAACGGGTATAGGGTATATTTATAAAACTAGGACAGAAGCATGCATCAAAGGGGGGAGGTTGAACTTGCCGTCTTCGAAGTCTTCGGGGAGTGCCGGCTCGGCGTTCGGGACCTCGGGCTCCTGCTCGCAGTAGTCGGCTTCGATCTCCGGCTCGGGGTACCTTCCTCCGTCTACTCCGTCGGCTATAGCGCACACACAAGCAAGCAAGCAGTATTAGCACACATGTTTCCGACCGAGCTCGGGGAGGGGGAAGTGAGCGGAGGAGGGGTATATTTATATAGGCGCGGTAGGGTTTGGCCTTAACCGGGAAGGAAGGGCGTGTATAAAAAGGGACTAGGTTTAGGGGGCTATAGATATTAAGGACCTATTGGTAATTTTCTCTTAATGAGGTGGTTTAGGCATGATTGGGATTAAACCCGCGCATGAATTGTCGGGTACAAGGGATGCTTAGGGTTAGTTAAGTCCGGTTAGTAATTTAGTTGTAAACAAAAGGGCCTAAACATAATACTTAAGTGTGGTGAGGGTTAACTAACATAGCCTTAGGGATCTATTTGAAAAAGGGCGGGGGGGGTCTTGGTGGATTTGTTTAAAAGGTAGGGGTTAAATGAAAGGAGAAAGAGAGAGAGGGAATAGTGCCAAGGGATTCGGGGAAAAGGAAAAGGGGCGGGGGGGTTTCGGCAAAACCGCCCCCCCCCTTCCTTCATCCCCTACCTCGTGTCATTCGGAGGGGGGGGGGGGGAGGGGGGAAGCGGCCGCGGGGGGTCTCGGGCGGCGACGGCCGGCCGGCCTCCCGGCCACGGAGGCGGACGGCGAGAGGGGGGAAAGGGGAGGAGGGCGACGAGGGGGTTGATTCCACTCACTCACCTTGGGTCGAGGCGGCGCGAGGGGGCGGCTCCACGGGCGGCGGCGGATCGGTGGTGATGGTGTTAGGGGCGGCGGCGCTCTAGTGCCTAGGCAAGGGAAGGAAGGTGGCCGTGGTGAAGTGCGGTGGCGGGGAAACCGTTGGTCCCTTTTATAGGCGGCAAGAGGCGGTTCGGGAGGGGGAGATATTTTCTCCCGGCGAGGTCGCCGGCGAGCTCGGGGAGCTTCGCGAGCTCCGGCCGGTGATGCGACGGCTCGGTTGGGTCGGGCGTGCGCGAGGGGTTTGGCGGGGGATTGGACTCGTCGGGCGGGCGTGGGGGCGGCTGCGGTGGCCGGTGAGGGGGAGTTGACGGCTCGGTTGGGGCATTAATGGTGCCCGGGCGTCCGGCCGGTCTCCGGCGGGCGCGGGGCGGGCGGGGCCGCGGTGGCGTGCAACGGCGGCTTCTGCCGGCCGGTGGCGTGCGGAGGCGGGGGAGAAAGAGCCGGCGCGGGGGCCCTAGGTCAACGGCGCCAGGGGCGCCGGTCGGGGCCGCTGTCCTGGCCGCGCGGGAGGAAGAAGGAGGGAGGGAGAAGAAAGAAAGGGAGAGAGAAAAAGAAAAGAGGGAAAAAGGAAAAAAGAGAAAAGGAAAGAGGAAGAGAAGAAAGAAAAGGAAAGAAGAAAAGAGAAAAGAAAAATAGGAAAAAGGAAGAGAAAGAAATTGGGAAAAATTTAGAAAATTAGGGAAAATTGTTAGGGAAATTAGGGGAAGGGTTTTGCGGTTTTTCCGTCCTCCCGGTGTCGGCGTGATTTTTGGGACGGCGGCGACGGCGAGGCGGACCGGGCATCGGGACCGCGGCGTGCGCGGGATTCCCGGCCGGTGGCCGACCGCGGCGTTGGGAAGGTGCGCAAGGGTGCGGTCGTGGTGCGGTGCCGGCGGGAATCGCGGCACGCGCATCGGGGAGGGTGAGAGAGAGAGAGAGAGAGAGCAATGGCTAGGATTTGAATGGCAACTGAGCTCGGCGGATTGGTTTTTGAAATTACGCGTGTTTTAATAGGTGATTTATTTAGAGCTAAAACGCGGGCGTTACGGGGTTGCACCAAAACGAAGAGGAGGGCGCAAAGAACTTACCAAGGGGCTTGAAGGGGAGGGAAACACGGCGGAGGAGGAGATCGGGGCGGCGCGGCGGAGCTCCGGCGGCCTCCTCGGGGCGGCGGCGCTGTGGTGAGGGAGGTGGAGAGGGGAGAGGTGCGGAAGATGCGGGAGCTCGAGGGGATCTTATATAGGGCCAAGAGGGGAGCGGAGGGGGTGCGGTTGAGGCGGTGGGCGGCGAGGTCGGTGGTGGCCGCCATTAATGGCTAGGGCGGCGCTCGGTGCGGTGGTGGAGGGAGGGGGAAGGGGGTAGAGGCGGTGCGCGTGGGTGGCGGCGGCGCACTAAAGGGGGAGGGGAGGAGGCGCGGGAAGGCGAGGAGGCGGGACGGCGGCGCGGGAGGCCGGCGGCCGCGCGGTGTGGCCAGCCATGGCGGCGGCCGGAGGATGAAGACGCCCTGACGTGTGGGCCCCACACGTCAGCGGGTCAGAGAGAGAGGGAGAGGAACGGGAGAGGTGGGCCGAATGGGCCGGAAGCGGGATCTGGGCCGCGGCGGAGGGAGAAAGGAGGGGAAGGTGAGGTGGGCCGCGGGTGGGCTGGGCTGTTTTGTTTTTTTTTCTTCTTTTTTTTTCTTCCTTTTCTTTTCAAATCCATTTTAAAACCAATTTCAAACCTTTTAAATTCAAATCTTTTACATGTTTTCAAACTCAAATTTTAACACAAATTCTCCAGCTATTTTAAAGGTTTTTTTCACAAACCATTTTTAAACAACTCTTCAAACATTTTTAAATTCAAACTTTCAACTTTTTTTTTAATTCAAACTTTTACACCAATTTTCACAAACTTTTTCACAAAATTTTTTTAAGACTTTTTAGAATCACACCACAAACAAAACTCATGCATTTCAACATGATGCACAAACACTTGTTTGATTCTAATTATTAAATGATGTTTAATTTAATTAAAGGCAAATTTATTTATTCAAATTTATTAAATCCTTAGAAAATAAAACTAAACCATGTTGCTAACAATATTTTATTGTGATGGAATTTTCGGGTGTTACGGGTATTTCGGAATCCGTCGGGCGTGAACACCTGCGTGCGAGTAGTCGTCGGTGGCGTAGTCGTCGTTGTAGTCGATCTCCGAGCTCAGCTCCCTGGCTCCAGCTGCTCCTATTAACGCGTAATCAAAATAAAGGCGGTTCCTATTGCAATTAACTCCAAATGAACAACAATTAAGAGCCAAAAGAGAGCGAACACTAGTCTAACACGGAGTTTAAAATTTTAGAAGAGCTTTGGAAAAGGTTTCACAATTTTCGGAGTTGAAATGAGTTTTCTAGGATTTTCCGAAGGCAAAATACATTTTCTGAAAACTAAAATACGCATACACAATAACATTTACTATAAGCTAACTACAGGTTGGCTCTAAAGGGCTCTAAGCTATCTATAGGCTGGCTGCAAGCTAGCTCTTCGAGCAAACATGGCTGCCACATAGGTAGCTATAAGCTGACCCATGCACAAGTGGCTGCCCACATGGCTGACTGGGTGGCTGCCACAAACGATCTCGGTTGGATCTGCTGCGGCTCGCAGCTGAGCGGCAGAGGTGTGGTGCTTTTGTGTTGGTCGACCGCACTAGATCTGACAGGATCCACTACGGTAACGAAGGCGTGTGGGAGCGTGTGTGCAGCTATCCCCTATGGGGCTCTGGCGTGGGCACCAGGTGCTCGATGTAAGTCCCTGAGGAGCGACGAGCGGATAAGAGCTCGCCGGCGGCGAGGTTGGATGGTGACTTGACCTCACGTGACACGACGCGACTCTGGTACACCTAGGGATCCATCTGGGCAAAGAAAAGGGTCGCCTTGGTCGGAAACTCGGCACGATGGTGACAGAGAGCAGCTTGGCACGCGGGCAAAGCAGCAGGTTTCGACGACGAGGCTAGGGTGGTCGGAGTCGGTGAGGTGGTATGCGCTCACGTGCCTGAGAGCGAACGCGTTCACGAGTTGGTCCGGCGCTCGCGCGCCTCGGCAGAAAGGATGCTCTTGACGACGAGGTTCCGGTCGCGACAGGCTGAGCGGCGGTCAGGTTCGGCTCAAACGCGTGAATGTGTTCACCGGACTCGAGCAAGGAGAGCAAAGGCGACAGCTTGGTCGAGCGCATGCACGAACGTGCGGCTGTGAGATGAAAAGCTCCCGGACGAGCACGGCGGTGCGATGGTAAACGGCTCGGTGCGGCTCGAGCTCCGCGGCGTCGCGACTGGGGTGCCCGCGGCGGCGTGGCAGCTCGCTTGCGAGGGCGTGCATGTGCGTGAACATGCGCGTGCACCGTTTGGACAGGGAGAGCAGGGCTTGACTCCCTCGGGTGCGGGGGTGCGTGAGCAGAGCGCCGGCGGCGAAAGAGAGCGGCCCGACGGGGACAAGGTCGGGTGTCACACCCTATTTTCCGTAGAAAACCGAATGCAACTCATATGTGTGCCAGGATCACAATTTTACACATATGATAGACTAATGAGTGTAATATCACAAGACATTGCTCAAAACGTACAGAAAAGATTTATTAACTTTTATTACACTCACGATGGTAGACACAAAGGTCTTTATACGACTAACGATAACTATGAAGACGCGACTCCATCTTCATCTTCCACGGGCTTCGGCGGTTGATCGCATCCTCGGAACTCCTTGTAGTCGGTGAAGTACTCCACTCCGGGATTCTTCTGCGAACGGCGTAAGCAAGGATGAGTACACTTATGGTTGGTACTCGGCAAGGCCACGGGAATAACCGGAAAGCAATATTAATCCATCTTTAAGTTCAATTAATCATGTGAGGGTCCAGGCCGCTCTTGACCGTGAGCACGGCCGATCGATCGGTTTACACTGCGAGAGGTTGCACACTTTTCCCACGGTTCGCGTAAAAGTTCCAAAGAACTTTGAACCCAACCACGCATGTGCCGATCGAGCACAATACCACACTTCCGAGGTGTGATTGCATAGGGACGCTACGAAGCCTTTACAAAGATATGCAAAAGCATCAACAACCCACGACGATTCTGACTCGGGGCGGACCATAACCCTCCCTAGTGGTCGGCACCTTAGCAAAGGCGCTACCCCAAAAAAACCGGGCTATACCCCCGCAACCCGGAGCCCCCCTGTGTTCCTTTCGGATAGGGTCGTCAATACAATCACACACCTAATTAATTGGCTAAGCCGAGCCATATGGATTTGTGGTTGCACTTTGTTTTCTGGGTGGTTCTCCATGTTCCGATTAATTTATAGTATTCTTGATTAAAGCATAGGTAGAAGGATGGTTAGGGTCACTTGCCTTTCTCCAACGATAAGCTACTTTCCTTATACGCAAAAGCCTGCACTTGTTCTTCCTCGAACGACGCGTTGGCTATGATCATGCAAGAAAACATACAATAAATAAAACAATACATCAAACATTACCAAAAGACTAAAACAAGCTTTTAGAAATGACGGGCTCGGAGAGACGATCGCGTGGACACCAAGAACGCGTAAAACAGAGCTAGGACGGAAAAGATATGGCTGAAACAAGGTTCAGGGACTAAATTGTGAGAAAACTTGGCTTTCAGGGGTTTATCTGCAATAAAACAGGGACCTAAACACAATTACACATATAAACTCAAGGTTTATACCGTAAATGTACAAGCTTGGACCTGCGGTGTGAAAACCTAACAAATCTAGGGTCTAAAACGAGAAAAACCAGGACTTATACGTAAGGGTCTTTGGAGGTGGAAGGGCATTTATGTTATATTAGAAAATGCAGGGGCTTTTGTGCAAAAACTCAGGCGGCGGCTTTGGTTGACTGTTATAAGGAGGTTTGACCTGGTGGCTCGGGCGGATCCGAGCCATTCCTTTGCAGATGGACGGCGGCGGCGGCGGGCGATCGGAGGCAGGCGGCTCGCGGCGGCGCCGGGCGGCGCGGTCGCGGAAGTTCGCCGGCGAGTGGCCAAATCGGCCTCCCGGGCATCAAACTCGACGGGGATTGCACCAAAACGAAGAGGAGGGTGCAAGGAACTCACCAAGGGGCTCGGAACCGAGGAAGAGGCGCCGGTGAAGGAGATCGGGCGGCGCGGCGGAGCTCCGACGACTCCTTTGGGGCGGCGACGGCCGCGCGTGCGGGGAAGGTAGGAGGAGTGGCGCGGGGTGAAGAGGAGGCTCTGGGGCACCTTTTATAGGTATAAGCGGGGAGGGGGAAGGCCGGGAAGGCGGTGGGAGTGGGAGCTCGCCGGCCGTTTACAGGGAGAGGAAGGGGCGGGGACGGTGGTGGGTGAGTGGAGTGGTGTTTAATTGCTCGATGAAGGAGCGGAGGGGGCGTTGGGCGGTCCGATGCGGCGGCGGCGCGGGAGGGCGGGCGGCGGCGGGGGGAAGGGGGCGGCGGCGGAGGTAGGAGACGGCCCCGACAGGTGGGCCCCACTGTCGGTGGCTACGTGAGAGAGAGGGAGGGGGAGGCGGGCGGAGCGGGCCGTGTGGGCGGGGAAATGGGGAGGCGGGCCGCGGCGAAAGAAAGGGGAGGGAGTGGGCCGCGGGGTTAAGTTGGGTTGTGTTTGTTTTGTTTTTTTCTCTTTTTTTTCAAATCCTTTTTCAAACCAAATTTCAAACCCTTTTAAATTCAAATCTTTTACATGTTTTCAAATTCAAATTTTAACACAAATTCTCCAACTATTTTAAAGGCTTTTCACAAACTATTTTTTTACAACTTTTCAAACTTATTTTAAATTCAAACCTTCATTTTTTTAATTCAAACTTTTACACCAATTTTCACAAACTTTTTCAAGGACTTTTTCACAAAAATTTTTAAGACTTTTACAATCACACCACAAACAAAACTCATGCATTTCAACATGATGCACAAACACTTGATTGATTCTAATTAATTAAATGTTGTTTAATTTAATTAAAGGCACATTTATTTATTCGAATTTATTAAATCTTTAGAAAATAAAACTAAACCATGTTGCTAACAATATTTTACTGTGATGGAATTTTTGGGTGTTACAAATCCTACCCCCTTAAAAAGAATCTCGTCCCGAGATTCGGAGGGATCGGGAAACAAGAGGAGATACAAGATGTTCTTGATAGATGATGGGTTACTCCCACAGAGCTTATTCACTTCTACTTCTTCTTCGAGCTTGTAGCGGCAAACTCAATCCTATCTCCTTGCGGTGTAGTTAAGAGCACCGACTTCTTAGCACACAAAATGATTCCATCATGCTTGCTTAACCAATCCATACCAAGGATCACATCTATCCCACTTGAAGTTAGGATCACTAAGTCGGCCGAAAATCTATCTCTCCGATCTTAAGATTGGCTTGTGGGCATACATAGGTGGATTTCATTTCACCGTTTGGGGAACTAATTAGCAAATGTGTCTTCATGGAACTCTTGGGTACATCATTCTTTGTCACGAATCGTTCGGTAATAAATGAATGCAATGCCCGGAATCAAATAAAGCTGTTGCGGGTACGAGTTGATAAGAAACGTACCAAGCACAACATCTTTGTCTCCTTGAGCTTCTTCGGTACTGTCACATGGTTCACCCTACCATGCATATAGTTCCGTTGACCTCTCGTTATCTCTCCGAGGTGTCTGCATATTGCGCTGAGGGCAAATACTAGCATAGTGTCCTAATTCTCCGCGAGTTGAAGCAACCACTTGGATGAGCTCGGAGTAGTGTTCCTTACTGGTGCACCTGAGCGGTTCTGATGAGGATTTGGAGCCTGTGGTGTCATTGGGTTGGATTCTTCAGGTTCATCAAACGAACGATACTGCTGACTCTGTCCATGATTTCTGCCTTGTGTGCTAGAACGAAACTGAGAGTCTTGCGATGAGTTGTAACGAGGGCGGGTGTTACTGCTAGACTGACCCTGAGATTGAAACTTGCGCTTCTGTTCACGAAGTTCCTTGCGTTTATTCTCCAAGCCTATAGCCTTATTGAGCAACATCTGAAAGTTAAGAAATGTGTGGCTCTGCAACTGATAGTTAAGTGGACCTATCAATCCATCGAGAAAGCGTTCTTGTCTCTTTGCATCCGTGTTGACTTCATCTGGTGCATAGCGGGACAAATGAGTAAACTGATCCAGATACTCACTAACTGTCATGTTGCCTTGCTTTAGAGCTAGAAATTCCTTCTTCTTCAGCTTCTTCACACCGAGTTCGGGATGTGATGTGTACGAAAACTCTCCTGGAACTCCTGCCGAGGTAATGGTGTCGCGGCGGAGGCATGTGCGACGGTGTAAGCATCCCACCAATCGGAGGCTGCACCTTCCCGGACGTCCGAGGCATACAAAACCTTCTCACGATCATTACATTGGGTGATATTCGGCATCTTGTTGATGGTCTTGAGCCAATCATCGGCATCGAGGGGATCCACTTAATGAGAGTAAGTGGGCGAGTTGTGGCTCATGAATTCTCTATGCTTGTTCACCGGTGGTGGAGGTGGTAGAGGTCCTTGAGGTGGCGGGCCGGTTCTGCCGAGCCCGTAGATTCCGGACAGTGGCGGTGAGGTTCTGAATTAACTGCATCTGTTCCGTAAAGAACTGCTGCATCATGGGATCCATCGCTAATTATTGTGAAGGAGGGAACTTGATTCAGCTGATTGACGATGTGAGCACGAACGGAATAACCTGTCCAGCTCCTGACCTGGTGTTTACCATTTGATTGTTAGGGAAAGAAATTTCCGATGAGAAGTTGAATTGATAAAGGTGAATCAGAGAAAAGGGGCTAAGATTCAAATTTTAACTTTAATTATTTTATTGTTGCATTTGTGGCCATCACTCCACAAAAACATTCCAATCAAGTCAAAGATCCAAATCATGCATGTTTACAATCAACAAGCATTAACATCGCACGTCCTCACAAGAACGGCTCTATCGAAACGAAACTGATAGAAGGGGTAGGCAACTTATGAAACTATCCTATAAACACGGGTGGTAGTTCAAGGTGGGAGAACAAGAATCGGACTCGGTGTAGAAAGAAAACAAAAGATATGATTTTGATAAAGAATAAAGAATAAAATATTTTTTTAGCGTGAATAAGATATTGTGAATGCCGGAAAGGCTTTCTAGATGAAGAGTCCTTAATATCGACCATTTCTATCCGAGGCTGCGTCCTACGATCGGCATTGCTCGATACCACTCTGTCACACCCGATTTTCCGTAGAAAACCGAATGCATCTCATATGTGTGCCAGGATCATAATTTCACACATATGATAGACTCATGAGTGTAATATCACAAGACATTGCTCAAAACGTACAGAAAAGATTTATTAACTTTTATTACACTCACGATGGTAGACACAAAGGTCTTTACACGAACAACGATAACTATGAAGACGCGACTCCATCTTCATCTTCCACGAGCTTCGGCGGTTGATCGCATCCTCGAACTCCTCGTAGTCGGTGAAGTACTCCACTCCGGGATTCTTCTGCGAACGGCGTAAGCAAGGATGAGTACGGTTATGGTTGGTACTCGGCAAGGCCACGGGGAATAACCGGAAAGCAATATTAATCCATCTTTAAGTTCAATTAATCATGTGAGGGTCCGGCCGCTCTTGACCGTGAGCACGGGCGATCGATCGGTTTTACACTGCGAGAGGTTGCACACTTTTCCCACGAGTTCACGCAAAAGTTCCAAAGAACTTTGAACCCAACCACGCATGTGCTGATCGAGCACAATACCACACTTCCGAGGTGTGATTGCATAGGGACGCTACGAAGCCTTTACAAAGATATGCAAAAGCATCAACAACCCACAACGATTCTGACTCGGGGCGGACCATAACCCTCCCTAGTGGTCGGCACCTTAGCAAAGGCGCTACCCCAAAAGAACCGGGCTATACCCCCGCAACCCGGAGCCCCCGTGTTCCTTTCGGATAGGGTCGTCAATACAATCACACACCTAATTAATTGGCTAAGCCGAGCCATATGGACTGTGGTTGCACTTTGTTTTCTGGGTGGTTCTCCATGTTCCGATTAATTTATAGTATTCTTGATTTAAGCATAGGTAGAAGGGTGGTTAGGGTCACTTGCCTTTCTCCAATGATAAGCTACAAGAGGAGGGCGCAAGGAACTCACCAAGGGGCTCGGAACCGAGGAAGAGGCACCGGTGAAGGAGATCGGGGCGGCGCGGCGGAGCTCCGACGGCTCCTTTGGGGCGGCGGCGCGCGCTTGCGGGGAAGGTAGGAGGAGTGGCGCGGGGGTGAAGAGGAGGCTGCGGGGCACCTTTTATAGGTATAAGCGGGGAGGGGGAAGGCCGGGAAGGGCTGTGGGAGTGGGAGCTCGCCGGCCATTTATAGGGAGAGGAAGGGGTGGGGACGGCGGTGGGTGAGTGGAGTGGTGTTTAATTGCTCGATGAAGGAGCGGAGGGGGCGCGGGGGGGGGGGGGGGGGGGGGTCGGATGCGGCGGCGGCGCGGGAGGCGGGCGGCGGCGCGGGGGAAGGGGGGCGGCGGCGGAGGTAGGAGACGGCCCCGATAGGTGGGCCCCCACTGTCGGTGGGCGCGTGAGAGAGAGGGAGGGGGAGGCGGGCGGAGCGGGCCATGTGGGCGGAAATGGGGGGCCGGGCCGCGGCGAAAGAAAGGGGGAGGGAGTGGGCCGCGGGGTTAAGTTGGGTTGTGTTTGTTTTGTTTTTTTCTCTTTTTTTTCAAATCCTTTTTCAAACCAAATTTCAAACCCTTTTAAATTCAAATCTTTTACATGTTTTCAAATTCAAATTTTAACACAAATTCTCCAACTATTTTAAAGGCTTTTCACAAACTATTTTTTTACAACTTTTCAAACTTATTTTAAATTCAAACCTTCATTTTTTTAATTCAAACTTTTACACCAATTTTCACAAACTTTTTCAAGGACTTTTTCACAAAAATTTTTAAGACTTTTACAATCACACCACAAACAAAACTCATGCATTTCAACATGATGCACAAACACTTGATTGATTCTAATTAATTAAATGTTGTTTAATTTAATTAAAGGCACATTTATTTATTCGAATTTATTAAATCCTTAGAAAATAAAACTAAACCATGTTGCTAACAATATTTTATTGTGATGGAATTTTCGGGTGTTACATCGGGTGGCAAGGTTCGATAAGGGAGGCGCGAACGCCACAACACGTGCTAGGTCGTGACTTGGCTTCGCTTGAATGTGGAGAAGAAGCATGCGCGGTGGTGAGCATTGGCTGGCCAAAGGCGGCGTCCATGTCCTCACTTGAGCACGCAGGCATGTCGGTGGCTGGGCCACGGCGGCGAGCTCCGCGGTGGCACGCCGGGGTGTTCGCCCGCGTACGTGCGTGTGGACGAACACGTGCACTGACTTGGCCTGGCGTTCGTGCGCCCAGGCGGAAGGACGTCCTCGGCAGCGAGGTGAAGTAGAGCGACGAGGTTGTCGCGATCTGGATGCTTTGGTTTCGCTCGAGGTGTGGAAGGCGACGACCGGGTTGGCGCGCGCGTGCGCCAGAGCGGGTGCACAAGAACGGGATCGAGTTGGCGCTCGCGCTTCCGGGGAGGAAGGATTTCTCTCGGCGGCAAAGCCGTGTCCCGTGGCGGGACGGAGTGCCGACAAGGTCAGGCGCGAAAGGGAGCCATATGCTTGGCCTTGACCTCTCCAGGCAAGCGCACGCATGGTTGCGCGGCTAGGCACGGGCACGTGCGTGCGCGCGTGGTTGCATAAGACAAGGGCGAACGCGTGCGCATACTGGCGTCCAGGCCACGACAGTGGGCCGGAACGGCGGCGACGTGACCATGGCGACAACGCGACTTCTGCGGCGTGCCATAGTGACGGCGCAAAGAAAGGAGAGCGGCGACCAAGCTAAGGCCGGGAGGTGATGAGGATCAAGGCGGCCAAGATGGTTCGACCTCGCGTCTGATGGCTTCGGGGGACAAACGTGCGCCGACGCGTTGGGGTTCGCGACGGCGGCATAGCGGGGCGAGATGGGGCTCACCGACGCAAACCCTTGTGCGGTGCCGGTGAGGATCACATGAACACGTGTGGAAACCGAGCGTGAGTGTGCGCACGGGTACGTGTGTGTGCGGTTGGACAGGGAAAGACACGGAGCACGAAAGGAAAAGCCGGGGCACCATTATGGTAGAGAAAAGAGCGGCCTTGGCCAGTGTCAACCCACGGCAACGAGGTCGCGGGACGGACGGGAAACAGAAATCCCCGGCGGCGGACAAAGCACCGGCGAGGCGGCGGATTGAGACGTGCGCGTGTCGGCATGCGAACAGGGCATCCACAGCTCGCTCGACAAGCACAAGGGCGTGGTACTGGCGGCACGCGCACGCATGCGGTCGTGAGACAGGGGCAACACGGTGAAGCGGGGCGACACGGCGACGAGAACTGGGGTGTCTGCGCCGGTGTGCTCGCCCACTCGCGCGTGTGCGTGCGAGTATAGGTTAGACAGATAGAGCAGGACCCCCTCGGGTGCGTGCATGCTTGTGCGCGGAGGTTCGATCAGGGAGAACAGGGGGCTAGCCCCACGGTGGTGTGCGTAGGCAAATCATCGGCGGCGCAACCATGGCGACGACACAACGCCGACGACATGCGCACGACAAGGGATAGAGACGGGTGGACGACAAGCGGGGAAGTGCGCACGACGAGGGTCTGTGCTCACACGACTCCTGGCCAAAGAAAGGCAGGGCCTTGGCTCGACGGTGGCGTGCTCAGCGTGTGGGTGCCGGCGGCAAACCGGAGCTCGGCGACACACGTCGAACCAAGGAACGACACAACTGCAAGGCAAAGGAGCGCGCGCGGCGATGACGAGAGCGGCACCTGCAAGCGACCGGCTCGGCTCGATGACCGGCTCTCAAGCGACGACGAGTCTGCGCGGTGGCGCGAGCAGGCAGCGGGAAACATACAAACAGCGAGCTCACAAGGCTCGGTCCAGCCTCGGCTCGAAGGCCGGGTCCACAACAAGGTCAAGGGGGTTGAGGCTCACCTTGCGCTCCTGGACACGGCGGCGAGGAGGTGGTGACGGGTTCGACGAAGGGGGAAGCAGAATCGGGGCGGCGGCAGACCAGCTTGGAACAGGGGATGCAGATGTTCGACGCGGCGCGGCTTTCAGCTTGAGTAGCTACGGCTCCTGGGCGGCGCGGTCCTTGGACTTCATGGCATCGTCGGCGCTTCCATGAACGCGGCGACCTCCGGCTTCAAGCAGCGGCGGCGGTCTCCTCGGTCCGGTGGCGCAGGCGAGGCCGCTGTCCCCATGCGCACGCGGAACGCAGTAGCCCCCAGGCTTCTCCCCGCCTCCTGCACCTCCCTCCCTTCCTCACGTCCTCGACTCCTTCTCCTTCCTCCTCTACAGCCAGGAGCTCGCGGTGGATTTTGGGTGAAGGTCGCCAAGCGGCGGCGGAACAGGGAGTGACCGGTTGGGGCGGCTACGTATAGGGCGGCTGCTAGGGTTTGAGGGTGCAAGCGGGTGGTGCAAATGCGGCTCAGGGGGCGACGCAGCAGCATCCGGCGCGCCAGCGCGATAGGGGGCGACGCCCATGGCTGGCGTCGGCACGGTGGTCCTCCCGCCCCCACGACATGTGCTCGGGATAAGGCGAGGAAGGGGAAAAGGAACCAGGGAAGGGGGCTGACCGGCGGGGTCCACCTGGCAGCGACCAGGAGGAGAGGTGGATGGCAGGCGGGCTTAAGCGGGCTGAAAGATTAGTTGGGCCGCTGCTAGGCGAACACGAGAGAGGAGATCGGGGTGCTCTAGAGGACTTAGTGCACTGAGCTGCGGCCCAACAGAGATAGGGTGGTTTTTCCTATTATCTAAACACCTTCACTCCTATTTAACCTATGATTCAAATTTGAATTAGAATTCAAATTTGAATCCCACACAATTAAGATGCAAAATAAATCCCATAAAACTCCAAGGTTCTCACACTAGCAAATTATATTTCCTGAATTTTATTGTTTTGCTCAAAATAAATCTAATATTTTCAGGGGAGGATCATAGAAGACATCCTTATATTTTAATTATGCACTCAATTTCAAATCGAAATTTTGAAACCCACATTTTTGCATTGCTAACATTCCGGAGAAAATTCCAGGATGTTACACCGGTGGTGATCTTGTTCATGTAATCATTCATGATGAAGTTTTTATAGTGAATCCGATTTCTAGCGATCAAGTGCCTTCTTGATGATTTTGTTTTATTCTTGGTTTTGCTTCTTCCCCAATCTATACTTAAGATAGATTTCTTAGGGTGCTCTTATAGCCGCAGTGGCTAGAGGGGCATACCGGACCGACCAAGTGATTTCAACTTGTTCTTATCGAACTCGCCCTAGACTACCCCCATGAATAGGAATACGTTGTGACAGAACGGGGGTTCTGAAAGGCGGGCGTTTTCGGAATCGGACCGGAGGCCACGATTTAAAGATGCTTTTAATGAGATTCGCTTTTCTATCTTCGTCTATTTTGTTTGGAGCTACAACATAAGCATGATCTAGACTCTCTAGATCGGTTATCTCTTGCTTTCTCTTGCTACCTCTTAGTAGATTAGATTAGATGTGTTCTCTTGATGATATCATAGATTAGATGCAACTTGGTTCTTCATTAGATAGCTTTCCTTGCTTTACTAGATTGAATCCTTGTGTTGCACATTGTTCCACGGATTCGATACCTTGAGTTCACCACTCGAGGGAAGAAGGGTCCCTCGACTACGACGGGAGACTTGTCCGCTTGCAAGTCTAAACGAACTTTGATACAACTATTAACCGTCAACAAGCCCCTTTTTCTGGCACCGTTGCCGGGGAACAAGCAATCAAGATTCAATCTAGTATCGCTTATTTTTCAGTTTTTCTTTTGATTTTCTTTTGCATCTTAAGTTTGATCATCCTCAAAAAAAAGAAAAAAATCAATCTAATCTAGTTTTGATTAACCCTAACTTTTTTTTAGATTTTTGTTTTTGCTAACCCTAACCGGAGATGGTTGGCTACCTCTCCAAGAAACCCAAAACTTTTTGTGGATGTTCCAGGAAAACTTTACAGGCAAAGGAGACGTGCAACACAAGCTAAAAGGTTGGAAACCCTAGATTCAAAAGCTGAAGTTGAAGGACCGTCGGAATCTCCAAGGGAATCACCACCTCCAAGTCCAAAGGAAGATCAACCTCAACCACCACCCATGGGAGAACAACCACAACCGAAGTGCAAGATCGAGCTATGCACCCTGGACATTGTTGATCTACCTATCATAAACCTTCAAGACGCCGGAAGGCCGTTCAAGATCAAGGTCTCAACTATCCGCATGACGATTGCGAGAGCTTTGGAGCATTTCAATGAATACATACGAGCCGAATTCCTTGAGTGGCATATCGGTTTACTTAAGAGGAGGATGGAGAAGATGGAGATAGAGAAAGAAGCTCAACACCTAAAGGCTACCGAAGCAAGATCCACATGCAAGGAGTGTGAGGAGTACGGCCATGTCCAAGGTAAACCCCGATTTAATGCAAGTTCGTCCATTCAAGATTTGGTTCCTCTTTGTGCACAATTCAAGAACTTCATGGACGAGCAAGCTAAGATCAACAAGGACGTTGTCACTAAGTTCGAGGCTATGGAGAAGATATTAGAGAATCTAGATGGCAAGGTGACGGAGGTCGGAAGCTCCATACGTGAAGTGTTCATCATGATGAAGATGCTAGAGATGCAAGTGGGACAACTTGCCGGACAACCGATGGGTGACAAAGAAGAATTTCCGAGACAACCCCAAGGTCCCAAGACGGCGAAGGCTACTCAAACTCATTCGGGAGAGATGGAGGATCACACTAAGGAGACCATGAAGATCACGACCGAAGGACCGGAGTTTGAGATGCCGAGCCACTACATGAAGGAAGTTGTTGCATTCCTCAAGGCCAAAGGACAAAGCCAGTCTGTGAAGACCAAAAATATGACTAAGCCAAAAAATAAGCCCGTGCCCAAGATGGTGCGGAAGTGGGTACCCAAGATTGTAACGCCCACAAAGAGCGTTGATCCGAAGTAATCAAGTGAAGAAGTCTAGCCATGGACTATAAATGAAGCACAAGGCGGGAGGCAACCCGTTTCGTCGAGTCAATAATAAGCTACCGGGTGGACAACCCGATTCCACGTTTTTCAAGTCTTTTTAAATATAATTTAGTTTCGAATTTTACTACACAAGACATTAGACTTAGAATGCCTGAATAACATTAGAGACATAATTCTTGGTTGAATATTTTGTTTTGATCATAAACCCTTTACATGAACCCTCCTATGTGTTTGTTTGTTTTTTTTTCGAGAAACCACAACCAAAAAAATTCAGAACCTAACTCAACCTTTCATCCTCTTTATGATGTTGTGGTTGACTTATTTTACATGCAAAAAACACACGAGTAGAGCCACGACTTGTATCTAGATGTTATTTAAATTTCAGCACGTGGTAGGACTTGCGTGAACCTAGAAACTTAGCTTTTGGTTGTTTTTAAAAAATATATATCCTTGGTTTCTCTAAGATTAGAATTTTTCTAAGCCTCATTTAATTTTATTTCATTCAAAATCTCTCTCATCTAACCAAAATTAGAACCTAAACCTATGCCCCCATGATCAAGTTGGGAAAAGCTTGCTCTCAACTAATGGAAGCAAACAATACCAGTGAGACCAAAATAAAAGTAGTCGGAAAACATTTTTGACTTACATTTATTTTTAATGCTTTAAAAACTCCTATAAATTTATATTTAAACTCATTAATAGCTCTGATTTTATTCTTTTATTTTTGAAATTATAGGAGTGCTTAGCATTAAAACATGCTTAGAGGGAGGCAATCTAGTTAACTTAACCATGCGTGCACCATGATGCATCACGGGATGCCCCTCCAACATCTTTTATCAAACCACATGCAAAGGTCAAGCATGGGGGGGGGGGCAGCCAAGGCTTTGTTTTGTAGGAATATCATGGAGGCATGTGAGGCAAGGGAGCATGGAGGTGACTCAAAGCGAAAACATCAAGTGGAAGGAATAATAATGCAAGCAAAGGAGTGGACGAGAACGTTTGGAAGGTGCACGCGGTCACGAAGTGCGCTAGAGAAGAACCGAGCCAAGAGGAGGAGAGAGGTAAGTCTCCCATCCAGCTCTTTGTTTGTGTGCTCTAGTTTGTAGTCTGGAACCACCTTAGACTTAGCCATCCACCTCGTTTGTTTCGTGCAACAAAACACATCATAATTCCACTCAAAGTCCAGACTCCAAAATAATATTTGTGTACCTTGTTACCGGTTGAAAACCCCGGATATATATATTTGTGAGGGAGAGTGCTGCAATCATGGAAAAAACCTACAAGCTTTTTCACCAAAGAAGAAGAGATCATCGTCGTCTAAGCCATCATCGACAACCTCTTCGAGGAGGCGCTCAGTTTCCGAGTCTCCTCGGAGTATTGAGGAGGACACGACACCGCCGAGGAGGAACCACAATCTTCTCCTCGGTGGCATGAAGGCCACACAAAACTCGTTTATGAGGTTCACCAGACCTCAAGGACATATGGAGGAGCCGCCTGTCCGACCTCGCCACTCGACACGATCATCCGCTCCACCTCCATACGCTCCGTGGTGTTCCAATGGGTTTATCATCATGACGGAGGAGGAGGAGGAGGAGGAGAAGCTCACTCGCCTTGAGAGAGGCTTGTAACGAACGTCGACTTCGACGACCAATCTCTCCACATATTGGGTTTTCATACGGAACACCGAGGTTGGATGCAATTGTCCAATGGAGTGTCGGCATACATCCACAAGGGATTCGCCTTGGAAATTCTCATGACCATGGTGCATAACCTTAATGAAGGAGTGCTGAGTCTCTCATTCCGTTTGGTGAGAGCCATTCGCACCAAGAGGCCATCCACAAACTAGAGAGAGAGGAGGGAGATCTCCGGAGGGAGATCAACCACCTCGAAGGAAGCACCCACAAGTGGAGAAGAAGGAAGACACCGTCGGAAGGGTAACCGTGATCAACGGTGCTATGTCTAGCATCTTGATGGGTTAATCTCCTTTCATCCATGGGTTGTAATCGATCTCGAGATGTAATCATACTTTGTTGGATTATCTATCTATCATCTTGTGTTGAATATACTTTATTGCTTATGGTTAGCTACAATGCCATAAAGGGAGTAGAGCTCCAATGCTTCCTTGGATCCATTCAATGCGCCGTGTCCATCATAGGTCTAGTCATGAATACCTTCGCGTAGTGAGTACGAGAGGAGGGAAAGGGCGAAACTGTGGTCACAACCCCCGATAGATTAGATTGGTTTTCATGTTCAAAACGATTGCATGTTCTAGTATCGTAGACCCATGGGTGAGTGTCTCCTATCTTGATTGAACAAGCGGTTCCCTATGTATTAGGGAATAGCTCAGTTTCAAAAGGAGCCCCGGAACAAGTGGATGTGCATGGAGGCACATGGGAAGGTTTTTGGAGTATGACCGCGGGAGGAGCCCATCAACAAAGAAATGGTATCCGGACCCCATCATCCAAGTATACCACTTTGATGTGCAAAAGGATTTTGGGGAGAATGAGAGAGAGCAAAGATAATCAACATGGAGTTGAATTGGCTTTACTCGGCTTTGATTGCCAGGCAGCCAATCGACCCCACTCACCTATGATCAACCAGTGGTGTTGTGAGCAACATCGGGTTCGAGAGATATTGGCTCGGGGTGTTACCTCTCCATGTTGGCTATCTCTTTAAGACCGGGTATTACAAGGAACCCGAAGCATCTCCTAGCCGGGACTTCCCTAGGATTTGAATATATGAAGAAAGGAAAATATATAAGTGAATATGAGAGAGGAGGCTTCAAAGTGGCCAAAGTAAATTTGCCCCTATGGGATGGAAGATTAAGACTTTTTCTTGAGGAGAAAGAAGATTGGTTAGAGGAAGGACTTCTTGTGTCGGCGAAGAAAAATAAAAGAGAAGGATTATAGGAGAAGGATCTTCTATGGCCCAAGAAGGAGGTGCACACCAAAATTATGTGCCACCATTTGGAGGAATTCCGGCGCCGCCAAGTTACTATGGTGGTGTGCCAATGCAAGCATGGGGGAGTGGTGCAGCCATGCCCCCACCATTTTGCGGTGCCCAACGTAGCCTTTGTGGAGCCATATGCACACCTTCCTCGACCACAACAAAATGTGGCCACCACTGGAGGATATGCTGCAAGAAAACATGCAAATTATTGCAGCCATCCAAACCAATGCAAACCAAATGGGTGAAGGAAATGCAAACATCGCTTATGAGCTTTGACGCCTTCACTTAGCGTTGTCGGACAATTCATAGGAGGAGCGGCGCAGTCCTATTTTGAGCAAGGGTACAACAACCAAGACTATTAATATCAACCACCTGTGAAAGATTAGAGAGAGGATGTCACACCCGATTTTCGAAGAAAACCAAATGCATCTCATATGTGCGCCAGGATCAAGTTTACACACATATGATAGACGTCATGAGTGAAATATCAATAAACAGCAATAAAAATCGTACAAGAGTTAAACCATTACATTATCTCTTTATTACACTCAGACGTTAGACTCGAAGGTCTTTGCAACGATCAAACGTTAACTATGAAGACGCAACTCCATCTTCATCTTCCACAGGCACATGACTGGGGGCACGCAAGCCTCAGAACTCCTCGTAGTCGCCGAAGTACTCTCCTCCGGTGTTCTCCTCGCGAACGGCGGGTAAGCAAGGGTGAGCACACTTATGGTTGGAGCTCGGCAAGTGGGGGAAGAATGCAAGGCCATCAAGGATAGGCTAAGAGTTTGTTGTGGTTAGCATTTTAATGTTGGTCAAATTTTATTAGCAAGCACCTAATTACTAGGTGTAAGTTTATACCAACCCACTTAAGCATTTAGGAAAGCATCTTCTCTCAAAACTCACAAGAAAAACCACGATTTAGTTCCATCTTCAAGTTCAATTATCATGTGAGGGTCCGGCCGCTCTTGACCGTGAGCACGGCCGATCAATCGGTTTTTCACTGCGAGAGGTTGTACACTTTACCCACGGCTCGTGTTCCCCATGTTGCCCGGGTTGATCGGACCCTTAAACACTTCCGAGGTGAGTGGCTAGGGGTCCACTACGAAGCCTTTACAAAGGAAAGAAGAGAAACCAACGGCCCGCAACGATTACATACGGCGGAGCGGACCATAACCCTCCCTAGTGGTCAACACCTTAGCCAAGGTCGCTACCCCAAAAGGACCGGGCTATACCCCTTCAACTCCGGCCCCCGTGCCCCTCTCGGAAAAGAGCTATCGGCTAACCCACTCTCCTAATTAATCGGCTAAGCCCGAGCCATGTGGACCGTGGTTGTACCGTTATCCCGGGTGGTTCTCCATGTTCCGATTAAACCATATGATCTTGTTATTAACCATAAGCACACACATACATGTATATCATCCAAGTTATCATGGTCAACATTCATCATATTGCATAAGATTCATTTTAACCATCCCAAGTTATAGCAACTAAGCTTTACTACCCAAAACATTTATTTAAAAGGGTTGTCCAAGGTAATGAAGGTAAAAGTCTAGTCATGTCCTTAAAAAGGTAATTTCCCATCAAATTTATGCATAGCAACATTTAAAAGTAAACTTAGTTATCATGCAAGTTGTGTGGGACAGAGTAGAATATGCGGGGGGGAGAAGTCCACTTGCCTTCCTTGCTTAAACATTGGGGTTCTTCTTCTTCAAACACTTGCTCTTGATCTACTCCAACTGGCTGCTCACTTGAAACTGGCACGATGTCTACGAGCATACAAGAATGCATACAATAAACAAAACAATACACCAAGCAAAGGTAAAGGCGATCCGACGGAAGAAACAGATAACAAGGTAGCTTTAAAGAAAAGTGGTTAGGAAAGATTAGGTGTAAGAACATAGTTGATTCACCAAGAGAGAACAAGGGTTGGCTTTAGGAAAGCGAACACAAAAGCACTAGGAACTATCGAGAGCTTCGGATGATCACAAACAAAAGCTAGTTATGTGCTTGGTATATTTTAATTTAATAAAGATCATATGCATAGGTTATTTCAGAGAAATACCCTATTTATAATTAAGCAAGTTATATTGGTATTTAAAATACGATGTAAGCCTATTCCAAGTTTTACTTATAAATATTCAAGTATGATTTATGCAAATTAAACATTTAATTTAGAAGAAGCATATAAAAGCATCTAGGCGCTTATCTTTGTATTTCGAGTTATTCTAATCAAATTATAACTTAAAAACACATTTATATTCATATTAATCAAATTAACAATTTAATTAAGAAAACTCGAGATAAACCTATATTGTTTTTATATAGGAAGCAAATTGCATAATCATTAATCAAATTAAGTTTGATTATAAAACCGAGGTATACATCTAATTAGCTTTTAGCTATAAGAAATATTTAACTAGTTTTAGGCATATTAGCTTTCTTATGAAAACACGTGTTAAACTTCTAATTAGGTTTTAATTAGAAAAGCATGCATAATAAGATTTAATCATATTTAATATTTAAATAAAATATAAAACAAAGAACATGTGCCACATTGGTCCTATCACGTAGTTTTAGTTGATATGAGCCTAACGCAACTTGAAACGGTGGAAACGGAGCTAAAACGCACAAGATACGGCCAAAACAAGGTTCTAAAACTGACGGTCTTGAAAAGACGGTCGCGTGGACACCAAGAACGCTTAAAACGGAGCTAGGACGGAAAAGATATGGCTAAAACAAGTTTCAGGGGCTTTTCTGTGAAGAAACTGGGCTTCCAGGGGCTTAACTGCAAGAAACCAGGTGCTAAAACATAATTATACATATAAACAGAGGGGTTTATATGCAAACAGGAGTGAAAAGGACCTCTGGTGGAAGAATCTAGGAAGTTCAGGGGCTAGATCATAAAAACAGGGACCTATTCGTAAGGATCTCTGATGGTGGGAGGACCGGCATGATATACTAGGAAACCGCAGGGGCTTTTGTGCAAAACGGCGGCTGACGGCTGTGGATCTGGTGATGTGTCGCCATGTGGCGTGTGGTGGTTGGCTGGGCTGACGCAGCGCTAGCGCGAGCATGACGCAAGCCCGTGGACCGGCGCCTGCAGACCCGGTCCACCGGTCTACCGTGGACCGAAGCCAAGGGGGTAACCCCGATCTAATCAGGGACGTCCGCTGGCGATCGGGCGGCTAGGGTGGCGTGCACGCGACGCGCGGCGGCGGGGGCGGCGCGCCGTCCGGCGCGGGACGGCGGCGCCGGCGGCGGCTCGCCGGGAGCTTCGCCGGCGTGCGCTCGGTTTTGGGGCTAGGGGCCACGGATTGGGACGCGGTTAAGCTCTACGCGAAGAGGGGAGAGAGACGAACTCACCCAGGGGCTTAGGGAGACGGCTCTGGCGGCCATGGCGGCTCGCACCGCGAGGGGGCGGCGTGGCCGGCGGCGGCGCGCGGAGGCAAGGGCTCGCGGTTCGGGGAAAAATAAAAGGAGGCGAGGGGGAAACTTGCTCACCACCACGGCAACGAGTTGGAGACGGCTCGGGCACGCGGGGAAGCGGCGGTGGTGGAGATCGACGTCGGCGTCCGGAGGTAGAAGACCGGCGGCGGCGGCGCTCCGTCCGCGGCTCGGTCCCGGCGGGGAAGGAGGGGCTTCGGGCGTCGATTTCTTGTGCGGCGGAGCGGGAGGCGAGGGAGGACGCGAGGATGCCGAGGGATTGCTCACCGGCGTCGGGGAGCGCCGGATGGCCGGCGATGGCGCGGCGGCCGGCTTCACGGCGGCGGCGTGAGCGCGAGGATGGGGTGTACAGGTGCGTGAGCGGTGTGGAAAAGAGGAAAAGGGCGAGGCAGGGCTCGGCCTCGGCTTTTGTAGGGGAAAGGGAAGGAGAGGGGGCGCCTGCCGGGGAGGCGGCGGCCATCAATGGCCATGAGGGCCTGCGGCCTTCAATGCATTCAAGGGGGCGGCGTGATGGGAGGAGAAATGGATGAGAGTTAAGGAGGGAGAGGAGTGAAGCCGGGCTTCAATTGCCCCTTGATGGCGCGCAAGTTGGCAGGGGGGACGTGGGGAGCTGCCGGCGGCGGCGCTGGATGCGGAGCAGGGGACGCGGCTGGAGGAAGGGGAAAGGGCCGACATGTGGGCCCGGTCGGTCAGTGACCGGAAGAGAGGGGAGGAGAGGGGAGCTGGGCCGCGGGTTTTGGTGGGCTGCGCGTGCGGGTGCTGGGCCGAAAGAGGAGAGGCGGGTTGGGCTGGAAGGGAAGGTGGGCCGCGGGGGAAGCAGGCCGGTGGGCTGAAAGAGGGATTGGGTAGGGAGAGAGTTGAGTTTGTTTGTTTTTTTTTAAACTTTTGTTTTAAACCTTTTCAAACTTTCAAACTTTAAACTCTTTTCAAAGTTTAAACACTTCAAACCTTTTGCAAGTTTTCAAATTATTTTAAAGTCTTTTAAAACTTCACACCCTCACACATAAACACCATGCAAACAAAACATGATGCACAAGCACTTGTTGCCTCTAAAATTATTCAAAAGTGATATTAAATATTTTAGAGCATAATTTATTTGATAATTTATTTAATCCCTAGAAAATTAAAACTAAAACACCTTGTTGCTTATATTAATTTGGTGATGGAATTTTAGGGTGTCACAAATCTACCCCCCTTAAAAAGAATCTCGTCCCGAGATTCGGAGAAATTGGAAAAGAAACTAAGGGAACGCTTCTTTAGGCTCATCTTGCATGCTGAGTTCTTCAATCATAACTTCTTGTCTTGCTTTCCTTCATCTTATTTCATTTTTTTTCCTTCCTTCTTGGACGGGGCAGTCGTGGCAACTTCAATCCTATCTCCTTGTGGGCTGGTTAAGAGCACTGACTTCTTGGCACACAGGATTTTTCCGTCACATTCGCCTAACCAATCCATTCCAAGAATAACATTTATTCCACTTGATGTAAGAACTACTAGATCAGCTTGAAAATCCATTCCCCTGATTTTAAGATTGACTCACGGGCATACATGGGTGGATTTTATTTCACCGTTCGGGGAACTAATCGACAAATGTGTCTTCATAGAACTCATAGGTGTATCATGCTTTGCCACAAATTGTTCAGATCGAAAGAATGTGACGCTCCGGAATCAAATAAAATCGTTGCAGGCACAGAGTTGACAGGAAACGTATCCAGCACAATACCAGGGGTGTCTTGAACTTGTTCAGTCGTCACGTGGTTCACTCGCCACGCACGTACTTCCGTTGACTCTTGTTGATCCGGAAATTAGCACTTCCATGGGGTATCCGAGATGTTGGTTGTCCGAACCTTTGACCATTGTCTTTACGGGGAGTCTTGATGTTACGATTTGGGCAGATGCTGGTATATTATTCCAATTCTCCACAATTAAAACAACCATTAGAGTGAATTGGGGACTTGTTTCGTACTGGTGCACCTGAGCGATTTCGATGATGATTTGGAACATATGGTGTTTGTTGGCTGAATTGCGGGAACTGCCGAGTTGAACGCTGCAACTGAGAATTCTGCAAATAATTTCCACTTGATCTATCGGAACTAAACTGAGGTTTCTGTGATGAGTTGAAGCGGGGACGTATGTTGCTGATTGTCCATGAGATTGGAACTTGCACTTCTGTTCACCAAGTTTCGCACGTTTATTCCCTAGACCTATGTTTGGTTTGGTAATGTTGCGAAGTCCGAGAAGCCGTGACTCGTAGCTGATAATTGAGTGGCCCTATCAGACCATCCAGGAAGCGTTCTTGCCTCTTTGGGTTGGTATTAACTTGATCTGGTGCATAGCGGGACAACTGAGTAAACTTGTCCAGATACTCGTTAACTAACGTATTGCCTTACTTTAGAGCGATGAACTCCCTTTGCTTAAGCTTGATCACACCAGAGGGAATGTGGTGCACGTGAAAACTATCCTTGAACTCCTGCCAGGTGATGGTGTTAGGTGTAGCATGTACGACAGTGTACGCATTCCATCATTCAGCTGTTAATTCTTCCAAACATTCTGTTGTATACAAGATCATCTCTCGACTAGTGCATTGCGTCATCTTTAACTTCTTGGTGACGAGTCTTTAACCAATCATCAATATCCAATGTATCAGTTGAGTAGGAGTATGTGGGAGAGTGGGAGGATGGTGACTCATGAATTCCTTATGCTTGTCCACTAGTGCTGGTGGTAGCTGACTTCGCTGAGCTTGAATGTTTGATTAGTGGCAGACAGGTTTTGGATTAGCCGCATGTGAGCGGCAAGAGATTGTTGCGTCATTGGATCCATTCTTTGGGTTGGGGGGTGGGGATGGTGCTTGATTCTCGTTGGTTAGCAATATGAGCACAAACAACGGGTGGAATATCTTGACCTTCTCCCGACCTAATGCTTACCATCGATTGTTGGAGAAAGGTATTTCGGATGGTAATAGTGAACTAATGCATGGTGAGATGAACTCAAAAAGATTAAACAATTTGAACTTCCAATTTAAGAAAGATTCTCATCTCGAGATTCACAAAGGCTAGCATGAAACAAGAGTTCGGGTGTTTAGCATCCAACACCGCTTATCCTCGCTTCCATATAATTCGTCTTGCACAAGCTCCATGAACATAATTCTTTATTCTTCACAACTCACTCTATAAACATCACTGGAATACTCAACCTAACTCCCGCTTGTGACTGTCCATTCCTTTTCTCGATTCTGTTGATTTGCCTTTGTAGGATTTTTCTTCTTTTCTCGATAAAGTGATTTGAATAGAGCTGGATTGACTCCATAATTGTTTCTTTTCCTAAGCTTTTCCATCTCGAATTATACTTCGGATCCTCATACACAATCTTTTAATATTCTTCTCCATTTGATCCAAAGGCTTCTTGGGTACCGACTTGTGAAATGTCCCTCTTTATTACAATAGAAACATGCTTTTCTTGCTTTAGTATCTTGGCGATTGTATGTTTGACTAGAAGTAAGGGTATTGAGACTTCGATCCGGGGTTGATTACCATCCTCTTTTGCAAACCAACTAGCAAGATATCCATTTTCTCCACGCTTGAGGCAATATAATCCATTGTGACTGGGCAAAATCCTCTTACGCTCTGTTGGACAATTATTAACATAGTGACCTTCTTTACCGCATTCGGAACACAGTCTTTTAATACTGTTGCCTTGACTTTCTTCACTTACATGCTTCTTGAGTTATCTGATTCCGTCAGGCTGAAATTCATTGAAAGTTATACTCCATCCTTAAGGTTGATAATCCGATTACTGTCTACAGCTTGAGCAACTTCTTCTAGGACTGGATTTTGAGTACATAACTTCATCTTCTTATTGATATCCAAATGGTAACATTGTCTAGCCTCATCTGTCATTAGCCTGGCTTATTTTTTTTTTTGGAGACATGAACGACCATAATGCTCACAACAATGACATGCTCCTGCAGTCTTCATATGTTCTTATTGTTCATTCGTGCACAATTCTAATGCTCTATGACTTCTCTGATTATTTTGATGATTCCATACTTCTACAACTTGTTTTTTTTTTACTGGTCCGGCAGGAACTCCAGTTTTGGTTATCTCTGTGTTATGAGGGGATGATGTGTTGGTCTGCTTCTATCCTTGTAAGACTTGAGCTTGCATGACTTTCTTTGTCCAATGACAAAGTGGAACGGATGAAATCGACGGTTATCACCCAAAGCAAGATTGGGGTTCTTAGGATTTGATGCTTGCTCTATAATATCTTGATAGATATTACCCATGGTTTGAGTTATTGCTTGTAGAGTCTGAATTTGTGTTGCCATATACTCTAGCATCTTGCGTTCAATTGCTGAGGTTGTAGATGGAATGTCGATGTTTCCTTTGTTGTCTTTTTCTTCGTAATTTACATTGGGACTCGCCTTCTGATTATGGGATAAAGATAAGCTCAGAAGGGGTTGGAAACAGATTGAAGAGCAAGGTAAAATTATTGATATCACATCCAGTTCTTTTTTTTCCTTGTTGTGATTGTAATCACACTGTGGTAGAGAGGAGAATAACAGGGATGAAAGAAATTGACCATCTTTTCTTTAACTTCTTTCATATGTTGATGTCCGTATATGCTTGTAGATTTCTGGTTGTTGAGATTAAGGTTTTGATCTTCCGACGTCCTCCAACCATCTTGAATGACGAGATAGGGATAAACCGATTTGAACCCAAACTATCTTTATTAACCTAACAATTTATTTCATGTTGCATTTGTGGTCGTTGACGGTTAATAATTGTATCAAAGTTCGTTCGTGACTCGCAAGCGTACAAGTCTCCCGTCGTAGTCAAGGGACCCTTCGTCCTCGAGTGGTGAACCCAAGGTATCGAATCCGTGGAACAAATGTGTGACGCAAGACTTAATCTATTAAAGCCAAGTAATCTTCAATAATTGATAAAAGACCTAATGCATCTAAGTAAAAGACACAAAACGAATCTAATCTACTAAAAACCGGAGAAAACAAAGTAAGATTGGGTAGATAAACCGATCTAGAGGGATCGGGGTAAGCCTTTTGTTGAAGTTCCAAGCAAAAGAAGAAGTAGCAAATCGAATCTTAATAAAAGCCTCTTTAAATCGTGGTTTCCCGTCCAAATCCGAAAACATCCGCCTTTCGAGACCCCCGTTCGTCACAACGTATCCCTATTCATGCGGGGAGCTTAGGGCGAGTCAAAAGACAAGTCGAGATTCTTTCGGAAGATCCGGCGTGTACCTCTAGCCACCGCGGCTACAAGAACACCCTATGTAATCTATCTCGAGAATAGAATTGGAATAAGCAAAGCCGATCGAAAAACGAAATCTTCGAGGAAACACTTGATCGCTGAGAAAAGATTCAACTTGATAATTCAACTATAACAATGATACATACACAAGATCACCACCGGGATCCTTCCTTGATCTTGCTTCTAGCTCCGGAACTCCGACGTGGTCTTCCGTGCAAGGTTCCCACGTCGGCTAGGGAAACCCTAGTCAACTAGCTCGACCCTCTCCTCTCCTAGATGGTGTCCCTCTCTTCTCTGCTTCTCGGCGGCCGAAGACGAAATCTTCTCTCCGTGGCTCTCGGTCAGGGGACTATAAATAGCCCGATTGGCGGCTAGGGCAAAGGGCGACGGGTTTGGGCCCTAAATGGGCCTGGGCCGACCGGACCGGGCCGGCGGCCCGGGCCCATTTAGGCCCGGCCCGCGGGCTCCTTTGCCGAGGCCGGTTCCCTTGCTTCCTAGATGCTTCCCCCTTCGCATACGGGTCCATGTCGTCGGTTTCTCTCCGAATTGGACTCAACTCCTTGTCTTGGAAGATTCAAAGCACTTTTCCGGTCGGGTCCCCGGAGTATGTCGTCTTCTCGGATCAAGTCCCCGGCTTCTTGGAGTTAATTTTACTTCATTGCATGACTTGTTCGGGGCTTCAAAGTCTTGTCGTGAGGTGCTTGATGAACTTACCCCGAAAGTCTTGCATTCAACACTAAATCCCCGCATAAACATTAAACTCCAAAAACGACATGCACACGTGAACTTGTTATACCACGGGGGTTAGTACCAATGGATAAAGTATAAAACTCATGCCAACACCGAAGGTAAACTCATGGCTAGGTTGACGGATTTTCACCGTCAACATCTCCCCCATGCTTAAACCTTGCTCGTCCTCGAGTAAGCCTTCGATGGATATCATCATTGCTAAACAATGTTTAAACTTTGCATTTGATCATACATGAGAAAACATAATGCTCTCAAAATTTAATTCATTAAAGTTCCATAATGCACTAGCCTTCATCTCTACGGAGGGTAGATTCTTATTAAGCTTATCCCACAAGTATTAACATGCTCACAAAGTTTTAAATAGATCTCGAGAATTTTTTGAAATGAAGAACGAGATAAAGAAAAGCTAAACCAAATTCACAAATTTAAATCATCTCATGTATTGCTCATAAACTCTCATCTCACTTGTCTCTCAAGCCTATATATTCTACTCCTTTCCCTCTCATATATATGTGGTAGGCTTTATATGGAGCTTTTGGGAAAGTTTAGTCCTAACAAGAATTTATAAATGAGGTGTTGTCAAAACAAGACAAGCTTCTCATGGTCTTACCGAGACTCGTCAAAAAGGTCATTGGAAAATAATGTTAAATCAAGGAGGGGAAAGAGAAAAATACACACACTTTAGATGAGTGGACATGTGCAAATGGCAAAGAGTGATCCCGAGGCACAAAGAAAGTCCTCGTTATCGGATTGCACATGGTTGGAAAATTGAGAATGGATCTTTTTATCTTGAAGCCTTGAATGCACTCCTAGAGAACCGGGGAGTTCACTTTACGCACAAATATATTTTTTTTTCTTTCTCATTCTTTTCTTTCTTTCATTCATTCATTTTTTCTTGCCTCGTCATATATTCGGTCCATGACTTTCACAACGAAGTTTTGATTTTTTTATACCTTGAAAGTCATGAATATCACCGGATTTTTTTTTCTTTCATCATTATATATATTTTTTTTAAATACTCCCTTTTGAACTCTAAAACTGCACCGTACCTACCTCCTCCCCCATGCTTAGACGTTGCTCGTCCTCGAGCAAAGAGGCGAAAAATAAGGTAGGTACCGGAGATAATTTTCCTTGGAGAGATACTTGAAATCTTCAACGTTGGCACCGTCTTGCGATCTTCCTTGAATTGATGATCCATCCTCAATGATAGGTTGTGGTCAAGGAGGTAGTCACAAAAAGATGAAATTTGGTTTAAGGGTGGATATCCGGCGAAGTTTGTGAGATCACCGATGCGGGGATACACAATGCACGGATAAAAGGCTAGCAAAAAGATAGATACACAAAAACGGAATGACCAGCTTCTTAGTCTCGGGCCAGAGAAATCATGGCCTGCAAAAACTCACTCAAAAATAAATCTTGTACACTAAGGTTTATGCACTCAAATATATATAAGGCTTTGGATAGGTTGAGCAACACACAAGTGATATTTGTGACAAGGTTAGCAATATTTTTGAGCATAAAAGACATCTTCAATCCATTCATAACTCGAGAGCACATAAAACACTATGGGTCTTTATTTTAATCATAACCTCCGCTGAAAAATAAGCTAGTATTTAAATAAATTCAGATCTGTATTTTTAAGAGAGCACTAGCTTAAACATGCATAAATCAACTACAAAGATGAACAAAGCTGCAATTTTAATCATATATCAACATGGCACGAATTTTGTAACTTTTCCAATGATATAATCAAGGTGGTGACTTTATTAATGGTGATATCAAGTTGAAATACACACTGAAAATAAACATACATGCTTGCTGAAAATTAAATAAAAACAGAAAAATACTACGCAAACACACATAAGCAAAAGCTGAAAATTACAGAGAAATAGAAAAGAAAAGAAAACAAAAGTTCCTAAATCTTCTAGTCCTCCGCCGGTGGTTGATGTTGGTAGTCTTGATAATAATACCCTTGCTCATAATATGAATGAACGCTTCCTCCGTCGAATTGATTTGGCTCCACAAGGTGAAGGCGTCCAAGTTCAAAGGCAATATTTGCGTTGCCTTCACCGAGTTGGGCTGCGTTGGATTGGATGGCTGCGATATTTTGAGCATTTCTTGCAGCATACCCTCCAATAATAGCCATGCTTTGTTGTGGTTGGGGATGATGAGCGTAGGACTCCGCGAAGTTAGCGTTGGGCACAACATAATTTTGTGGGGGTACCGGTGCACCACCCCCCATGCTTGTTGTTGAGACCCTCCGTAATAACTTGGCGGAGGAGGAACCCCCGCCGGATGGTTGCACATTGGGTTGTGCTCCACCCGCTTGTGCGGAGGATGTTCCCTCTTCTACGATTCTTCCTCTTTTGTTCTTCCTTGCGGGGACAAGTAGTCCCTCTTCCAACCAATCTTCCCTTCCTTCGGTGAAAAGCCTAAGCCTCTCATCCGGAAGAGGGAGGTTCACAATGGCCAATCGGTAACCTCTTCTCTCATCTCCACTAATGTACTTGCCTTGCCGCAAGTACTCAAAACCGAGAGAGGTACCGCGCAAAAGGTGAGCGGGGTTTCTTGCGATCCCCGGTCGCAAGGAAAAGGCCAACATGGAGAGGTAACACCCCGAACCAATATCACCGGCCCCCGATGTTGCTTCACAACACCAACGGTTGATCATGAGGTAAGAGGGGTCAATTGGCTGCCTGGCAATTAAAGCCGAGTATAGCCAATTTAACTCCGTGTCGGTCACCTTTGTTTCCCTCATCCTCCCCAATACCCTCTTGCACATCCAAGAGTGAAATATCCGGATAATGGGGTTGCGGATGCTTTTGCGTTGTTGATGGGCATCTCCGGAGATCATGCCCCAAAATTCCGCCAACATGCCGGGAGGCACGTCAACTTTCTCGGAGCGCCCTTGTGGAATCCAAGCAGCTCCCTTACGTGCTCGTAGGGAACCACTTGTTGGATTCCCTCCAAACGGAATGACAAGCTTTGCACCCCATCATCATCAACGATGGGTGCAATAGTCATTAAAATTTCCAAGGTGTAACCCAAGTGGGTGTCCACCGATATTCCGTTGGAGAACCGAACCCACCCGAGGTGCCCCAACATGTAGTATATGTCGGTGCGAAAACCCAAGGTGTGGAGTGCTTGGTCGTCGAGCTCGACGTTTGGCACAAGCCTCTTCTCAAGATTTGCGAGCCTATCCTCCTCCTCCGCCGACAAGATGATGAAGCCGTACGAAGATTGTGTCGGGGTGTAAGGAGGTGGTGCGGTTGAGCGAGTCGATCGTCGTGGTGGCGCGGGCTGCTCCTCCGTGTGCCCACGAGGTTCGGTGAACCTCATGGAAGTGCTTCTCGCAGCCCTCATACCACCAAGGAGGAGAGCGTCGTTCCTCCTCGGTGGTGCCGTGTCCGTCTCCATGCTCCGGGAGACTCGGAAACCGAGTGCCTCCTCGAAGACGTGGTTGATGACGGATTGGACGACGACGAACTCTTCTTCTTAGAGAAGAGACTTGTGGTCTTCTTCCACATGTTTGCTGCACTCTCTCTTCAACTAAAAATCCGGGTTGCAACCGGTAAACTAGGCACTTAAACTCTTTGCTTCGGATGTGGACTTGGAGTGGATTAAGGAGGTGGATTTTTTTTTCTTGAGCTCTCAAGCTTGGGTGGTTGGCTAAGTCTACGGAGGTTCTGAGCACACAAACTTGAACACACAAACAAGGGAAGGAGAGGGAAGCTTGCCTGCAGAAGACGGGCGCCGGGGGACGCCATTTATAGGGGCAGGCCGGCCGGCCTAGGCCGGCCGGCCCGGGGTGCTCCGGCTCCTCCTCGGCGCGTCTTTCTCCCAAAGCACGATCATTTCGCCTCCGCAACTTTCCCCGCCCGCGTGCTCCACGAGTTGCACCGCCCAAACGCTCTCGTCCACTCCTTTTCTTGAATCATTGGTCCTCCCACTTGATGCTCCATGCTTTGGGTCATGTCCATGCTCCCTAGCTCCACTTGCTTCACATGCCACCATGAAAATCCTGCAAAGTTGATGCTTGCTGCCCACCATGCTTGTCCTTTGCATGTGGAATTGGTGAAAGTTGATAAAAGGGAATCCAATGGTGCATGCATGATTAATTCAAACTTGATTGCCTCCATTTAGGTGTGTTTAAGGTTAAGCACTCCTCTAATTCGAATTTTAAAATATTTTTCAGAGCCATGCAAGAGCTTGAGCATAATTTTAGAGAAGTTTTTAAACCATTAAAAACAAATGTAAGTCGAAAATATTTTTCGACTACGTCGATTTTGGTCTTACCGGTAAAGTCCGCTTTCATCGGTTGAGAGCGAACGTTTTCCCGGCTTGATCATGGGGGCATAGGTTTAGGTTCTAATTTTGGCTAAATAAGAAAGATTTTGAATAAAACAAAATTAGAATGGGCTTAGAAAAATTCTAATCCTAGAGAAACCAAGGATAAAGATTTTTAAGACCAACCAAAAGCTTTGATTTCTAGGTTCACGCGAGTCCTACCACGTGCTGAATTTTATTAACACTTAAACACAAATCGTGGCTCTACTCGTGTGGTTTTAGCATGAAAAATAAGTCAACCTCAGCACCATAATGAGGGTGAAAGGTTGAGTTAAGGTTCTGAAATTATTTGGTTGAGGGGTTTCTCGAAAAGAAAAGAATCAAACAAGCACGTAGGAGGGTTCATGCAAAGGGTTTATGATAAAGCAAACATTCAATCAAGAATTATGTCTCTAATATTGTTCAACCACTTCTAAGTTTAATGTCTTTGCGTAGTAAAACTTAAAAACTAAATTATTAAAAATACTCGAAAAACCTGGAATCGGGTTGTCCTCCCGGTAGCTTATTCTTGACTCGACTTGACGAAACGGGTTGCCTCCCCGCCTAGCGCTTCGTTTATAGTCTATAGCTAGACTTCTTCACTTGATTACTCCGGATCAACGCTCTTTGCGGGCGTTGCAATCTTGGGTACCCACTTCCGCACCATCTTGGGCGCGGGCTTGTCTTTTGGCTTGGGGCCGGCTTAGTCATTTTTTTGGTCTTCACGGGCGGCTTCTCTTCCTTTGTCTTGACGGATGCAACACCTTCTTTAATTTTCGTTACGTTCACTTTTTTTCGGCTCCTTCTTCTTTTTCAGCCCCTCCGTTTGTTTTGGTTCTATCTTCACTCCAATCATGTTGCATGCCTCAATCCTTGGACGGAACTTGAAGGAACTCCTTTCTCCGTTGATATCGAACATGATCTCCCCCTTGCCAACATCAATAGTTGCTCCCACGGTCTTGAGGAACGGCCTCCCTAGGATGAGCGGCGGCTTCTCCCTCTCTCCCATCTCGAGCACAACGAAGTCGACGGGGATGAAGTGGTGTCCAATCTTCACGGGTACATCTTCAGCAATGCCCAAGGGATAGCGAATGGAGTTGTCACCCAACTCCAAACATATTCCCGTAGGCTCCATCGGTAGGCGTAACTTCTCGAACACATCCCTCGGCATGACACTCACACTAGCTCCAAGGTCGCATAACGCCTTCTCGAAGTTGAAAGAACCAACTGAACATGGAATTGTAGGGCACCGGGGTCTTTTTGCTTCTCTAGCCCATAAGCAATAGCCGCACTACACTCCTCGGACATTTTGACATGATCTACCCCGAGTGTTGCTATCTCATATTTATTTGCAAGTATATCTTTAAAGTAACGAGAATATGTAGGTACTTGTAGGGCATCTAGTAACGGCATGTTGATGCTAAGTCTACGCACAACTTCCACAAACTTCTCAAAGTGGTTGTCAAGTTTACCTCGGAAGTAGCGTGGCTTGAGTTGCGGTATCCTCGTGTCATCCTCCGGCATCTCGAATTCGGGTTCCTCGGTGACGATCCCCGTAACCTTCTCTTTAGCGAGCTCCTTCCACCTCGGTGGACGGTTTAGGCTTCCTTGCTCCCGCGGAACGTTCCGGATCTTCAGTCTCCTTCCCCGAACGCGTTTGAATGGCCTTCGCCGATTCGGGACATTTGGGTTGTCCCGGAAGCTTCCCTTCATCATTTGTGAGGCGCCCCGCAAGTTGTCCAACTTGCGTCTCGAGCATCTTCATCATGTTGAGCACTTGATGATTGGAACTTCCGACCTCCGTCACTTTGCTATCGATGTTCTCCAACACCTTGTCTATGGTCTTGAACTTGGTGACGGTGTCCTTGTTGATCTTAGCTTGCTCATCCATGAACTCCTTCAATTGTATCCGAAGTGGAACCGCGTTAGGAATAGATGAGCTTGCATTAAATTGAGGCCTACCTTGCCCGTAGCGGAAGTTCGGCAATTCTCCCTTCCTCATGTAGTCGAGCACTTTGGCTTCCTCGGGACAATCTTTGCGGACATGGCCATACTCTCCACATTCTTCGCATGTGGACCTTGCTTCGGCGGCCTTCAAGTCTTGAGCCTCTTTCTTTTCTATCTCCATCTTCTCCAACCTCCTCATGAGCGAGTCGATCTTGCCTTCAAGTATGTCTTCCTTCTCCACTTGCAAGACTCCTTTGACGTTCCCCATGGGTTGAGCCGGGTGTAGGCGCCGGATGACGCCCACGTGTCATTATCCGCGACCTTCTTGAATAGCGTGAAAGCTTCCGTCGGTGTAAGCTCGATGATAGATCCTCCCGCCGATGCATCGATGATCGTCCTTGACGCCATGGTGAGTCCTTGATAGAACTTTTGCACGAGGTCTTCTTTCGGGAACTTGTGATGTGGGACCGCCCGAGTGTACTCGTTGAAGCGCTCGAATGCCTCCGAGATAGTTTCGTAGGATATTGAACAAAGGTGGCAATCTTATTACGCAAACTTTGAGTTTTACCCGGTGAGTAGTATTCCTTCATGAAAGCCTTCATCAACGTGTTCCAATTTTGCACCGTCTCCGCCGGTTGAGAGTGGAACCATTGCAACGCCTTCTCGAGTAGTGAAAACGGAAAAAGCCTTGCCCTCATTTGATCTTGAGTCACCCCCTCCATGTTGAAAGTCTGACATAGTTGAATGAATGCTTGGAGGTGAAGGTTCGGATCCTCTTTGCCGGTGAAGGGTGAGTGTTGCACCATGCGGATTGTTGAGGTCTTGATCTCGAACGGTCTTCCGATCTCGTCGAGGTTCAAGATTGGTAGGTCGATGATGTCTGGGGTGCATAGCTCCCCAATCTTGCGTTCTTCCGGTGGTTGGTCACCCATTGGTGGAAGTCGGTTCTCCCTCGGACTTTGAGGTGGTGAATTCTCCGGAGATTCCTGCGATCCTTCGTCTTCCGACTCCGAATCTACAAAATCCAGCTTTTTAGCTTGATGTGCTTCGCGTCTCCTTAGCCTGTAAAGTTTTTTCCGGATCATCCACAAAATTATTGGGTTTGTTGGAGAGGTAGCCGTCCATCTCCGTTAGGGTTAGCAATAAACAAAATATGCAAAAGAAACTAGAAAACAAAACAAATCTATAAAGACTAGAGTTAGACAAACTAGATTAGATGTATTTTGAGGATGATCGAAGCTTAGTAGATGCAAAAATAAAATAAAATCAGTACTGAAAATTACAAAAAAAAAGCAATAAAAAATCAAATCTTGATCACTTGTTCCCCGGCAACGGCGCCAGAAAAAGGGGCTTGTTGACGGTTAATAATTGTATCAAAGTTCGTTCGTGACTCGCAAGCGTACAAGTCTCCCGTCGTAGTCAAGGGACCCTTCTTCCCTCGAGTGGTGAACCCAAGGTATCGAATCCGTGGAACAAATGTGTGACGCAAGACTTAATCTATTAAAGCCAAGTAATCTTCAATAATCGATAAAAGACCTAATGCATCTAAGTAAAAGACACAAAACGAATCTAATCTACTAAAAACCGGAGAAAACAAAGTAAGATTGGGTAGATAAACCGATCTAGAGGGATCGGGGTAAGCCTTTTGTTGAAGTTCCAAGCAAAAGAAGAAGTAGCAAATCGAATCTTAATAAAAGCCTCTTTAAATCGTGGTTTCCCGTCCAAATCCGAAAACATCCGCCTTTCGAGACCCCCGTTCGTCACAACGTATCCCTATTCATGCGGGGAGCTTAGGGCGAGTCAAAAGACAAGTCGAGATTCTTTCGGAAGATCCGGCGTGTACCTCTAGCCACCGCGGCTAAAGAACACCCTATGTAATCTATCTCGAGAATAGAATTGGAATAAGCAAAGCCGATCGAAAAACGAAATCTTCGAGGAAACACTTGATCGCTGAGAAAAGATTCAACTTGATAATTCAACTATAACAATGATACATACACAAGATCACCACCGGGATCCTTCCTTGATCTTGCTTCTAGCTCCGGGAACTCCGACGTGGTCTTCCGTGCAAGGTTCCCACGTCGGCTAGGGAAACCCTAGTCAACTAGCTCGACCCTCTCCTCTCCTAGATGGTGTCCCTCTCTTCTCTGCTTCTCGGCGGCCGAAGACGAAATCTTCTCTCCGTGGCTCTCGGTCAGGGGACTATAAATAGCCCGATTGGCGGCTAGGGCAAAGGGCGACGGGTTTGGGCCCTAAATGGGCTCGGGCCGACCGGGCCCGGGGCCGGCCGGCCCGGGCCCATTTAGGCCCGGCCCCCGCGGGCTCCTTTGCCCGAGGTCGGTTCCCTTGCTTCCCGGATGCTTCCCCCTTTCGCATACGGGTCCATGTCGTCGATTTCTCTCCGAATTGGACTCAACTCCTTGTCTTGGAAGATTCACGCACTTTTCCGGTCGTGTCCCCGGAGTATGTCGTCTTCTCGGATCAAGTCCCCGGCTTCTTGGAGTTAATTTTACTTCATTGCATGACTTGTTCGGGGCTTCAAAGTCTTGTCATGAGGTGCTTGATGAACTTACCCCGAAAGTCTTGCATTCAACACTAAATCCCCGCATAAACATTAAACTCCAAAAACGACATGCACACGTGAACTTGTTATACCACGGGGGTTAGTACCAATGGATAAAGTATAAAACTCATGCCAACACCGAAGGTAAACTCATGGCTAGGTTGACGGATTTTCACCGTCAACGGTGGCCATCACTCCACAATACAACTCACACAAACAAAGATCCAAATCAAACATGTGTTCAAACAACAAACATCAACACAACGTTCGTCCTCACAGAAACGTTTCTATCGAAGTTGATAAGGGGTAGGCAATCTAAGAACTTATATCAGACAACCTTGCTGGTGAAGATTCGGTGATAGCACAAGAAACGAACTCAGAATAGATCAAAACAAAACGATGTGTTTTAACAAGAAGACAAGATTAAATTAGATTTTATACGTAAAATAAGTCAATTTTGAAGGATGACAAGCTTTCTAGAACATGAATCCTTACTTTTCGACCATTTCTAACTTAAGGTCGCGTCCTACGGTCATCATACGCTCCGATACCACTCTGTCACACCCGATTTTCGAAGAAAACCAAATGCATCTCATATGTGCGCCGGGATCAAGTTTACACACATATGATAGACGTCATGAGTGAAATATCAATAAACAAGCAATAAATATCGTACAAGAGTTAAACCATTACATTATCTCTTTATTACACTCGGACGTTAGACTCGAAGGTCTTTGCAACGATCAAACGTTAACTATGAAGACGCAACTCCATCTTCATCTTCCACGAGCACATGATCGGGGGCACGCAAGCCTCAGAACTCCTCGTAGTCGCTGAAGTACTCTCCTCCAGTGTTCTCCTCTGAACAGCGGGTAAGCAAGGGTGAGCACACTTATGGTTGGAGCTCAGCAAGTGGGGGAAGAATGCAAGGCCATCAAGGATAGGCTAAGAGTTTGTTGCGGTTAGCATTTTAATGTTGGTCAAATTTTATTAGCAAGCACCTAATTACTAGGTGTAAGTTTATACCAACCCACTTAAGCATTTAGGAAAGCATCTTCTCTAAAAACTCACAAGAAAAACCACGATTTAGTTCCATCTTCAAGTTCAATTATCATGTGAGGGTCCGGGCCGCTCTTGACCGTGAGCACGGCCGATCAATCGGTTTTCACTCTGCGAGAGGTTGTACACTTTACCCACGGCTCGTGTTCCCCATGTTGCCGGGTTGATCGGACCCTTAAACACTTCCGAGGTGAGTGGCTAGGGGTCCACTACGAAGCCTTTACAAAGGAAAGAAGAGAAACCAACGACCCGCAACGATTATGACGAGCGGAGCGGACCATAACCCTCCCTAGTGGTCAACACCTTAGCCAAGGTCGCTACCCCAAAAGGACCGGGCTATACCCCTTTAACTCCGGCCCCCGTGCCCCTCTCGGAAAAGAGCTATCGGCTAACCCACTCTCCTAATTAATCGGCTAAGCCGAGCCATGTGGGTGTGGTTGTACTTGTTATCCCGGGTGGTTCTCCATGTTCCGATTAAACCATATGATCTTGTTATTAACCATAAGCACACACATACATGTATATCATCCAAGTTATCATGGTCAACATTCATCATATTGCAAAAGATTCATTTAAACCATCCCAAGTTATAGCAACTAAGCATTATCTACCCAAAACATTTATTTAAAAGGGTTGTCCAAGGTAATGAGGGTAAAAGTCTAGTCATGTCCTTAAAAAGGTGATTTCCCATCAAATTTATGCATAGCAACATTTAAATGTAAACTTAGTTATCATGCAAGTTGTGTGGGACAAAATAGAATATGCAGGGGGAGAGATCCACTTGCCTTCCTTGCTTAAACACTGGGGTTCTTCTTCTTCAAACACTTGCTCTTGATCTACTCCAACTGGTTGCTCGCTTGAAACTGGCACGACGTCTACGAGCACACAAGAAAGCATACAATAAACAAAACAATACACCAAGCAAAGGTAAACTGATCTGACAGAAGAAACAGATAACAGGGTAGCTTTAAAGAAAGGTGGCTAGGAAAGATTAGGTGTAAGAACATAGTTGATTCACCAAGAGAGAACAAGGGTTGGCTCTAGGAAAGCGAACACAAAAGCACTAGGAACTATCGAGAGCTTCGGATGATCACAAACAAAAGCTAGTTATGTGCTTGGTATATTTTAATTTAATAAAGATCATATGCATAGGTTATTTCAGAGAAATACCCTATTTATAATTAAGCAAGTTATATTGGTATTTAAAATACGATGTAAGCCTATTCCAAGTTTTACTTATAAATATTCAAGTATGATTTATGCAAATTAAACATTTAATTTAGAAGAAGCATATAAAAGCATCTAGGCGCTTATCTTTGTATTTCGAGTTATTCTAATCAAATTATAACTTAAAAACACATTTATATTCATATTAATCAAATTAACAATTTAATTAAGAAAACTCGAGATAAACCTATATTGTTTTTATATAGGAAGCAAATTGCATAATCATTAATCAAATTAAGTTTGATTATAAAACCGAGGTATACATCTAATTAGCTTTTAGCTATAAGAAATATTTAACTAGTTTTAGGCATATTAGCTTTCTTATGAAAACACGTGTTAAACTTCTAATTAGGTTTTAATTAGAAAAGCATGCATAATAAGATTTAATCATATTTAATATTTAAATAAAATATAAAACAAAGAACATGTGCCACATTGGTCCTATCACGTAGTTTTAGTTGATATGAGCCTAACGCAACTTGAAACGGTGGAAACGGAGCTAAAACGCACAAGATACGGCCAAAACAAGGTTCTAAAAGCGACGGTCTTGAAAAGACGGTCGCGTGGACACCAAGAACGCTTAAAACGGAGCTAGGACGGAAAAGATATGGCTAAAACAAGTTTCGGGGGCTTTTTTCGTGAAGAAACCGGGCTTCCGGGGGCTTAACCGCAAGAAACCAGGTGCTAAAACATAATTATACATATAAACGAGAGGGGTTTATATGCAAACGAGAGTGAAAAGGATCTCTCGGTGGAAGAATCTAGGAAGTTCGGGGGCTAGATCATAAAAACGGGGACCTATTCGTAAGGATCTCGATGGTGGGAGGACCAGGCATGATATACTAGGAAACCGCAGGGGCTTTTGTGCAAAACGGCGGGCGGCCGACGGCCGTGGATGCGGTGATGTGTCGCCATGTGGCGTGTGGTGGTTGGCTGGGCTGACGCAGCGCGACGCGAGCATGACGCAAGCCCGTGGACCGGCGCTGCGGACCGGTCCACCGGTCTACCGTGGACCGAAGCCAAGGGGGTAACCCCGATCTAATCAGGGACGTCCACTGGCGATCGGGCGGCTAGGGTGGCGTGCACGCGACGCGCGGCGGGCGGGGGCGGCCGCCGTCCGGCGCGGGACGGCGGCGCCCGGCGGCGGCTCGCCGGAGCTTCACCGGCGTGCGCTCGGTTTTGGGGCTAGGGGCCACGGATTGGGACGCGGTTAAGCTCTACGCGAAGAGGGGAGAGAGACGAACTCACCCGGGGGCTTAGGGAGACGGCTGCGGCGGCCATGGCGGCTCGCACCGCGAGGGGGCGCGCGGGCGCGGCGGCGCGCGGAGGCAAGGGCGCGGTTCGGGGAAAAATAAAAGGAGGCGAGGGGGAAACTTTCTCACCACCGGGCAACGAGTTGGAGACGGCTCGGGCACGCGGGGAAGCGGCGGTGGTGGAGATCGACGTCGGCGTCCGAGAGGTAGAAGACGGCGGCGGCGGCGCTCCGTCCGCGGCTCGGTCCCGGGGCGGGGAAGGAGGGGCTTCGGGCGTCGATTTCTTGTGCGGCGGAGCGGGAGGCGAGGGAGGACGCGAGGATGCCGAGGGATTGCTCACCGGCGTCGGGGAGCGCCGGATGGCCGGCGATGGCGCGGCGGCCGGCTTCACGGCGGCGGCGCGAGCGCGAGGATGGGGTGTACGGGTGCGTGAGCGGTGTGGAAAAGAGGAAAAGGGCGAGGCGGGGCTCGGCCTCGGCTTTTGTAGGGGAAAGGGAAGGAGAGGGGGCGCCTGCCGGGAGGCGGCGGCCATCAATGGCCATGAGGGCTCGCGGCCTTCAATGCATTCAAGGGGGGCGGCGTGATGGGAGGAGAAATGGATGAGAGTTAAGGAGGGAGAGGAGTGAAGCCGGGCTTCAATTGCCCCTTGATGGCGCGCAAGTTGGCGGGGGGGGGGACGTGGGGAGCCGCCGGCGGCGCGCGCCGGATGCGGAGCGGGGGACGCGGGCCGGGAGGGAAGGGGGAAAGGGCCGACATGTGGGCCCGGTCGGTCGGTGACCGGAAGAGAGGGGAGGAGAGGGGGAGCCGGGCCGCGGGTTTGGTGGGCCGCGCGTGCGGGGCCGGGGCCGAAAGAGGAGAGGCGGGTTGGGCCGGGAAGGGAAGGTGGGCCGCGGGGGAAGCGGGCGGTGGGGTGGCCGAAAGAGGGATTGGGTAAGGAGAGAGTTGAGTTTGTTTGTTTTTTTTAACTTTTGTTTTAAACCTTTTCAAACTTTCAAACTTTAAACTCTTTTCAAAGTTTAAACACTTCAAACCTTTTGCAAGTTTTCAAATTATTTTAAAGTCTTTTAAAACTTCACACCCTCACACATAAACACCATGCAAACAAAACATGATGCACAAGCACTTGTTGCCTCTAAAATTATTCAAAAGTGATATTAAATATTTTAGAGCATAATTTATTTGATAATTTATTTAATCCCTAGAAAATTAAAACTAAAACACCTTGTTGCTTATATTAATTTGGTGATGGAATTTTAGGGTGTCACGGAGAGGAGGAGCTTTAGTTATCTTTCCTTCACCCCCTTCTCTTTAATTTTTAGCTTATATTTATTTGTGTTTGCGTAGTGCTTTCAGTTCTTATTTAAATTTCAGCATGTGTGTTAGTGTTTATTTTCATCATGAATAAAGTCACCACTAAGTTTTTACCATTAGTAAAGTTACAAAGTTTATGCCATGATGATATATGATTATAATTGTCGCTTTGTTTATCTTTGTAATTGTTTTATGCATGATTAAGCTAATGCTCTCTTAAAATACAAATCTGAAATTATCTACATGCTAGCTTAATCTTTAGCGGAGGTTATGATAAAAATAAAGACCCATAGTGTTTTATGTGCTCTCAAGTTTTAGATGGATTAAAGATTTTTTATTAAAAGTAATGCTAACCTTGTCATAAATACCACTTCCATGTTGCTCTACCTATCCAGAGCCATATAAATATTTGAGTGCAAAAACTTAGTATACAAGGTTTATTTTTGGGTGAGTTATTTCAGGCCTTGATTTCTCTGGCCCGAGACTAAGAAGCTGGTCATTTCGTTTTTGCATATCTATCTTATTTCTAGCCTTTTATTCGTGCATTGTGTATCCCCACATCGGAGATCTCACAAACCTCGCCGGATATCCACCATTAAAACCAAATATCATATTTTGTGATTACCTCCTTGACCACAACCTATCGTTGAGTATGGATCATCAATTCAAGGAAGATAGTAAGACGATGCCATTATTGAAGATTTCAAGTATCTCTCTAAGGGAAAAGCATTTCCGGTACCTACCTTATCTCTATCACCTCTTTGCCCGAGGACGAGCAACGTCTAAGCATGGGGGAGGAGGTAGGTAAAATGTAGTTTTAGAGTTCAAGGGGAGCAAATAAAAAATTTTGATGAAGGAAAAGAAAAAATGAGAAAAATAAAGAAAGAACAAAAAAATTGAGTATGAGAAAAAGAGAAGAAAAGAAAAAAAATATGAGTATGTATGATATAAAAATAAAGTAAAGTGAACTCCTCGGTTCTCTAAAGTGCATTAGGAATTTCAAGGACTCAAAATTAAAGGATCCAAACTCATTTTCCAACCATGTGCAATCCGATAACGAGGACTTCCTTTGTGCCTCGGGATCTCTCTTTGCCATTTGCACATGTCTACCTATCTCAAGTGTGTGTACTTTTCTCTTTCCCCTCCTTGATATAACATTATTTTCCAATGACCTTTTTGACGAGTCTCAGTAAGACCATGAGAAGCTTGTCTTGTTTTGACAACATTTCATTTATAATATCTTGGTAGGACTAAACTTTCCCAAAAAGCTCCATATAAAGCCTACCACACATATATGTTATGAGAGGGAAAGGAGTAGAATAAATAGGCTTGAGAGACAAGTTGAGATGAGAGTTCATAAGCAAGATGCAAGGTGGTTTAAAGTTTTGAACTTGGTTTATCTCTTTTTCATCTCGCTCTTTATTTCAAAATTTCTAAGATCCATTTGAATTTTTGGGAGCATGTTAATACTTGTGGGATAAGCTTAACTAATAATCTACCCTCCGTTAGGATGAAGGCTAGTACATTATGGAACTTTAACAAACTAAACTTTTGAGAGCATTATGTTTTCTCATGTATGATCAAGTGCAAGGTTTAAACAATGAGGGGCAACGATGATATCCATCGAAGGCTTACTCGAGGACGAGCAAGGTTTAAGCATGGGGGAGCTGTTGACGGTGAAATTCCGTCAACCTAGCCATGAGTTTACCTTCGGTGTTGGCATGAATTTTGTATCTTATCCATTGGTACTAACCCTCGTGGTATAACAGGTTCACTTGTGCATGTCGATTTTGGAGTTTAGTGTTTATGCAAGGTTTTAGCGTTGAAAGCAAGACTTCCGGGATAAGTTCATTAAGCACCTCATGACAAGACCTTGAAGCCGGTACAAGTCAAGCAATGAAGTGAACACGACTCCAAGAAGCCCAAGGACCAAGCCTGAGAAGATGACAAAATCCGAGGACCTAGCCAGAAAAGTGTCGAATCTTGCGAGACAAGGAGCTTCGTCCAATTCGGAGAGAAACTGACGACAAGGGCCCACATGCAGAAGGGGGGCATATAGAAGACTCGGGAAGCAACACCGGGCGAAGGAGGCCACGAACTTGGCCGAAGTGGGCCCAGGCTGGTCGGCCCAGGCCGGCCGGCCTAGCCCATTTCGAGGCCCAGTCGGGCCCCCTTTGACCTAGATGCCTCTCGGGCTATTTATAGCCCCCTGACCGAGAGCCACGCATCAATCAATTCGTCATCCACAGCCGAGGAGCAGAGAAGCTTGAGGGACACCACCTCGGTGATGAGGGTCGTGCTAGTTGTCTAGGGTCTCCCTAGCCGACGTGGGAACCTTGCATGGAAGACCACGTCAGAGCTCCGGAGCAAGGATCAAGATCGAGGTAGGATCCCGGTGGTGATCTTGTTCATGTAATCATTCATGGTGAAGTTTTTATAGTGAATATGATTTCTAGCGATCAAGTGCCTTCTCGATGATTTTGTTTCTTCTTGGTTTCGCTTCTTCCCCAATCTATACTTAAGATAGATTGCTTAGGGTGCTCTTGTAGCCGCGGTGGCTAGAGGTGCATACCAGACCGAACAAGTGATTTCAACTTGTTCTTATCGAACTCGCCCTAGACTACCCGCATGAATAGGAATACATTGTGACAGAACGGGGGCTCTGAAAGGCGGGCATTTTCGGAATCGAACCAGAGGCCACAGTTTAAAGATGCTTTTAATGAGATTTGCTTTTCTATCTTCATCTATCTTGTTTGGAGCTACAACATAAGCATGATCTAGACTCTCTAGATCGGTTATCTCTTGCTTTCTCTTGCTACCTCTTTAGTAGATTAGATTAGATGTGTTCTCTTGATGATATCTTAGATTAGATGCAACTTGGTTCTTCATTAGATAGCTTTCCTTGCTTTACTAGATTGAATCCTTGCGTTGCACATTATTCCACGGATTCGATACCTTGGGTTCACCACTCGAGGGAAGAAGGGTCCCTTGACTACGACGGGAGACTTGTCCGCTTGCAAGTCTAAACGAACTTTGATACAACTATTAACCGTCAACAGCTAGTGAAAATAAATGAGTGGGACTTAGATCTGTAGTCCCACGACCTCGAGGATCTGAAGGGAGTCCTGGAGCTCGTCGGCGACATGAAGAAGCGTGGGGTGACCAGGGCTGCGGTGGCCAGGTTGTTTTGTCGGCGGATGATTCAGCCGATCAAGGATCGAGTTCACCCCACGTACGGGTACTGGGGGCAATCAGACCCCACTCGCGAGGTCAACCGCAAGGTCTCCAAAGAAGAGATGGCGGCCAGGGTTTCCCAGATGTATTCTGGGAAAGTGAAGGTGAAGAAGTGCCCTAAGGCACACTCACTGAAGAGGTCGGCTGACCCGGTAAGATCCTGAGATCTATCTTTAGGTCGTTTACTCCATTGGTCGTTTATTTACGTCATGTGGTGTCTTGGTCGTTGTGCTGCTTGCAGGAGCGTGAGCGTCAGATGTGGTGCCCCGCCCCTCTTCCCGAGGGCGAGCTGCACCGAAGGAAGCTTAAGTCGGACAAGTACAAGTCTCCAGCAGGTCGTCTGCTGGAGTTTTATGAGTCTGACTCGTCGGTAGAGGCCGACAAAGATACCGATGCTGAGGCTAGGACAGACCCAGATGCTGGTGGCACCGTGAAGTCCCGGCGCGGGACTAGGTCGACGGTTGGAAAGAAATCAGCTTCAGCTGTTGCTGCTGCTATCTCTGCGGTGAAGGCTGCGGAGCAGAAAACGAAGAAGAGGAAGAGGAGGGCCGCTTCCCCTCCGGCAGTGGTCACTCCATCGATTCTGACGCCCTACTCGCGGGAGGTTGAGTCAGAAGATGAAGAGGAGGATGAGGCCGTCGAAGAGCTAGCGGCTGCTGAAGATCAGCCGACAAGGAGGCCGAAGAGTCCTGCTGCCAAGAGGCAGCGGGAGTTGGTACAGAAGACGTCGGAGGATGCCCTCCGTCATGGTTTGGAGGCGCAGCGTACTGCTGCCGCGGCGCAGGCAAGGGTGCCTGCGACGATTAAGCCTCGGGTGTTTTGGCCAAAGACTCGGATCCCGGCTGTTGCAAGGTAAATTCTTGAGAGCTCGTTCTTTCTTTTGCTTAGTATTTTGCGAATTCTTATCCTCACGAGGTGTTTTGCCATGCAGGCCAGTGACAAGGCCACAAGGGGGTCCAGGTGCCCCATCTTCTCCCTCCCGCACGAGGTCGCCTGAGCCGACAGTCGTGGGGTAGACTTTGGTTGATGATGCACAGACCGCCTCTCCGCCGCTAGAGGCCGTTGGGAGTAGGGCGGCTTCCCCGCCTGTGCCGGATTCGAGGGTGGAGAGTCCACCACGTACTGTCGAAGCCGGAGGCGTGACTTCTGCTGGAGACATCAGGGCGGTGACCCCTCCTGGGGTTATTGATGTCGACCCCATCAGTGCTCGTCCTGCTGGGGCTGAGGACCTAGTGAGAGACCAGCTTCAGATCGACTAGGTGCCAGGAGGTCCTGGAACATCCGACGCACAAGTACCTCCATCTTCGTCTTCGAGCCTGAGGTTGCCACGACGTGTAATTAACTGGAATCGCACTCCTTGGCAGGAGGACTGGTTTGAGGATAACGAGGATATGCAGGCCTTCCAGACCAGCATTGTTACCATCAACACTGCGCTGACGGTGAGTTGTCTTCATTGTGCTACTATTTTTTTTATATGCATAGATCGAATGTGACTGACGACCTTGTTGTTGCGTGACAGTCCCTAGCGGAACGTGCCAAGGGCCGGGCCGACCTACTGAAGAATGCGACGGAGAAGGAGCAGTGGATCGTCGACCTTGAGCGAGAACTCAAGGAGGTCCGTGAGGCGGCAGCGACTGAGAAGAAATGGCTCGAAGACGAGCTTGCTCAGGAGAGGCGCAAGGCCGTGGAGGACACTCCGCAATTCAATACTACGTCTACTGGTAGGTTGATTCTTTATGCTGACGATCTCAAAGATGAAGGTCTTTTGGTTATATTCTAACTGTTGCCTTTTGCAGAGTTCCGCAACCGTGAAGAGCAACTAAAGAACGCTCTTGCTACCTCCAAGAGCAAGGTTTGGGACCTGGAGATATCACTTCGGGAGGCCGATGCCGGGGGGAAGGAGCTCAAATGAGCGATGAAAGAAGCTACCGACAGTGAGTACGCCATATCTCAAAAGCTGGCTTATGAGACATGAGCTCATCGGGGTCTTGAAGCCGAATTCGAAGTTGTTTTGAAGTCATTGCAGAGTGACCAAATCACCATTGCAGGGTATGAGGTGGAGCTAAACGACCTCTAGGATGCTGCCAACTACGCAATGGCTTGCATAGCTGTTCCCGCGGAAGGGGAGGAGCAACAGTCTGTTGTGGATCGCCTGATAAACACTCCTAACAGGCTCTTGACGTTGCTGAGGGCGACGAGCTTGGCGGCGGCGACCGATGCGTTGGTGACAGTTAAGTCTCACTATCCTGACGTCGACATGGCCAAGGTCGGAGGCGGTGCTGACAGCACGAAGGACCTCAAGGCCCTGGAGCTTGAAGTTGAAGATGCCGCCATGGAGGTGATGGAGAACATTAATTATGAAGGTGATGGTGGCGACAAGTAGTCTTGAGTTAGGCGTTGTACCTCCCCCTCCTCCCATAATCTATAAATTATGCTTCGGGATATGTTTGAGAAACCTTAATGAAGTACTTGCCTTTTGCCTGTGCGAGCTTGGTTTGTCTTGTAGATTATGGTGTCTTGTATTCTTGACTCGCTAACCACTACTCACGGAGAGGCTGGCTTACCGACCTCCACAGCTCAGCAGGGAGGCTTACGTGAGATCAGCGCGCGAGGGGAGAAGCCTAGGGCTTGGGTCTGGTGACCTTCTCAACCAAGCATGCTCGCAACAGCAAGAGGCTTCATATTCGTTAAGGATGGCATCCTCAGGTCGTATGACCCTTAGGTTGGCTTATAGCCAAGCCCCCAAGCATGTCGAAGGGGAGGAACAGAAGAAATCTTGGGACCCCCAGGTTTTGCAACCCATGTATTGGCTTTAGCCAAGCCCCCGAGCATGTTGAGGGGAAGGGTTTATGATATGAGGGAGGAGAAGGTAGTGCTCGACACACGGTAGGTGACTGCCGGAAGTAATGTTTATTAATCTGAAAAAGGTAGAAAGACAGGAAATACATTACTAGAATTTGAACTATTCTACAGATAAAATCATCATAGATGCTCCATGTTCCTGGGGTTAGGCACTCCTTGCCCATCTCCCCACTAGAGAAGATATATGGAGGGGCTGATGACTTCAGTGATGATGAAGGGTCCCTCCCAAGGGGCAGAGAGCTTGTGCACGCCGTCGGTCTTTTGGATACGCCTAAGGACGAGATCGCCAACGTTGAAAGAAGTTTCCGTAACATTACGATCATGGTAACAGCGAATTTGTTGGTCGTGACGTGCTTGTCTCATGACGGTAGCGAGCCTTTATTCTTCAATGCTGTCGAGGTCGGCACGTCGAGTTTCCTCAGCCTCTCCTTCCTCGTAGAACTGGATGCGCGGAGCTCCGAAAGTGACGTCAGTGGATAGTACTACTTCTGATCCGTAGACCAGAAAGAAGGGTGAGAAGCCCGTGGCGGAGCTGACTTGAGTCCTTAGGCCCCATATCACGTGTGGTAGCTCGGCTAACCACCGGGTGGCATAGTTCGAGGCGTCGTCGTAGATACGATCCTTGAGAGCTTGAAGCACCATGCCGTTAGCGCGTTTGACCTGGCCGTTGCACCTGGGGTGGGCGACCGAGGAGTAGTAGACGTCAATGGTGTTTTCTTGACAGAAATCCCAGAAGACGGAGCCTGTGAAAGCTTTGCCCAGGTCGGTGATGATCCTATTGGGCACACCAAAGCGATGCTTGATATCTCCGATGAATTTGATTGCTTCTTCCGACGTTACTTTCACAACAGGTCGGACTTCGATCCACTTGGTGAATTTGTCGACAGCCACCAGTATATGCTTGTAGCTGCCTGGGGTGGTACGAAACGGCCCCACAACATCGAGACCCCACATAGTGAAGGGCCATGACGGCGAGATGGTGCGTAGGGCCTGAGCTGGCAGGTGCTGTTATTTGGCAAAGAATTGGCACCCTTTGCACCTTTTTACGAGGTCTTTAGCGTTAGTCACGGCCGTGGGCCAGTAGAATCCAGATCGGTAAGATTTACCGACCAAATTGGTAGATGCTGCGTGGCAGCCACATTCACCGCTGTGAATCTCAGCTAAGAGCTGGAGGCCTTCAGATCGCAGGATGCACTTCATCAAGACGTCAGTAGAGGCGACTTTTCTATATAGGTCGGTACCTATCACGACGTAGTTAGCACTTCGTCGCGTGATGCGCTCTCGCTCTGTTTTGTCGTCGGGGACGAGCTAATCGAGTATAAAGTCTATGAAGGGCTTGCGCCAATCATCTTCTTTTTCTGACATCAGCACGTCGTGGGGAGGTGCTGGGTTTTGGTCGTGCGGAGGTGGCTCTAGAGCATCTCGGTCTAGAAGCATGATTGATGGCTTGTGTAGGTTTTGGACGAACAAGCCTGCTGGGACTAGGGCTCGTCGAGAGCCTAGTTTGGAAAGCACGTCGGCAACAACGTTGTTGCTTTGCGGGACGTGCTGAAACTCGATCCCCTCGAAGTGGCCTTCGAGTTTATGAATTTCAGTGCAATTGGCATCCATCGTGTCCTTGACACAGTCCCACTCCTTGTTGACTTGCTCGATGACGACCTTGGAATCACCAAAAGCCAGTAGTCGCTTGATGCCAAGGGACACTGCTATACGGAGCCCGTGGATCAAGGCTTCATACTCTGCACCGTTGTTGGAGGCCTTGTAGTGAATTTGTAGGACGTACTTGAGCTGTTCTTCCTGGGAGAGATGAGTAACATGCCTGCACCTGCCCCTTCGAGGTTCAGGGTGCCGTCGAAGTACATTATCCAGTGTTCAGGCTGCTCCTTTGGAGGGGGCATCTGGATCTCTGTCCACTCAAACAAAAAGTCTGCGAGGATCTACGATTTGATCGCTTGCCCAGGGCAAACCTTGATTTCAAACTCCCCAAGCTCGACTGATCACTTGACGATGCGACCACTGGCGTCGCGATTGCGGATGATTTCTCCCAATGGGAATGATGATGGAACCACGATCTTGTGAGCTTGGAAGTAATGGCGAAGCTTTCTCGACGTGATCAGGAGCGCATAGAGCAGCTTCTGAGGTTGTGTATAACGTGCCTTAGCGTCGACCAGGACCTCCTTACGTAGTATACAGGTCGTTGAACAGGATAGGCTTGTCCTTCTTCTTCAGTGACGAGAACTGTGCTGATCACGTTGGTGGTGGCGGGTATGTAGAGTAGAAGCGTTTCTTTTGGGATTGGAGGTGTCATAATTGGTGGTGTCGTCAAGGACTCCTTGAGAGCCTTGAATGCTTTCTGGGCTTCGTCATCCCACACGAACTTGTCTGCCTTCTTCAATAGCTTGAAGAAGGGTAAGCCTTTCTCGCCGAGCTTGCTGATGAAACGACCTAGAGCTGCCATCATCCCTGTGAGCTTCATGACATCTTTCTTGTTGGATGGCTTGGCCAGCTTGCGTATAGCGTCGACCTTCACAGGATTGGCTTCAATGCCTCGGTTGAGGACCAGAGTGTCCGAGGACCGGTGGATGGTCGCTCCTGGCTGTGATGAGTGATTGACAATGTGGTGTGGACTGACTCTTGGCCGAGTATTGCAAGTGCAGGTTGAGGCTTGATTTGCGTTGGTGCAGGTGAAGAGTGGGCGTGAAAGGTCTATGCCTTGTAGGGCCTCCGAGGAGTGGAGAGACAAGTAGGCCTGACTCGAGGGACCTGGTGACCAGCGGGGTCATGTGCGAGCTGCATGGTGGCAAGAAAAGCAAGACGAAGTCGTCGATAAGAGCCGGTGCAGGGTAGCGGCTCACAACCAGAGTCTGCATGCGGGGTTTGCGGCGTTTCACCAGAAAACCGCCGGGTTACTTGGTTGAGCCACAAAACCAAGACCGGAGGCTCGGTGGGCGGAAACAGGATCCGGGCGCACCAAGGAGCTTCGATGACGGCGGACGCGTGGCGGGATCACAGGACTTGCGTCGGCAGGACGTGGTCTGCGGCGATGGTGTGGCCGTGCGATGAAGAGGAGTGCTACATGACCTATTTGCCCCTGAGGGGTTGTATCACAACTTAAGTGCTAGGGGTAGTGTGGTCTTTTGCCTGACCCGGAGGGGACTCATATATATTAGCTCTAGGGTTTCCAGGCAAACCATCCATCCGCACTGCTTCTCATTTCCTTGCTCTCTAGGGTTAAATTTTTCCTCTGTTTGTAAAGAATCTGACCTCTGAGTGAATGGAAGCTTTTATGGTTGCGTCGATTCCCGGTTTGTAGCTCACTGAATTTTTGTGTCTTTTTCGAGCTATTTTTGTCGGTTTTTCGTGCGCGGCTTTTTCCTTCGATTCTGAGGTGTTTGAGCTCGGATTTGTTGGTGGGAATCATGGATAGTTGCTTCATGCATCTTTGTGCTTGATCTTGATCCCCCAAACTCCGAGTTCGGCCTCTGATTGAAGGATTTCAGTTGGAAACCTAGCCTTGTTCTTGAGCTTGGTAGATTCTCGATTCCTCTCGATTCATTGGGTTTGAGGCTACAAATTCGTAGGCATAGCATCTCCTAGAGGCGCTTCACCTTCACCTATGATTTGGTAGTTATCCCTTGGTTGATTCGGGAGATTGGGTAGTGGGAAGGTGGTGTTGACCTTCAAGAGGTCGAGTTCGGGCTGCTGTCTGCGCACCACACGGACGGTCCGCGCGCCCCTGGCGGACGGTCCGCGAGGAGGCTTTCAGCCAGGAGTTCGTCGTGTTCTTCGTGTGTTCTTGCGTGCCTTTCGATTCGATCCATTTTGTCAGTGGATTTTTGCTGCACGAAGTTCACGGACGGTCCGTACTAGAGTGCCGGACGGTCCGTGTCGGGGCGGACGGTTCGCGGGCCCATCGTGGACGGTCTGTTATTGAGGGTGAAGTACTAGAGGTTCGGGGGTTGTTTTCGGACGGTCCGTCGCAGCCTCGCGGACAGTCCGCCTAGGCCTCGTGGACAGTCTGCCCGGTGTCTGCGGACAGTCCGCCTAGGCCTCGCGGACGGTTCGCCCGGTGCTTGCGGATAGTCTGCCTGGTCCAGTGCTGAGTTGCTAAGTCCTTTGCTCATTGAGATTCGCTTTCGCTTTGGGATCGTTTGGGGTTTGCTCCTAGGGTTGGTAGGTCCTTTGTGACTATGTGAACTTGGCAAACTCGTGTGGGAATCCTTGGTTGTGAATTTGGGGCATAGGCCGAGTTCTCTCTTTGGAGAGGAATTTTTATCGGCTCCCGTTCACTCCCCCCTCTCTGGTCACCTAATCGCTCCTTCATCGGTGCCCGACCATGAAGCCCAGGAGCAACCCGGAAGGCACATCGAAGACACATTGGTTGGGTTGAGCTTCCACTTGAATTCTCGTAGATTGGCGAAGGTTTCAGTGAGGTCAGCGATGAGCTGGTCCTCTACGGTGGTCTTTACAACTACGTCGTATACGTAGGCTTCGACGTTCTTCCCGATCTGTGATGCTAGGCACTTCTGAATTGCCATTTGATACATGGCTCTAGCGTTTTTCAGGCCAAAGGTCATGACCTTGTAGCAGTAGATGCCATGAGGCGTTATGAACGATGTTTTGTCTTTGTCGTCAGGATGCAGGGCTATCTGGTGATACCCTGAGTAGCAGTCGAGGAAGCAAAGTAGAACACTACCAGTCGTGGAGTCCACGACTTGGTCGATGCGAGGAAGAGGGAAGGGATCCTTCGGGCAGTGTTTGTTGAGGTCGGTGTAGTCGATACACATGGTTAATCCACCAGTTTTCTTTGGTACAAGGACTGGGTTTGCGAGCTAAACCGGGTGTTTACATTCTCTAATGAATCCTGCAGCTAGGAGCTTGCAGACTTAAACTTCTATAGCTTGCTTTCTATCTTTTGCAAATCGCTGGAGCTTTTGCTTGATAGGTCATGCGGTCTTGTTGACCTCTAATGCGTGCTCAGCTAGCTCCCTGTGGACATCGGGCATGTCGGATGGGCTCCATGCGAAGATGTCGGCGTTGTCCCTGAGGAACTGGTGAGCACGAGTTCCTATTTAGGGCGAGGTCGGCCCCGATGACGACTTTCTTGGATGCGTCGGGTAGACCGAGGCAAACCTTCTTGACAGCTAGACTTGGGTCCAGAGTTGTGCTTGTGCGCTTCTGCTCTGGCACCTCCAGAGTGGATTGGTCGATCTTGGCTGCCTGAGCGACCATGACCGTTGCCGCAGCTTTGATCGCGGAATCTTTGGAGAGCTCGACGGTTGTGCTTTCACAGTTGTGGGAAACCATGATATCCCCAAGGATGGAAAGGATTCCGTTTGGCACCGGCATCTTCATGATGAGGTAGGTGTGATGAGGTATAGCCATGAACTTGGCGAGCATGGGACGTCCAAGGATGGCGTGGTACGATGAGCGGAAGTCTGCGACCTCGAATGTCAAGTACTCTGTGCGGAAGTTTTCCTTGGTGCCGAAAGTGACCGGCAAGCATACACGACCTATGGGGTATGAAGCCTTGCCGGGCACGACCCCGTAGAAGGGTTCATCACAGGTGGTCATCTTGTTGAAGTCGAAGTCCATCCTGCGTAGTGTTTCTATGAAGATGATGTTCAAGCTGCTGCCCCCATCGATAAGGGTCTTAGGCAGGTAGGCTCCATCGACTATTGGGTTAACGACCAGCGGGTATGTCCCGGGGCCGGGGATGTGGACCCAATGATCTCTCCTGGAGAAAGTGATTGGGAACTCAAACCAATGCAGAGGTTGCGGGGTCTCAGTATTGACGTGCCTGATCTCCCTTGCGTTTGATCGGATCTGTCTGTTGCTTTTGGTTGCTTGGTTACCTCTGATGATGAAGTTGATTTCTCTGTTGGCCGACTGGAACGCACCATTGGGGTTGCCCCCTTTGGGCGGTGGTGGTGGAGTCCGCTCTTTCCGATTGTTGTCACGGAGATTGTGGTTGTCTTGACGACGTCTGCCATCGCGTCGATCTTCTCGTCTGTTGTTACGCTGGTCGTCGTGGCGATCGCTCCTGTGGTCGTCACATCGGTCGCTTTGATCATTGCGACGGTAGTCATCACGCCTGTCATCGCGGTGATAGTTGCGGTGATAATCACGTCGATCTTTGTCGTCATTGCGAGGATAGGGTCTGCGATCACGGAAATCACGTCGATCAGGTCGACGGTTCCGGTTGTTGTAGCACTGACTGTCGTTCCAGTCATCGTTGTTATTGCTCTTGGTCTTCTTGGAGTATGATGATACTCCAAGGGCACGCTTCAGCTGCTCGCACTCCCTCATGGTATTCTTGGCATCGCGGTGAAACTGACATTGATCGTCCATAACCATGTTGAATTCACCTTCAAGGAAGGTGGAAGGTCTTGGTGGGTCTGCCATATAGGCTTCACCAGATCGCTTGCGTGACCTGGTTCCGCCATCGTCGTGGTCTTCTTTGTTGAAGTCGGCATGACCACGTTTTGAGTGTCAACTAGCTTGTCGACGTAAGCCATGAGGTCGCCGATAGTGTGTGCGTCAGCTTCGTGGATCTTTTCGAATAACTTGATGTTGGTGATCCCCTTCTTGTAGTAGGCGATGACATCCTCGTCTTTCACGCCTGCAAGAGTGTTGCGATTTTCGAAGTACCGGTTAGTGTACTCACGGAGAGTTTCATCACATCTCATCTATACTTTGGCGAGGTGGTAAGTATTGCCAGGACGATTGTAGGTCGCCTCGCAGTTGGTTGTGAAGAGGCGGGACAGAGTCGCCCAGGAGGTGATGCACTCTGCTGGGAGATTATCGAGCCATAGGAGTGGTGCCTTGCCCATCACAAGGGGAAGTATCCCGCCATGTGGTCTTCATTGCCCCCGGAGGCACGTGCTGCAATGATGTACATCTTGAGCCATATACTTGGGTCAAAGCGACTGTCGTACTTCTCAATAGCCGGCTTGAAGTCCTTGGGGTATCTGATCGTCCGGAGACGTCGTGAGAATGTTGGAAAGTTGTTGACTGCTCTCGGGCTTGCTGACAGGGCATGAGCTGCGGGATAACATAAAGGTCATCGGGAGGGCCATTGTCTTGGTCATATTGGGCACGTCGCAGGAGTTCCTAGTCATGCATGTTCCGGAGGTCGGCAGCTTGAACGGGGTTGTTGGCATCAAGGGCATCTGGGACCCCGTGCTCGCGGTCGTAGTTAGCACGCCGTGCTATCTCCACTTCATCTCTTATGCGGTGACATTGGCTCCCTTCTGCCCGATTGGCATGGACTGGAGGAGGTTGAGCTCCTGTATTGTGTCTTGGGTTCGGGGTGGCGTTTCCCTGAATATTGACAGCATTGGGTGGTTGTTTTCGCTGTTGCCGGCGGTGTTGGCTGGAGCGTTTGCCGGAGCATTAGCTGCAGCATTGGCAGTGGGGTTGACCGGCTGCATAACTTTGTTTTCGCGTCGTCCATCTTCAGCCACCGGGTCTAGGGTACCCTGGCTGCGGCATCGTTGGCAGGGTCGTTCTGATCTACTCCTGGAGTAGGAACTTCCCGCGGATCTGCTGTAGCCAGGACCTCTTTCTTCAATCTGAGCCGCGGAGACGCGGACGTTGGCTTGAAGACGTCGTACTGCTGGAGAATCTTCAAGGTGGTTTAGGGCAGCAAGAGTGGCTCCTAAATTGGTTGTGGAGAGTTGTAGACTTCGAGGCCGTCGTGTTCAAAATCCCCGAGAAGGTCTCTTGCACGCAGTTTGTTGGCACGAGGTGGATCATCATGGCGCCACTACTGAGGAGCGGCTGGTGCTGTGGGTACCTGTTAGCCGACGTTGTCATTGACTTGCCCGACGTTAACCAGTTGTTGACCTGCACCTGGGGTAGGAGCGGCAAGCTCTTGTTGTCGCAGAACAGCTCTGGTTGTGTTGGTGTTCTCGCGCTCTTGCAGTTGTTCTTCTGTCTCGATGTCTTGTGCCGATACATCTGCAGAAACGACCAAGATCTCGCGATCCAGGGTTTCGAGCTCTTCCCCCGGATAGTTCGGGGAGATAGTGGTGCGGGCGACCTGGAACGCAAGGCGATCCAGAGATATTTCTTGGTTCAGCCGGCGATGATGAGCTATCGTAAGAGGCTGACGAAGCTTCTTGAGGACACAACACTGGCGCGTCGTGTGTTTGGACTTCTCGTGGATAAGGTAGGGTTCGTCGAGGTGAAACCTGCGGCTTACACGATCTTGAAAGTTGGATCCAGATTCGATCTGGATCTTGTGCTTCATGTAGCGTGATGCTACGTGAGCTGCGTTGCGCAAGCCAAGAGGCATGCTGGATGGCGACGAGGTCATGCGAGGGCGTTTGACATGTTCGCAGACTTTGATTGTGACAGAGAGCATGCCCTCGACACGATCGATCCCAGTGATCAGGTCGCTAGGAGTGGGTGGGTGGGTTTCCATCAATAGATCTGTTCCGATCTGTTGGTCAGCAGTGACCGCTTTGCCCTCAATGACGAGGCAAGCAGCTGAAGCAGTGGATGCCGCCGACATCGAGCCAAAGTAGATGTCGACGGGGTTGGCGAGGATGTCCGCCATGCTCTCCGGGAAGATGACGTCGCTGGTCGAAGCCATCGAGTTGCATGAAGAACCTTGACTTTCCCCTACCTGGCGCGCCAACTGTCAGATGGTGAGATCTGGACAGCCCACGGGGGTGTTAATCCCTGTAGTTTAGTTGTTCGATGGGGGTGAAGTCTAAGGCTAAGAACTCGAAGGTCGCACACGAGTGCGCAGAACATAGAGAACACGGTGAGTTTATATTGGTTCGGGCCTCCGGAGAGTAAAACCCTACGTTCAATTCTTCGGTTTGTATTGCTGGGGATTACGGGATTGATTGGATACATGAGGGGTCGTCTCGTCCGCCTTATATTGGCCAAGGGACGAGGTCGGTTCCCAGACTCCTGGTCGGTTACGACCAGGAGACCTAAGTCTACGTTACACATCTTGCCATATCCCGTCGATCTGCTTTGGTCGAAATCCACCGAGGTCTTGTCTTGTACGCCAAGTCTTGAGGTCGTGATGAACTAGGTCATCTGGGGAATCTTCTGGAAGGTCTTCTGGAGGTTATGTAGGCCGCCAACTAGGTTGGTTGGGTCTTCTAGTAGGCCGGACCCACTTGTTGGGGACCACCATGAGCCTGGTCGGTTGGGACCCAAGGGTACCCATGTCTCACACATACCTAGGAACTTCAGATGAAGCTTCTAGTGCTGCCGACGTGTTTGAATGTAAAATCACCTTTGAATCTACTTGAGGGATATGATCATCAGGAATATCATTACTAACATGTTTACCCTATACTTTTTCAAGGCGAGTAATACCACTAGCAACCAAAGTATTCTGATTATTAAATGCATGCTCAAATTTATCGGATATTGTAGATAACTGTGCAATTAAATCAGAGGGAGGTTGTTAGGTTATAGTGGGTATTACCTCAACCTTGTCTTTGTTGATCTTGATCGCTGGCAACTCAAATTCTTGAGCAATCATCACCTTGCCTGAGCGATCCTTCTTGGCACCAGAGAGAAACTGCTGCTTGATATATTCCTGAAGCTTGATGTACTTCCTCTGGTCTTCATCGCTGAGTTCCTCAATGTTAACCATGATCACAATGTTCTTGTCGAGATCTCAACATGCTCCCATCCAACGATCAAAAGATCGGTTGTAAAAACTAGATCTATCCCTAGCGGAGTCGCCAAAAGTGTTTTGACACTTTTTTTGGTCGAACACATGAGTACGCTAGATCACGCTGTCGTCGAAATCACCTCATCGAAGTCCTCAGCACGGGTTTGTCAAACTGCCTGGGGGGGGGTCTAACCGTGTTGGACAGGGTCGTCACCGAAAACCTAAGTTCACTGCTCTGGGAGGGACCCCGTCGGGAACAGTGCGCCTAGGGTTGTCTTGAGGTCGCCGAGCCACTCAGAACTTCCTCAACTACCATGGAGACGAAGGAGGAGAGCAATGGAGGTCGAAAAATTTAGGGTTTGGAGGAAAATAGTAAATTTGATATGTTCGATTGGATGATAGCTCTCAATCGGCCACAACCCATTATATTTATAGGGTGGGAGGTCTTGCCCTGCAAGGAATGATTTACATCTGAGAATGAAGCAAAACTCCTAACTCTACTCAGACTCGGGGTGACCCGGTCTGACCGCCCTTGGGAGGCGGGTAGACCTCCTGGTGGTCTCGTGCCGGACCGGCTACAAGGCGCCTAGGTCAAACCACCCTAAGGACTCGATCTGACTGACCTACTTAGCCAGACTCGGCTCTTTCCAATTTTGGGTGTTAACAGATTCTCTCAGATCGTTCATTGTGTATATATCCTCACCAAAGCATTAGTCTGCCTTAAACTCATCCTACCTCTAAACATGGCTTATGTGGAGCTCAAGGTAAGGAATGAATGACAAGGCATACTTGCATCACATATATTGCAAAGTCAAAAACCGGATCCGAAGAGAAAATCAAGTCATACAATTAGATCAAGATGTGCATGTATGTATATGGTGAGTATGGTAGGGTGGATACTAGACCCAAAATGGGTGCTAAATTACCATACATGATGAATATATAGATTTACTTGGACCTCCATGGATGCAACTATTTTTTGAATATATATAGCCATGCCTCTCTGGTAACACAACTTGGAGAGAGATACCAACACATACGGTGGAGTGTTTTAATCATGGAATATATGGGTGATGCAATGTTAACTTTCGGTTTAGAAGTATAGCAAAGGGAAAAAATTGGTGTGCACATGAATCTTGATCATGAAAGCATGAAAAGAATTCTCAGAAGGGTCACAACATTTTACAAAGCTCAATGCAATAACAAGCAGCATACAAGTATAAGGTTTTCAACTAAATTTATCATATGACTCTTCTAGGACTGTGGTATATCAAAGAGGAGTTTTGCAAGAGTTGTTTTTAAATAAACCCAAGAACTTGAAATCATTAGAGCAAAGATCATATCATCAAGCCATATCTCACTTGTCAACCACCTAGATAAACATGTTGTTCCTATGATAATATTGTCCACAAGTATCAAGGTTATATACGGGGAATAAAACTTATGCAGGTCAACCATAGGTATAGAGGGAGCACAACCATGGATTTCATGAGTTGGTTTATAGTGGATTTATAAACAAAGAGCACAACAAACTCGGGAATCATGGTTAAGTGATATGGAGATACAAACCAGACAGGAAATGTAGTGTTGTATATCTGTGCAGACCAGACGGGGTTTCCTGTAATGTGCGAGGGTATGCGTCCCATTAAGATTCTCTAAACTTGGTCGGTCGTCAGCACTATGTGAGCGTGGTGTGGGTGCAAGAATCCATCGTGTTTGCACTTGGAGAGTCGAGGCCCTTCCCCGCCCTATCTTGTACCTAGGTGCTGTTCTTTGAGACAAAACAAAATAACTAACACACACGGGATTCAACTGGGTTACATGACCAGTAGAGCCAAATTATTTATTCAAATCTACTATAATGAAATAGGTGCTTACACACATGATGAAAATAAAATTGTTCAAAATAGAAATGAATGAAGGGAAATAAATTAAACCTAACTAAGAGCCTATGGAGAAATAAAAGGGGTCACAACCCTCTACTCGGCAAAAAAGGCTTCTAAACCCTCAGCCTCAATCAAACACCGCAGCTTGGTGTTCAACTCGTCGCTAGTCTTGAGGAAAAGATCCTTGAGTTGACGATACTCTGCTTGCTGCTTCCTCACAACCTTCACTAATATGTTGTACTCGAGGTGCAAATCGATCAACTCATCTGCCAATTTTCCTACACGGGGAAGATTCTTCCTGTTGGGCAATGAAGCGAGGATTTCACCAAGGTCCATCTCCCAACGCGGTGGGTATGTCTTAGGCACCCCACAGCTATCCTTCAGGGTCCTTACCCCAAAGATTCGAAACCTAGTCTAGGGATGCAGGAACTCATCCCACACATCTTGCTCATACCTATGGCAGAAAGGCTCACCATTTTTACCGAAAAGGGACCTAACATAACATTCTTAGGGCGTCAATGGTGGGCCCGGATAATCATCGTAGAGCACCTTCTTGCTCGATTTAGGGGCTGGTCTCCTCGCTAGAGCGGTGAACAGAGGGTAATGACCAGCGAAGGTTGGGGGTGAGGATGAGCCACGCCTGGCTGGGGGCTCTGTCGAGTCTCCAGTAGCGCTCCTCATCTTTCTGCCCCGCTTTGGGTCACCCAATCGTCCTGAGTCCCATCCAATGGGTGAAACTCCTCACCTTCAAGATCATTGATGGAGATGGAGCGAAAGGACTCCCCTCCCCTCAATGCTGTAGGGAGTCTTCATCCAACAAGGGTGCACGACATCCTTGCCGGCCATGGCGAGTGGCAGCGGTGGCAGAGAGAAGGATTGATCAGAGGACATGGGATTTCTGCGTGACTCGAAACTCACCATGTAGTGAGGAAAGAGTTTTTGAAAGATGAAGTAGTGCGCACATGAAAGATGAGAGGCAGTGGCGCCCCCTTTGGGTCGACCGACCCCATCTGGGCTCCGCTGGGCCTCTCCTTTGGCCTGCGGGATCTTGCGGGGCTCAGGTTAGCTGGGTTAGGTGCCCCACCAATTCTAAGGTCAGAGGCCTACGAGCATATAATTGCCTTTATCTCAATCAACTTTGGCTAAGCCTCTCTATTAAAAATTATTTTATTGGCTCAAGTTGGTGGTTTTACCTAGACTCATACCTGGATGGGGAATGTTGTTGCCCTTTTTATGCTTACATCGTCCATTCTCCTCATTCTGCATGGTCAGTGTCGAGCGAATACCTGAAGGATAGTTTCTCGGAACAAAATACAAAATGAAGTACCTGGGCAAAATCTTGTCTCGGGTATCTTATGATGTTCTCTTGCTCAACCCTGTATGTCCTCCTTGCATGTTTTCTTGATGATGATGTGTGAAATATTTTTCTTTTCCCTACAAGGTTAGTGCATAGATATGATGCAAGCTGCATAGGTATTATGACAATGATCAAATCTCACAACCATCCTAGGGAGACTATGATGGGTAACCTTAGGAAGGCTATGTAGCTAGCAAAGCTACAACACTATGGATGGGTGTCCACAGAAATGATGAAGATGAGCACAAGAGTCAGGAATGAATGTCAAGAGTTCATGCTCTAAGAGTGAAAGCTTCATCTCTAGGAAATATAACTCAAGAATGTTCGGACCCCAAATTATAAGAGTGAAGTTCTAGGGGTGAGGCGAACATTTGAGTGACGAACCGAGAGTAAAAAAACTTGCTAGTTCATTCTCTCCTTAGGTTGACAAAGGTTCATACCCTCACAAATGTGATAATGACACATAAGTCAGCCTAAGCTTCCAATGGGGGCATAGGAAGTAAGAGTGCATTAATACTCCCAGTGGGCATCGATCAAGTCAAGAAGTGAAGAGTAGGATTTAGGTTCACTTGACTCGATCGACATCGGTCACAATTGAGCTCAAGATAATGAAATGGATTGCTCAGTTTGACCGGTATAATGTTGTGCTTCCTTTGGCCAAAAAATATGGAAGGTTATGGACTAGGGACCGATGTCTTGTAACCTTTCCCGAAAAGTTATAGTTAAGGTCGAAATAATCATTCTCACCAAGAATGATTATCCTTCCCAAACTACTCCTTTACACCTTCCTTCGAGACCAAGTCCCTAGGGGCGGGTTCTAAGAGAAGAAATGATAGGGGAACCTAAAGGCGGAACTCACACTAGGTGCTCTTTCCCATAGATTCTTGCCAATCAGGAATGACAACTTCAGCCAGAGCGAAGAGAAGGTCGGAATGCAAGCTCGAGCTCCCTCAAAGATGGATCTAGGCAACTCAACATCATTTCGTTTGGCTACTTCGTTACTTGAGACAGGAGGGGAACTGAAATCTCGGATTTCTCCTAGAATTTTCTTTCCCCGTTCCGGCTCTAGGAACACAAAGGAGCCTCCCGAGAGGGCATCAAGTCTCATGGCACTGTCCTTACGCAAAACAAACCAAAAATGCTACAAAAGCACTAGGTCGGGTAAAGCATGGACTAGGCAGGTTTCGACCAAAGCAAAATGATGCCATGCCATTCCTAGTGATTCCTCCTCTTCTTATTTAAAACTGAGGATCACCATTCTTAGAGTAATGATACGTCACAAAGGGAAGAACCGAGGCAATGGTACCAGGTTCTCACCTTCCCAGAGAGGGAGAACATGAATAGGTTCCTCTTAAGAACATCTTGTGTTATCTAGGTTCTACTCTGGGTGCAACACAATTGCTCAAAATCTCTCACATGGTCATAGGGGTTCTCATGACTCATCCCTGAGAAGGAATTTTCCTAAACTAGATTCATGAGAGATGGGTGAATCAGGTAAGGTGATAATGGAATGGGTCCTAAAGAGGACGGTTCTCCGGATTCACTCATGATGGGCAGAAGGTGTGTACGAGGATAACCTTCCATGGATAACGGGGGTAGAGGTAAAAAAGAAAAACAAAAGATATGAGGATAGTCGGGTTCTTAGATTCACGACAACTGTTCCCCATTAACGGCACCAGAAATGGTTGTTGGCATTTCTTAATGTCACCACTACGATATCGGGATAGCGTGAGCGTAAGAATCACCTGGGTATACCTATGTGTACGAAGGAATCTACAAGTGCACAGATATACCGTTGTAGCACTTCACCTAAGGAGTATTCCAAAGGGTATCGAATCCAAGGAACAGAAGGGGATCTCTACGAGTGACTATCCAAGGACACAGGATCCCTACTATGGTAGATTGGGAGATGAGGAGTCTCCGATGGACATTGATTCTAGAGGGTCGCAAGCACATGTTAAGGACACTCACTTCAGACACCGACTACCTCTTGGCTATAACCGTTGGTTCCGGAAAGAAGCTCTACGTCGTATCTGAATGTGGAGGAGTACAAAGGGTCCCATGGCTGTCACTACTGTGGCCTACCTTGAGACAAATCATGGGATACATGGCAAATGAAGGATAACCCGTAGTCTAGACACCACATCTACACCACCGATCACTACTATAGCATGGCTACGTCTGACGTCCCGCAGCAACACTATAGAACTCTGTATAAATATGGAGCGACGAACCCGCGAGTACGGGCTAGGCCTCACTCATCATGGAATCAAATAGGCGACAGGAGATAAGAATGATACATTGATCTAAATCAGATATGCATGAGCATCCACTACATTCTAATTGACAAACGATCATACAAACGAATAAACTACTTATGTTATGTAACTGCTCCACAGGATCAAAATGAGTTGTGCTACTAGAACACAAGCCTAAGATCAAGAACAGACGAAGAACACAAGAACATATCACCTATGCATGAATGTCACTTTAGTATAATTAGAATATCCTGAAATACTCACTTTAGTCTAAGTGAAGAACGACATCATCCACGAGGTACAAGGGGATCATGAATGATGAACGGATCATCACCATGTCACCTCTACTCATCCACACACAGCCTCTCTACCTAGCACCACCTAGGCTAGATCTTCCACACACACACACACTCAAGGTGAGGTGAGGTTTCATCTCCACCAAGAGAGAATGAGAGAGGAGAAAGAGGCAAAGGTGAGTAGTTGCCTTCAAGTGTGTTATCCTATTCTTACCCCCTCCTCTTTTATTTATAGGCCCAGACACCGACGTGACAACACCCTGAGCACCCCCCGGAAAGGGCCTAAGAGCTAATCAGGAAGTACCACGTGAAAGGCCAGGATGAACCGACGCAAGGTCGGTTCGTCCAACCTGTGGGGTTGGCTGACTCCATGGTGGGCCCCCTCACCTTGTGCTTTGTGGTGGTGGTTGTCGGGTGGGTCCTTATGGTGATTCCAGGTGTCCACGTGGTTTTGAGGTAGTTTGGGCACGTTGGTGGGCCATAGGATCCATGTGATGCACACATGGCGGCTTTTGATTCGTCGGGTCTTCCTCCCTTGGATTGATGACGTCATGGATCCAAGGGATGCTTGCATGGCAGCCCCTCATTGGCTAAGACTTGAATTGCTTGGATCAAAGAGGTGTGTTTTCTTCTCATTTCTTGTGCTAAATACCTGCATTCGACTTTGCATTTCCACTTGTGGAATTTGTCAGTTTAAGCTCCTATTATACTGTGGACGCATAGTTCCCATGATAAAATGTAGGAATTGATGGCCTTAAAATAGGTACTTAACAGCCATCAACACATATCAGTCTGCTTTGGTGGCAATCGTACCATTGGCATCATATCTAGCCCTAAGTACTACTCAAGTCGACTCTAGTCACATATCAGTCTGCTTCGGCAGCAACCGTACCACGGGTTTCAAATGCACGACCCTAAGTACTCAAGTCGACTTCGGTTGCACCCAAGCCCACTCCGATGGTAAAACTATTCGTTTTTCTGATTTCTTATTCTTTTTCCTTCTTGAAGTGCTTTTCATTTTTGGCTTTTCAGCTTTGTATTTCGAGTTTCATACTCAAAGTTGACTATACTCTAGTCGCATCTTGTTGCATTTCTTACATCATCGCCAGGGTTTTGCCCTTAGCAATGACGTTAGAAATGACCGGTGGATAGTTTTTATGGAATCACCACTAGGGTGATACTTTATTAATTATGAAAACATATTGAGTGGGCATCCTTAATTTTATTATCGGGTATGAGAGACGAGCCTTATTTATGTGGTGAAGATGTATCCGCAAGCGTACATATACATATTTATTAAACCAGTTGTAGGCGGAGCCAGGATAAAAATATAGCTATGGCGAACTAATTACTACCAATTTGTAAAAAATGCACGTGCAATAAGAGCTTCAAATGCAATAACCCTAGATATCTTTGTATATATAAGTTTACGAGAGACAACCAGTGACAAAACTATTTGAAAATGCCAAACATTAAAATTGTGCAAACATAGATTAATTAATCGATTACTTAAATGAACTTTCTTAATTTCTCACGTTTCATTTTTTCCTCAACTTTACTAGCATCTGAAATATATGGTCATCAACGGTTTGCAGCATGGTCTTGGGGACAATCCAGCTGCTCGCCTTGATCTCTCTCCATCTGTCACTGTCACAAACGACGCCGGTTGCCCGTAGGTGTGTAGGCGGTGCGCTAGTACTACGTCAGCCGTCAAGCGGGTAGCCCAGTTTATGTCTATGTGTGAAAGTATGTCGAAAGTGGGCTAGTCCTGTTGAGATGGACCAAAAGGAAAAAATTAAAAAGAAAAAAGCCCAACATTGTGCTTACTTCTTCTTTCTGGAACCATTCAGACGCATACGCTCGAAGAAGATGGCCGATGTTCGCGGATCCACCTGGGTGCGCCAGAGGGAGGTTCTCTTCCGCCGTCGGCGGCAGGTATGGCGGCCGCCAGGGCTCGCCATACTGGTGGCTCCACCACTGATTTCACCCATGAGTATTTCAAAGGGTATCGCTATTTATATTTTACCAGGAGATGGACATATATATATATATGTATATATATATGTATATATATATATGTATATATGTATATATGTATGTGTGTGTTCTTGTCGTATGGATATATCGGGTACATATATACCAAGGACAATATGAATAAGTAAAACGTACCAAAGCATTATGCATGGGTAAGTAATGAATAAGATATATATGATCTGAATAAGGGTAAGTGGCACACACGACCATCATCTCAAATAAAGAATAAAGAATATATCTAAGGTTAGTAGGAGCCGACACTAGTGTCATCCTTAGTTCTGTATATACTAGCAAAGCATACATCATATGGTCTGCCAGGAGAGATATTGTTACGAACTGTTACGAACTCCGTCAACCTTACACCTACCCCTACATACCTTGGAATATGGCTCCTTGTTGTGGATCCTACGACACCTGAGCACCACGCCCAAGGTCGTAATCACTACTACTAGCCCCCCCGAAACCCGAGCCATGATGACCCACAAACATAGAGCTAGAGCAAGCCCGAAGGCACACACCCCACTGTTATAATAAGATAAACCTATACTCACTCCATACTTATAAAACATGTCGTTTTGGACAAGGTTTCAGTCAAATATTGGGAATATAAAACATGAAAGTTTTAAATTGTTAAGTTTGAAAATGTGAAAATTGCATATATAGATTTTTCTTGCAAAATACTTTCATAAAAGTATAGTTATGTTAATTTTAAACAAATACTTTTATAAAAATACAAGTCAAAGTTATGTATTGGAGACCGTGTAGCTGTCCTAAACAACATGTTTTATGAGTATGGAGGGAGTACTAAACATACTAGTATAGCACATGAAGGTACACATGGAGGTACATAATAAGGTATAACATACTATAAGAATATTATAAATACCAAACTCTGTATAAATACGAAAGATACGAGTCGAGTACAAAGCCACATCGTAGGCTGGAGATTGAAGCCAACCGACCCAAGATGGTCGCTCTGCACTACTAGCGAGAAAGCTCTAAGCCTAAGCTCCACTACCTAGACTAAGGAATACAAATGAAAGAGAGAGAGGCTCTTGTGTGGTGTGTGGTGTGAAGGGGGTGGAGGCGTCCCTATATACGGTGGTAGAGGCGGTTCCCGGGGCTTCTTGGCGCCAACTCCACTACCAATCACCTTTGCCTCGCACGGGAAGCTTTGGCTCCAAAATTGGGTGGCACAGGAATTGGAGGCAGTTCGGCCGAACCAGTGGCCCAACCCATTTCGCCACTACCTTTGGCCGGTGGGCACTAGGATGTTGTATTCACCTCATCTTGTGGGTCCCGCTTGTATTGAGTTGTTTTGATTTGGTTTTGGACCGTATGTCAGTCTTCATGTAAGTCTTATAGTTTTGCATGGTTTTCCCCTATTTTCAGCTACTGTCGTATGGACCTCCCTGGGCCCACTACCTCGGTGAGTACCAGGACCGACTAGTCGGTGGGCCCCTGGGACTACCCGACTTGTGCCGCACGGTACCTGATGGCGTGAGGCGCAAGGACTACGGTGGAGAAGTACTCGGATAGAAAGCTATACATACCATGTACTGTGTAGAGGACTCCTAGACGTACACGACTAGCACTCTCTCCCTAAACCGGCTTGTAACTCTGCCTCCCAGACTATATAAGGCGAGGCAGAGACCCCTCTCTCTCAGATTGCGCATCATCTTGTAATCACATCCAATCAATCCGGAGCTGCGCAGCATACAAGACGTAGGGTATTACGCACCTCGCGGCCCGAACCTATCTAAATTGTGTGCCACATGTCTCTTCCTTCGAGTTACCGATCTTGGTGAGGCCACATTCATCTACCTCGGGTACTCCCCTTGGTAGGTTGCCGGTCTAAAACACCGACAACTGGCGCGCCAGGTAGGGGATCTCACCGAAGATCATATGGCGAACTCGACGGCTTCCATCTTCATCAAGCCAACTGTCGCCTTCAACCGCGGTGACACCTTCTGTTGACGCAAAATCAGCACCCTGCGCCAAGCACACAGCAAGCTGAACGAAGCTGGCTTAACACACGTGCCGAATCCGAGAGCATGCCAGTCAATTTTCCTGAAACTGACAAAGGATGAAAAATAGTTAGATAAAACCTGGAACTTGCCGGGTGCTACCAGACAGTCCCGTATTTACGGCTAGAAAGCCAAATAAAATGACATATAGCTACAAAAAGCTATCTGTCAACAATCTTAACATCATTCGGGAGCTTTAAAACATGAAACCAGGACATAGCCGAACGCATGACGTAAGCATGACAAAAGATCAGTCTCTGTTTAGATAACATTGATCGCGCATGGCCATGACCGATTTTTGAAGACAAATAACAATTAAAACAAATAAGGTAAAAGCATGATTATAAACATGAAGTAAACAAGCATGCATAGGCCAAAAGCACTAGTCTACCGCATGTCTAGGTAGTTTCAAACCCGTCAAGCATGGTAACAAACAAGTTAATCCACCGCATGATACAACTTGTTTGAAACCACACCACCAACCACAAAGAGATTAATCCACTGCATGATACAATCTAAATATGGAAGGCTAAAACCACACATTATTTAAAACAAACTTATGAACACGTTTCACTCATGGTAGCATTGCCGAATATAGTTGTACAGCCGATCCGGGTACCGTGGAGAAGTAACAAACATTCGAAAAGTCAAAGCTTGAACCCGCAACACGTGACAATCTAGATTGATCTAAATTCGGCTATTGAGAGTACTTGATCCTTTATAATAAACAAAGACTTGAAAGTACATCACATGGATCTCAAAGAGGAAAAGCCGAAACTAATAGATCTAGATTGGGCAAAAGAGTGTTGCATTAATTTAAACATAAAGCAAAAACTCAAAGAAACACGTGGTAACTTAATGAATCTATTAGATCTTGCCAAATCTAATAGAGCCGATAACTAGCTTTGAGCTAGATCTTAGCCTACCGCATGGCTCATGATCCAATAGGAAACCCTCTTGAAACAAGCTTAAATCCATCGCATGATACTAAGCAAGGTAACAAGACTACTTGCATCATGATCTAAATCCACCGCATGATACTAGACATGATACAAGGTTGCCAGTACTTACGGAGGTCGACGGATCAATGGCTCCTCTCAAAGAACTCGACGACTCGACTAAAAGACTCGATGTTTGGCACGGGGCCGGTTTTGTTATGAAGATGTTCGATCCCTATTATAGACATCAAGGGTTTAAATTTATACCCTTGTCCTAACACGACTCCTGATCGACTACAAGCACAATATTTAATACCTAAATTAATGTTCCGGCGCCAATGTCCATCTTGTACTCGCCATCAACTCGTCCTTTCCTTATATCCGGGCCACGTCATCGCGCATTCCCGAAAACTTCCTTTTACAAGCGCAAATAGTCCTTTTGCCGAATGATGGTGTATTGCCGACCGCAAGCATCTTTACCGAATCCTCTGAGGAGATTTTTCCTGCCGAATGGTATTTCATTACCAAACTCGGCCGACAAGTCAGTCCCTTTCCTGTACCAATTTTTGGTGTTAACACCTTCATCTTCGGCTCCTGGGTCTGCACTGTATGGTGCCGGATCCTTCCAGTGCCGCCTCACCATGCCACCTAACCCGAAGACTGGCCTCGTGATGCTTCCCGAAGTAGTCACTGGCGATCTCACCGGAAAATTCGGTGAAATTTCGCTCTACAACCAGCACGCGGACTTCGAGCTTGGATTCGACTCCAACTCGAACACGACATCAGCGTGGGCCATCACATGCGAGTCGGCTATTGAGCCATCGTGTATGGACTCCCCACTCCATGAGCACTTCCCGTACGACCTCTGCATTGCTAGCAAGGCCCACGTGAAGGCTCTCTCCTCACGTCGGGCTGGGAAGGAGATCGCCTCCGAGTACGACTTGGACTCCAACCCCATCTCCGGCTACTACTCAAACTCCTCTTACGAGTTCGATTTCGGAGCAGACCCGGACAAGCCTGAGTCCGAGACCTACATGATGGATCAACCGCTGTCAGGACCCGTATCCGGCCTGGTTATAACATCTACACCGGCTGGCAGATTCGTCTACTGGACAGACCGTAAGCACGCAGACCTGACAGACGAGAACTCACGCTGTGTTGCCTACCTCGACTCAATACCGTTCCAAGAGGGAACACCGCTAGCTCCAACTAAGGAGCACACTCCAACAGAGGTGGCAACCAGTGACTCCAGCCTTGGCTCTCCTGATCGGCAAGTCTTCATGACTACCAACGAGACGCCAGGGCCCTCACGGACAGTCCCTAACCGATATCTCGAGGATATCTCAGCAGACGAGTTGTCCGCCAACGCACCCGCCGACGAGACCGACGCCAACAGGGACGCTCAACATGAACGCAATAGAAAGCAGAACGAACGGCGCCGACGTCTCCGCGAGTCCCTTCCCATCCGGAACCTCGCGGAAGCACTCGACCAAGTCGAGAGCCGGGTGCACACTACCCCAGAGCAATGCCTCATGTCTATCACTACGATAGCACATCAGGCTCAGGGGATGCGCGCGGGAGAAGTCATCGCCAAGCTCGCGGAGGACGCCTACTTCATGCGAGTTGACAACAGGGTCACTCAAGTGCCCCTCGTCAGGAACCGCCAGCAAGACAATGAAGCCACAAGTCGCCGTGCGGACATCGGTCGCAACCGTACTTGAGGGGAGCTACCGGCCAACCCCAACCGTACCCGGGCCTCGGCTGGTGGACCCTCTCATGGTGGCAACAGCGCCGTCGGTGTCGTCGGCAACTGTGAGATCATCCCTCACCGTGATCCTGGCGGCGGAGGCAGTGACGGCGGAAGCTCCAACCATGGGGCTGGCAGGAGAGCCGGGGGCGGAGGTGACCACGGCGGCCGAGGCCACGCGAACAGTCACGCCTCTGGAGCTTCACATGGCGGTTTTGACGCCCGTCAGAAGATCGAAGAACATCGGTGCAATAAGTCCTCCGCGGCAGGCGACAACGATGGCTCCCCGCCTTCTCGGCACGGCTTCGCAACCTACATCTCCCGGAGAAATTCAAGCCTTTAGGGATCACCAAGTACGACGCGAAGCAGGATCCAGTACAGTGGCTCAGATGCTATGCCGTCTCCATCGAGAACGCCGGTGGCAATAACGACACGAAGTGCCTCTACTTCCCCTTCTGTCTGGACCAAGCCCCGCTCAAATGGCTCGAGTCACTCGAGAAGTACTCAATCGACAAGTGGGACCAGCTTAAGGAACAGTTCACTAGCAACTTCGCGGGCGCTATGGGTCCCTCGGGTACCCGCATGGACCTGGCAATGGTGAAGTAAGAACAGGGCGAGACCCTTTCGCAAGTACATGCGACGCTTCTTCGACAAGCGCGCCACCGTAGTCGATGTCTCTGACAAAGAGGTCATCGACCTCTTCCAAGACGGTCTCTATCACCGTCGCACCTTCGAAGACTTCGGTCGTCGCCGCCTGAGCTCCATCACCCACCTCAAGGACATGATCACCTCCTGGGCTGATGAAGAAGACAAGGCTAATGCCAAGTACGACGCCATCCGTGGCAAGAGCAAGCAGAACACGGGCGGCAACAGCAACAACAACGGGAACCAAGGCGGTCGCAGCAACAACTACTCGGGTCCCAATCGCAAGCGCAAGCCAGACAACACTGTCGCGGCTATCCAGCGCCCTGCGAAAGACAACTCGAAGAAGACCTCCGACGTCTTCAAAGACTTGTTGAAAGAAAAGTGCCCGTGGCATCTTGACGGCAACCACACCACCGAGCAGTGCTACCAACTCCGGCGAGCACTCAAGGATACTGCAGAGCCATGGCACCCTCACGATAAGAAAGGCAAGAAGAAGGCCGACGAGGGCAACACTGACTTCCACGAACCCGACAAGATGGTGAACGTCCTCTTCGGCGGACTACCCAACCGACAGGCTCAGAAAACCACTCGATGAGAAGTCATGAGCATTGAACCAGCGGTTCCGACCCCTCTTTAGTGGTCGGAGGTACCCATTACCTTCTCCCGCGCGGATCAATGGACAAGCTTCTCTGAACCAAGACGGTTCCCACTCGTCCTGAAGCCGGTGGTCCCGGGCTCCAAACTCAACAAGGTCCTCATCAACGGCGGAAGCGGGCTCAATGTCCTTTTCACCAAGACCTTGAAGAAGATGAAGCTCGACATCACCCACATGCTCACCAAGAGCACCTCGCCTTTTTACGGCATCGTCCCCGGGAACGCGGCTATCCCACTGGGCTCAGTGGTTCTGTCAGTTACCTTCGAGGAAACAAGGGACAACTACCGTACTGAGTACGTCAAGTTCGAAGTCGCGGACTTCGAGACGTCCTACCATGCCATCCTCGGCAGACCGGCTATCGCCAAGTTCATGGCGGTACCTCACTACACCTACTTGGTACTCAAGATGCCAAGTTCGACCGGTGTACTCTCACTGCAATGGGACTTGAAGATATCTTTCGACTGCGACACAGAAGCTATGGAACTCGCAGCCACGAATCAAGTACCCAACGCAATGATGGAGATCTACGCTGCATCCAAGAAGCTTGCCCCAACTGAACTCGACATCCCAGAGAAGTCGGATAAAGCCAACAAGCCTCAGCCAGCTGAGGAAGTTCTAGTCAAGACAATTGACCTCGGGACAGGCGACAACAGCAAGACCACCACCATCAGGGCGGGCCTCGACCCGAAATAGGAAGACGCGCTCATCAGCTTCCTTCGGGTTAACCGAGACATCTTCGCGTGGAAACCAGCGGACATGCCAGGGGTGCCCAGGAATCTGATCGAGCATTCACTCAACATCGACCCTAAAGCTACCCCGAAGCGACAACACCTCCGCCGTTTCGCCGACGACAAACGGGATGCCATCAAGAAGGAACTCGCCAAACTACTCGCGGTTGGCTTCATCAGAGAAGTCTTCCATCCTGAGTGGCTCGCCAACCCCCTCCTTGTCTGCAAGAAGAACTCGAACGAGTGGAGGATGTGCGTTGACTACACCGACCTCAACAAGCACTGCCCCAAGGACCCCTTCGGGTTGCCGCGGATAGACCAAGTCATTGACTCCACGGCGGGCTGCGACCTGCTCTGCTTCCTCGACTGCTACTCCGGGTACCACCAGATCGCAATCAAGGAAGAAGACCAAGAGAAGACCGTGTTCATCACCTCATTTGGCGCGTACTGCTACACGACCATGTCCTTTGGGTTGAAGAACGCCAGCGCTACCTACCAGCGAGCTATCTAGGCCTGTTTCAAGAGGCAACTCAACAAGAACGTCGAAGCCTATGTGGATGACGTGGTCGTCAAGAACAGAAACTCTGACACGCTCATCGCCGATCTTGAAGAGACTTTCGCATCCTTGCGAGAGTACCGCTGGAAGCTCAACCCGAACAAGTGCGTCTTCGGCGTACCATCGGGCAAACTACTTGGCTTCATCATGACCCACCGCGGCATCGAAGCCAATCCCGAGAAGATCTCCGCCATCACCAGCATGAAAGCTCCCACATGCATCAAAGACGTGCAGAAGCTGACCGGGTGCATGGCGGCCCTGAACAGATTCATCTCGAAGCTTGGAGAACGGGGGCTCCCCCTCTTCAAACTACTCAAGCATCAAGAGAAGTTCGCGTGGACTCTAGAGGCAGACCAAGCCCTTGCTCAGCTCAAGGACTTCCTATCCAAGCCACCAGTCCTCACGGCTCCTCGCAAAAAGGAGCAGCTACTGCTCTACCTCACTGCGACTACTCATGTGGTCAGTACTGCCATCGTCGTCGAGCGGCAGGAAGACGGCCACGCCTACCCAGTCCAGCGAGCAGTCTACTTCGTCAGCGAGGTCCTATCAGAATCCAAGGCACGCTATCAACCCGTACAGAAGCTACTGTACGCAGTGCTCATCACCTCGCGGAAGCTATGACACTACTTCCAGGAGTACTCGATCTCCGTCGTCACCGACTACCCGCTCGGCGACATCCTGCGAAACCAAGATGCTACTGGAAGAATCTCCAAGTGGACAGTCGAACTCGGCGCCCTCAACATCGACTTCAAGCCATGCACAGCCATCAAGTTGCAGGCGCTAGTCAACTTCATGGCGGAGTGGCGGGAGAATCAGCTACCTACTCCAACCGAGTGCCCGAGACGCGGGTGATGTACTTCGACGGCTCGCTGAAGCTCGAAGGCGCAGGTGCAGGGGTACTCTTGATCTCTCCAACGGGCGAACAACTCAAGTACGTCCTACAGATCTTTTGGAAGGTCTCAAACAACGAAGCCGAGTACGAAGCTCTGCTACACAGGCTCCGCCTCGCGGCTTCGCTAGGCATCAAGCGGCTACTAGTCTACAGCGACTCCGCAGTGGTCACCAACCAAGTCAACAAGTCCTGGGACCGCAACAAGGAGACCATGGACGCCTACTGCCTAGAAGTCCGCAAGCTCGAGAACAAGTTCTACGATCTCAAGTTCCACCACGTCGTCCGCGACAACAATGTTGCAGCGGACGTCCTGTCGAAGCTTGGTTCTACTCGCGCTCAAGTCCGTTGACGGTGAAAATCCGTCAACCTAGCCATGAGTTTACCTTCGGTGTTGGCATGAGTTTTATACCTTATCCATTGGTACTAACCCCCGTGGTATAACAAGTTCACGTGTGCATGTCGGTTTTGGAGTTTAATGTTTATGCAGGGTTTTAGTGTTGAATGCAAGACTTTCGGGATAAGTTCATCAAGCACCTCATGACAAGATCTTGAAGCCCCGAACAAGTCATGCAATGAAGCAAACTTAACTCCAAGAAGCCGGGGACTTGATCCGAGAAGACGACGAGACTCCGGGGGACCGACCGAGAAAAGTGCTTTGAATCTTGCAAGACAAGGAGTTGAGTCCAATTCGGAGAGAAACCGACGACATGGACCTACATGCAGAAGGGGGGAAACATCCGGGAAGCAAGGGAACCGACGTGGGGCAAAGGAGCCCACGGGGCCGGGCCTAAATGGGCCCGGGCCGGCCGGCCCGGTCCGGTCGGCCCGGGCCCATTTTGGGCCCAATTTCGCCCTCCTTTGCCCTAGCCGCCAATCGGGCTATTTATAGCTCCCCGACCGAGAGCCACGGAGAGAAGATTTCGTCTTCGGCCGCCGAGGAGCGAGAGAAGAGAGGGACACCATGTCGGAGAGGAGAGGGTCGAGCTAGTTGACTAGGGTTTCCCTAGCCGACGTGGGAACCTTGCATGGAAGACCACGTCGGAGTTCCGGAGCTAGAAGCAAGATCAAGGAAGGATCCCGGTGGTGATCTTGTGTATGTATCATTGTCATAGTTGAATTATCAAGTTGAATCTTTTCTTAGCGATCAAGTGTTTCCTCGAAGATTTCGTTTTTCGATCGGCTTTGCTTATTCCAATTCTATTCGTACGATAGATTACATAGGGTGTTCTTGTAGCCGCGGTGGCTAGAGGTACACGCCGGATCTTCCGAAAGAATCTCGACTTGTCTTTTGACTCGCCCTAAGCTCCCCGCATGAATAGGGATACATTGTGACGAACGGGGGTCTCGAAAGGCGGATGTTTTCGGATTTGGACGGGAAACCACGATTTAAAGAGGCTTCTATTAAGATTCGATTTGCTACTTCTTCTCTTGCTTGGAACTTCAACAAAAGGCTTACCCCGATCCCTCTAGATCGGTTTATCTACCCAATCTTACTTTGTTTTCTCCGGTTTTTAGTAGATTAGATTCGTTTTGTGTCTTTTACTTAGATGCATTAGGTTCTTTATTGAAGATTGCAGTTATTTGGCTTTAATAGATTAAGTCTTGCGTCACACATTTGTTCCACGGATTCGATACCTTGGGTTCACCACTCGAGGGAAGAAGGGTCCCTTGACTACGACGGGAGACTTGTACGCTTGCGAGTCACGAACGAACTTTGATACAATTATTAACCGTCAACAAGCCCCTTTTTACGGCGCCGTTGCCGGGGAACAAGTGATCAAGATTTGATTTTTTATTGCTTTTTTTTGTAATTTTCAGTACTGATTTTGTTTTATTTTTGCATCTATTAAATTTTGATCATCCTCAAATTACATCTAATCTAGTTTGTCTAACTCTAGTCTTCATAGATTTATTTTTCCTTTCTAGTTTTTGCATACTTTGCTTATTGCTAACCCTAACCGGAGATGGTTGGCTACCTCTCCAAGAAACCCAAACTTTTTTGTGGATGATCCAGGAAAACTTTACAGGCAAAGGTGACATGCAACACAAGCTAAAGGGGTGGAAACCCTAGATTCAAAAGTTGAAGTCGAAGGACCGTCGAAATCTCCAAGAGAATCACCACCTCCAAGTCCAAAGGAAGATCAACCTCAACCACCGGAGCGCTGCGCACCCCGGACATCGTTGATCTACCTATCATAAACCTTCAAGACGCCGGGAGGCCGTTCAAGATCAAAGTCTCAACTATCCGCATGACGATTGCGAGAGCTGAATGCATACGAGTCGGATTCCTTGAGTGGCATATCGGTTTACTTAAGAGGAGGATGGAGAAGATGGAGATGGAGAAAGAAGCTCAACACCTAAAGGCCGCCGAAGCAAGATCCTCATGCAAGGAGTGTGTGGAGTACGACCATGTCCAAGGACGCCGTCACTAAGTTCGAGGCTATGGAGAAAATATTGAAGAATTTAGATGGCAAGGTGACGGAGGTCGGAAGCTCTATACGTGAAGTGTTCATCGTGATGAAGATGCTAGACGCAAGTGGGACAACTTGCCGGGCGCCCGATGGGTAACGAAGAAGAATATCCGAGACAACTCCAAGGTCCCAAGACGGCGAAGGCTACTCAAGCTCATTCGGGAGAGATGAAGGATCACAGAGACCATGAAGATCACGACCGAAGGACCGGAGTTCGAGATGCCGAGCCACAAGGAAGTTGTTGCATCCGTCAAGACCAAAGGACAAAGCCGACTGTGAAGACCAAAAAAATTGACTAAGCCAAAGCGGGTACCCAAGATTGCAACGCCCACAAAGAGCGTTGATCCGAAGTAATCAAGTGAAGAAGTCTAGCCATGGACTATAAACGAAGCGCTAGGCGGGGAGGCAACCCGTTTCGTCGAGTCAAGAATAAGCTACGGGAGGACAACCCGATTCCAGGTTTTTCGAGTCTTTTTAATAATTTAGTTTTTGAGTTTTATTACGCAAAGACATTAGACTTAGAAGTGGTTGAACAATATTAGAGACATAATTATTGATTGAATGTTTGCTTTATCATAAACCCTTTGCATGAACCCTCGTATGTGCTTGTTTGATTCTTTTCTTTTCGAGAAACCCTCAACCAAATAATTTCAGAACCTTAGCTCAACCTTTCACCCTCATTATGGTGCTAAGGTTGACTTATTTTTCATGCTAAAACCACACGAGTAGAGCCACGATTTATGTTTAAGTGTTAATAAAATTCAGCACGTGGTAGGACTCGCGTGAACCTAGAAATCAAAGCTTTTGGTTGGTTTTAAAAAATCTTTATCCTTGGTTTCTCTAGGATCAGAATTTTTCTAAGCCTATTCTAATTTTGTTTTATTCAAAATCTTTCTTATTTAGCCAAAATTAGAACCTAAACCTATGCCCCCATGATCAAGCCGGAAAAAGTCTGCTCTCAACCGATGAAGGCAAACTATACCGGTGAGACCGAAATCGACGTAAAAAGAAAATATTTTCGACTTGCATTTGTTTTTAATGGTTTAAAAACTTCTCTAAAATTATGTTCGAGCTCTTGCATGGCTCTGAAAAATATTTTAAATTTCGAATTAGAGGAGTGCTTAACCTTAAACACACCTAAATGGAGGCAATCTAGTAATCATGCATGCACCATTGGATTCCCTTTCATCAACTTTCACCAATTCCACATGCTAAGGACAAGCATGGTGGGCAGCAAGAATCAACTTTGTAGGAATTTCATGGTGGCATGTGAAGCAAGTGGAGCTAGGGAGCATGGACATGACCCAAAACATGAAGCATCAAGTGGAAGGACCAATAGTGGACGAGAGCGTTTGGGCGGTGCAACTCGTGGAGCACGCGGGCGGGGAAAGTTGCGAGAGGTGAAATGATCGTGCTTTGGAAGAAAGACGAGACGGGGGAGGAGCACCGAGGCCGGCCTCACCTACATAAGGAGCCCCCCGGCTCCCGTTTTCTGCGAGCAAGCTTCCCTCTCCTTCCTTTGTTTGTGTGTTCAAGTTTGTGTGCTCAAAACCTCCGTAGACATAGCCAACCTTCCCAAGCTTGATGACTCAAGAAAAAAAATCCACATCCTTAATCCACTCAAAGTCCACATCCGAATCAAAGAGTTTAAGTGCCTAGTTACCGGTTGCAACCCGGAGTTTTAGTTGAAGAAAAGAGTGCGGCAACCTTGTGGAAGAAAACCACAAGTCTCTTCTCCAAGAAGAAGAGTTCGTCGTCATCCAAGCCGTCATCAACCACGTCTTCGAGAAGGCACTCGGTTTCCGAGTCTCCCCGGAGCATGGAGACGGATACGGCACCACCGAGAAGGAACGATGCTCTCCTCCTTGGTGGTATGAGGGCTGCAAGAAGCACTTCCATGAGGTTTTACCGAACCTCGTGGGCACACGGAGGAGCAGCCCGCGCCACCACGACGATCGACTCGCTCAACCGCGCCACCTCCTTACACCCCGACACACTCTTCGTACGGCTTCATCATCTTGTCGGCGGAGGAGGAGGGAGAGGCTCGCCAACCTTGAGAAGAGGCTTGTGCCGAACGTCAAGTTCAACGACCAAGCACTCTACACCTTGGGTTTTGGCACCGACATATACTATATGTTGGGGCACCTTGGATGGGTGCGGTTCTCCAACGGAGTATCGGTGGACACCCATTTGGGGTTCGCCTTGGAAATTTTGATGACTATTGCACCTATCCTTGATGATGGGGTGCAAAGCTTGTCATTCCGTTTGGAGGGAGTCCAACAAGTGGTTCCCTACGAGCACGTTGGGGAGCTGCTTGGATTCCACAAGGGAGCTCCGGAGAAAGTTGACGTGCCACCCGGCATGTTAGCGGGATCTCCGGAGAAGCCCATCAACAACGCAATTGCATCCGCAACCCCATTATCCGGATATTTCACTCTTGGATGTGCAAGAGGGTATTGGGGAGGATGAGGGAGACAAAGGTGACCGACACGGAGTTGAATTGGCTATACTCGGCTTTAATTGCCAGGCAGCCAATAGACCCCTCTTACCTCATGATCAACCGTTGGTGTTGTGAAGCAACATCGGGGGCGGGTAATATTGGTTCAGGGGTGTTACCTCTCCATGTTGGCCTTTTCCTTGCGGCCGGGGATCGCAAGAAACCCCGACCACCTTTTGCGAGGTACCTCTCTCGGCATTGAATATTTGCGGCAAGGCAAATACATTAGTGGAGATGAGAGAGAGGAGGTTATCGGTTGGCCATTGTGAACCTACCTCTTCCCAACGAGAGGCTTAGGCTTTTCAATGAAGGGAGAGAAGATTGGTTGGAAGAGGGACTACTTGTCCCCGCAAGGAAGAACAAGAGAGGAAGAATCGTAGAGTAGGGAACATCCTCCGCACAAGCGAGTGGAGCACAACCCAATGTGCAACCATTCGGCGGGGTCCCTCCTCCGCCAAGTTATTACGGAGGGCCACAAGAGCAAGCATGGGGGGGTGGTGCACCGGTACCCCCACCAAATTATGTTGTGCCCAACGCTAACTTCGCGGAGTCCTACGCTCATCATCCCCAACCACAACAAAGCATGGCCATTATTGGAGGGTATGCTGCAAGAAACGCTCAAAACATCGCAGCCATCCAAGCTAACGCAACTCAACTTGGTGAAGGCAATGCAAATATTGCCTTTGAACTTGGACGCCTTCACCTTGTGGAGCCAAATCAATTCGTCGGAGGGAATGTCCAATCATATTACGAGCAAGGGTATTATTATCAAGATCATCAACATCAACCACCGGCGGAGGACTAGAAGATTTAAGAACTTTAGTTTTCTTTTCTTTTCTTTTTCTCTGTAATTTTCAGCTTTTGCTTATGTGTGTTTGCGTAGTATTTTCTGTTTTTATTTAAATTTCAGCAAGCATGTTTGTCTATTTTCAGTTTGTATTTCAACTTGATGTCACCATTAATAAAGACACCACCTTGATTATATCATTGGAAAAGTTACAAAATTTGTGCCATGATGATATATGATTAAAATTGCAGCTTTGTTCATCTTTGTAATTGATTTATGCATGTTTAAGCTAGTGCTCTCTTAAAAATACAAATCTGAATTTATTCAAATGCTAGCTTAATTTTCAGCGGAGGTTATGATTAAAATAAAGACCCATAGTGTTTTATGTGCTCTCAAGTTATGAATAGATTAAAGATGTCTTTTATGCTCAAAAATATTGCTAACCTTGTCACAAATATCACTTGTGTGTTGCTCAACCTATCCAAAGCCTTATATATATTTGAGTGCATGAACCTTAGTGTACAAGATTTATTTTTGAGTGCGTTATTGCAGGCCATGATTTCTGCGGCCCGAGACTAAGAAGCTGGTCATTCCGTTTTTGCGTATCTATCTCTTTGCTAGCCTCTTATCCGTGCATTGTGTATCCCCGCATCGGTGATCTCACAAACTTCGCCGGATATCCACCCTTAAACCAAATATCATCTTTTTGTGATTACCTCCTTGACCACAACCTATCGTTGAGAATGGATCATCAATTCAAGGAAGATCGCAAGACGTGCCAACGTTGAAAATTTCAAGTATCTCTCCAAGGAAAAATATCTCCGGTACCTACCTTATTTTTCGCCTCTTTGCTCGAGGACGAGCAACGTCTAAGCATGGGGGAGGAGGTAGGTACGGTGCAGTTTTAGAGTTCAAAAGGGAGTATTTTAAAAAAAATATATATATAATGATGAAAGAAAAAATTCGGCGATGTACGTGACTTCCAAGGTGAAGAAAGAAAAAATATATATATAAGAAAGAAAGAAAGAAAGAAAGAAAGAAAAGAATGAGAAATATGAGAAACGAGAAAAAATATATATGTGCGTAAAGTGAACTCCCCGGTTCTCTAAGAGTGCATTCAAGGCTTCAAGATAAAAAGATCCATTCTCATTTTCCAACCATGTGCAATCCGATAACGAGGATTTTCTTTGTGCCTCGGGATCACTCTTTGCCATTTGCACATGTCCACTCATCTAAAAGTGTGTGCATTTTTCTCTTTCCCCTCCTTGATTTAACATTATTTTCCAATGACCTTTTTGACGAGTCTCGGTAAGACCATGAGAAGCTTGTCTTGTTTTGACAACACCTCATTTATAAAATCTTGTTAGGACTAAACTTTCCCAAAGCTCCATATAAAGCCTACCACATATATATGAGAGGGAAAGGAGTAGAATATATAGGCTTGAGAGACAAGTGAGATGAGAGTTCATGAGCAATATACAAGATGATTTAAATTTGTGAATTTGGTTTAGCTTTTCTTATTCTCGTTCTTTATTTCGAAAATTCGAGATCTATTTAAAACTTTGTGAGCATGTTAATACTTGTGGGATAAGCTTAATAAGAATCTACCCTCCGTAGAGATGAAGGCTAGTACATTATGGAACTTTAATGAATTAAAATTCGAGAGCATTATGTTTTCTCATGTGTATTCAAATGCAAAGTTTAAACATTGTTTGGCAATGATGATATCCATCGAAGGCTTACTCGAGGACGAGCAAGGTTTAAGCATGGGGGAGATGTTGACGGTGAAAATCCGTCAACCTAGCCATGAGTTTACCTTCGGTGTTGGCATGAGTTTTATACCTTATCCATTGGTACTAACCCCCGTGGTATAACAAGTTCACGTGTGCATGTCGGTTTTGGAGTTTAATGTTTATGCGGGGTTTTAGTGTTGAATGCAAGACTTTCGGGATAAGTTCATCAAGCACCTCATGACAAGATCTTGAAGTCTGAATAAGTCATGCAATGAAGCAAACTTAACTCCAAGAAGCGGGGACTTGATCCGAGAAGACGACGGACTCCGGGGGACCCGACCGGAAAAGTGCTTTGAATCTTGCAAGACAAGGAGTTGAGTCCAATTCGGAGAGAAACCGACGACATGGACCTACATGCGAAGGGGGAAACATCCGGGAAGCAAGGGAACCGACGTGGGGCAAAGGAGCCCACGGGCCGGGCCTAAATGGGCCCGGGCCGGCCGGCCCGATCCGGTCGGCCCGGGCCCATTTTGGGCCCAATTTCGCCCTCCTTTGCCATAGCCGCCAATCGGGCTATTTATAGCTCCACGACCGAGAGCCACGGAGAGAAGATTTCGTCTTCGGCCGCCGAGGAGCGAGAGAAGAGAGGGACACCATGTCGGAGAGGAGAGGGTCGAGCTAGTTGACTAGGGTTTCCCTAGCCGACGTGGGAACCTTGCATGGAAGACCACGTCGGAGTTCCCGGAGCTAGAAGCAAGATCAAGGAAGGATCCCGGTGGTGATCTTGTGTATGTATCATTGTCATAGTTGAATTATCAAGTTGAATCTTTTCTTAGCGATCAAGTGTTTCCTCGAAGATTTTGTTTTTCGATCGGCTTTGCTTATTCCAATTCTATTCGTACGATAGATTACATAGGGTGTTCTTGTAGCCGCGGTGGCTAGAGGTACACGCCGGATCTTCCGAAAGAATCTCGACTTGTCTTTTGACTCGCCCTAAGCTCCCCGCATGAATAGGGATACGTTGTGACGAACGGGGGTCTCGAAAGGCGGATGTTTTCGGATTTGGACGGGAAACCACGATTTAAAGAGGCTTCTATTAAGATTCGATTTGCTACTTCTTCTCTTGCTTGGAACTTCAACAAAAGGCTTACCCCGATCCCTCTAGATCGGTTTATCTACCCAATCTTACTTTGTTTTCTCCGGTTTTTAGTAGATTAGATTCGTTTTGTGTCTTTTACTTAGATGCATTATGTTCTTTATTGAAGATTGCAGTTATTTGGCTTTAATAGATTAAGTCTTGCGTCACACATTTGTTCCACGGATTCGATACCTTGGGTTCACCACTCGAGGGAAGAAGGGTCCCTTGACTACGACGGGAGACTTGTACGCTTGCGAGTCACGAACGAACTTTGATACAATTATTAACCGTCAACAAGTACCAGCGGGTGTCTTCGTTCACGAGCTTCACGCGCCATCCATCCCGGAGCCGGCGCCACCGACCACTGATCCAGCACATCCCCCGGCTGGCCAGGAGGTCATGATGATAGACGTGGACTGGAGGCAACCCTTCATCGACTACCTCCGCGAGCAGAAGGTTCCCTCGGACAAGAACTTGGCCGAGCAACTCATCCGCCGCGCCAAGTCCTACGTCCTAGTCGGAGACAAGCTCTACAGGCGGGGCGCATCTTCTGGAGTACTCATGAAGTGCGTTCCCCGAGAAGAAGGCAAGGGCATCTTGGAGGAGATCCACAAAGGCGTCAGCGGCAACCACGCGTCTTCACACACGCTGGTCAGCAAGGCTTTCCGACGAGCTTTCTATTGGCCCACAGCTCTGGGCGACGCCGCCGAAGAACTCGTCAGAAGGTGCCAAGGGTGCCAATACTTCGCCAAGCAACAACATGTCCCGGCCTACAAGCTAGTCACCATACCGCCAACCTGGCCTTTCGCCTGCTGGGGGCTCGACATGATTGGGCCACTCCCAACTGCGCCAGGTGGATTCAACAGAGTACTGGTGGCCATCGACAAGTTCACCAAGTGGATCGAGGTCAAGCCGGTCACATGCCCCAAGGCCGACAGAGTACTCGACTTCTTGGACAAACTCGTGCATCGCTACGGACTACCCCACTGCATCATCACAGATCTGGGCTCCAACTTCAACAATCACCAGTTCTGGGAGTTCTGCGAGAACAGCGGGATCGACGTCCGATATGTCTCAGTTGCCCACCCTCGGGCCAATGGACAAGTCGAGCGCGCCAATGGGATGGTACTTGACGCTCTCAAGAAGCGAATGCACGATGCTGCTAATTCAAAAGGAGGCAAGTGGATCAAGGAACTACCCAATGCACTCAGGGGGCTACGCACTCAACCCTCCAAGCCAACGGGACAATCGCCATACTTCCTGGTCTACGGCTCCGAAGCAATTCTCCCTGCTGATGTCATGTGGGATTCACCAGCAGTAGAGCAATACGACGAAGGCATATCTGAAGATAGCAGACGAGTTGATATCAACGGACTCGAAGAAGCTCACTGCGCCGCCCTCGTCCAATCAGCAAGGTACCTCGAGGGTTTCTGACGCTACCATGATCGCAACGTCAAGGAACGCTCCTTCAACGTTGGAGATCTCGTCCTCCGCCTCATCCAGAACACGGAAGGACTACACAAGCTCAGCTCGCCCTGGGAAGGTCCCTTCATAGTTGCAAAGGTCGGACCAGGCTCCTATCGCCTCCAGACGCTCGAAGGCGAAGACGTCAACAACTCGTGGATCATCGGCCAGCTCTGTCGATTCTACGCCTAGTCTATCGACTACCCTGGGGGCTCAAGTCTACACGACTACTTCAAAACCCCTTCGCTGTAAGCGGCCTCCGGGTCCAGGCACTAGTCTCCGAACTACTCTACTCCAAGATCCAGCGCTAACGGCTACTAATGGATCTTGGGCTGCTCCGAGCGACAAAGGACTCCAGCAGAGGTCTGCTAAGAGACCATGTACTCCTAGATCCAACCTATACGGCTACTAACGGATCTACTGATGTAAGCGGCTACACGCCCTAGCACCACTTAGCCGTAAAACGGCCCTGGCCATCCAGGTGTATTTCTCTCAGTAATAAAGTTTGATTATCTATCAACTGATTTACTGCTTTTAACCTCAACGGGTCTACTGGCGAGAACGACTACTCGTGACAACTACACAATGAGAACTTCGCATACACATCTTGCGACAACGAGTACTCATTTCTGAGAAGCTTTCTCATTTCATACTTAAACAAGTTCAATACAACTCTGTTTATACAATTACTGCTACAAGCTAACCCTATAGGGCTACTGAAGGTTAAGCTTCTCGGCAACCTGCTCGGCAATTGGCGCCATCCGTTCCAGGAGCTCCGCGTACTGCTGATCAGTGCAGTTGGCGGCTAGTCCACCGGCGACTACATCCACTGGAGCCTTCGGGAAGTACGACTTCATGTACGCCAAGATCTGATTGGGGATCGACTTCGCCAAGTGCTTGACGTATGTCGCCAAACACTGGGAGCTTCTCTCAGTCGGTCCACCAACAGAGCTATCTTCGGCCCGCCCGGATGAGGCACCAGTAGCCTCGCAATGGGAAGTGCGGCTTCTTCGTGTTCCTTCAGCTGGGCCCGCAACTTCTCGTAGTCCTCGTTCAGCTTCTGCAGAGATTTGTAGCAGTTGACGAGGTCACGATCCGAGGCAATTCGAAGCTCCATGTGCTTATCGCACTCGTAAGCCAACTGCTTATAGTCATATTCAAGTACCTCACGGGCCTCCTTCTCCCGGTAGAAGAGGTTCTTCATGTCGACTTCTAAAGCTCTCAGCTGCTCGACACGAGTCTCAAGCTCTGCAATCCACAAGGCGGGTTAGACTACTGCAAGACATCTCCAATGGGTACTCGACAAGACAACACGTACCTTTATTCTTGTTGCGGAGCGACTTTTTCTTCCGCACTAGTTCGTCGTCCTTCGCCTGCATGTCCTAGACTTCATTATGATATTGGGCGAAGGCGCCATCAAGCTTGGACTGGAGCATGGCGGAGTGCTTCCGGGCCTTCACGAGTTGTTCTTCCAAGCCTCCGCCCAGAGCACTGTGTCGCCGTATCCTTGGAGCATGTCAGATTTTTGTCGGGATCTCTCCACGACATCCTGCAGCAGACAACAGCTGTCACCTCGGTACTCAACAACTATGGCAGATTGACTACTCAAGGGTACCGACGACTTACCTTCATCCACTGCTCGGCCTGGCGCATCACCTCCAAGTGATGCGCCACTGCCGCCGGGTCGACGAGGTCGTCTGCTAGGAGTTCAATCCCACCGCGACTACTCGTGGCAGCTCTAGACATCGGCGCCGAACGGATCGGCTCCGCATCTTGAATCTCCGGCTAGCGGACGGGTACTTCCAGGGTTGACTCTAGTAGTACATCGCCGCGCTCCTCTCCGGCCATCGCGGGGCTTCTCCGCTGGCTACCTCCGCCGGCTCGGGGGCTTCTCTGGCGGCTCCTTGGGTCTCTCGCGCCAAGGCCTCAACAGGCACCGCCTCGGGGATGGTGCTTCCTTCGGCTTCGGCCCCTGTCAATAGAAGACATCCGGATTAGTCTCCTTTGGCAGTTACGACTACTCCTTGAGGACGATTGTGTTCATGCAGAGTACTCACCCTCTACAATGTTGGCCTCTGGCAGCGTAGCCTTTACGGTCGGCGCCTTGGACTCTGCTTGAGGGGTGGGAGCGGACTCCTCAGCGGCCGACACGGAATCATCTTCAGCCATTGCCGCGCTAGGTTCATCCTCGTCCTAGGACAAGTCAGTGGATTTCATGCACAGTACACAACTGGTTGTCAACCAAGTACGACTACCAATTGGCATGTACTACTCAGGAAATATCATCACTTACATGCTCGACTGGACTACTGTCACGGTCGGGGCGCCAAGTATGTTGGCGATGTCGACAAGGCCAGCTTCGGCAGGCGTTTCTTCTTCGGCTTCAGTAGCCGTCAGCTCCTCAGCAGCAGCAGCTGCGACTAGCTCAGCTCTGCCCTCAGCAACTGGTGCCTACGACACATCTTCTGGCATGGCGGGGGCTGGGCTGCGGCTTCTCTCAGCCGACTCCCCCACAGTGCCCCAGTCGCCTTCGTCCCCCTGATCTACGGGGTCGGAAGGCGGAATCTCCTGCAAGCAAGGGAATTTCATCGTCAGCATACACAACATCGAGAAACAAGTACTCGATTACCCTACTCGAGGAGCTTACCTCTTGAGATGTGGTCTCGGTGACCTTGAGCTTCTTGGCCACGCGCTTCCGTGCCACATTGCGCGGCTTCCTTGGTGGCGCAGGCAAACTAGCCTCCAAGCTAGTTGGAGGATCCTGGATGAAAGGGACGTTGAGCAGTCCAGGGCGGCTAAATATTGACCACAGCTAGAACCGCTCTTGAAGCGTCTCCTCGTCATCCTCGTCCGATGTGTCTTCAACGACAACAATGTCGTCTCCTTCACTGACTTCGCGGCGCTCTTTGGCTTTGCCCTTCCCCTCCTCTGGGATTTTGACAGGTCGAGGAGGTGAAGCCGGCTCGGAGACAAACTTCACTATGTCATCCTGCAAGAAGCACATTGGGTGAGCTCGACTACTACTACATAACCAGTACTTGACATTGAGTACGGCTACTAACCTCGTTCGGTGGACGCGCGGCGGAGTACTCAGGCACGGGGCAGGGTGTGTACGCCGGCATGTCCTTGAAGATTCTCCCCAGCCTGTCGACGATGTCGTCCGTCGATTTCATCATCGGGCATCCGTGACGAGTCGCCGTTGCCGGTGTACTGGTAGCCCAGGGTGTCGCGAGCCATCAGCAGCTGCACCCTCATCTTCATGAAGCTGAAGGCCACATGCTCGGCCCTCAGCCCGGCTTCTCTTAAAGCCTTGATCTTCGCCAGCAGTTCGGGTAGCAGGATACCCTCCTACATCGTCGGCTCGGTGTTCCACCAGGGCTAGTGCTTTGGTTGCTTCCCTCTGGGCTTTGGCAGCTTCGGGTGGTGGTTGGTGATGTAGAACCACTTCGACTTCCAATCTTGGTTGAAGTCGATCAACTTGTACGCAAGGTATTGCTCCGCGGCATCCTCGCGCATCTGGATGCCTGCCCCTCCAACTACTCGGGGGTTGTTGGCACTCGGCTAGGGCTTCACTCGGAAAAACTTCTGGAAGAGTACCCAGTGGGGTTTGATCCCCAAGAAGGCTTCGCAAAAATGGACGAAGACGGAGATGTGGAAGATACCGTTGGGGTTGAGATTGAGGTACTCGATGTCGTAGTACTCCAAGAGCCCCTTGAAGAAGTTGCTCGCTGGGAGAGCCAACCCGCGCTCCACGAACCGCGTGAACATCGGGATCTCATCCGGATTCTTCTCCATTGGGTACGGATCTCCTGCGGCGGCGCGCCACATGTCGACCTCCTTCTCCCGGAGAAATCCGCTGTTGAGCAGCGCCAGCAGGTCTTCAGTCTTGGCTTTCGACTTTTTCCACTCCTTATTGGGATTTGGACGCGGGGGAGACACTGGTGGCGTTGACCCCGCGGCGGATCCGACGGCTTCCTCTCGGGATCTTTTCTTTCCACCGGCAGTATTCAAGCTCTTGGATGGCGAGGGCTTCATTCTCCAAGTGCACCGGGCTTTCACTCGCATTCGCTCCGGGGCTATGGCGGTGGCTTCCGGTGGCAGCGCTTGGATCTGCGATCTACTCTGAAGTGGCAGTGTGCACTAGTGGCAGACTCTAGGCAAGATCTGCTCGGAATGGCTGCAAGTGCGTGGGGTGAAAAACCCTAAGGGTTTCGGCTTCTATTTATAAGTCAACAGGCGGCTCCTCAACGGCCGGATGGATAAGTTTCAAGATGGCTGACTCAGCGGCAGCGCCTGACCCTTCAACTTCTAGTTGTCGATGCGCCTTATCTCGGGGGCTCGGCTACATCTAATCAATTCCCTAGGTAGCGACAAGGTTCAAGAGCAACTCAGGACACATTCTACATACAAGATGACCCTTCAATTCGAGAGGAAGTACTCGACTCAAGGCTCGGGGGCTCCGTGCCACGTGTCCTTCGGTTTTTTCTCCGGATTTTGCGGGATAATCTTGCCAGAACTTCAGATTGACCCTCAGCCAGAGTCTACGACTCAACCTAAGGCTCGGGGGCTACTCCATATGGAGTGCGATTTTGCAATCGCTTCAAGGCAACGCGAGTATTGTTGAAGACCTTCGAGAGCAGAACTCGGGGACGCTTGGGAACTACTCGAGAAGACTTCAGGATTACTCAAAGATCAGCTGGAGTACCTTCTAGCCTCGGGATGCTTCAAATACTCTTGAGGACTTTCGACTTGTAGTACTCGGGGACGCTTGAGGACTACTTGTCAAGGCCATCAAGACTACTCGAAGCTATCCTGCTCGACTACAAAGTACTCGGGGGCTTGTCGTATGGACCTCCCTGGGCCCACTACCTCGGTGGGTACCAGGACCGACTACTTGGTGGGCCCCTGGGACTACCCGACTTGTGCCGCACGGTACCTGATGGCGTGAGGCGCAAGGACCACGGTGGAGAAGTACTCGGATAGGAAGCTATACATACCATGTACTGTGTAGAGGACTCCTAGACGTACACGACTAGTACTCTCTCCCTAAACCGACCTGTAACCCTGCCTCCCGGACTATATAAGGCAAGGCAGGGACCCCTCTCTCTCAGATTGCGCATCATCTTGTAATCACATCCAATCAATCCAGAGCTACGCAACATACATGATGTAGGGTATTACGCACCTCGCGGCCCGAACCTACCTAAATTGTGTGCCACGTGTCTCTTCCTTCGAGTTACCGATCTCGGTGAGGCCACATTCATCTACCTCGGGTACTCCCCTTGGTAGGTTGCCGGTCTAAAACACCGACAGCTACTCATCGCTGAAATACTTATTGATAGAAGCTAGATAATATGTTAGCAAGAGATGCTAGTTTCCTCTTTATTCTAGTGTTAATGACTTAATATATGCTTTAAAGACCATCAAAACATCTCAAAAGTCCGCTCTGGCACAACACAAAGTCGACTTTGGTAGCATCTCAAAGTCCGCTCCGTGTGACGCCCCATGTTTTTAGTTAGCATTATTAATGCTAATGGCCTAATCGGCTGAGTCAAACCGGCTGACACTGGTCAAACCTAGGTCAACCTGGGTCCTCACCTCGAAAATCGAGCCGGCAAACCCTATTGACCCCCTTGACCAAGTCAACACACCCTTGTGATCAACCCTTGGTGAAAAACACGGTTAAACCCCGCTTAAACCCTAACGTCAGTGAATGTCTTCCGGAACTTTTGCCGCGTTCTCCAAATTTCACCTAAAAAACTTCAAAATCTACCAATATGAAAGTTGTTCAGTTTGTCGGGGGACACAACTTTCATGTAGATTGGTTTAAATTTTGAGTGGAAAAGGATGAAAAACTTGGTCAACTGTCAGCATCTCCTGTTCACCGAGACATGGCGACATTCAAAGTTTGGCAGCCGTTTGTGCAAAATCCGTGAAGAAAAACACTATAGAGCCTTTGTAGAAGTTATAGAGGGTAGTAAGATCTACAACTTTTCCATTTACCCCTCGATGCACTGCAGTTCAAGTTTTGGGAGAAAAACTTGGTCAAAGTGACCTAAGTCGAAACCGTCACGCTGGAATCGACCGGCGCCGCGACGTCGTGCCGGCCGGAGCGCCCGCGCGCACCAGGCCGCGCCCGCCCTTGGCGTCCGAGCCCTTCCGCGCCTTCCCAAGGAACCCTACGCCTTCCCGAGGCCCCTAGAGGTCCGCGCACGCCACGTGTTGCTCCCACACGTGCCGCCCGGTCGCGCCACCCTTGGTCCATCGGTCCACTCGCTGTTCTGCCCTACGAGCACGCGCCTGCCGAGGCGATGCCATACCACTGTGGGAATTCCCCCCTACGCCACATGAACCACCTATAAAAACCGTCTGCGCCTTCTCGTGCGTCCGTCCACGACCGCCACCGCCCCGAGCCGCTCCACCGCATCGGCATGGCCGCCGCCGCCAAGCCCACCCCCGCACTCACTCCCGGGGTCGACCAACTACTCCGGCGCCTCCCCTAGGGCCCGTTGGAGCTCGAGCCGCCACGCCCTGCCCGACATTGCCGGCCCCGGCCGGGGAGCTCGCCGAGCGAGAGGTGCGGCGGCGGGGCGCCGGACGCCACCACCGCAGCCATCTCGGGGGGCCGCCCCAACCCAAACCCCGGCCACAAACCGACAGCAGGTGAGCCCCTCATCCTCCCCCACTCCTTCCCCGGCCAAGGGCGCCGCCGGAGCCGCCCAATTCCGACGAGCCGCACCACCCTCCCTCCCCAAGGACCACATTGCATCTCCCTCATTCTTTCCAAGGTCTTTTTCGTGAACCAGGGGCCTATCTGTAATAGAGACAAAAGTTCCAGGGGCCTGCCGGTAAATCCTAATCTCAAATAGTAAAGTGCTTTTGCTAAAACTTTGAAAATTCGTAAACAATCATAGAAAATCAGAAAAATGCAAACTCAATTTTTTTGGATTCCTGGTGAAAAACACTACAAATTTTGTTAAACTTGTCTAGGCTGTTTCCGGATAATTGTTGCGTGAAAAATAGAATTGTGAGAAAACTAGATCTGTGATATCTCAAAATCCATAAGTCCTATGTAGCTAATTTTTGGATATGTTGTGAGTTATGATATGACTAGCTCATTTAATGAAAATTGCACAAAGTTATGCTATGAATCTTTTTATATAAATTGTTTTCTATTTATCTAGAATCTGTCCAAATGATTTTTATAGCTAAAAATTATTATATTTTTGTGACCAACTTCTGCATGTTGTCTTGTTATAGAGAAATACACCTATGGTGAATTAATCACAATTTTATAATTGTCAGAAATATTTATTCTTGAAATATGTCTGTTTTTCTTTGTAATTGCATAAGTCAAGATTCATAATAGTTCTAGGTGTATATGCTGCATTCCTAGGTTAGTTTTGAACCATATGACATGTGTGAGAAAGTTAGGATCTTTTTTATGAGTATTTATTTTTGCGTGCATTTACCTTGTTTTACTAGCTAGCTTTTGTTATTTTTCAAAATAATTAATGTCCTAGCTATCCTAAGGATGCATGTGTGTCCTGTGGCTTGTTATAGGTGTTTAGTGTTTAATAAACCCATTCACTAAATTTTAATTAATTAATTTTATGAATAAAATCTTTGGAGGTAATTTAAGGCTTAATAGTTGATTAAATGGGAAAATCACCAACCCATCTTTAATGACCTTGTGTGTGGGTAAAATATTATTAAAAGGCTAAATGTACCAACCCACTGCCGTTTGCGAAGTTAAATTAAATTATTTCTATATATGTACACAGTCACTATCAAAAAGAATAATTAATAAAGAGCTGCATATTGTCCTTTTGGAAGAGTATGCTGAATGTATTTCTTATCTAGGTGAATGTGGTCAACCATGCACCCCATGGTTGTCATTTATTGTTTGTAATTAAATAAATCAAAAATCGTTGAATAAATCTTGCATTTGCATCTTCGTGTAGGTCTTCCTGACGGTAGATACGCGCTCGTGCTGGAAGGAGAAGACGAAGGTGCTACCGAAGAGCTGCAGTACGTGGACGTAGCTCAAGGCCTGGACCAAAGTCCAGAAGGGCCCAAGGCCGACCTTGCCAACAAAGGCAAGCCCCGGATCATTAACCCCGTCTTTTAAAATTATGCAATTACCTTGCTATGATTGTGCAATTACATTTCAGGAGTTGAATTGAAACCCTTAGATGCATGATCCCTATGTACCTATGCTCTATCACTAGTATGCTAGGACGATAGCTACTATGCTATAGGACGCGTTAGAAGTCGAGTGATGTTCGTCACTCACGAGAATAGGTTCTTATGTCGGAATCATAAGATCTTTATAAATGGATTGCTCATGTGGTAAGAGCATGGGATTTGGGCTCCGGTCCAGTGGCTTTCGTGAGCTAAGCTTTTGAACGTACTAAGCACTTGTCGGGAATGGGACCGATAAGCCTAGTACCTTAATGAGACGGTGCGGGAACTTACTATTACTACTCTTGAGGAATCACCTACCCGGCTAGCTACTGGGAAGGGGGGTGCAAGTGTGAGACTGGAGTCCTCGCGGGGTGTGCCAGTTAGCCTTGTACCCAGGACTGTAGGATTTGATCCCAAACCGAGGATTTTTGGGAATTGCCTGGATGGTTGTCCTCGCGGGGCACCCTACCGTGTGCGTAGCTTTACCTTGCAAGGTTTTAAATCAATCGATTGTCGGCCTCTCACCGTTATCCAAGACTCGCTTAATCAGCGGCCATGATATCCCATAATGATGGAACTTGGTGAATATTGTTGTATGAGTTAATTGCTTGTACAATTCTTGATTGAATTAGCTGGCACACTTAGAAATATTAATCAACTAGAACTTATGCTAAAATATTGAAAGTAAGGATATACTCTTTGTTGCTTTTCAGCAAAAGAAACTCCACCGGCCAAAAGCCTTTCATGTCTAGAGTTTGGTGATGTAGTTATCACCCGTCGGTTAAGTCTTGCTGAGTATTAGTATACTCAGCGTTGTTTAAAACTGTTGTGCAGGTGTTGTTGACCGGGTGGTGACGACAAGTGATGACATCGCGGATGGCCTCCTGTGATGTTTACCGTTGCGCTAGTTTACTTTATTTCCGCTGTTTTCGAACTCTGAACATTTACTTCATGTCTTGAACAATGGTTTGTAATAAACTGGATTTATTTCGTGTTGTACTCTGGACTCGCCTTCGCGTGAGTTTTAATGCATATGTCGATCCTCTGTTCGATATCCCAAGTGATTTAGCGGGCGTTAACCCGACAACTAACGACAGGATGATACTTTAGTATTGCTTAATGACCAAGGTGGATTGGTTTTAGGTGATAGTATGGTATTTTCTTGGGCGGGTTGTCAATTGGTATCAGAGCAATTATATGCACCAGAGGTTAATTAATAACCTTAATCACTGGTTTTTGAATAAAAGTTACCAAGATTGTTTGATTTTCCAAAACACGTTGGTCCGTTAAGGATAAACTAGACCGAGAGGCCCTAGAGGGATTTTTTGGGTTCTTTCAGGTGGCTTATTAACCTATGGTTTATCTTGCTAACTCCCAGCACATTTATTTATGTCAGACTTACTTTCTTGCACAACCAAACTAGATGAGCCATGTGTTTTATACGTGTGCTGTGCCGCATCACGGAAATTGCGAGGGTTGATGGAGTGATCCATTCCATGGATCCCATCTTCACGTCTGATTATTAGTTGTGTTGTCGCCACGTTTTGCCATATGTGTGCATTCCGCATGTCGAATAGGCGAGGCAAGGATACACTCCATTCAAACGGAGGGTGTTCGAGGTTGGAAGCTGTCCATGAAGCGGCTTAACGCATGGGTGCTGTTTCTATAGTGAATGGTAATGTATGTGGACGCTTTCATGAGTGCTGGCATGAAAGGTTCGTTGTGTTATGTGATCTTCTTCAGGTACACTAACCTCGTTTCGTAAGTCGCTAAGTGAGCACCGATAAGTTGTTGACTAGTTAATATAGGGAGAAACGTATATGTGCCTTGCCACCGATGCTAACTTCGAGTTTTTGGCTTGATTGCCATGTGAGGGCGAATAGGACGTCTTGCATCATGTTAAAAAAATCGCGAAAGGCTAAAAGTGGAACCCATACTTGTTTATGTGCTCTCTAAGGTAAACTATTGCTAGCATGTTTTGTCCTGTCTAGTCTCTCAGGTGTAGATGTGTTGTTGTCCATAATCTGTTGTGGCTGTGCGTAGATCTTGCACTCTGCCCAAGAATCTTTTGTCCATGTGATCTGTACCCAAGTTGCTCCGCATCTAATCTAGTTCCTGCTCGCAAAAGCTCACGATCATAGCTTTTGTCTGTCTCAAGTTATATTCAGATTTGTGAACCTCTGTCTTGCAGATTTTTTCCAGGAACCAAATCTGAAATTCTTGCATAGTTAAGCACCTTCCTAATCATCTAGCTCAACCTTGCATACCCAAGCTTGTGTCTCCTAACCTTGCTGAGTTGCTACACAAATGTGGGAATGTTTTGGGGCTCTGGTTCAAGTTATTAATTTTTGTTCACAACTGCCAGAACTTTGTGTCGTTATGCATGCCTGCTCGTTCCGAGTTCAGCATACGAATCTATCTTAGTATACATGGTTACCCTTTTATTGTGGATCGAGTTATCCTTGTAAACTCACACCCGACTGGTTCTCACTTTTGTCGTTATGTCCAGATGGACAACCTTGGATCTGCGTTGGCAAATGTGGAAGCATGGACTCTCGTGAACTACCTCAAGGAGGGAGCATTTCCTGCACTCTTGTGGGACACCCTGAAGGACTTTGGGTTCACTTCTTATCCAGAGTACTCGACACATGAGATCATGACCACCAGCCAACTCCTTCGTTGTGAAGTGAAGGTGAAGATTTTCATGTGCCCGACCAATCCTGCTTGAGAAGAGTGGAAGTGTAAGGCACAAGGGCTGAACCTGGCTGACACTGTGCAGAAGTCTGCTCTCGAAGCGCTCACAAATTTTTGTGGGGAGCACCCTGACGAAGTAGCCGGCTCTACAGCCAAAGTGATCCCTATACCTGAACGACACATTGTACCTTGTGACGTACGCGAAGCTTTTCTTCCAGCTCAGGGCAACTCTCACTATAGTCCAGATCTCGTCACCTCAGTCCGCTTTTCAGAAGCCATGTACGACACCTACCGACGGATGGTGGGAGAAAGTGTATTCTATAGACACCAAATCTATAGGTACCGAGTTAAAGAGATGGAGTGTACAGCTCAAGCATTGAAGGAAGCCCGAGCATTGATAGCTACTCTCAAGAAGGAAAGACGCAAGGATAAGGCAAAGATACAAGAATTAAGTGAAATCATACATGAGCAGAACTTCCTATTGTAGCATAATGACCAGTATATGCTTGAACTAGATAATCAACTGGAAGCTATAACAGCTCCACCCCGGAACCTGTCATTCCTGGACCAGAAGAAGAAGAAGAAGATGCTGAGGACATCCAGGGAGAGTCGGGAGTAGAATCTGGACCCAAGTCACCATAGTCATTCAGCATGGACAATCCAACCCTAGGAAGTTGGTATGCTGTAATAAAACTCTGAGTCCTACGAGTGTAGTAGTTGTAAGGAACCCTAGTTGTGCAGCCGCGTTTGGTTAGTTGTTGGGGTAGGCTGAACTAGGAACCTTCTTTTGTGCAGCTAGTCTGCATTATAATCCCAAACGTTGTTTGGTAATTCCACAACCCTCATCAATATAACGCTTTGATTGAACATTTGTCAGCAATAATTTTGTGAGACATTAATTATGTTGGATGTGATCTGATCAAAGTTCTGTGATGGGTCTCAAACTCGTCCAAAAAGTTCTTGCCAATCAAGAATAGTCCGATCTCTCAATCCAAACTTATTTCGTTTTGGTCTTGCTCATGACTTTATGAATTAAAATAAATGTCACTTTTGAGTATGCATTGCATAGCATATGCATTTGGGAAGCTTGGGTGTACTAACGTGCATTCGCATGGAAACTCCATACTCATGCTCTATCCTTCTTATGTTGGTGATGTTGTTATCCCATAACCAAATGTGCCGCGACAGAACCTAGGGCATCATGTGTGCCGCAGCCATGTGATTGTCACTAGGAGCGTGCTAGGTATCTTGTTTGTGAGAAGGAGACACGCCACACACGTTCATTCTCAGCCTGTGATTGCCCTCACAATCCCTATCTCATTTTGTGGGTAACCGAGTCATACTAACGTGCATCATGAGCACCATACTGCATGAGCATGTGCATCGTGCCATCACAAGCTTGTGTATCACACCCACATTTGAAATCATTGCACCACAATGTAATGAGTCGTCAACACCTAAATTCACAAGTTAAATAAAGTGTGAGCAGATTTGTTCTAAAGCTCCCCCACTGAGTTATCTTCTGTACAAAGAAACTATAGAATTCTTTTACTAGCCTTTCCTTTCTTCATAGAAATCTAGTTGGATGGTCACTATCAGCTTGGTCTCTAGCTGCCAATCTCGACGATCTCGTAGCATTAACTCCTTTCCAATCGGATAAGCAGTAGAAGTAGAAGGTTTTCTTGAGCAATCAAGGTTCTCGAAAAGTTGAAGAGTGAGAGTCATCCATTGCTTGTCTGTCCACGATCCGAGGTCACATCCTCCACATCATCGGAATCGAGCAAGGGAGTAACCCAGGATCGATGGAAACCTTTGCCAAGATTCTCTTAGTTGCAATCGCGAGCTTAGATGCTGATACACTGAGCTCTTCTCGTTATTCCCGCCATCACGGTCGATTCTTCGGACCGTTGGACCCCATCCTTTGAGTATCACGACCGTACGACGTCGTGACGCCACTCTGGCATCTTCTTCCGCAACCACGCTCAAGCTGCCGAGACCTCACGGGCTGACCATTGTCAAGCTCCGTGTTGTACACACCAGATACCCCGACTAGTTTAGATGACCGTTGCAGCCCGCTGCGGCCATAAAAGGGAAGTCGCTTTACCCAGAACCGCCGATACTAAAGCCTCATATCCGTCCGAGCTCGGCATCACCACCGCTCCTGTTCTTCCTCCAGCTAGTCTTGGTCATCCTACCACTAGCCCATCTCTCCCTGTTGTTCCATTCCTCGCCGAGCAAGCTGTTTCTTCGTCTTCGCCCACGACGTCAAGCGTGGAAGTAGGCCGGAAGGAGGACTCGAGCCACGCTGACACCCATGACTCAGTTCTTGGATGAATTCGAGTCGCTTTGCTGGACGCTGGTGTGGATGTATCTCTGTATAGCAGGCGGAATCTGTCTGCTACTAGCTGTTCATGTGCACATTCATCGCCCGCTTCCTCATAAACGGCGATGAGGCAGTAGGGAATGCACCTTGTACTTTTGTTCCATCTGAATTCCCGATATTGGGAGGTGTAAACGGAGATGTCTTTCTCCCTTTCTAACCCTTGCCATGATGGAAGGAATCATTCTAATCTTGTTAATCGATTCTCGGGACGAGATTCTTCTTAAGGGGGGTAGGCTGTGACGCCCCAAGTTTTTAGCTAGCATTATTAATGCTAATGGCCTAATCGGCTGAGTCAAACCAGCTAACACTAGTCAAACCTAGGTCAACCTAGGTCCTCACCTCAAAAACCGAGTCGACAAACCCTATTGACCCCCTTGACCAAGTCAACACACCCTTGTGGTCAACCCTTGGTCAAAAACACGGTTAAACCCCGCTTAAACCCTAACGTCGGTGAATGTCTTCCGGAACTTTTGCCACGTTCTCCAAATTTCACCTAAACACTTCAAAATCTACCAATATGAAAGTTGTAGTTTGTCGGGGGACACAACTTTCATGTAGATTGGCATTTCAAATTTTGAGTGGAAAAGGATAAAAAACTTGGTCAACTGTCACCATCTCCTGTTCACCGAGACATGGCGACATTCAAAGTTTGGCAGCAGTTTGTGCAAAATCCGTTGAGAAAAACCCTATAGAGCCTTTGTAGAAGTTGTAGAGGGTAGTGAGATCTACAAATTTGCTATTTACCCCTCGATGCGCTGCAGTTCAAGTTTTCGGAGAAAAACTAGGTCAAAGTGACCTAAGTCGAAACCCTCGTGCTGGAACCGACCGGGCGCGCGGCGACGCCGCGCCGGCCGAGGAGGGCACGCGCGCGCGCGCGGCCGCGCCCGCCCTCGGCGTCCGAGCCCTTCTCCGCGCCTTCCCAAGGAACCCTGCACCTTCCCAAGGCACCTTGAGGTCCGCACACGCCACGTGTTGCACCCGCACGCGCCGCCCAGCCGCGCCACTCTTGGTACAGCGGTCCGCTCGCTGTTCTGCCCTGCGCGTGCGCGCCTGTCGAGGCGCTGCCGTACCACGGTGAGAATTCCCCCTACTCCACATGAACGGCCTATAAAAACCGTCTGCGCCTTCTCGTGTGTGCGTCCACGGCCGCCACTGCCCCGAGCCGCTCCGCCGCATCATCATGGCCACCGCCGCCAAGCCCACCCCCGCGCTAACTCCCAGGGTCGACCAACTACTCCAGCGCCTCCAATTGGGCACGTGGGAGCCCGAGCTGCCACACCCTACCCGGCATTGCCTGGCCCCGGCCGGGAGCTCGCCGGAGCGAGAGGTGCGGCGGGCGGCGCCGGCCGCCACCGCCGCAGGCCATCTCCGGGACCGCCCCAACCCAAACCCCAGCCACAAACCGACACTAGGTGAGCCCCTCGTCCTCCCCCTCTCCTTCGCCGGCCAAGGGTGCTGCCAGAGCCGCCCAATTCCGGCGAGCCGCGCCGCCCTCCCTGCCCAAGGACCACATTATGTCTCCCTCATTCTTTCCAGGGTCTTTTTCATGAACCAGGGGCCTATCTGTAATAGAGACAAAAGTTCCAAGGGCCTGCCGGTAAAACCTAATCTCAAATAGTAAAGTGCTTTTGCTGAAACTTTGAAAATTCGTAGAAAATCATAGAAAAATCATAAAAATGCAAACTCAATTTTGTTGGATTACTAGTGAAAACACTACAACTTTTGTTAAACTTGTCTAGGTTGTTTCCTAACAAATTTTGCATGAAAAATAAAAATGTGAGAAACCTAGATCTGTGATATCTCAAAATACATTAGTCCTATGTAGCTAATTTTTGGATATGTTGTGATTTACGTTATGACTAGCTCCTGTACCAAAAAGGGCACAAAGTTATGCTGTGAATCTTTTTATATAAATTGTTTTCTTTTTATGCAGAATCTGCCCAATGATTTTTGTAGCTAAAAACAATTAGAGTTTTGTGACCTTCTTCTGCATATTGTCTTGTTATACCAAAATACACCTCTGGTGAATTAATCATAATTTTATAATTGTCAGAAATATTTATTCTTGAAATATGCTTGTTTTTCTTTGTAATTGCATAAGTCAAGATTCATAATATTTCTAGGTGTATATGCTACATTCCTAGGTTAGTTTTGAACCATGTGACATGTGTGAGAAAGTTAGGATCTTTTTTATGAGTATTTATGTTTTGTGTGCATTTACCTTGTTTTACTAGCTAGCTTATGTTATTTTCAAAATAATTAATTCCTTAGCTATCCTAAGCATGCATGTGTGTCCTGTGGCTTGTTATAGGTGTTTAGTGTTTAATAAACCCTTTCACTGAATTTTAATTAATTAATTTTATGAATAAAATCTTTGGAGGTAATTTAAGGCTTAATAGTCGATTAAATGGGAAAATCAGCAACCCATCTTTAATGACCTTGTGTGTGGGTAATATCTTATTAAAAGACTAAATGTACCGACCCACTGCCATTTGCGAAGTTAAATTAAATTATTTCTATATATGTACACAGTCACTATCAAAAAGAATAATTAATAAAGAGCTGCATATTGTCCTTTTGGAAGAGTATGCTGAATGTATTTCTTATCTAGGTGAATGTGGTCAACCATGCACCCCATGGTTGTCATTTATTGTTTGTAATTAAATAAATTAGAAATCGTCGAATAAATCTTGCATTTTCATGTTCGTGTAGATCTTCCTGACGGTAGATACGCGCTCGTGCTAGAAGGAGAAGACGAAGGTGCTACTGAAGAGCTGCAGTACGTGGACGTAGCTCAAGGCCTGGACCAAAGTCCAGAAGGGCCCAAGGCCGACCTTGCCAACAAAGGCAAGCCCCGGATCATTAACCCTGTCTTTTAAAATTATGCAATTACCTTGCTATGATTGTGCATTTACATTTCAGGAGTTGAATTGAAACGCTTAGATGCATGATCCCTAGGTACCTATGCTCTATCACTAGTATGCTAGGACGATAGCTGCTATGCTATAGGACCCGTTAGAAGTCGAGTGATGTTCGTCACTCACGAGAATAGGTTCTTATGTCGGAATCATAAGATCTTTATAAATGGATTGCTCATGTGGTAAGAGCATGGGATTTGGGCTACGATCTAGTGGATTTCGTGGGCTAAGCTTTTGAATGTACTAAGCACTTGTCGGGAATGAGACCGGTAAGCCTAGTATCTTAATGAGACGGTGCGGGAACTTACTATTACTACTCTTGAGGAATCACCTTCCTGGCTAGCTACCGGGAAGGGGGTGCAAGTGTGAGACTAGATGCCTCGCGGGATGTGCCAGTTAGCCTTGTACCCAGGACTGTAAGATTTGATCCCAAACCGAGGATTTTTGGGAACTGCCTGGATGGTTGTCCTCGCGGGGCACCCTACCGTGTGCGTAGCTTTACCTTGCAAGGTTTTAAATCAATCGATTGTCGGCCTCTCACCGTTATCCGAGACTGCTTAATCAACTGGCCATGATATCCCATAATGATGGAACTTGGTGAATATTGTTGTATGAGTTAATTGCTTGTACAATTCTTGATTGAATTAGCTGGCACACTTAGAAATATTAATCAACTAGAACTTGTGCTAAAATATTGAAAGTAAGGATATACTCTTTGTTGCTTTTCAGCAAAAGAAACTCCACCGGCCAAAAGCCTTTCATGTCTAGAGTATGGTGATGTAGTTATCACCCGTCGGTTAAGTCTTGCTGAGTATTAGTATACTCAGCCTTGCTTTAAAACTGTTGTGCAGGTGTTGTTGACCGGGTGGTGACGACAAGTGATGACATCGCGGATGGCCTCCTGTGATGTTTACCGTTGCGCTAGTTTACTTTATTTCCGCTATTTTCAAACTCTAAACATTTACTTCATATCTTGAACAATGGTTTGTAATAAACTGGATTTAATTCGTGTTGTACTCTGGACTCGTCTTCGCATGAGTTTTAATGCATACGTCGATCCTCTGTTCGAAATCCCAAGTGATTTACCGCACGTTAACCCGGCAACTAACGACATGATGATACTTTACTATTGCTAATGACCAAGGTGGATTGGTTTTAGGTGATAGTACGGTATTTTCCTAGGCGGGTTCTCACACTCCGCGCGGCATTAAGTTGACTACTCTAGTCGCATCTCAAAGTCTGCTCCGCACGGTATAAAGTCAACTACTCTAGTCACATCTCTAAAGTCCACTCTGTGTGGCGCAAAGTTGACTGCGGTCGCATTTCAAAGTCCGCTTCACACGACACAAAGTCGACTTTTGTTTTCAAGTTGCATTCCAAAGTTCGCTCTAGCAACAATCTAAAGTCAACTCCATCGCTTCTAAAAGTCCATTCTAATGGCAAAAAGTCGACTTCGGTCACATCTAAAGTCCGCTCTGACGGTGTAACACCCCGTCCACCAAAGCCGCACCGCCCAGCCCTTCCGTAGGGGCGGGCACACGTACACATAGCACCATGCTTACACTTTCGTCCTCGCTTCGTGTAAAAGGGTTAACCTGAGGGTGGTATGGCTGGTGGACAAAGGCTTATAAGTTGGCTCCACCCTTGCTCAACTGGCAATGTGGTACTAAACATGCGCAACTGCGCTCATGGGCCACTCATGGGCCATCCAAATTGGGCCGGGTCACCCCCCTCAAAGAACCCGACGTCCTCGTCGGTCCAACTCACCCGTCCAGTGCCGACCCATACGCCATGCCGTGTGCCCCATCCCAGGCCCACACGCGCATGCATATGTCCGCACACTGACCCGAGCAGATGTCCAGGAACCTTCCCTCTTAGCGCACGACCGTACGTCCCATCTCAAGCCCACACGCGCCATGCACCCTATGTTAGCACACTGACCCGTATGCGCAACCGCGAGGGTCGGCTCTAATACCATTGGTAACACCCCGTCCACCAAAGTTGCACCGCCCAGCCCTTCCGTAGGGGCGAGCACACGTACACATAGCACCATACTTACACTTTCGTCCTCGCTTCGTGTAAAAGGGTTAACCCGAGGGTGCTATGGCTGGTGGACAAAGGCTTATAAGTTGGCTCCACCCTTGCTCAACTGGCAATGTGGTACTAAACATGCGCAGCTGCGCTCATGGGCCACTCATGGGCCATCCAAATTGGGTTGGGTGTGACAGACGGCACGACTACTTCTCAAGTTCAATATTACTACTCGAACACGGCTCAGGTAGTCTCTACTACTATAAAGATTGACGGCTCAATGTCAAATTACTACTCGAAAACAACTTCAGTATGCTCCGCTAGCTCCCCAGCTCAGGGGCTCAACTACAATCACTACTTGACATGGCTCGTACAACTTACTTGGCACATAATCTCGGGGGCTGAACACTGCAAGAGTACTTGGATGATGTCTTTCGCAAACTCTGAAGACCCTTGGATTAATTATATATAATCACTTCAAGGCTCGGGGACTGCTATACTACACCCATCATTCAATTTTTTCAAGATAGAAGATGCATAATCAAGATTGACCCTCAGCTAGAGTCTAAGACTCAACCGAAGGCTCGGTGGCTACTCCATATGGAGTGCAATTTCGCGATTGCACTTCTATACAATCTCGACTTCAAGACAGATGAGATGGATAACCTTCCAGCCTCATGCAGTTCAAGTACTACTGAAGACTTCTCCAAGCGGTACTCGAGGATGCTAGAACTATTGGAATTTGCTTTAAGATTACTCGAACTACTAGTCTCGACTACAAAGTGCTACGGGGCTTGTCGGGCATACACCCCGGGTATCTATACATGGAAGAATACAAACTCATACCATAAATCTATGTAATTCTACTTGGACTCGTACTTTGTAATCCTAATAGGACTCCTACCTTGTAACCGACTAGAAACCTGCCCCCTAGACTATATAAAGGAGGGCCGGGTACGTAGGAAGAGAACAAACAACCCCATAACCAACACAACACCCAAGCGTAGGGCGCCACATATGATACTCCAAACATGATGTAAGGTTCGCTACTCTGGCGACCCGAACCTGTATAAATGTATCTCGTGTCCTTGCCTTTACCTTCGGGTTCCAGGTCTCGTGATCCTCCACCGCACAATCTACTATCTCGGGTACCCCCTTGGTAGGTTTCACGGGTTAAAACACCGACAAGAAGGCCATCCAATTGCCTATCTCAGCAAAGCACTAGGACCAAAAGCACAAGCTCTATCAACTTATGACAAAGAGTGTTTGGCCATGCTTCTAACTGTTAGCAAATGGAAGAGCTAACATAGTGTCTGGCCATCCTTCAGCACTAGGAGTTCACCATAGTTATAGATCACAGGAGCCTAACACATCTGGATGAGCAAAAGCTCACACAAGGCCTCCAGCACAAGGCATTCATTAAGTTGCTGGATTGCAGTACAATATCTAGTACAGGAAAGGACAAGATAATAGGGTTGTCGATGCACTTTCGTGGCAGCAACCAACCGCTGAAGATGAGATGCTAGATATTTCAACAGTGGTCCCGAAATGGCTAGAGAGTAGAGATAGTGGCCGAGGATTTTTTTTATTTTTTATCCCTTTTTAAACTAAAATTTTAAAAATACCCACACCGAACTATATTTCCAAGAAGTATCTCTTTTGGTCGCGTCACATGAAGTGGCGCGACTATTGTACACAGTGGAATTGGAAAAGTCGCATCTACGTGGGAGACTGAGTCATGCCACTGGAGTGACCGGATCGATCTCCACCCTAAACTGGGAGTTCCAGGTCTCATTTAACCATGTTTCATCATTCTTTTAATTATCAAATGAGTTCCTAAATTTGTGAAATTCGAGATGTATGATTTATAGAGTGCATATGTTCCATTTTAACTATGTGCACTCGAAATCATGGTGTATAAAATGAGAGATCTAATTTTGAAATAGCCTAAGTGTTATTAGATCAACACATGAAAATTGCCTAGTCTGAAAATAGAGTCAACTAATCAACTTCGGGCATACATTTTGAGAAATTTTACACTAAGACCTTAAATACTTTTCGGCTACAAGTGAATTTGGATGTTCATAGGAAAGTTTGGACAAGTTGTTGGTCAAATATAACAAAGAATGCATAGTTTAAGGGAGGTTTAAAGTTGGAAAGTTGTGTTGTTTTATACTTAGCTGATAAACTTAGAAAACAACACAACTTTCTAACTTTAAGACTGCCTTAAACTATGAATTCTATTTGACCAACAACTTGTCCAAAATTTCTTATAAACATCAAATTCACTTGTAACCCAAAAGTATTTAGGGTCTTAGTGTAAAATTTCTCAAAAAGTATGCCCAAAGTTGACTAGTTGACTCTATTTTCTTACTTGGCAATTTTCATGTGTTGATCTAATAACACTTAGGCTATTTCAAAATTAGATTTCTCATTTTATACACCATGGTTTCGAGTGCACATAATTAAAATGGAACGTGTGCACTCTATAGATCATACATCTCGAGTTTCACAAATTTAGGAGCTTATTTGATAATTAAAAGGAATGACGAAACATGGTTAAATGAGCCTTGGAACTCCCAGTCCAGGGTGGAGATCGATCTGGTCACGCCACTATGCGTGGCGTGACTCCTTCGTGAGTCACGCCAGGCCGTGTGGTGTGACTCAGTCTGCCATATAAGATGCGACTTTTTCCCATTCCACTGTGTACTTAGAGTGGCGCGACTCAACTATTAGTTGCGCCACTTCATGCGGCATGGCGCGACCAAAAGGGCTACTTCTTGGAAATATAGTTCGGTGTTAAAATTTTAGTTTAAAAAGGGTTAAAAATAAAAAAAATCTGGCCGAGGGCTACCAGCAACAGCAAGATCCTCAAGCTAAAGCACTACTTACTGAATTAAGTCTCACAGGAGCAAATGACAAAGGATACACACTTGACGGATGTATCATTAAGCACAAAGGGTGCATTTGTCTGGGAAATCATATGGAAGCTCATCAAGCGAACCGGTGTCCATAGCGGCATCACTGCAACATATCACAAGATCAAGCAACTGTTTGCTCGGGCGGGTATGAAAGATGATATTAACAGATACATACAAAACTGTGAGGTATGTTTACAAGCTATGTCTGAGCACAATAGAACACCATGATTACTTCGACCTTTACCTATACCACCAACTGCATGGCATACAATAAGCATAGACTTTATAGAAGCGTTGCCCAAATTAAATCAGTATGACACAATGTTGGTAGTTATTGACAAATTCTCCAAATATGGACACTTCTTAGGTCTGTCACATCCATACACTGCAGCCTCAGTAGCCAAAATGTTCATGGACAACATCTATAAACTTTATGGCATGCCACAGTTTATCATATCTGATAGAGACAAAGTATATACAAACAATTTGAGCTCTAGTTATCACCCACAAACAGATGGGCAGAAAAAAAGGCTTAATCAATGCCTAGAAACTTATTTGAGGTGTATGATTCATGTTTGTCCCAACCAGTGGGCTTCATGGTTGTCCTTGGCAGCGTTTTGTTACAATACAACCTATCATTCTGCTATTGGAAAGTCACCATTTGAAGTCCTCTATGGCTATGCTCCAAAGCACTTTGGAATCTCTGCTCATTCTCAGGTGGCAGAATTAGAAGAGTGGCTGCAAGACAGAGAAGCTATGAACAAGGTGATACATCACAACCTCCGGAGAGCACAAGATAAGATGAAAATGCAAGCTGACAATAGCAGAATGGAGAGGAATTTTGAAGGAGACTGGGTTTATCTGAAATTGCAAGCTTATGTGCAGCAATCAGTGGCTAGGAGATCAACCAGAAATTGGGTTACAAATATTTTGGACAGAGGGTGTACTTTCAACTTAAGAAGGTACTCCCTCGGTCCCAAAATAAATGTCACTAGAAAACCGTGTTCTACTCACAAGCACGGATTCCGAACGACTCTTATTTTAGGACAGAGGGTGTACTTTCCACCAGCAATTGAAGCAAGTCCTGATGCTGACATATCCTTCATCCACTTGTCTAGCAGTAATAGTTCATTACCTGTGAGGCCTATTCAAGTGGTATCTAGCAAACTCTGTAAGCTGGGAAATGGAACTACACTACTGGCGCAAGTGCAGTGGTCAAATCCGAATGTATTACAGCATCGATACCCCAACTGCATCAAGACTATCAGCGGCTGAAAAGGAGAAGAACAGCAACTCGAGGACGAGTTGTTACTTAACACGAGGGGAATGTCACGATGCGTATGGGCCTATGGCCGTGTAATAGATTCCAGTGGGCCAGCGTGCCGTCTCTGGTTTTGTCAGCCCATGTATGAGGCGCTCCGAGGCGGCGCCGCCGTCCTCACTACCGTGAGCGACGCCGGCTATCCGTCTCCCTACCGTGGCAACCTCCTTGGTTCATCACAGATTCTTGCCTAAACAACACAATCAGTGTGGAACACTGCAAATTCAAGATTTATTCTTTTGTTCATGGTAAGGAATCGGATGCTCGTTGGCCTAAGAGGGGGAGGGGGTGAATTAGGCAACTTAAAAACTTAACCTATGGCTTCACTAATTTTACACAAAGATAAACTAAGCATACTATCTAGATATGCAACTAAGGTTGTTCTAGTGTGAAACTTCCATCCCAAAACAAGGTTTGCAACCTATAGCCATTCCCAGCATGATATTACTCTAGGAAAGTAAAGGCAAGCAAAGATTGCAATAGAGTAAATGCGGAAACGTAAAGGGGTGAGAGGAAGCAAACTCTTGACACGTGATTTATCTCGTGGTATCGGTAGGCACTAAGCCACCCCTAGTCCACGTTGTTGAAGCACTCACACAAGAGTATTGCTTCCCGGTCACCAAGTCTCTCCCCGGGAGCACCACTTGACTTGCCACAAAGGCTAGCCACTTAGGCACTTGCCAAGCTCCCTTGGTCACCTTGATGCCGCCTCCACTAAGGAGCTTCTCCACCAAGGAAGGGGGTCTCCACGTCCCCCGCACAAAGTGTCCTCGCCACTCCACACCAAGCCGGAGGGTCGATGACGATTGCCGGTGAGCCACTTAGGCCCCAAGGCTTTCGGCGAACCTTTTACACAACCTTGCACTCACTCAGCTCTAAGCTAAGCCTAGCACTAAGCACATACACAAAGCATATGCAAGTCTAAGGATGAGCAATTAAGCACTTGGATGGATTGGATATGATCTTCTAGGTGTCTTGAACTCCTCTGCACTTTCACACAATCCAGCTACCTCAAATGAGTGAGTGGAGGGGGTATAAATAGCCCAAGGCATCAAACTAGCCGTTGGCTAAAAGCTGCTGAAAAAGGTAGCGTCGGAGGGACCGAGGCTAAGCTTTTCCAGGGCGTCGGTTCATCCGGTGCCCCTCACACGTCACATAGCCGTTGAGAACCTCTGACACAACTGCTCCGACGATTGCACCGACGCTTGCTATATTGATACCGTCGGTTCATCCGACGGTGTCTTTTCTTTTCATTTCTTGCTCGGTTTTGACCCTTGATTTTCTCATTTCGGCATGTGGTTTTCTTGCATCCTTGGGACCTAGAAGTGTCTACAAAGACATGCTAAAAGAATATGGTTAGTCCCAATGATCATGTTGTCATGAATCACCAAAATCAGACTCGAACTAATGGCATAGGAGGCCATGTTCACTACAATCTCCCCTTTTTGGTGATTTATGACAACACAACCAAAGCAAGCATAATTTTGCAAAAATTGACAGAATTAGAACCACTTACACTTGCTTGGATGTTTACCATCATCCAAACTCCCCCTAGATCAACCTTCCCCTTTTGATCTTCTCTTCCTATATTCACATTCTCCCCCTTTGGTCAAATATCCTTGAAACCACTAGCTTGCTTTGGTCTCACATTCTCCCCCTTTGGAATAAAATCTCCAAAAAGTCCAAAACAAAAGGGCTCCAAGGAAACTAGCAAGCCCTAGCAAACATAGCTCAAAGAGAAATGTTAAATACAAGGGAGAAAGCCGCATGAACCATGATCCATATGTATGATATCAATGAAGATACCATATGTAAAATGACTAAGGTGGATCACAAGCTCATGAGACTAGCATGATACAAACTAAGCTCCCCCTAAGTGTGTGCACAAAAAGATAGTGTGAAGACAAGTGCACAACTACAAACTTGTAAGACAAGGAAGCTTAGAGCATATCATGCAAGGAGGTAGCTTAAAGGACAAGAGATAAGCCATATGGGTTCTTGTTACATTACCACTTGTAGATATCACTTGTAGTCTTTGATCATTGCATACCTCCGGGGGATGATCCTCTCTACCTTGTTGGCACCACATTGAGATGAGCCACTTGGAAATGATATCACTAGGTGACACCACTTGAAAGAAGCTTGCATAGAAGACACTTGGGTACCACAAGGATTAGGAATGTATGAGTACATTGCCTTTGAACTTATATAAACATAAGCTCGCAAGGACATGACTCAATAGCATGAAGCTCATATTGCTATATTCACTCTTTTAGAGATGTTAGATCACATTGAGAGTGAAATAGCATTCTCTTAGAATGAATTACCGCACTGGAATGTGTCGCTAAGGGACTACATAAGATAAGCTTGAAACAATGTTAGTCCCATAACCAAACCATAGGATGTGCTCCCCCTAAATGTGTGCATTTAGTGTTTGAATCACCAACCAAATGTATGCACATTGTTTATGACAACAAAAGGGAAGCTAACCCTATAGCTTGCTCATGATGCAAAAAGATATATATGAAAACATGCACCAAAAAAGAACAAGTGTAGCCTTCCCCCACACTAATCAAACCATGTAGGTTGCTCATGGGTTAGCACATGACACAAGCAACCTACCATATGTAAACATTGCAACAAATGCAACCTAAACAAGGCAATGGAGCTACAATGATACAAGAGATAGGTACTAGTTTCCATTACCTCAACCGGGGAACTTAGGCAAAACATGTCCAACTTGCAAGCTTGGCTTCTAGGCTTGAATCTTCTCATCTTCTTTGTGCCAAGCCTCCCAAGCCCCCGCCCTTATGGCCTTCAAGTGGCCTTTGGAACCCAAACCATTTGAGGCCCCTTCATGTTGATGATGACTTCCTTGGGCACCCAAATGGGTTGGTTCCAACCCCGCTCCTCCTTCATCTTCCCAACCTTGTGTGCAACCACCTTGCCATATGCCTTCTTCTTGATGACGTAGGTGTTGCTCTTGGTCTTGTTCTTGCGGTTGGGCTTGGTGTAGATGAGGGAGCTCTTGATGGTGGGCTTCAACTTCTTCTTCTCGCCCTTGTCCATATTCTTGACAAATTGAGGGCATTTGTAGAACTTGTGCCCTTCTCCATGACACTTGTAGCAAGTCACGGTTGCACCCTTCTCAAGCTTCCTCACCATGGGATCACGGTTATCTTGAGAAGGTTGGACTTTGCTCTTCATGTCTTGAAAGATGTCCACTTGTTCCTCATCGTTCTTGCCCTTGCCCATCAAGCTTGCCAACCTCTCTCGGAGCCATTTTACTTCTTGCTTGAGCTCATCATTTTTCTTGCCTATGAGACAATCACATTTTTCTACAACAACATTCTCATTGCAAGATGGTGAGCAAGATTCATCAATTAAATCAATGCAAGAAGTTGAGGCATCTACCTTGGAGATAGGAATTGCATAAGGGATAGATGATTCATCATGCTCAAAGGAATTACTTGTTTTAGTCTCATTGCTCTCAAGATTAGATTTTAGCTCATCACACTCCTTGCTAAGCAATTTGAATTTGCACAACAAACTTTCATAATTTGTAGCAAGGGTTGCACTAAGATCATTGAGAGCATTGAGTTCTTTAATTTCATTAGCTTGTTTCTCAAGCATTCCTTTTTGCTCATGGACTAGCTCAAGAGAGGTGGTGTCGGATTTGTCATCACTTACATTGCTTTCCATACCTTTGGCCACAAGGCACATGTGTAGTGATGATGAAGGACCTTGCATGAAGCGGGTGGTGAAGTTCTTTCTTGATTCATCACTTGAGCTAGAAGTAGTTGATTCTCCACCACTTGTCCACTCACGGACGGCGATAGTTGCTTTTTGCCTTGGTCTCCTCTCCTTGACCACCTTCTTCTTGGGCTTGTGCTCGATCTTGTTGAACTTGATGTGTTGATGATGACGCCCTTCTCTCAAGTGGACGTTGTAGCCGTACATGTTGACTTTCTTCACATACTTGAAGATCTTTTTCACGTACTCGGCCACCATGGATTCAACCTCTTCATCACTTGAGGAATCTCCATCGTCACAATCATCACCATCATCCTCGCTTGATCTTCCATGAGTAGCCATCCTACTCAAAATCTTCTCTTGTTGACTTGAAAGAGCATGGCTTGTAGTTGGAGAGGATGGTTCTTGGGGCTTTTCTTGGGGCGCCTTCTTTGACTTGGGCACTAGTTGAAGCTCATGTGCCATGATCTTGCTCAAGATATGAGATGGCTTCAAATCTTCGAGCTTCTTCTCGTAGATGATTGCCTTCACCAAGTCATAATCGGGCTTCCGGAGACTTTGAAGGATCTTGCGGTTGATGTTCAAGTCCGAGATGTCCTTCACACCTAAAGCATTGATCTCATTGACAAGCACATTTAGGTGTGAGTACATAGATTCGGAATTTTCATTTGCAAGTTGCTTAAAGCTATTGAATTCCTCAAGGAGACAACCGTAGTGTTCATTAGCAACTTCTTTTGAACCCTCATTTTGCTCATTGATGGTTTTCCATAGCTCATGGGCATTTTCACAAGTAAAAACTCTATTGAAAACGCCTACATCTAGTGAGGACAAAATGATACTCTTAGCAATTACATCAAATTGCTTTTCCTTCTTAGTACCATTTTTCATGCCCTCATCGGTGACTCTCCAAACATCAAGGTCCTTTGCTTAGAGATAGGCCTCCATGAGAACCTTCCACCGAGGGTATCCTGTGCCATCGAAATGTGGAGCCAAACCTAAAGTATCCACCCCTTTCATACCTCTATAGAGCAACTCACTATGCGGTGAAGCCTAACCGTTCCAATGAGCCGGTTTTCACAATTTACCAATCGAATTGGTGTTTCCTTGTGAAGGAAGTGAGTCCCGACTCTGATACCACTTGTAAGGAATCGGATGCTCGTTAGCCTAAGAGGGGGACGGGGTGAATTAGGCAACTCAAAACCTTAACCTACGGCTTCACTACTTTTACACAAAGATAAACTAGAACATATGTTGACATAAAATCAGCACCTCACGCCAAGCACACAGCAAGCCGAATTAGCTGGCTTAACACACGTGGCCCGAGCGCAGAATCCGGAAGCGTGCCAGTCAATTTTCCCTGAAACTGACAAAGGATGGAAAAAGGTTAGATAAAACCTGGGACTTGCCGGGTGGTACCAGACAGTTCCGTATTTACGGCTATAAAGCCAATCGGAACGACATATAGCTATAACAAGTTATCTGTCAGCAATTCATACACCATTCGGGAACTGATAAAACATATAAACAAGACATAGCCGAATGTATAACGTAAGCATGATGAAAATCGGTCTTTATTTAAACAACATTGCGTCATGTCACCATGACCGATTATCAAAGGTAAATCATAATAAAATAAATAAAAGCAAAGCATAATCATGAATTTGCAATAAACAAGCATGCATAGATCAAAAGTACTATTCTACCGCATGTCTAGGTACTTTCAAACCCGTCGGGCATGGCACCAAACACATTAATCCACCGCATGATACAACTTGCTTAAAATCATGCCACCAACCAAGAGTAGATTAATGCACCGCATGATACAATCTAAACGTGGAAGGCTAAAAGCATACATTATTTAAAGCAAGCTCATGAACATGTTTCACTCGTGATGGGATTGCCGAATACAGCTGTACAGCCGATCCAGGTTCCGCGGAGAAGGAACAAACTATGCTAGATTAACAAGCTTGAACCCGCAACACGTGACAATCTAGATTGATTCGAATTCGGCTATTAGAGAACACGTGACCCGTTCGCCACGTCGAGCCAAAGATTTGAGCGTGCAACACGTGGATCACAAACAAGATAGAGCCGAATCTAGTCAATCTAAATTGGGCAATAAGAGAGTTAAATGAATTAAACGTAAGAGCAAAATTCAAAGCAACACATGGTAACTTGATGAATCTATTAGATCTTGCCAAATCTAATAGAGCCGATAACTAGCTCCAAGCTAGATCTTAGCCTACCCCATGACTCATGATCCAACAAGAAAGCCTTCTTGAACCAAGCTTAAATCCACCACATGATACTAAGCATGGTAACAAGACTACTTGCATCACGGTCTAAATCCACTGCATGATACTAGACATGATACAAGGTTGCCGGTACTTACGGAGGTTGACGGATCGATGGCTCCTCTCGAAGAACTCGACGACTCGACTAAAAGGACTCGAAAGTTGGCACGGGGCTGGTTTGTTGTGAAATTGTTCGATCCCTATTACAAACACTAAGGGTTTATATTTATACCCTGGCTCTAACAGGACTCCTAGTCGACCACGATTACAACATTTATTGCCTAAAATTAATATCATGGCGTCATGTCCGTCTCGTACCCGTCATCAATTCATCCCTTCTTTATATTCAATCCACGTCATCACACATTCCCGAATGCTTTCCTCTTTCAACCGTGGAACAGCTCTTTTGCTGAATAATGACGTACTCCCGACCGCAGACGCCTCTACCGAATGCTTTGAGGAAAACCTTCTGTCGAATGGCGCTCTTCTACCAAACTCGGCCCACAGGTCAGTTTCTTCCCTGTACCAATTTTTGGTGTTAACATATGCCCCTTAAATTACGGGATAAAAGGTGATTTTATTCCGGAATTGACCATAAATGCTCAACGTCTTCAAGCCGAATCCGTTCAACACCCGTTCTTTCCTCCTTCAAACCGTTGGAGCTTTCGCCCAGATCCAAACCCTAGTTCATCAACTTTTCAAGCTTCAATCCTCAAATGGCGAACCAAGACCAAGCTCTTCAGGTAAATCTTATCCTCCTTAGGCTCATTCGGTATTACTTTTCTGTAATCTCATCTTAAATATTTCTTTTACCCTCTCCTGTTCTTGATAGGCTCTAGCTGCTGAAATCTTGATTCCTGTCGAGGATCAATCAACATCTTATTTCCTCGGGCCCGTAGGAATCTCCGACCCTTCTGAGTTCATTGCAGCAAAATCCCAGAGGATTCCCTTCAAGACATCACTGTCGAAACCCCATGAGTGGCAGGACGCTTTCAAGAACTGCCCCCTGCCCCCAATTGCAGGCTGGAGGAACTGGTACAAGAGGATGCTTGATGATGACAGCCCCAAGACAAACAATTGGGACAGCCTTCGCATTGCTCATTGTTTAGAATTGTCTCTAGCCGAAACACCAAAAAATGAGAGCCTCTTAATTGCAGCTTCCCACTTTTGGTCTAACTGCGCAAACGCCTTCCTTTTCGGCCATGGGCCAATGTCCCCCACTTTGGCCGATGTGTACATGATAACTGGCCTGAGAGTCACAGGAACTGTGTATCCACACAAGTACAGGGTCTCCTCCAAGAAAACTGGAGTGAAAACAAGAGTTGGATACAAGAGATACATCCAAAACTACATGTCTGATGTCCCCCTGACTGATGTTGAATACAGAGCTTTCCTGAACATGTGGTTATGCAGATTTATCTTTTGTGGCAAAGCCAATGAGCCAACCCTGAACCATATTGTGATGGCCGAAGACCTGGCTGCTGGTACCTCTATTCCCCTTGGGAAGTACTTTCTAGCAAGTGTCTACCATATGCTTCATCAGACCACCTATCTGATGCACACCAGCCAAAAGATTCCCTGTGTTAATGGCCCTTGGTGGTTTGTTCAGATGTGGCTGCAATTATATATGCACCAGATTGTTGCCATTGACCTCAACAATCGGCACTTCCCTTCAACCAACTACAAGGAAGGAGAAACCCAGAGCACCAAAGGCTGCCAAACCTATGGAGAAGCTGCTTCCACTATGTCCATCAACAAAGGCATTGGCCAACTATTTGAGCTCTTCTTCAGAGGTTTTGCCAACCCTCTTTGGTTTCCATATCTGGACAATGACAACTTGACTCTTCCTTGTGAGTTTAGTTTTGAAACTGGATGCAACGATGTACATTCTATAGCAATCTTCAATGCCTTCATTCATCCATGTATCCTGCCAGCAGAATTCTGTGGAGGAAGACTGGTTCAGAGTACTTTCGAGTACTACCAGCCAAACATGATGGACAGGCAATTAGGATGTGGCCAAGTGCCCCCAAGGCTATTCCTCCATGAATTCCTCAAGCCTAGAGAGGATATCAAGGAATCCATGCAAGCAAGAAGGATTTTTGAGTATAAGTGCAGCACAACCTTTTATGCACCCAAGCCCTTTGTGCCAATAAAACTTGCTCATCCTTCTTTCATTCCTTGGTGGCAAGAATTTCATGATCATATCTTTAATGTGCTAGTACATCCTCTCTGTCCTGAACTAATGCCTGAGTTTCAACCAACTTCAGATGTAATATGTTCATATCCCTTTCTTACATCTATTTTCAATCATACTTCTCTGTACTTATCATGATTCTGCCATTTTCTGCAGGATATAGTACCTGCCCCACTTGCCAGGACAATCCCCTAAAATATCGAAGGCCCAAACTCTGCCTTGGGATGTCGATCTCCTACTCTGGCTCAACTGATGGCTAAATATGCCACGCTAGATCCAGTTCTCATCAGGCCAGCCTCTGATAAAAGGAAAGCTCCATCTCTGATTGCTTCTCCAGCTGTTAAGAAGAAAAGAACAAGCAAAAAGCTACTTATTCACGTCAGAACCTTCCCTTTCTAAACGTAATGCCATTTTTCATTCTGATCATCTTTATCTTTGCATGATTCCAGACCAGAACTCAACAACCATTGGTTTCACCATCTTATTCTTTAATCATTTTTGTATTGGCACTTATCCCCTACTTATTAGTTGCAGAAGAAACTTTGGTCAGCCAATCTGTGGGGAGTTCTTCTCCTCAGCATGATTCAAATCCAGCCTCACCAAGGATCCAACCATCTTCTCCTCAACCAGAAGCCTCAGCCTCACCAAGGACTCATCCAGCTTCTCCTCAACCAGATATCCAAGAGCCTTTCCTTGAGCCTGAAAAACTTCCTTCCCCCATTCGGGAAGCCAGAAATGATGTAAGCATGAACATTCATCCTTCTATTTTCATTCAATAGATCACTACTAATTCGGCAAGAACCTCTTTTCAGGAGGAAACTGTGTCATCACCAAGTTATTTCTTTGCTGTGGATGACTTGGGTGCCGAAAAAGGAGATGAAGCATCTTCTAGCCAGGCTTTATCAGAGGAAAATCGAGCAAAGCTGAAGGAAATCTTCTCCCTGCTGCAAAGGGATGTTCAAGACCAAGTCAGGGATGCTGATCTTCTAAGAGAAGCACTTGAATTTATCGATCAAGATCTTCCTGCTGATATCAAGGCTTCCCTAGAACCTGTTTCCAAACTGGATAATCACTTCGTAGCAGTAAAACAGGCTTTGAAAAACCTATCCTTCAAACTAGCTCTGGAACAAAGGTAAGCTGCAACCAAGCAATCTGTGAAAGATTTGCATGCCCAAATGCAGAACCATAAGGAATTGCTAACCAAATTGCAGCGTGCACTCAAGCTGAAGAAAGCCAGAAAAGCTACATTAGAGGCCGAGCTGGGAACCCTGGCAACTGAGATCGAGGTTGATGAAAAGAGGATGGCTGAACTTCCTGAATCAATGGAGAAAATACGGAAGGAAGCTTTAGTAGCCATGAATGTAGGAAAGCAGCTCAAGACAAAGCTCTCTGCTCTGTCTAAAACCCAAGAAGTTGATCAAAGATTACTGGAAATATCAACAAGATGATATCAGATGCCTCCAATGTAATCTCAAAATACTTGGGTGTATAATTGTAACAAACAATTTGTAGTTGAATGCCTCATCAGCTCTGTAGTTTTGCTCCCCATTAGTCTTTATTTTCCATATTTGTCTTGCCTTATTTTGACGAGCAGTTTCTGGATGATTCATTTGGCAATTCTGACCATAACAGTGTCAAATCCGAAAAACAAACCGACCGTAACACAGCCGAATCTTGACCAGTCAAACCGAATGTGACTCAGCATGAATCCCAAACGACTCAGCGATCGTTCGGTCGAAGGAGTCTCTCCACCTCCCAAATTTCTTGGGATATGCGCCACGATCTCTTCGCCAGTCCCATAAATAAGAACCTCGGGTGCCCCTAGCCTTTTACCAAATCCTCTGCCTTCCAAGCCTTTGCCAACCCAAGCTCTCTGTTTCCAGTACTAGTACTCCCAGGAACTCCATGGCAAACAGCAGCAACAGGCGTCCGGCCAACGACGAGGCCGAAGGGAGCCGTGCCGGTGCTCGTCGAAGGTGGTGATCGTTGGCTTCTTCACAACCCTTTTTTAGATCATCTTTCATCCCTGACGACCTTCTTTGTGTTTTCAGGCTCATCCGGTGGAATCCTGCCCCTGCTCCAGCTACAACTCCGGCCATGGCGAGCGATTCCTCGGGATCGTCTAGCCGTTCCCACTCCTCCAGCTCGCGCTATACCGATCGCGCCGCCCGCAGATTCAAGGAGGAACGTGACGCAACCCGGCATGAGTTGGATATCATCTCCAAACAGGCCCGGATTGCCGAGCTCGAGTGGGAGCATCAACGCAAACAGCTGCTCGAGGCCATCACCGGTGAGTCCTGCAATTCGCCCAGTTTTAATTTAATCTTGAACTAACTGCCATTGCTCCGTGACCTCCGCAGATCGTGATGCCGAGCTCAATCAGCTGAAGGCACTGGTTGAGAAGCTGGCGAACAAGGTGAACGCTCCCGGACACACACCGGAAGCTCGCATTGGCGCGGTGGAAGGCCGCGTCGATGTGGTGGCCCTTCATGGCGTCCGCCTGGGCACTACCTTAGGCTTGGCCGCCATGTCGACGCACACCGGCGTCGACTACTCTACGCGACCGCGCGGCTTATACGGTGGCGCGCCGGATGACATCAACAACATCGAGGCCACTATAGAGCGCCTCGATGGCCACGACGTTGCCATTGCCGACTCCGTCCACCCCCAGTCTGTTCTGAACAGGCTGTTTGATTAGTTTGTACTAGGGGTTATGGAACTTCGGCAATAAAAATGAAATTTTATCTTTTGTATTCGTCTTGTGATGACTTCTTTAATTTTTGCATACGAAGCTTCACTGTTTTTAACGCATTCGGGAAACTTTCCCCTAGCCGAATACGCACAAACTCTTGATCCTTGGCGTAGAATTTGCAGAAAATCCTCATTCGGGAACCATGAACACTTTTTCGATGAAAAAACCCTTCGCGTCCAAGGAAAAACCCCGTCGTTTGGTATTCTCATCAATACATGCCAGCCATTCATCACTCCCGATGCACTTCCACTGCTAATAAAATAGCCTCTGTGGTGCTCTGCAAATCCATTCGCACACACTTCCATCATTTCACTCCCTCTCGTCCTCCTCTTCCAGAAAAAACCCCCAAGGCCATGACGGACAAGGGGAAAAAGCCACTCGAGAAGAATAGCTTCCCATCAAAGAAGCGAACCATCCGAGAGTAATCTTCTCTTCTCATCCCTTTCTCTTCATTTTGATTGTAATCTCGTTATTCATCTTTCTTTGATTTCAGCCTCGATCTGCTACCGGAGGACATCTTTGGTACTGAAGAAATCCCTAAGTACATCCTCTCTGATTCCTCAACTAAAGAAGAAAATGCCACGCACGAGCAGAAGACCAACCATCAGCTACGCCGTCGCATTCGGCATCTAGAACATGATCTGCGGGACATCACCGCCCGTTGCAGTGCCGAACGCGAACACCGCATGAACTTGGAGGCGGTGATAGGCGGTGAGATCTTCATCCCTGTTTGAATCTCATGTTCAAGTTCATATCCCATGTTTGATGATAATTTGTTCTTCTTCTTCAGATGCATCCGACAGATACAACAACCTGAAGGCTGCCTGGGACAGTTTGATGGAAGCTACAGAACACGCTAGCCCCCAAGGCTTCCGCGTTGCCATCACGGTGGTCTTGGAGTGGCTGAAGAGGGACGAGCTCAAGAGGAAAAGCGCTGAACCAAAGAAATGAAGCTACTTTCGCTTCTTCCTCCAGGCACTCTGCTTCCTGTAGGCCTTCAATTGTAATCTTAGGCAGCTGTGTTGTTAACAGAAAAATTTGCAAGAACGTTTGTAATGCAAAATATTTCGTGCTAAGGGCAATGCACTTTAGTATTGGTCATTTTCCATTTGTTAGGATTTTTTATCTGAAGGCGGCTTCTTCCTGAATGTCGGCTATCTCCGAATTTCTGACGCTTGTAACAGCAATCAACGATCAACTTCAATACTAGGATAATATTTCTTCAAATATCTCCCGTTTATAGCAGTAGTGAATTCTTCTCCTAGAAAAGTTTTAAAGATGTACGCATTTCCAGATGTACACCTAACCACCCGAAAAGGACCTTCCCAATTCAGGGACCACATGCCGAATGTACTGTACTTAGTTCCAATCGGCAATAACGCTTTCCAAACCAAATCTCCTTCTGCAAATTGCTTGACCTTTACCTTCTTGTTGTAGTACTTAGCAATTCGCATTTTGTTTTTCTCAATATTCTCCAAGGCCCTAAGACAAATCATATGCAAGTCTTCTAATTCGTCCATCATTAAGTCATTGTAATCCTTGGAGCTTAAATCCTTTTGCAATGCTACTCTCCTTGAATTTGATTGCATTTCCCATAGCAAGACAGCATGGTGCCCGTAAACCAACTCATAAGGAGATGTTTGTGTAGCTCCATGAGGAGCCATTCGGTAAGACCATAAGGCTTCATTGAGTACCGAATGCCACCTTTTCGGCTTCTGATCAATCTTCTTTTGTATAATCTTAATCATGATCTTGTTAGAAGCTTCTGCCTGACCATTATGTTGCGCATAATAAGGAGAAGAATTTAATAATTTGATCCCCATACTTTCAGCAAAATCTCTGAACTCTGAAGATGTAAACTAAGTTCCTTGATCGGTTGTAATTGTTTGAGGAATTCCAAATCAGTAAATGATATGCTCTTTGAAAAACTCAACCATATTTTCTGATGTCACTTTCTTCAATGGAATTGCCTCAACCCATTTAGTGAAATATTTGTTGCTAAAAGCACAAACTTATGCCCCTTGCTAGATGGAGGATTTATTTGGCTAATCAAGTCTATTCCCCATCCTTTGAATGGCCATGGCTTGATAATAGGATTTAAAGCTGATGCTAGAACTCTCTGAATATTTCCAAACTTTTGACAATTTTGACACCCTTTGTAGTATTCAAAGCAATCTTCCAACATTGTCGGCCAATAACATCCAGTCTTCCTAATGACCCACTTCATTCGGTAAGCCGACTGATGTGCTCCACACAGCCCATCATGCACTTCACTCATCATCCTCTTTGCTTCTTATTGACCCAAGCATTGTAGCAACACCCCATCCAATGATTTGTAATACAAACATCCATCAAGAAGAACAAACTTTATAGCTTTATACCTGAGCTTCCTAGAGACCTTTCAGGATGGATTCTCCAAATAATCAGTAATTTCTTTTCTCCAATCATCTTTTGCTAGATCACTCCCAAAAGAATATACATCGATGGCAAACACTTCTTGATTCTCCCTATAACCCGAAGCACTTTGAGCTAACATGTTTGCCTCTCCATTGTTTTCCCTAGGAATATGTTGCAGAATCACTAACTGAAAACTCTTCAGGATTTCCTTGCACTCCTCGTAGTAATTCCTCAGGATATCATTTCTACATTCATATTGGCCATTCAATTGTTTTATAACTAACTCTGAATCTCCAAAAATCTCAACTGAAATAGCCTTTGCCTCTTTCAAGTATTGAAGCCCTCTGAGCAATGCTTCATACTCAGGTTGTTTATTTGTGACAGTAGGTTTAATAGGAATAGCAAACTCAAACATTTCTCCCCTGGGTGAAATTAATAAAATTCCTACTCCACCATCTTTGCCACATGAAGATCCATCAATGAATAAAGCCCAAGGAGTAATCTCAATTAAATCAATTGATGAATCACGATGTTCAGTAATGAAATCAGCAATAATCTGTCCTTTAACAGCTTTTGCCGACTCAAACTTCAATTCAAACTCAGACAAAGCTAAAATCCATTTGCCAACCCTTCCATTCAAAATTGACATTGAAAACATGTGTTTAATTACATCAAATTTTGAATATATAATGCATTCGACATTCAACAAATAGTGCCGAAACTTTGTAAACGAGTAATAAACACACAAGCAAAGCTTCTCTGCAGCCGAATATCTTGTTTCAGGATCAAGCAATTTTCGGCTAAGGTATGCAACTACTCTTTCCTTTCCCTCAAATTCTTGTATGAGGGCCGATCCAATGGTTTGGGCATCGGCCGCCACGTACAACTTAAAATGCTTGTTCAATTGTGGCGATACCAACATGGGTGGTTCCTTCATGTATTCCTTGATTTCATTGAAAGCCTTCTGTTGTTCGTCACCCCATACAAACTTCTGATCCTTTTTTAGTCTCAACAGTGGAGCAAAAGGCAGCACCTTTTGTGACAAATTTGATATGAATCTTCTCATAAAATTGATCTTATCAAGCAATGACTGCAATTCCTTAAGATTGGTTGGAGTAACAACCTCATCAATAGCTTTCATGCTCTTTTTGCCAACTTCTATTCCTCCCTCATGCACCAAAAATCCCAGGAACTCTCCAGCTGAAACTCCAAAAGCACATTTGTTTGGGTTTATCTTAAGCCCATGCTTTCTAGTGCATTCTAGAGTTTTCCTCACATCATCCAAATGTGATTCATGATCCAATGACTTGATCACGACATCATCAATATATATCTCCACAATTTTGTCGATCAACTCGTGAGAAATATAATTCATGGCTCTTTGATAAGTTGCACCAGCATTTTTCAACCCAAATGTCATGACAATCCACTCAAACAAGCCTATATGTCCAAGACATATAAAGGTTGTCTTTGCTACATCCTCCACTACCATAAAAATCTTATTGTACCCTGCATTGCCATCCATGAAGCTAATAACTTTATATCTAGCAGCAGCATCAACCAACAAGTCAGCAACAGGAATTGGATATCCATCCATGGGTGTAGCGCTGTTTAGATCTCTAAAGACTATGCAAACCCTCATCTTTCCGTTTTTCTTGTAAACAAGAACAATATTAGAGATCCACTCCGCATATCTACATGGCCAAATGAAATTTGCTTCTATTAATCTCTCAACTTCTTTTTTCACGTCGGCCAATACTTCATCCTTGTAGATCTTTCGGGGAGGTTGCTTGTAAGGTTTATAACCAGGCTTGTTGAACTAGGAATCTCTGAATAATCCCAAGCGAAGCAATCTTTGTACTCCTTTAGTAGCTTAATCAACTTCTCCCTGAAATCTGAATCCAAGTTAGCACTGATAAATGTCGGCCTTGGCTTGTCACCATCTCCAATGTCTATTTCTTCCAGTTTGTCGGCCGAAATAAATCCACGTCCTAACTTCCCATCAGTTCCATCAATTGGATTCTCCATTAAAAATTACTATAAGAGCCGACTGCTTGAATCGGCTGTTGATCATTGCTGACTGGTTCAACAGGACCTTCACCCCAGTCCTTGCCTGAGAAGCAATCTATGCCTTAATAATCCCAGAAGGCTGGTTCCACGTTAGCCACGCTTACTGAATCATCTTCTTGGACAACTTCTACGTCATCATCCACTAATTGAACAAGCTGTTGATGCATAGTAGATGGAATGCAGCAGTTCGCATGGATCCAATCTCTTCCAAACAGCAAGCTATATGCCCTTTTGCCTTCAATGACAAAGAAGGTCGTAAGCAGAGTCTTAGACCCGATCATCAAACACATGCACACAGCCCTTGGTGTCTGAAGAATTTCCAGCAAAATCATTCAAAACTATGCTTGTTGGTGTCAAATCTCCAGGGCCCATGCCAAGCTTTCTGAATGTAGTGTACGGCATCATATTGACAACAGCTCCACCATCAACAAACATCTTGGTCAATGGCTTCCCATTGACATATCCTCTTAAGTACAGCGGTCTCATGTGCAATTCTTGGCTGGCTTATCAAAAGTAGCTTGCTCGGCCAACACTAACTGTGCCATCAGTCCAAATTGCTCGGCTTCATCCATGTCTGGCAATACTTCCTCCTACACAATTTGATTAGCTGGAGCCATGAATTCATTCGGCAGAAAGCATACCATGCATGCAGGAGCCGAACGACCAGATTCATCAGGTTTGTCTTTTGGGCGCCACACTTGTTTTCTCTTAATCCCTGCCTGCTTCAGTTCCTGATTCCTCAAGCGCTAAACCCTTCTCTTTTGGCTTCTCCTCAAACCAGGTGGGCACCACTGTCCTTTTTGCCAAACATACCCTTGATCTTCTTCCTCTTCATGATCAATCCACCTGTGATCAACATATCTTTTCTTCGGTTGATCATCAATCTTGTTTATTTTTAAACGCCGACCATCACTAGGATGCACCCTTCCAATTCTTTCATGGACGGATCGGCAATTGGCAATGTCTTGCCTGTATTCGGTATACTTGTCGCTGCATTCGGGGAAGTTATTTTGCGTGGGAAGCTTCAAACCCTCAGTCCAATAGTGTCTGAAGAAGGCACATCCCCAATGTGCACGCTCTTGCTCTCGCATATACTCTTCTTGTTCCTTCCTGCACATCTCTCCTTCATATTGAGAACCATGTGTGGTTCGAGGACCGGTGGATGGTCGCTTCCTTGTGTGATGAGTGATTGACAACGTTGTGTGGACTGATTGTTGGCTAAGTATTGCAGGTGCAGGTTGCGGCTTGACTCATGTTGGTGCAGGTGAAGAGCAAGCGCGAAAGGTCGTTGCCGGTGAGGCCTCCAGGTGTGGAGAAGACAAGTAGGCTTCGTTCGAGGGACCCGGTGGCCGGCGGGGGTCAAGTGCGGGCCGCATGGTGGCATGAACAAGCAAGATGAAGTCATGGTCGGTTTCTTGGTTGAGCCTCAAAACCAAGGTCGAGTCGGGACTACGAGGGAGCCAAGTCATGAGTGGAGATTGGCGGAGGCTACACCGAGTTCGCGGGGTTTCCGGTGGTTCACCAGAAAACCATTGGGTTCCTTGGTTGATCCACAAAGCCAAGACCGGAGAACCGAAGACGGAGCTGCAAAGAAGCGGCACTGGGACCGGTCGGCCCGACCGGTGAGGAGCACCCGGTCGACCGGTGTGCGACGACGCGAGTCCGAAATCTTCGAAGCGGAGGACACGCGTCGGGGTCGCATGGCTTGCGTCGAGGCTACGCAGGGTGCGGTCGCCGGGCATCCGTCCGATGGTGAAGACATCAAGAATTCCGAATCCGCCCTTAAGGGGCTTGTATCCCTAGTTAGTGGAGAAGGGGGTTTTAGACATTCGGTTGCCTCCATATAACCCAAGAGGTGAGAGGATGGCAGCCAACCCTTGGAACCCTAGCTCATTAGTTTTCCTATTTTCCACCTATTTTCCTTAGGTTTTCTCTAGGACTAGCAAGAGAGCTTCACGGAGAGATCTTGTAGAGAGGGATGGATGATCGGGCGGCTTGCTAGACCTTGTACGAACCTTTGTTTCATGTATAGATGATTCGGCGTGGTTCCTCAAGGTTTGGATGTGTTTTCCCCGGTTGTTCTTGGTGGTGATTTTCGGAGCCCTCTCTCGGTGATTTCTTTGGGTTGTTTTTGGGGCCTTTCTCTTGGGGATTTGATGGGGGAAATTTGTGGGAACCCTTCGTGGTTCTTTGGGCTGTGATTCCCCTCCCAAATCCGTGAGTAAAGGTGCTCGATTTTGGGGTTTCTTGAGTTCTTGGGTTGGAAGTGCTTTCGGCGGGATTTCTTCGATTCCTCCTTTTTGGACGAGTTTTTGTGGGATTAAACTTGGCTATGGACTCCTCATGAGGTGTTCTTGATATCCCCAAAGTCTTGTTCAAGTCTGTGGAGCGTTTCGGGAGATCGAGATTTGGATTTGGGGGAGTTGACCGCGGTGTCTTGTTCATCCCGAGTTGCCCGAGCTACACCGGTCGACCGGTGCTTTTGACCGGTCTGACCGGTGCGAGCCCTTGTGGGTTTTTACTCGGGTGAACGACTTGGTGTGTTCGTTGTTGTCCGTGTTGCTGCTGTTTCGAGTTTGGGTCCGTTTGGTGGTCGGTTGGCCTGTTTGGTGCCTTGGGGGCTTTTAGGCTGCCATCGGTCTGACCGGTGTGTCTCACCGGTCTGACCGGTGTAGAGCCACTTAGTGGAAGTTGCTCAGTTTCACCAGCAGGGACCGGTCTGACCGGTGGTGCTCACCGGTCCGGCCGTGTGGGTCTGTAGACTCGAGGCTTGGTTTTTCCGCTGCGTTTCTCGGGTCGGAAGGTGGTGTGTTGGTTCCTAGGTCCAGTGGCACTCCGGTGGCTACGTGGGCTTGACCAACCTTGGTAGTGAGTCGGAGACGTGTGTTGGAAGCCTGTGTTCATCTTGTTGGAGTTTCGATCTCCTTCGAGAAGAATTTTTATCGGCTCCCATTCACTCCCCCCTCTCTGGTTCGCCGTATCGGTCCTTCAAGTGGTATCAGAGCCGGTTCGGGTCTTTGTTGACTCTAACTAGTCTAAGATCCAAGGATGGCGTACCAGGAACGGGGTTCGGGTCCTCCACACTTCGATGGCAAGAACTACCAGATGTGGAGCAAGCGGATGGGTGCGTTCCTCCGCGGAAAGGGTCAGCTGCTTTGGGATGTCACGGTGGACACAGGGCTATGTCCGGCCGATGGATTTCCTTGCTCCGGGGTCGAGGGACGGATTCGACGCCAACAATAAGGCGGTCGATTACTTGTTTCGTGCTTTGTGTCGGCCGAGTTCGATCGGGTGCACACCGAGCACTTGGCTTGTAGGATTTGGGCGGTGTTGAAGGAGGCTCATGTTGGGAACGCCCGGTGTTCGAGGCACGGATGTATGCGACCTACGGAGAGAGTACGAGAACTTCACTCATCTCCCTGGTGAGTCCATCGATGCCTTGTTTCAGAGGTTCACGGTGGTGGTGAACAACATGAGGGCCAATGTGGACGTGCTCCCGTACGATGATCATGATAGAGCGGTCAAGCTCTTACACTCTTTGGATCGTACGATATGGGGCGGAAAGTTCGAGGCCATAGTCGAGTCGGAGAGGTATGATACTCTGACGGTGAACGAGCTGTTCTCGAAGCTCAAGTCGACTGAGGTGGATAGGGGCATGACTGCCAAGCTCGAGGGACCGACTGACTCCCATAGTCTTGCCCTCGTTGGTGGTTCCAAAGGAAAGACTAACTCTAACCCATCCACCAGGATGTTCTCGTTTTCCTCTTTGATGTCTATGCCAGATGAGGAGTTTGATGACCTTGGAGAGGACGAGCTAGCGCTGTTGACGAGGCGGTTCGAGAGGCTGCACGAGAACCGCGTGAACATGAGGAGGAACACGAGGACCTGCTTCCAGTGCGGCAAGACGGGACACTTCGTCGCCGACTGCCCGCAGAAGGCCGAGAACAAGGACAGCTACAAGCACAAGCCGAGGATGAACGATGGCAAGTACCGTTCGAGGCGCGACCACAAGAGCAAGCACAAGGACAAGTACAAGGACGAGCGACGATCGAGGAAGAAGGAGGGCCGAGGCAAGGCCCGAGCGATGGTTGGAGCGAGCGACGTCGACTCGGCCCGTGGACTCCACCTCGAGCTCAAGCGGCGGTGAAGACGAGGGAGATCGTCGCAAGAACAAGAAGTCGTCCAAGAACCCGAGCGGGGCCGAGCCGCTTCGCGAGAGATGGCTTCCGCACCATGGCGGCGAGCTCCCGGCGGCAAGAAGAGCACACGGAGCGACTCGGACTGCGAGTCCGACGACGAGGTGCGTGATGAACTTCCCTTCTTGCGCCAGGAGAATGAGAGGCTTGGCTCTTTGCTAGATAACCATGATGACATGCTTATAGAGGCCAAGAAAATGAGGAAAGAGCTTAGGGCTTCACTCGAGGATGCTAGGACTAGAGTGGGCCGAGCTAGAGACACGGGTGCTTGATAGCAAGCTTGAGATTGATTCCCTTAAGGCTAGCCCCGTTGTTTCGGATGAGAATGATTGTGTTGATTGCTCCATATTCCTTGCTGATCTTGCTTTGTTTAAGGAGAAGCATGCCTCCAAGTGTGAGGAACTAGATGTGCTTAGGGTTGAAGTGGGCGAGCTTAAGTCTAGACTGCTTTGCTAGGTGCTTGCACTTCTTGCCCTATTTTGCATGCTAAGATTGATGAGATGCATGCTTACACTAGTTTGCTCGAGGCTAAATTGAAGGAACCCATACCTACATCTTGCTCTACCCGTGAAATGCATGCATTGAAAAATTTGGAGCTTGCACATTATGTTGATCGTTTGCGGGATGAGAATAATGACTTGAGGAAGTTGATGGGTTGGTTGTCCGGTCATGAGCCTCGGTTGAGGATGATGATCGAGGCCTTTAAGAGGCAAGATGGTGAGGGGCTTGGGGCAAACAAGGTTGGTGAGGGAAGTGGAGAGAATATCCGGAGCCACCAAAAACCCACCACAAAAATGATTTCTCTCCAAAACCTAATCATCTAAGGAACCAACTAGACACAACCCCGGCCTCCACCCGTGTTTCCTACACCCACAAATGACCTACAAAAGCCTATCAAGTTTGTGAGCACTTCGGGGAAATGTTCTTTGGGAAGGAGAGTGAGAAGGCTAGTGGTGAGAAACCGGTGGAGGGTTTGAGTGGAGAGAAACCGAGTGAGCAGGCCACATCCCAAGCCTAAGCCTAAGCTTGTGAGGTTCCATTGTGGCTATTGTGGGAGAGATGGCCATAAGGAGGAGTTTTGCTTCAAGAGGAAGCGTGGGGAGAGAATGGAGAAGGAGTGGGCTAACAAAGACAAGTACCACCCTTCCGATGGTGTACTTGAGCCTCGTATGCGGATGCCCGGGGGCAAGGTGAGTGTGAGGACGAGTTTGGGCTTGGGGAGAGCGGAAGGCCGCAGTGGTGGTCTCGCCCGAGTCACACCGGTCGGCCGGTGTGGGGCACCGGTCCCGGCCGGTGCAGGCCCGGACGGACGGATTGTTTGGGTTTCGAGCTCGTACAGGTGCGAGGGTTGTTTCTGGTGGTCGTGGTTCTGGTGGTTGGGCTGGAAAGGGTGCAGGTAGTCAGTTTGCTAGGCATTCTCCTCCTCGTGCTCAATACGGGGATCGGAGGAGTCGTGGCTTTGAGTTGGAGAGGAAGGACGTTCCACGGGCTTTCTTGCGTGGATTTGGTCCTCCTCCAGGCAGAGAGGGATGGTTCCCTCGGGGTGGTTACCGTGGTGGTGTTCATGGAGGTAGCTTTGGTAGGAGAGATGCTTTGGTTGGTGCTAACCCCACTTTCGAGCAAATGGCTCGGCACCGGTTTTCCTCCTTTGGTACTAACCCCGGTCTTTGAGTCGTTTGTTCGCTCACGTGCTTATTTTTGAATTTCAGGTGGGAGACTTGAAGAACATTTGGTTGATTGACTCCGGTTGCTCGAGGCATATGACCGGAGACAGGGGGTGGTTCTCAAGTCTCGTCCCGTGGTGACGAAGAGGTACATCACTTTTGGGGACAATGGGCGTGGGCGTGTGCTTTCGAAGGTGAGATCAAAGTGAGTGACAAGATCACTCGAGGCGTGTTGCTCTTGTTCAATCGCTAGGGTACAATTTGCTTTCGTGTCCCGCTTGTTGGATGAGGGCTTTGAGGTGTTGTTTCGGCCGAGGTGGTTCTCGGATTGTGGACTCTCGAGGGGACCTTGTCCGTATGGTCGTTCCCGAGGGTCAGGTGTTTCGTGCTGATTTTTCTCAGTCTTCGGGTGTGGAGCGTTGTTTCTTGGCTGGTTCTTCGAGTGAGTTGTGGAAGTGGCATAGGAAGTTGGGTCACTTGAGCTTTGACCTTTTGTCTCGCTTGAGTAAACTCAATTTAGTCCGAGGATTGCCACGTTTGAGGCTTGAGAAAGAGTTGGTTTGTGCTCCGTGTAGGCATGCCAAGATGGTGGCCTCTTCTCACCCGCCTCTTACCGATGTGATGACTGAGCGTCCATGCGAGCTGCTCCATATGGACCTTGTTGGCCCAGCTCATGTGCGATTTGCGGGTGGGAAGTGGTATGTCCTTGTTGTGGTGGACGACTATTCTCGGTATGCGTGGGTGTTCTTTCTTGAGGAGAAGGGGGAGATGTTTGGTTTTGTTCGAGATATAGTCTTGAGGTTGAGAAACGAGAGGCACAGAGATGCCATACGAGCTATCCGCAGTGATAATGGCTCGGAATTCGAGAACTCTCGTTTTGAAACCTTTTGCCATGACTTGGGTCTTGAGCACCGCTTTCGAGTCCGTATACGCCTCCCCGGAATGGTGTTGTGGAAAGGAAGAACGGGACCTTGTGCGAGATGGCTCGGACGATGCTTGATGAGCATAGGACTCCGAGGAGGTTTTGGGCTGAGGGCGGTGAATACCGCGTGCTATGTGTCGAAAAGGATATACCTCGAGTGCACAAGAAGAAGACATGCTATGAGCTGATGCATGGTTGCTCACCCAAGGTGAGTCACTTCCATGTCTTTGGTTGCAAGTGTTTCATTCGAAGAAAGGCGGGGAAGTTGGATAAGTTTGAGGCTAGGTCCGTCGATGGCATTTTCTTTGGTTATGCATCTCATTCTAGAGCATATCGTGTGCTCAATCTTGAAACTAACCAAATCGTGGAGACTTGCGAGGTAACCTTCGACGAGACGAGCCACACGGTCGGCTTGTCTTTGAGTGTGCGGGTGATGATGAGCTTGGCGAGGAGATCTTTCGGGAGGAGGAGCATGAACATGGTGATGATGAAGATGGCGGTGTGGTGCCCCCGCCGAACATGTACCCACTACTTCGACTACGATGATGGATGGACCCTCTGCTACACCTACGACGACAAATCAAGAACGAGGAGAAGCTGATGTTGAGGGGGAGGTAGCTTCGAGGCGAGAACCTCCCCGGCGAGTTCAGGTGGATCACCCAGCTTCGAGGATCATCGGCGACATGGATGAACGCACTACACGGTCGAGGGTTCGGAACAATTCTCACTTTGCTCATGCTGCGTTTGTTGCTTCTTTTGAGCCCAAATACATTGGACACGCACTATCTGATCACAATTGGGTTAATTCGATGCATGGGGAGTTGGAGAACTTTGAGAGGAATCAGGTGTGGGAGTTGGTTGACCCTCCCCTAGGGTGTAAGCCGATTGGTACAAAGTGGGTGTGGAAGAACAAAGAGGGAGAGAAGGGTGAGGTTGTGAGGAACAAGTCGAGACTTGTTGCCTAGGGGTTCGGTCGAAGGAGGGGATCGACTACGAGGAGACCTTTGCTCCCGTAGCCCGTTTGGAGGCGATTAGGATCCTTCTAGCCTTTTCTCGTGGATAAAGGGTTCAAGTTGCACCAAATGGATGTGAAGAGTGCTTTTCGAACGGCGTCTTTGGAGGAAGAAGTGTGTGTGAGACGACCTCCGGGTTTGAGAGCGAGAAGTACCCCCACGGGTGTACAAGCCGAGGAAGGCGCTATATGGGTTGAAGCGGGCGCCTAGAGCTTGGTATGGCGGGGTTGAGGGGGTTCTTATTTGAGAGAGGTTTTGAGATGGGGAAGGTCGATCGACCTTGTTTTTGCCGAGACAGGGCGAGAGATATCCTAATTGTGCGGGTGTACGTGGATGATATTGTCTTTGGTGGCTCGTCTAACTCTCTTGTTGCAAGGTTTGCCGATGATATGAGCGGGGAGTTTGTGATGAGCATGATGGGCGAGTTGCGGTTCTTCCTCGGGCTACGAGATCAAGCAATCAAAGAAAGGAACATTTGTGCACCAGGCTAAGTACACCAAGGACATTGTGCGGAAGTTCAAGATGGAGGACTCCAAGGCTATGACGACGCCGATGAGTACGACTACAGCTCTTGATGCGGATGAGGAAGGTGAACACGTGGACTAGAAGGAGTACCGAAGCATGATCGGGTCACTCCTCTACTTCACGGCGACGAGGCCAGACATACAGTTCTCGGTGTGTCTGTGCGCTCGTTTTCAAGCGTCTCCGAGGACTTCGCATCGGCAAGCGGTGAAGCGAATTTTCAGGTACTTGCGTCACACTCCCGACTTCGGCCTTTGGTACTCCGCGTCCTCTTCTTTTGCGCTTCATGGTTTTTCAGACGCGGATTTTGCCGGGTGTCGGTTGGATAGGAAGTCCACTTCGAGACTTGCCGCTTTTTGGGTTCTTCTTTGGTGTCTTGGTCTTCCCGCAAGCACTCGAGTGTTGCTCAATCCATGACCGAGGCCGAGTATGTTGCCGCTCGCTAGTTGTTGCTCTCGGCTCCTTTGGATCACCTACACCATGAGTGACTTTGGCGAGGAGTATACCCATGTCCCACTTCAATGTGATAGCACCGGTGCCATAAGCGTTGCAAAGAATCCGGTGCTCCATTCCAAAACCAAGCACATAGAAGTGAGGTACCATTTTCGAGAGACAACGTCGAGAAAGGAAAGATAGCTTTGATCCATGTACCCACACATGACCAACTAGCCGATATTTTCACCAAACCCCTAGATCAAGCAACTTTCACTCGTTTGCGGGGGAACTTGGTGTGTGTTTGATTTCCTGAGTTGGGTGTGTGGGAGCTCTCTTTTGCCGATGGTGTCGAGCCCGTTTTGCCTCCCCTCGAGGAGCCGGTTTGTAGCATATGTATAGCTTTCCTTTGTGCATTTCTTGCATTTGGCATGGCATATGTAACATGATGTATAGGCATCCTTGTATCTTAGATTGCATGCATTTTGTATCATATGCATTGGTTAGGAAAAGCTTCTCTCATATACATTGTTCACCATGGAATGAGATATATGTCTTTGTGAGCTTGTTTGGTATGCTACGATTAGTTTGGCTTAGCTCTTGATGATCTTGATGAATAATCCATGGTTGATAGCTATGCTTTTGAAAAATGTCACGTGTATGCTCTCTCATGTGTAAATGCCTTTACATGCTCTTGACATGTTTGTGTGGCTTTGCTATGCTTCATTTGTGGTTGGATAGCTAGTTTATTGATCATATGGGGCCAAAGGCTCATTTGCCATCATGAATGTTTAGCCCTCTTGATTTATCTTGTGGAGGAGCATAAGTTCCTTTTTGTCGCAAAGACATTTCATGTACCATTTACAAATCTGAAAATGAAATGAAAAATGCTTGGAAAATATGCTCCCATGTCATATGTGCTGAATTTAATTTGCTTTGGGTGCTAAACCGTTGCATGATGCCTACCAATGAGAAGTCTCATACATAGAAGTAGGCACATGGCTCGGTGGCTTTGACATGACATGAGGTGCTTGTGGGTGTTTGTGATGGTCTTATGATTAGAATGGCTGTCCTAGCATGAAGTTTGTGTGGCTTTGCCATTTTGATATGCTTTGATCATGATTAGGACTTTGCTCATGAGAGGCAAGTTTTTCGCAAAATTGCCAAAATCCACTTTAGCTTCGTCCAATGGTTGTGAAACTTTGTGATCATGTAGTTGAGATCAATACGAAGCCATAGAGTATCTAACTTGCTCATTTGGACATGTGTAGCATTCTTTGTTGAATTTTGTCTATTTGAGAAGCTCTAGGTTGAAAGTTTTGCTTTTTTGGCTTGATTCATGCATTGCCAACAAGAGGGAGAAGTTTGAGCTTGAAATGGCTTGCTGAGCGCTTTTAGAAGGTTTTCAGGTGGTTTCGAGCCAATTCTGGGCTCTGTTGTACACCGGTCTGACCGGTCAGGGTCACCGGTCTGACCGGTGTGAGTGCTGGTTCTGTACACATGTTGCACACCGGTCTGACCGGTGGTGTGGACCGGTCTGACCGGTCAGGGCTGTTTTGTTGTAGCTGCCCTGTTTCAAGTGGTGTCTTGCATGCATTCGTCCAGGGGGAGCTCTTTGTGTTTGTTCGAGCTTTGTTTCGGTGGTTTGCGCTCTTTGCTTGAGCTTTTCTTTGTCTCGGATGTGTCGAGCCGTTGCCCTTGCCTAAGGGGTCCGAGACTGTCGGTGTTTTAGACCGGCAACCTACTACGGGGAGTACCCGAAGTAGATGAATGTGACTCGCCGAGATCGGTAACTCGAAGGAAGAGACACGTGGCACACAATTTAGACAGAGTTCGGGCCGCGAGGTGCGTAATACCCTACGTCCCGTATCTTCGCGTAGCTCTGGATTGATAGGGCACGATTACACGATGGTGCAATTATGCGCCGTGAGTTGTATGAGAGGAGATTGGATGAGGGGATCGGTCCCTGCCTCGCCTTATATAGTCCGGGAGGCAGGGTTACAAGTCGGAGTAGGAAGATAGTACTAGTCGAGTACGTCTAGGAGTCCTCTATACAGTGCGGAACATGTACAGCTTCCTAACCGAGTACTACTCCTGTGTAGTCCTTGTGCTCCACGCCTTCAGATGCCGTGTAGCGCAAGCCGGGTAGTCCCAGGGGCCCACCGAGTAGTCGGTCCCGGTACCCACCGAGGTAGTGGGCCCAGGGAGGTCCATACGACAAGCCCCCGAGTACTTTGTAGTCGAGAAGGATAGCTTCAAGTAGTCTTGACGGCCTTAACGAGTAGTCCTCAAGCGTCCCGAGCGCTATAAGTCAAAAGTCCTCAAGAGTAGTCGAAGCATCCCGAGGGCCGGAATGTACTCCGAGCTCGATGTTTGAGCAATCTTGAAGTCTTCTCGAGTAGTCCCAAGCGTCCTTGAAATCTGCCTTCGAAGGTCTTCAAGAAATGCCAGTCTTGACTTGAAGCCGGAGCCGTCATGGAGGTGCGATTTGCAGAACCGCACTCCACATGGAGTAGCCCCCGAGCCTCGAGCCGCGGGCTCTGGCTTAGGGTCCATATGAAATCTTGGCAAGATAATCCCGAAAATCCGGAGAGAAAAACCGAAGGACACGTGGCACGGAGCCCCCGAGCCTTGAGTCGAGTACTTCCTCTCGAATTGAAGGGTCTTCTTGGAGAATGTGTCCTGAGATGCTCTTGAGACTAGCCGCGTCCCAGGTAGTCGAGTAGAAGTAGCCGAGCCCCCGAGGTGAGGCGCGTCGACTAGTAGAATACGAAGAGTCACGCGCGGACGCTGAGTCAGCCGCGCGTGGACTTATCCAGCCGCCCGTTGCGGAGGCGATTTGGCTTATAAATAAGAGCCAAAACCCTTAGGGTTTTCACCCAAGTGAGCCGCAGTGATTCCACTTGAATCTTGAAGTAGATCCACTCCAGCACCTGCTGCCGCCAAAGTAGATCCGAGCGCATCGCCACCCGAAGCCTTTAGGGTAGCCCCCGAGCGGATGCGAGTGAAAACTCCTTGCACTTGGAGAATGAAGCCGTCGCCGTCGAAGACATCCAAGGCCGGCGGGAAGAAGAGGAGCCGCGCAGAGGCTGCCGCGGCCGCCACCAGTGCGGCGCCACCTCTGTCTCCACCGCGCGCTGATCCAAGCCGCGAGTGGAAGAAATCGAAGGTCAAGACGGAGGACCTGCTGACCCTGTTGAACAGCGGGTTCATCAGGGAAAAGGAAGTCGACATGTGGAGATCCGCCGCAGGAGATCCTTATCCGATGGAGAAGGCCGAAGACGAGATCCCGATGTTCTCGCGCTTCGTGGAGCGCGGCCTTGCGCTCCCAGCAAGCGACTTCTTCAAGGGGCTGCTCGGGTACTACGGCATCGAGTACCTCAACCTGAACCCGAACGGCATCTTCCACACGTCGGTCTTCGTCCACTTCTGCGAGGCCTTCCTCGGAATCAAGCCGCACTGGGTGCTCTTCCGGAAGTTCTTCCGCGTCAAGCCGCAGCCCAGTGCCTCCAACCCCAGAGTAGTCGGAGGAGCCGGGATCCAGCTGAGGGAGGACGCCGCGGTCGCGCACGGCGTACAAGCTCGTGGACTCCAACACGGACTGGAAGACGAGGTGGTTCTACATCACGAACCACCATCCTGGCCTGCCGAAGCCGGGCGGACGGCGGCCCGGGGTATCGCGAGTGGTGGAACACAGAGCCCACCATGCAAGAGGGGATCCAGCTCCCCGAGCTGCTAGCACGCATTCGAGTGCTCAGAGAAGCTGGACTGAGGGCCGAGCACGTGGCCTTCAGTTTCATGAAGCGCGAGGATCCAGCCGCCGATGGCGCGGGATACGGCTCGGGCTTAGAGTACACCGGCGACGACGACACGTCGCGGATGCCGGGGGGGGCGAGTTGGACGACAACGACATCGTCGAACGGTTGTCGCGTATCTTCAAGGACATGCCGCCGTACACGGCGTGTCCGGTCGAGGAGTACTCCGCCGCGCGCCCGCCCAACGAGGTGAGTAGTCGTACCCCCCTCGTCGAGTAGTGAGTACTCGTAGTGAAGTTGCTGACGCCTTGTGTGTTTGCGCAGGATGATGTGAAGCGGTTCGTCTCCGAGCCGCAGCCGCCACCGAGCGGGATCGAGATCCCAGCGGAGGGGAAGGTGAAGGAGCGCCGCGAAGTCGGTGAAGGCGACGACACCGTCATCGTGGAGGATACCTCCGATGACGACGATGAAGACGAAGAGACTCTTCAGGACCGCTTCCAGCTGCGGTCGAGGTTTAGCCGTCCGGGCTTGCCTCATGTACCACTTGTTCAAGACCCTCCGGCTAGCCTGGAGGCTAGCCTTGCTGCGCCGCCACGGAAGCCGCGCAACCCCGCCAAGAAGCGGGTGGCGAAGAAGATGAAGGTCTCAGAGACCACGCCTCCGGAGGTAAGTCATCTTGAGCAGAGTAGTCGAGTACCCGCTGTTCGAGTACATTGCTGACGAGTAGTATTCCTTTGTGTGCAGGAGGTGCCGCCAACGGAGCCCGTCGAAGAGGGCGACGAAGGCGTGTGGGACACAGTGGGGGAACCGGCTGGAAGCCGAAGTCCAGCTCCCACTGTCGAGGAACTTTTGGCGCAGCTGGAGCGCCAGCCCCCTGCTCCAGCGGAGAGCAGAGGACCCGTGGCCGCCATCGTTGAAGAGATGGTGACCTCTGGACCGGAAGGTGAAGGTGCGCCGGCCGCCGCCGCCGTGGAGGAGGCAGTAGCCGAAGAGGCGGAGGAGGAGGCGCCCGCCGAGGGTGGACTGGTTGATATTGCCAGCATCCTCGGTGCTCCGGCCGTGACCATCGTCCGGTCGAGCTTGTAAGTACCATGTTTTTACGAGTAGTACTAGCTGCAGTAGTCGATGATTGCTCGACGATCTTCGTGAACACTTCACGAGAAAATCCACGGATCTAAGGCTGGGATGGGGAAGAGCCCTCGACAGGCGGATGCGGAGGAAATCGCGCCGCCGTCGAGGAGGCCGCTCCCGAAGCCCAAGCCGCGACCGAGCCCCCGCCACCGAAGCGCCGCGCCGTAGGCGGTCGTAGTCGAAGGTGAGTGCCCTTCTTGAAGCCGTAGAGCTCTAGGATGAGTAGTCGTAGGCAGCGATGCGCGTGTCGTTTGTTGGCAGGCGCTGAAGGAGGTGACATCCCTGCGGGGGGTGCCGTGCGGGAGTTGACACCAAAGGCCCCGGAGAGGCTGCGGGAAAGGAGCCCCCGAGCCCGTGGGGGGAAGTCGTCGAGAAGTCCACCGGGGAGAGGCGGTCACCACGTCTCCAGGGGTTGCCCTGGAGGTGGCTATCCGCTCCCCCGAGATCCAAGACGCGGAGCCCATCCGGTCTCGCGCCGATGACGGGAGGCTACGTCGAGTAGCCGCGGCGGGATTGAACTTCGGCCGACGACCTCGTCGAGCCGGCGATGGTGGCGCGAAAGACCGGAGGCGATGCGACGAGCCGACCAATGGATGAAGGTACGTAGCCGTAGCCTCCCGAGTAGTCAATCCTTTGCGTTGAGTACTCTTTCTTGACTTGAGCTTGTCTTGTGCAGGACGTCGCGGAGCGATCCCGCGAGAAGTCGAATCTGCTGCAAGGTTACGGCGACACCGTGCTCCGAGCCGAGGCCCTGGAGGAGCAGCTCGTGAAGTCGCGGAAGCACGCGGCTGCCATGCAGTCGAAACTCGATGCCGCCTTCGCCAAGTACCACAACGACGTGATGGAGCTGCAGGCGAAGGGCGACGAGTTGGTGCGGAAGAACAAAGGCCTCCGCAACAAGAATAAAGGTATGTCCTTTGACTTGTCGGGTACTTGTTGGAAGTCGTCAAGCCTCTGACCCATTGTTGTGTTTCCATGTTGCAGAACTCGAGGACCGGGTGGAGCGGCGAAGGCCTCGGAGGTCGGCATGAAGAACCTCTTCTAGCGGGAGCAAGAAGCCCGCCGGTACTTGAGCTCGACTACAAGGAGCTCGCCTTCGAGTGCGAGAAGCACATGGAGCCGCGGATTGCCTCTCGACAGAGATCTTGTCAATTGCTACAAATCTTTGCGGGAAGTTGAATGAAGATTGCGAGGCGCTCCGGGCCCAACGAAGGACCTTGAAGAGGCTGCCCTCCCGATCGCGAGGCTTCGGTGCCGCACACAGGCGGCCCCAAGATCGCTCCTGCGGCGGATCGACTTCGTGAAGCACCAAGCCGGCCGGCCGCCTATGTCAAGCACATGGCCAAGTCGATCCCGAAGCAAGTTACGGCCTTCATGAAGTCGTACTTCCCGAAGGCTCCGGTGGAGGTGGTCGCCGGCGGGTAGCCGCCAAGCGGCTCGGATGAGCAAGACGCGTAGCCGGCTTTGGAGCAGATGGCTCCCATCGCGGAGCAGGTAGCTGAGAAGCTGAACCTCCAGTAGCCCTGCATAGGTAGCTAGTACCCACAGTTGTACAAAAAACACTAGTAATGAAGTATTCATGTATCAATGAAATGAAGTTTTCCAGCAATGAGTACTCGTAACCGCGATCTCAGAGTGCGGAGCGCCCATCGTGGAGTAGGTGCGAGTAGTAGTACTCGGCTTTAGTAGTCCCGTCGTAGGGAAAAGAACAGTAAACAAGTTGATAAAAAAATCAAGCTTTATTACTGAAGAAGTACACCTGGGTGGCCAGGGCCGTAGTTACAAGTAGTAGCCTGGACCCGGAGGCCGCTTACAGCTAAGTGGCGCTGGAGCGGGTAGCCGCTCGTAGCCGGTGATCCGTAGGTAGCCGTGTAGGCTGGATCGCAGATCCGTAGGTAGCCGCGCAGGCTGGATCTTGGAGTGTGGTCTCTTGGTAGACCGCTGCTAGAGTCCTTGACGCTCGTCGCAGCCCAGGGTCCGTAGGTAGCCGCGCGGGCTGGATCTGGAGGAGAGTAGTCCCGGAGCGCGGAGCCGGGACCGGAGGGTCGCTTGCGGCAAGGGGGTGTTGATGTAGTCGTGTAGACTTGAACCCCGGAGTAGTCGTGCAGACTAGGCGTAGAATCGACAGAGTTGGTCGACATTCCACGAGTTGTTAACGTCTTCGCCTTCAAGTGTTTGAAGGCGGTAGGAGCCCGGCCTGGTCACCTTAGCCACGGTGAAGGGGTCTTCCCAGGGGGAGCTAAGCTTGTGAAGTCCTTCCGTGTTCTGGATACGGCGGAGGACAAGATCTCCAACGTTGAAGGAGCGTTCCTTGACGTTGCGATCATGGTAGCGTCGGATACCCTCCAGGTACCTTGCTGATTGGACGAGGGCGGCACAGCGAGCTTCTTCGAGGCTGTCGATATCAACTCGTCTCGGCGTCTTCCGAGACGCCTTCGTCGTAGTGCTCCACCGCCGGCGAGTTCAATATGACGTCGGCGGGGAGGATGGCTTCGAGCCGTAGACCGAGAAGTAGGGGGATTGCCCCGTTGGCTTGGATGGTTGAGTCCACGGCCCCCGAGTGCGTTGGGTAGTTCCTTGATCCACTTGCCCCCTTTAGAGTTAGCGCGTCGTGTAGCCGCTTCTTGAGGGGCGTCGAGCACCATCCCATTGGCGCGCTCGACTTGTCCGTTGGCCCGTGGATGGGCGACTGAGACGTATCTGACGTCGATCCCGCTGTTCTCGCAATATTCCCAGAACTGGTGGTTGTTGAAGTTGGACCCCAGGTCTGTGATGATGCGGTGGGGTAGCCCGTAGCGGTGTACGAGTTCATCCAGAAGTCGAGTACTCTGTCGCCCTTGGGGCATGTGACCGGCTTGACCTCGATCCATTTGGTGAACTTGTCGATGGCAACCGCATGCCCTCGTTGAATCCTCCGGGCGCGGTTGGCGGTGGCCCGATCATGTCGATCCCCCGGCGGGCGAAGGGCCGGGTTGGCGGTATGGTGACTAGCTTGTAGGCCGGGACGTGTTCTCGCTTGGCGAAGAACCGACATCCTTGGCACCTTCGACGAGTTCTTCGGCATCGCCCGGGGCGGTGGGGCCGCAGAAAGCTCGCCGGAAGGCCTTGCCGACCGGCGTGCGTGAAGACGCGTGGTTGCCGCGAACGCCCTTGTGGATCTCCTCCAAGATGTCCTTGCCTTCATCGCGAGGGACGCACTTCATGAGTACTCCGAGAAGATGCGCCCCGCTTGTAAAGTTTGTCACCGACGAGGACGTAAGACTTGGCGCGGCGGACGAGTTGTTCGGGTCGCGTTTTTGTCGGAGGGGACCTTCGCTCGCCGAGGTAGTCGATGAAGGGTTGCCTCCGGTCCACGTCGATCATCATGACCTCTGCCCCCAGCGGTGGATGAGTCGGTATAGTGGTCGGTGGCGCCGGCTCCGGGATGGATGGCGCGTGAAGCTCATGGACGAAGACGCCCGCGGGTACTTGTGCGCGGGTGGATCCAAGCTCGAGAGGACGTCCACTGCAACGTTGTTGTCGCGGACGATGTGATGGAACTCGAGACCATAGAATTTGTTCTCGAGCTTGCGGACTTCTAGGCGATGGCGTCCATGTTCTCCTTGTTGCGGTCCCGGGACTTGTTGACTTGGTTGATGACCACCGCGGAGTTGCCGTAGACTAGTAGCCGCTTGATGCCCAGGCGAAGCCGCGAGGCGGAGCCCGTGTAGTAGAGCTTCGTACTCGGCTTCGTTGTTTGAGACCTTCCGGAAGATCGCGGGACGTACTTGAGTTGTTCGCCCGTTGGAGAGATCGAGAGTACCCCTCGCGCCCTGCGCCCTCGAGATTGAGTGAGCCATCAAAGTACATCGCCCAATGCTGCGGTCGCACGGTGGGAGTAGATAGTCGGGTTCTCCCGCCACTCGCCATGAAGTCGACTAGTGCTTGCGACTTGATGGCTGTGCGTGGCTTGAAGTCGATGGTGAGGGCGCCGAGCTCGACGGCCCACTTGGAGATTCTTCGGTGGCGTCTTGGTTCCTCGGGATGTCGCCGAGCGGGTAGTCGGTGACGACGGAGACCGAGTACTCCCGGGAAGTAGTGTCGTAGCTTCCGCGAGGTGATGAGTAGAGCGTACGGGGAGCTTCTACACGGGGCCGGTAGCGAGCCTTGGACTCGATAGGACCTCGCCGAGGAAGTAGACGGGGCGCCGGACCGGATAGGGCGTGGCCGTCTTCCCGCCGCTCGACAACGATGGCGATGCCGACCACGTGAGTAGTCGCAGCTAGGTAGAGCGAGGGCGCCGCCGCCCTTGTGAGGAGCCGTGAGGATTGGCGGTTTTGACAGAAGTCCTTGAGCCGGGCAAGGGCTTGATCCGCCTCTCGCAGTCCACACGAACTTCTCGTGATGCTTGAGTAGTTTGAAGAAGGGGGAGGCCCCGTTCTCCTAGCCTCGAGATGAATGCGTTCAACGCCGCCATGCACCCCGTCGCCTTCGGACGTCCTTGATGCTCGTGGGAGCTTTCATGCCGGTGATGGCGGAGATCTTCTCGGGGGTTGGCTTCGATGCCGCGCCGGGTCGATGATGAAGCCGAGTAGTTTGCCCGAAGGGACGCCGAAGACGCACTTGTTCGGGTTGAGCTTCCGGCGGTACTCGCGTAGCGATGCGAAGGTCTCTTCAAGGTCGTCGATGAGGGTACCGGAGTCCCCGGGTTTTGACAACCACGTCATCCACGTAGGCCTCGACGTTCTTGTTGAGTTGCCGCTTGAAGCTGTGCCCGGATGGCCCGTTGATAGGTAGCGCCGGCGTTCTTCAACCCGAATGACATGGTCGTGTAGCGAAGTACGCGCCAAACGGGGTGATGAACGCGGTCTTTTCGGTCTTCCTCCTTGATTGCGATCCGGTGGTACCGGAGTAGCGGTCGAGGAAGCGAAGCAGTCGCGCTCGCCGTGGAGTCGATGACTTGATCAATCCGCGGCAACCCGAAGGGGTCCTTGGGGCGTGCTTGTTGAGGTCGGTGTAGTCGACGCACATCCTCCACTTGTTCGAGTTCTTCTTGCGGATGAGGACGGGGTTGGCGAGCCACTCGGGATGGAAGACTTCTCGGATGAAGCCAGTGCGAGTAGCTTGGCGAGCTCCTTCTTGATGGCGTCCCGTCCGTCGTCGGCAAAGCGTCGGAGGTATTGTCGCTTGGGGGTGGCCTTTGGATCGACGTTGAGTGCGTGCTCAATCGGCTCCACGGGCACTCCTGGCATGTCCGCTGGCTTCCACGCGAAGATGTCGCGGTTAGCCCGAAGGAAGCTGATGAGCGCGTCTTCCTATTTGGGGTCGAGGCCGGCCCCAATGGTGGTGGTCTTGCTGGGGTCGCCTGTTCCAAGGTCGACCGTCCTGACGAGTACCTCCTCAGGTGGCTGAGGCTTGTTGGCGCTGTCAGACTTCTCTGGGATGTCGAGTTCGCTCGTGGCGAGCTTCTTTGACGCGGCGTAGACCTCCATCATTGCGTTGGGTACTTGGTTCGTGGAGGCGATCACCACGGCTTCTGTATCGCAGTCGTGGGAGATCTTCAAGTCCCCTTGGAGGGAGAGTACGCCGGCTGGACTTGGCATCTTGAGTACCAAGTAGGTGTAGTGGGGCACCGCCATGAACTTGCCGATGGCCGGTCCGTCGAGGATGGCGTGGTAAGAAGTCTCAAAATCCGCGACCTCGAACTTGATGTACTCGGTGCGGTAGTTATCCCGAGACGCCCGAAGGTAGCGCGTACCACTGAGCCCAGTGGGATAGCCGCGTTGCCTGGGACGATGCCGTAGAAGGGCGTGCTGCTCTTGGTGAGCATAGGGGTGACGTCGAGGTTCATCTTCTTCAAGGTTTTGGTGAAGAGGACGTTGAGCCCGCTTCCACCGTCGATGAGCACCTTGTTGAGCTTGGAACCCGCCACTGTTGGCTTCAGGACGAGGGGGAACCGTCCTGGTTCGGAGAAGTTGGTCCATTGGTCCGCGCGGGAGAAGGTGATGGGTACCTCCGACCACCTGAGAGGGGTCGGGACCGCTGGTTCGATGGACATCACTTCACGACGGTAGCCTTCGCTCCCCGCCTGCTGGGCAGTCCGCCGAAGAGGATGTTGACGGTCTTCTCGGGTTCTTGGAAGTCGTTGTCGTCGCCGTCCTTCTTCTTGCCCTTCTGGTCGTGAGGGTGCGGTGGCTCCGGCGTATCCTTGAGTGCATGCCTGAGTTGGTAGCACTGCTTGGTAGGGTGGTTGCCGTTTGGATGCCACGGGCACTTCTCCTTGAGCAGGTCCTTGAACCCTGCCAGAGTTCTTCGAGTTCCCTTTTGGAGGGCGCTGGATAGCCGCGACGGTGTTGTCTGGCTTGCGCTTGCGGTTGGAACCCGAGTAGTTGTTGTTGTTGTTGTTGTTGTTGTTGTTGTTGTTGTTGTTGTTGTTGTTGTTGTTGTTGTTGTTGCGGCCGCCTTGGTTTGCATTGGCCGCGCTGTCGCCGCCCCAGTTCTCGCTTGGACTTGCCGCGGATGGCGTCGTACTTGGCGTTGGCCTTGTCCTCTTCATCCGCCCAGACGTGATCATGTCCTTGAGGTGGGGAATGGACTACGGGGCGGCGACGACCGAAGTCCTCGAAGGTGCGGCGATGATAGAGGCCGTCCCTAGAAGTGGTCGATGACCTCCTTGTCGGTGACGTCGACGACGGTAGCGCGCTTGTCGAAGAAGCGGCACATGTACTTGCGGAGGGTCTCGCCTTGTTCCCGCTTGATCATGGCAAGGTCCATGCGAGTACCCGAACGGCCCATGGCGCCCGCGAAGTTGCTTGTGAACTCGCTCCTTCGACTGGTCCCACTTGTCGATCGAGTGCTTGTCCGGCCGACTCGAGCCATGTGAGTGGAGCTTGGTCCGGGAGGGTGAAGGGGAAATAGAGGCATTTGGTGTCGCCGTTGCCGCCCGGCCGTTCTCAATGGAGAGGGCGTAGCATCGGAGCCACTGGATGGGATCCCGCTTCGCGTCGTACTTGGTGATCCCCAAAGGCTTGAACTTGTCGGGGAGGAGCGAAGTTGCGGCGCCGGGGTGAGAAGGCGGGGAAGCCGTCGCCTTCGGCGACGGTGGTCGACTTCTTCCGCCGCGCGACTCCTCGATCTTCGGCGAGCATCGTACCCGCCACGAGAGGCACCGAGGCGTGGGCGGTCGCGTGGCCGTGGCCGCCGCGGGCCGCCGCCGCCTCCGGCCCTCTTGTTGGCCCCGTGGTTGGAGCTCGCCGCCGTCGGCCGCCGGCCACCGTCGGGGTCGTTGCCGCCGCCAGCGGCCGGAGCGCGGTGGGGAACGACTTCTCGGTTGCCTTGGTCTTGTCGTGAAGGTCCGCGGCGTTGGAGCGGCGGCGGTTTGGATCGGCCGGGAGGTCGGCTCGAGTATGGTTGGGGACGGGGATCGGCGCTGCGGTGGCTAGTGGCTTCGTTGTTTCTGTGAAAAATTCAGAATATTTGGATGGAAAACTAAGAGATATGACTAAAACATTACAGTCCCACGAATCTGCTAAACACTGCCGACTCACCTGACTTGTTTATTTTATAAACTAGAGCTACACCACCTGATTGAGATGATTCCAGTTGGAGTAGTTTCATAATTTCATTACCTTTTATCAGTCCAAAATCCATAATTTTTGGTTACTTATACAGAGAGCTATGCCTGATTGTTTGGAGTCAACAGAATCTGTCTCATTTGAATATCATTGCTATCTTATCTTCCTAAGTTTAAACCTTGGTGCAATCATCTAAAATAATGCTCCTAACACTCAGATGGTGAACACCAGGTCAGGATCAGGTGTTAATCAACCCGCAGGAAGAGCACCCAGCCAAGACAAATGGATCCCGCTATGCAGCAGTTTTTGGAGGCACAGACCTGCCTCCTCCAAAACTTGACCACCACCGTGACAAACTTGCAAGCTCGGGGGTCAACAATCCGCCTAAGTGCCGCCACCTCGCGCCTCGCAATAAGCACCGAGAGTTCATGAGTCATCACCCTCCCGTGTTTACTCACGCGCTCGATCCACTGGAAGCTGAAGATTGGCTCAAGACAATACTGAAGATGCTCACTACCCCGTCAAAGGTGACGACGCAGAAAAAGGTCCTCAGATGGCCGCAGATCGACTCAAGGCTCGGCAGCCCGCCGGTGGGATGCGTACTCGCCGCTCATGCCGCCCCGTACACTATCACTGGGAGGAGTTTACCACCAACTTCAGGAGCCATCAAGACACCCCCTTCCGGAGTCATGAAGATCAAGAAGAAGGAGTTCTTTTCTCTCAAGCAGGAGGAATGTCGCTGGCCGAGCAGGAGACAAGTTCACCGAGCTATCTCGCTATGTACCGAGGAGTTGTCGAAGATAGAAGAAGCAAAGAGCTGTTCTTGGATGGATTGGTGGGTTCAAGCGTGTACCAGCTGATGTCATATCCTTTTCCTAACTTTCAGCAGCTAGTTGATGCCGCTATCCGCTAGGAGCACAAGCGCGCGGGGAGCTCGGAGAGCAAGAGGAAGGCCGCCACTCGGGGCGCTTGGGGAGTGCGTCTCGCCCGCGCTTCACCCTCCGCGGAACACCCTGTTCCGCTATGGGGGACCGAGAAATCTCGGGCAGCAGCGGGGCCCGGGGGCCGTCCCGTTCGGCCAGCCTGCCAGGCCGCTCACAGCTTTCGCCGTCCCGTTCCTCGTACCCCCGCCCGCCTTCCCACAGAGTCGGCCGCAGAGAGCCCTGGCTTGGCACACTCGTAAGGACTCGGCACCGCCCAATCCTGCCACCACTACTTGTTTCAAGTGCGGAGAACTTGGTCACTATGCGAATGCTTGCCCAAAGAGGAACCCTCCACACCTCGTTACCGAACCGGCCATCGTACAAGAGCGGAAGCCAAACCCCGTTACCAAACAAGGGACAATAGAGCTATGCACGAGGCAAGGCAATGCACGTTGATGCCGAAGTCGCCAGAGAACCCCCGTGAGTAGTGCTCGGTATGTTTCTAGTTAACTCTACTCCCGCTCTCGTTTTGTTTGATTCTCGGGAGCATCCCATTCTTTCATTACATCCTACTGTAGCTCAAGATAATCTACCTATCAGTCCCATGTCTCGACACATGTTAGTTACCTCACCCGGGGGGGAATTGAAAGCTATCTATAAATGTGATAACGTCCATCTCAAGATCGTGGGCAGAGATTTCCGTGCCAATCTTATAATCTTGGATTCAAAGGGGATCGATGTGATATTGGGAATGGGATGGTTGACCGCGTGTGATGCGGTGATTTCAAAGGTGCTAAGAGGTCAATCCTTCACAAGTCCACCTCCGGTGAAAGGTTTGAGTTTGCAGAAAGTGCATCCCGCGCCATCAAGTGCCGCGTCGTGAATAAGCTTGACGGAGCAGCCTTGGAAGACATACGAGTAGTGTGCGATTATCCCGATGTGTTTCGGAGGAGTTGCCGTGTATGCCCCCCGACCGAGATGTTGAGTTCGTTATTGATCTTTTACCCGGCACGCTTTCCCATTCCTAAGCGCCCATATAGAATGTCTAGTGATCATTACAAGAACTTAAAGCTCGACAGAAAGAATTATTGGTAAAGGGTTCATTCGTGCTAGTTCATCACCTTGGGGAGCACCCGTTATCTTTGTTGGTAAGAAAGACTCGCACACAGAGAATGTGTGTTGATTACAGTAAGTCTCTTAATGATGTTACTATCAAGAACAAGTATCCTCTCGCTACGTACGAAGATTTGTTTGACCGATGAGAGGAGCAACCGTGTTTTCTAAGATCGATCTGCGATCAGGTTACCATCGCTGAAGATTAGGCCTTCAGACATTCCTAAGATGCCTTTTACTACCCTAAGTATCGACTTTATGAGTACGCTTATGTCTTTTGGGTTAACCAAATGCACCCGCGTACTTTATGTACTTGATGAACAAGATCTTTATGGAGTATCTGGACAAGTTCGTTGTGGTATTCATTGATGACATACCGATCTTACCCAAGAATGAGGAGGACCATGAGGAGCATTCGAGACTTGTGTTGCGTGCTTTCAAGAGACCGTGAGTTATATGCGAAGTTCGCAAGTGTGAGTTCGGCTCAAGGAAGTGTCTTTTCCGGGTCATATCATCACCAACGGAGGTATTGCCGTGGATCCTAGCAAGGTTAGCGATGTATTGAAGTGGGAAGCCCTCGTACGTTGTCCGAGATCTCGCAGTTTCCTTGGACTTGCTGGTTACTATCGTCGGTTTATTGAAGGATTCTCTAAGATTGTGAAGCCCCTCACTACATTGCTAGAGAAGGACAAAAATTCAAATGGACCAAAGGCATGCCAAATTCAGCTTTTGAAGAGTTAAAGAAGCGGTTAAATTTACGCACTCGTTTTAGTGATGCCCGATCTACGAAAGAGTTTTGACATATACCGTGATGCATCCCGGCTGCGACTAGGATGTGTGTTGATGCAAGAAGGTCATGTTGTAGCCTATGCATCTCGTCACTTGAGGAAGCATGAGTTGAACTACCCTACGCATGATCTTGGAGTTAGCAAAGCATGGTTCATGCATTGAAGATTTGGAGACACTACATTATGGGAACTAAGTGCCGATCTATACCGATCACAAGAGTTTGAAGTACATCTTTACTCGAAGGATCTTAATCTAAGACAAATACGTTGGTTAGAGTTGATCAAGGACTATGATCTAGAGATTCACTACCATCCGGGTAAAGCGGACCGGTTGCCGATGCTTTAAGTCGGAAGGGCCACACTAACATGGCAATGACCATTCAGTTTCCCGATGAGTTGGTAAAAGAGTTTGAAAGGCTCAGCTTGAAAGTGGTTGCACATGCGGAAGGAGTGACTTTGGAAGCACAAATTTACTTTAGAGCAAGAGATACGCAAGTGGCAGCTAGAGGATGTGCCGGGAATACAAAAGATTAAAGAGAACATGCAACAAGGAGAAGCCCCAGATTTCACAGAAGATGAGCAAGGAACCGTATGGTTTAAGAACCGGTTGTGTGTCCCGTAGGACAGGATCTTAGAGAGAAGATCTTGAGAGAAGCTCACGACTCGGGCCTTACTCTATCCATCCAGCAGTACCAAGATGTACCAGGATCTCGCGCAGGTATTGGTGGTACGGTATGAAGAGAGACGTGGCCGCCCATGTATTTCGTGCGACACTTGTCACCGGGTGTTAAGGGCCGAACATCAAAGACCCGCCGGGGTTTCAACCTTGAAGGTGCCCTCGAGTGGAAGTGGGAAGAGATCGGAATGGATTTCATAGTGGGTTTACCCCGGACCCGAGATGGTTATGATTCGATTTGGGTTATCGTGATCGTTTGACCAAGGTAGCTCACTTCATTCCGTAAAGACTCACCTATACAAAGAGCTAAGTTGCGTAGCTATACATGTCCAGGATCGTGTGTTTGCATGGTGTACCAAAGAAGATCGTGTCGACGGTAGGTACCGCTACTTTCGTTTCGGGGGAAGTTGCATGAATCTCTGGATACCAAGCTAAATTTCAGCTCAAACCGTATCATCCACAGACGGATGGACAGACAGAGAGAACCAATCAGATCCTAGAGGACATGCTGAGAGCATGTGCGCTTAAGCATGGTTGTAGTTGGGATAAGAGCTTGCCGTATGCTGAGTTCTCTTATAACAACAACTACCAAGCTAGTCTCCAAATGTCACCCTTTGGCTTTATATGGAAGGAAGTGTAGGACTCCGTTATTTTGGAGTGAGACAAAGTAAAGGTGCTTATTTGGGGCAGATATCATCGTAGAAGCTGAGAAACAAGTTCAGATTATCAAAGGAGAATTTGAGGATTGCTCAGCCTAGACAAAAGCTATGCGTATGGTAACGAAGAGATGTGGTCTTTCAGAAGGTGATTACGTGTATCTAAAGGTATCACCTATCGCAGGTTTGCGTCGATTCGTAGTTAAAGGAAAGCTGTCACCTCGCTTTATTGGACCTTTCAAGATCATTGAGAGAGTGGAGAAGTGGCTTGCGCATTGGAGCTGCTTGGGCCCGCCCGCTCGATGTGCATGATGTATTCCATATCTCTCAGTTGAAGAAGGGCTTTGGTCCTCATGACAAGGAGCCGTTACCCTTGGACGATCTAAACGTTGAAGAGGATCTCACCATTGTTGAACACCCCGTTCGAATATTGGAAACCATGACAAGGGTCACCAGGAATAGTGTGATTAAGATGTGCAAAGTACAGTGGAGTAATCATGCAGAGGATGAGGCAACGTGGGAGAGAGAGGGATGAGCCGAAAGGTAGTTTGTGACCTTTTTTTCCTGTCTGTCCGACCTCGAGGACGAGATTCTTTTAAGGGGGGTAGGATTTGTAACACCCTAATTTTATTAAAATTTTGGCTTTGTTAAAATTTGTTAGCAACCATTCATTTGCCTAAGGAATATAAGGTTGTTCCATTTAATTTTTAGGCATTTATGCGCGTGTCGTTTGTTGGCGGTGGCGCCGAAGGAGGTGACACGCGCCCGCAGGGTGCCCGTGCGGAGCTGGACACCAAAGGCCCCGCAGGCTGCAGGAGCCCCCGAGCCCGTGGGGGAAGTCGTCGAGAAGTCCACCGGGGGAGAGGCGGTCACCACGTCTCCGTGGGTTGCCCCGGGGAGGTGGCTATCCGCTTCCCCGAGACCAAGACGCGGAGCCCATCCACCGCGCCGATGACGGAGGCTACGCGAGTAGCCGCGCGGGATTGAACTCGGCCGACGACCTCGTCGAGCCGGCGATGGTGGCGCGAAGACCGGGAGGCGAGGCGACGAGCCGAACAAAGGATGAAGGTACGTAGCCGTAGCCTCCCGAGTAGTCAATCCTTTGCGTTGAGTACTCTTTCTTGACTTGAGCTTGTCTTGGGTGACGCCGCGGAGCGATCCCGCGAGAAGTCGAATCCGCTGCAAGGTTACGGCGACACCGTGCTCCGAGCCGAGGCCCCGGAGGAGCAGCTCGTGAAGTCGGGGCGAAGCACGCGGTCGCTATGCGCCGAACTCGCGGCCGCCTTCGCCAAGTACCACAACGACGTGATGGAGCTGCAAAGTTAAGGGCGACGAGTTGGTGCGGAAGAACAAAGGCCTCCGCAACAAGAATAAAGGTAGGTCCTTTGACTTGTCGGGTACTTGTTGGAAGTCGCCAAGCCTCCGATCCATTGTTGTGTTTCCATGCTGCGTAACTCGAGGACCGGTGGAGCACCAAGGCCTCTGAGGTCAGCATGAAGAACCTCTTCTACCGGGAGCAAGAAGCCCGCTGTGTACTTGAGCTCGACTACAAGGAGCTCGCCTTCGAGTGCGAGAAGCACATGGAGCTCGCGGATTGCCTCTCGACAGAGATCTTGTCAATTGCTACAAATCTTTGCGTGTTGAATGAAGATTGCGAGGCGCTCCGGCCCAAACTCGAAGGACCTTGAAGAGGCTGCCCTCCCGATCGCGAGGCTTCGGTGCCGCACCGGGCGGCCCCAAGATCGCTCCTCTCGGCGGATCGACTTCGTGAAGCACCAAGCCGCCTGGCCGCCTATGTCAAGCACATGGCCAAGTCGATCCCGAAGCAAGTTCTCGCCTTCATGAAGTCGTACTTCCCGAAGGCTCCAAAGGAGGTGGTCGCCGGCGGGTAGGCCGCCAACCGTTCGGATGAGCAAGACGCGAGCCGCCGGGAGCGTATGGCTCCCATCGCGTTGCAGGTAGCCGAAAAGCCGAACCCCGCAGCCCCCGCATAGGTAGCTAGTAGCCATAGTTGTACAAAAAACACTTGTAATGAATTATTCATGTATCAATGAAATGAAGTTTTCCAACAATGAGTACTCGTAACCGCGATCTCAGAGTGCGGAGCGCCCATCGTGGAGTAGGTGCGAGTAGTAGTACTCGGCTTTAGTAGTCCCGTCGTAGGGAGCAGAACAGTAAACAAGTTGATGAAAAATCAAGCTTTATTACTGAAGAAGTACGCCTGGGTGGCCAGGGCCGTAGTTACAAGTAGTAGCCCGGACCCGTAGGCCGCTTGCGCCAGTGGCGCCGGAGCGGGTAGCCGTAGCCGGTCGATCCGCAGGTAGCCGTGTAGGCCGGATCGCGCATCCGTAGGCAGCCGCGCACAGCCGGATCTTGGAGTGTGGCCTCTTGGTAGACCGCCGCTAGAGTCATTGACGCTCGTCGGAGCCTAGGGTCCGTAGGTAGCCGCGCGGGCCGGATCCCGGAGGAGAGTAGTCCGAGACCGGAGCCGGGACCCGGAGGGTCGCTTGCGGCAAGGGGTGTTGATGTAGTCGTAGACTTGAACCCCGGGAGAAGTCGTGTAGACTAGGCGTAGAATCGACAGAGTTGGTCGACGTTCCACGAGTTGTTGACGTCTTCGCCTTCAAGTGTTTGGAGTCGGTAGGAGCCCGCCTCGGTCACCTTAGCCACGGTGAAGGGGCCTTCCTAGGGGGAGCTGAGCTTGTGGAGTCCTTCCGTGTTCGGGATACTGCGGAAGACAAGATCTCCAACGTTGAAGGAGCGTTCCTTGACGTTGCGATCATGGTAGCGCTGACACCCTCCAGGTACCTTGCTGATTGGACGAGGGCGGCGCAGCGAGCTTCTTCGAGGCTGTCGATATCAACTCGTCTGTCGTCTTCCGAGACGCCTCGTCGTAGTGCTCCACCGCCGGCGAGTTCAATATGACGTGGGCAGGGAGGATGGCTTCGCAGCCGTAGACCAGAAGTAGGGGGATTGCCCCGTTGGCTTGGATGGTTGAGTCCACCCCCCCGCAGTGCGTTGGGTAGTTCCTTGATCCACTTGCCCCCTTTAGAGTTAGCGCGCCGTGTAGCCGCTTCTGAGGGCGTCGAGCACCATCCCATTGGCGCGCTCGACTTGTCCGTTGGCCCGTGGATGGGCGACCGAGACGTATCCGACGTCGATCCCGCTCGTTCTCGCAATATTCCCGTAACTCGGTGGTTGTTGAAGTTGGACCCCGGTGTCTATGATGATGCGGTGGGGTAGCCCGTAGCGGTGTACGAGTTCATCCGAGAAGTCGAGTACTGGCCGCCTTGGGGCATGTGACCGGCTTGACCTCGATCCATTTGGTGAACTTGTCGATGGCAACCAAGCACTCGTTGAATCCTCCCCGGCGCAGCTTGGCAAGGGGCCCGATCCATGTCGATCCCCCCGCCAGGCGAAGGGCCGTGCTGGCGGTATGGTGACCAGCTTGTAGGCCGGGACGTGTTGTCGCTTGGCGAAGAACTCGACATCCTTGGCACCTTCTCGACGAGTTCTTCGGCATCGCCCTGGCCGTGGGGCCGCAGAAAGCTCGCCGGAAGGCCTTGCCGACCGCCGTGCGTGAAGACGCGTGGCTGCCGCACGCCCTTGTGGATCTCCTCCAAGATGTCCTTGCCTTCATCGCGAGGGACGCACTCTCATGAGTACTCCAGAAGATGCGCCCCGCTTGTAAAGTTTGTCACCGACGAGGACGTAAGACTTGGCGCGGCGGACGAGTTGTTCGGCTGCGCTTTTGTCGGAGGGGACCTTCGCTCGCCGAGGTAGTCGATGAAGGGTTGCCTCCACCACGTCGATCATCATGACCTCCTCGCCCACTCGGTGGATGAGCCGGTATAGTGGTCGGTGGCGCCGGCTCCCGGATGGATGGCGCGTGGAAGCTCATGGACGAAGACGCCCGCGGTACTTGTGCGCGGGTGGATCCAAGCTTCGAGAGGACGTCCACCGCAACGTTGTTGTCGCGGACGATGTGATGGAACTCGAGACCACAGAATTTGTTCTCGAGCTTGCGGACTTCTGTGCGTAGGCGTCCATGTTCTCCTTGTTGCGGTCCCAGGACTTGTTGACTTGGTTGATGACCACCGCGGAGTTGCCGTAGACTAGTAGCCGCTTGATGCCCGCCGAAGCCGCGAGGCGGGGCCCGTGTAGTAGAGCTTCGTACTCGCTTCGTTGTTTGAGACCTTCCGGAAGATCCGCAGGACGTACTTGAGTTGTTCGCCCGTTGGAGAGATCGGGGGAGTACCCCCGCGCCCGCGCCTCGAGATTGAGTGAGCCATCAAAGTACATCGCCCCAATGCTCGGTCGCACGGGGGGAGTAGATAGCCGGTTCTCCCCGCCACTCGCCATGAAGTCGACTAGTGCTTGCGACTTGATGGCCGTGCGTGGCTTGAAGTCGATGGTGAGGGCGCCGAGCTCGACGGAACCCCACTTGGAGATTCTTCCGGGGCGTCTTGGTTCCTCGTGATGTCGCCGAGCGGGTAGTCTGGGGACGACGGAGACCGAGTACTCCCCGGAAGTAGTGTCGTAGCTTCCGCGAGGTGATGAGTAGAGCGTACAGAGCTTCTACACGGGCCGGTAGCGAGCCTTGGACTCTCGATAGGACCTCGCCGAGGAAGTAGACCGGGCGCTGGACCGGATAGGCGTGGCCGTCTTCCCCGCCGCTCGACAACGATGGCAAGATCGACCACGTGAGTAGTCGCAGCCTAGTAGAGCAAGAGGCCGCTCGCCCTTGTGAGGAGCCGTGAGGATTGGCGGTTTTGACAGGAAGTCCTTGAGCTGGGCAAGGGCTTGATCCGCCTCTGCAGTCCACACGAACTTCTCGTGATGCTTGAGTAGTTTGAAGAAGGGGGAGGCCCCGTTCTCCTAGCCTCGAGATGAATCGTTCAACGCCGCCATGCACCCCGCCGCCTTCTCGGACGTCCTTGATGCTCGTGGGAGCTTTCATGCTGGTGATGGCGGAGATCTTCTCGGGGTTGGCTTCGATGCCGCGCCGGGCCGATGATGAAGCCGAGTAGTTTGCCCGAAGGGACGCCGAAGACGCACTTGTTCGTGCTGAGCTTCCCGCCGTACTCGCGTAGCGATGCGAAGGTCTCTTCAAGGTCGTCGATGAGGGCACCGGAGTCCCCGGTTTTGACAACCACGTCATCCACGTAGGCCTCGACGTTCTTGTTGAGTTGCCGCTTGAAGTGTGCCCGGATGGCCCGTTGATAGGTAGCGCCGGCGTTCTTCAACCCGAATGACATGGTCGTGTAGCGCACGCGCCAAACGGGTGATGAACGCGGTCTTTTCCCCGGTCTTCCTCCTTGATTGCGATCCGGTGGCACCCGAGTAGCGCCGAGGAAGCAGAGCAAGGTCGCAGCCTCGCCGTGGAGTCGATGACTTGATCAATCCGCGCAACCCGAAGGGGTCCCTGGGGGCAGTGCTTGTTGAGGTCTGTAGTCGACGCACATCCTCCACTTGTTCGAGTTCTTCTTGCGGATGAGGACGGGGTTGGCGAGCCACTCAGATGGAAGACTTCTCGGATGAAGCCGCCGCGAGTAGCTTGGCGAGCTCCTTCTGATGGCGTCCCGTCCGTCGCCCGCAAAGCGTCGGGAGGTATTGTCGCTTGGGGGTGGCCTTTGGATCGACGTTGGAGGCGCGCTCAACCGCCCTCCCCGGGCACTCTTGGCATGTCCGTCGGCTTCCCACGCGAAGATGTCGCTGCTAGGCCCGAAGGAAGCCGATGAGCGCGTCTTCCTATTTGGGGTCGAGGCCGGCCCCAATGGTGGTGGTCTTGCCGGGGTCGCCGGCCTCCAAGGTCGACCGTCCCGACGAGTACCCCTCCTCGGTGGCCGAGGCTTGTTGGCGCTCGTCGTACTTCTCTCGGGATGTCAAGTTCGCTCGTGGCGAGCTTCTTTGACGCGGCGTAGACCTCCATCATTGCGTTGGGTACTTGGTTCGTGGAGGCGATCACCACGGCTTCGTATCGCAGTCGTGGGAGATCTTCAAGTCCCCTTGGAGGGAGAGTACGCCGGCCGGACTTGGCATCTTGAGTACCAAGTAGGTGTAGTGGGGCACCGCCATGAACTTGCCGATGGCCGGGTCCGCCGAGGATGGCGTGGTAAGAAGTCTCAAAATCCGCGACCTCGAACTTGGATGTACTCGGTGCGTAGTTATCCCGAGACGCCCCGAAGGTAATCGGCGCACCACCGAGCCCTGGGATAGCCGCGTTGCCCGGGACGATGCCGTAGAAGGGCGTGCCGCTCTTGGTGAGCATAGGGGTGACGTCGAGGTTCATCTTCTTCAAGGTTTTGGTGAAGAGGACGTTGAGCCCGCTTCCACCGTCGATGAGCACCTTGTTGAGCTTGGAACCCGCCACCGTTGGCTTCGTGACGAGGGGGAACCGTCCCGGTTCGGGAGAAGTTGGTCCATTGGTCCGCGCGGGAGAAGGTGATGGGTACCTCCGACCACCCGAGAGGGGTCGGGACCGCCGGTTCGATGGACATCACTTCACGACGGTAGCCTTCGCTCCCGCCGGCCGGGCGCTCCGCCGAAGAGGACGTTGACGGTCTTCTCGGGTTCTTGGAAGTCGTTGTCGTCGCCGTCCTTCTTCTTGCCCTTTGGTTGTGAGGGTGCGGTGGCTCCGCGTATCCTTGAGTGCGTGCCCGAGCCGGTAGCACCGCTTCTCGCAGTGTGGTTGCCGCTTGGATGCCACGGGCACTTCTCCTTCAAAGCAGTCCTTGAACCCGCCGAATTCTTCTTCGAGTTCCCTTTCGGAGGGCGCTGGATAGCCGCGACGGTGTTGTCTGGCTTGCGCTTGCGGTTGGAACCCGAGTAGTAGTTGTTGTTGTTGTTGTTGTTGTTGTTGTTGTTGTTGTTGTTGTTGTTGTTGTTGTTGTTGTTGCGGCCGCCTTGGTTTGCATTGCCGGCGCCGTCGCCGCCCGGTTCTCGCTTGGACTTGCCGCGGATGGCGTCGTACTTGGCGTTGGCCTTGTCCTCTTCATCCGCCCAGACGTGATCATGTCCTTGAGGTGGGGAATGGACTGGGGCGGCGACGACCGAAGTCCTCGAAGGTGCGGCGATGATAGAGGGCCGCCGTCCTAGAAGTGGTCGATGACCTCCTTGCTCGGTGACGTCGACGACGGTAGCGCGCTTGTCGAAGAAGCGGCACATGTACTTGCGAGGGTCTCGCCTTGTTCCTCGCTTGATCATGGCAAGGTCCATGCGAGTACCCGAACGGCCCATGGCGCCCGCGAAGTTGCTTAGAACCGCTCCTTCACCGGTCCCACTTGTCGATCGAGTGCTTGTCCGGGGCCGACTCGAGCCATGTGAGTGGAGCTTGGTCCGGACGTAAGGGGAAATAGAGGCATTTGGTGTCGCCGTTGCGCCCGGCCGTTCTCAATGGAGAGGGCGTAGCATCGCGAGCCACCGGATGGGATCCGCTTCGCGTCGTACTTGGTGATCCCCAAAGGCTTGAACTTGTCGGGGAGGAGCAAAGTTGCGGCCGGGTGAGAAGGCGGGGAAGCCGTCGCCTCGCAGCGGCGGTGGTCGACTTCTTCCGCCGCAGCCTCCTCGATCTTCTCGGCGAGCATCGTACCCGCCCCCGAGAGGCACCGGAGGCGTGGTCGTTCGCGTGGCCGTGGCCGCCGCGGCCGCCGCCGCCTCCAGCCCTCTTGTTGGCCCCGTGGTTGGAGCCGCCGCCGCCGCCGCCGCCACCGTCGGGGTCGTTGCCGCCGCCACCGGCCGGAGCGCGGTGGGGAACGACTTCTCGGTTGCCTTGGTCTTGTCGTGAAGGTCCGCCGGCGTTGGAGCGGCGGCGGCTTGGATCGGCCCCAGAGGTCGGCTCGAGTATGGTTGGGGACAGGATCGCCGCCGCGCTAGTGGCTTCGTTGTCGCGTGGCTTAGCCGGGGAGAGGTTGGTCGACTCGTTGTCGACCCGCATGAAGTAGGCTTCTTCGGCCGAGCTTGGCGATGACCTCTCCGCCGCGTATGCCCCGAGCCCGTCGTGCGATCGCCGTGATCGACATGAGGCACCGCTCGGGGGTGGTGTGTACTCGCTCCTCGACCGCCTCGAGAGCTTCCGCAAGGTTGCGGATGGGAAGGTTGTCTCCGAGCCGCCGGCGCCGTTCGGCCGCGCTTCCCCGTTGCGTTCGCGTCGAGCCGTCCCCTCGTGGGCGGCGGTCTCGTCCGCAGGTGCGTTGGCGTACGCCCCCGCCCGCGAAGATGTCCTCCGGTGCACCGTCTTCGGCCCGTGCCCGAGGGTCCTCGGGGTGTTGTCGCCACGGCGCCATGAAGACTTGGCGATCGGGGGTACCCATGCCGGACTCGCAGGGTGCCACCTCGCCTGGTGTATTTGAGTCGCCACCGGGCGTTGGTGTTCCCTCCGGAACGGTAGCGAGTCGATGTAGGCGACATAGCGTGAGTCCTCCTTTGTCGCCCGGCCGGGCTTGCGGTCCGGCCGCAGACGTATCTTCCGGTCGGCGTCGATTTTATAACCGGCCCCGCAGGCCGGCCCCGACAAGGGAAGCTCGGTGGAGTCATCTTCGGACTCGGTTCCTCGTGGTCCGACCCGAAGTCGAACTCGTAATCCGGGTTCGAGCAGAACTCTGGGGAGAGGGGGCCGGAGTCCGAGATGTGGCTCGGGGACGGCGTCGAGTCCGAGTTGTACTCGGCCACGGGCCCTTGCCGCCCGGCGTGGTGCGAGGAGCCCCCCCGTGCGGGCCCCACCGAGGACGCGCGGGGGCCACGCGCGGAGCGCCGGCGTGGTGAAGGGGCCGCCCGCGATGGCCGAGCGGGGGCCCGGCTCGCATGCGATGGCCCATGGCGACGTCGGGTTCGAGTTGGAGACTCGACTCGAGCTCGAAGCTCGGCGTGATGGTTGAAGAGCGAAATTTCGCCGAACTTGCCGGCGAGTTCGCCCGTGACGACCTCGGGAAGCGTCACGAGGCCCGTCCTCGGGTTGGGCCGCATGGTCGCGGCGCCGGAAGGAGCCCGCGCCATCGGCAGCGTGCACCTGTGCGCCGAAGACGAAGGTGTCGCCGCGGTTGAAGGCGACGGTTGGCTTGATGTGAACGGAAGCCATCGAGTTCGCCATGTGATCTCGAGCGAGAGCCCCTACCCGGCGCGCGCACCGTGTCGGTGTTTTAGACCGGCAAGCTACTACGGGGAGTACACGAAGTAGATGAATGTGACTCGCCGAGATCGGTAACTCGAAGGAAGAGACACGTGGCACACAATTTAGACAAGTTCGGGCCGCGAGGTGCGTAATACCCTACGTCCCGTATGCCGCGTAGCTCGGGATTGATAGGGCACGATTACACGATGGTGCAATTATGCGCCCCGAGTTGTATGAGAGGAGATTGAATGAGGGGATCGGTCCCCGCCTCGCCTTATATAGTCCCGGAGGCGTGGTTACAAGTCGGAGTAGGAAGAGAGTACTAGTCGAGTACGTCTAGGAGTCCTCTATACGATGCGGAACATGTACGCCTTCCTAACCGAGTACTACCCCCGTGTAGTCCTTGTGCTCCACGCCTTCGCATGCCGTGTAGCGCAAGCCGGTAGTCCTGTGGGCCCACCGAGTAGTCGGCCCCGGTACCCACCGAGGTAGTGGGCCCGGTGGGAGGTCCATACGACAGAGACTATTCTTCTTCAAGTGATCTTGCTCTTTGCCTTTGTTTGGCTTTCGATCACTTGTTGGAGTTTCTTTTTGTTCGTTTCTTTTCTTTTTATTTTCTCTCTTGTTACCTTTCATGTGGGTGTTGTCAATGCACTCATCAAGGGGGAGATTGAGGACCATGTGTGGTTCGAGGACCGGTGGATGGTCGCTTCCTTGTGTGATGAGTGATTGACAACATTGTGTGGACCGATTCTTGGCTAAGTATTGCAGGGCAAAGGTGTTGCGGCTTGACTCATGTTGGTGCAGGTGAAGAACAAGCGCGAAAGGTCGTTGCGGTGAGGCCTCGGGTGTGGAGAAGACAAGTAGGCTTCGTTCGAGGGACCCGGTGGCCGGCGGGGGTCAAGTGCGGGCCGCATGGTGGCATGAACAAGAAGATGAAGTCATGGTCGGTTTCTTGGTTGAGCCTCAAAACCAAGGTCGAGCCGGACTACGAGGGAGCCAAGTCATGAGTGGAGATTGGCGGAGGCTACACCGAGTTCGCGGGGTTTCCGGTGGTTCACCGAAAACCACCGGGTTCCTTGGTTGATCCACAAAGCCAAGACCGGATAACCGAAGACGGAGCCGCAAAGAAGACTCGACCGGTCCGACCGGTGGGTCCGACCGGTGAGGAGCACCCGGTCCGACCGGTGTGCGACGACGCAGTCCGGAATCTTCGAAGCGGAGGACACGCGTCGGGATCACATGACTTGCGTCGAGGCTACGCAGGTGCGGTCGCCGGCATCCGTCCGATGGTGAAGACATCAAGAATTCCGAATCCACCCTTGAGGGGCTTGTATCCCTAGTTAGTGGAGAAGGGCGTTTTAGACATTCGGTTGCCTCCATATAACCCAAGAGGTGAGAGGATGGCAGCAAAACCCTCGGAACCCTAGCTCATTAGTTTTCCTATTTTCCACCTATTTTCCCTAGGTTTTCTCTAGGACTAGCAAGAGAGCTTCACGAAGAGATCTTGTAGAGAGGGATGGATGATCAGCGGCTTGCTAGACCTTGTACGAACCTTTGTTTCATGTATAGATGATTCGGCGTGGTTCCTCAAGGTTTGGATGTGTTTTCCCCGTTGTTCTTGGTGGTGATTTTCGAGCCCTCTCTCGGTGATTTCTTTGGGTTGTTTTTGGGGCCTTTCTCTTGGGGATTTGATGGGGGAAATTTGTGGGAACCCTTCGTGGTTCTTTGGGCCGTGATTCCCCTCCCAAATCCGTGAGTAAAGGTGCTCGATTTTGGGGTTTCTTGAGTTCTTGGGTTGGAAGTGCTTTCGGCGGGATTTCTTCTATTCCTCCTTTTTGGACGAGTTTTTGTGGGATTAAACTTGGCTATGGACTCCTCATGAGGTGTTCTTGATATCCCCAAAGTCTTGTTCAAGTCGGTGGAGCGTTTCGGGAGATTGAGATTTGGATTTGGGGGAGATGACCCGCGGGTGCTTTTCATCCCGAGTTGCCCAGCTACACCGGCTCGACCGTGCTCTTGACCGGTCCGACCTGCGAGCCCTTGTGGGTTTTTGCTCGGGTGAACGACTTGGTGTGTTCGTTGTTGTCCCGTGTTGCCGCCGTTTCGTGTTTGGGTCCGTTTGGTGGCTCGGTTGGTCCGTTTGGTGCCTTGGGGGCTTTCGAGCCGCCATCGGTCCGACCGGTGTGTCTCACCGGCTCGACCGGTGTAGAGCCACTTAGTGGAAGTTGCTCGGCTCACCGGCAGGGACCGGTCTCGACCGGTGGTGCTCACCGGTCCGACCGGTGTGGGTCTATAGACTTGAGGCTTGGTTTTTCCGCCGCGTTTCTCGGGTCGGAAGGTGGTGTGTTGGTTCCTAGGTCCAGTGGCACTCCAGTGGCTACGTGGGCTTGACCAATCTTGGTAGTGAGTCGGAGACGTGTGTTGGAAGCTGTGTTCATCTTGTTGGAGTTTCGATCTCCTTCGAGAAGAATTTTTATCGGCTCCCATTCACTCCCCCCTCTCTGGTTCACCGTATCGGTCCTTCACATATCTCTGCTTCTCCTCTTCGTACTTATGCTTCTGGTAGCGCTCCTTTTCTTGCTGACGCTCCCACTTGTTGAGGAGAATACGCGAAGTCACTCTGGGTTTAGAGGATTCACCCACATCAATTTGACTTTTCAGAAAGCGAGGCTCTCCCTTGTGAATCTGTTCAAATGTTACTTGTCGAGCGGGATCAACTGAGCCATCCTGCTTTGCCTTTGCTGAAGTCAAAACTTTCACTTTTCCTTTCTCTTCAACAGCATTCACCATGCTGACTGAGAACCCAATCATGTTCTGAGGAAAAGGATTACCATCTAATTTCATCTTATTATCAAACTTCAGATGACCTTCTTGGATAGCTTTTTGAATTCTCATTCTAAAAACCCTGCATTCATTGATGGAATAAGAATTTCTGTCATGAAACCCACAGACCTCTTTTCTTTCACTCCATCAGGCCGAAGCATAGAATGCCCTTCGGGCAACTTGATTCGGCCTTTTTTCATGAGGAATTCAAAGAGCTTATCTGCCTTGGTCACATCAAAATCATAGGTGCCTTTAGCTTGCTTGATCCACCTCCAATTTACTGTCAATGGCTCTTTGCCCCACACTATCTCTGCTGCAGCTATTTCCTCTTCATCATCATATTCATCTCCTTGATCTGCCCTTTCGAGGAATTGATTGTAGATGTCAGCTATGTCATTGTGTTTGACAAATCTAGAGTCTTTCTTGAAGCCATATGCTTGATTGCTCATCAATGACAGTCGGTGTGACAGCTGGCCAAGGTCATCGAATTCCATACCGAATAGCTTCTCCCGAATAGCTGGCAACATCCCTGCTACAGCCATACCAGCCAATTGATCATCATGTATGTTCAAAGAGAAGCACATGCTTTTTGTCTCTCTGAACTTTCTGAGGAACTCCATTGGTGTTTCATTGTTCCTCTGCCTCAAGGTAGTCAGATCAATTAGCTTTTTCTCATTACTGCCAATGAAATAATGAGCATGAAACTTTTGCTCCAAATCCTTCCAAGAGCAGATTGAGTGAGCAGGTAGAGAAGTGAACCATGTAAACGCTAGGCCTGTCAATGACAGAGGGAAATATCTAATTCTGAAGGCCTCATAGCAGAAGCTTCCCCAAGCTGGTACCGGGCTATATGTTCCATAGTACTGGTATCATCTTACCTTGAAAACTTGGTGAAATCTGTGGGGGACTTCAGCCTGTTCGGTAATGCCACCCTGTGGTACCATTCCAGAAAGGGAGGTGGATATACGTGTCCTTGGTTCTTAGGCTTTAGACCGAATTGATTTTGAAGCACATCGGTCATTCTCTGCACCAGGAGATCAACATTGGTATCTTGATTCCCTGGCCCTCCAGCAGGCATCCCTGTAGTAGCACCATACCCAGGATTCGGGAGAGCATCAATAGCACTATAATCCATGAATTCTGAATACTCGTTCCTGTACATGTTCCTTTGCAACCTGTTATTTGTTGGGGCTATCCTGTAAGTAGATACAGGTTGAAGTCCAGGAGTGCCAAATGCCATTTCTCCATATGTATGTGGATTTGGTACTGCTTGATGAGGGTTCTGCCGAATTGGTTGACTATCCATGTGCTGAGTTGGCTGAACACTTACACTCTGCGGAGGCGGTTGAGCACTTGCATCTTGAAAGAGATGGTTAACCATTAACAGCAGTACTTGATTCACCCTGCTCAAAATGTTTGTCCACACTTGGGCCAAAGACATCAACCATCATCTGTCGGAAGCTGTTCAAAAATGCAGTGTTGTGTCTAGTCATTATTTCTTCCATAGTTCGTTGTATCATAGCAAAAGCCTCTTCTTTCTCCACAGCAGATGTGGTATCAGACTCCCGTGGCATCAGAACTTTTGGCATATTTGTTCTGAGGAATGGCACACCACTCCTATTCTTGGAGAGAGACATCAGACACTTCTGCTGGAATTGGTCCATAGCTTCTTTCAATTGGTGGACAGCGCCGGTCAGGCCGGTGGCTACAGCAGCCGCACAACAAGCGTTCCAGAAAACCTCAGTGACTTCTCTAGGCCCTAGAACTAAAACACCCTCAAAACACAACCAGCACGGAAGGAAAACCCTACACAAAACCTAACAAAACAACTCCAAACAGACCAAGAACTGACCAGCAGCACCAAGACCCAAAGACACATGAGTCAAGAAGTTCACCCGAGGCAAATCCCACAAGTAACTCTCACCGGTCAGACCGGTCAGGAGTACCGGTCAGACCGGTGTAGCCTGGGCAGCTCGGGATGAACAGCACCCGCGGGTCAACTCCTCCAAATCCAAACTTCGATCTCCCGAATCGCTCCACGGACTTGAACAAGACTTTGGGGATAATAGGAACACCTCATGAGGAGTCCATAGCCATGATTTTGTCCACCAAAACTTGCCAAATCAAGAGGAATCGGACAAATCCCGCCAAGAACTCCTCTAACCCTAGAACACCGAAATCCCAAAATCGAACCCCTTAACTCACGGATTTGGGAGGGGAATCACAGGCCAAAGAACGATGAATGGTTCCCACAAATTTCCCCCACCAAATCCCCAAGAGCAAGGTCCCGAAAACACCCCAAGAAAACCACCAAGAGAGGGCTCCGAAAATCACCACCAAGAACAACCGGGAACAACACAACAAAGCCTTGAGGAACCACACCGAATCATCTATACATACCAAGGAGGTTCATACATGGTCTAGCTTGCCGCCCGATCATCCAACCCTCTCACAAAATCTCACCATGAAGCTCTCAAGCTAGTTCTATGGAAATCCTAAGAAAATTGGAAGGGAAAATAGGAAAGCAAATGAACTAGGGTTCCAAGAGATGGTTGCCATCCTCTCACCTCATGGGTTATGTGGAGGCAACCGAAAGTCTAAAATACCCTTACTTAATAACTAGGGCGGTTTTGGAAGTCTTCGCATTTTCTCCATCGGACAGATGCCCGCGACCGCACCCTCGCTTAGCCTCAACGCAAGCCATGCGATCCTCACGCGTGTCCTCCGCTTCGAAGATTCCGGACCGCGTCGTCGCACACCCCGCCGACCGGTGGTCCTCACCGGCCGACCCGCACCACGGGCCGACCGGCCGACCCACCGGTCGGACCGGTCCGGAGCCGTTGAAGACCGTCTTCGGTTCTCCGGTCTTGGCTTTGAGGATCAACCAAGGAACACGGTGGTTTTCTCGGTGAACCACCGGAAACCCCGCGAACTCGGTGTAGCCTCCGCCAATCGCCACTCATGACTCGGCTCCCACATAGTCCCGGCTCGACCTTGGTTTTGAGGCTCAACCAAGAAACCGTCCATGACTTCATCTTGTCGTTCATGCCACCATGCGGCCCGCACTTGACCCCGCTGGCCACCGGGTCCCTCGAACGAAGCCTACTTGTCTTGTCCACACCTGGAGGCCTCATTGGCGACGACCTTTCGCACTTGTTCTTCACATGCACCAACACCAGTCAAGCCGCAACCTGCACCTGCAATACTTAGCCAAGAATCAGTCCAGACAACGTTGTCAATCACACATCACACAAGGAGGCGACCATCCACCAGTCATCGAACCACACATGGTCCTCAATCTCCCCCTTGATGAGTGCATTGACAACACCCACATGAAGGTAATAAGAGAGAAAATAAAAAGAAAAGAAACGAACAAAAAGAAACTCCAACAAGCGATCGAAAGCCAAACAAAGGCAAAGAGCAAGATCACTTGAAGAAGACAAGTCTCGGACCCCTTAGGCAAGGGCAACGGCTCGACACATCCGAGACAAAAATAAAACTCAAGCAAAGAGCGCAAACCACCAAACCAAAGCTCGAAAAACCACAAAGAGCTCCCCCTGCACACATGCAAGCTCCCCCTGAACCAATGCAACTTCCCTTGGATGAATTCATGCAAACCACTTGAAGAAAACGAGAAAGCGCATCGGCTCGGCTACGGCCGACCGGTCGACCGGTCAACACCACCGTCGACCGGTGCCCAACATATGAACGGGGCCAACACTCCGACCGGTCGACCGCCGCACACCAAAGCCCAGTAAATGGCTCGAAACCACCCGAAAACCTTCAAAATGCATCCAAAGCAAGCCATTTCAAGCTCAAACTTCCCCTCCTTGTTGACAATGCATGAATCAAGCCAAAAATGCAAAACTTTCAACCTAGAGCTTCTCAAATAGACAAAATTCAACATAGGATGCTACACATGTCCAAATGAGCAAGTTAGATACTCTATAGCTTCATATTAACATCAACCGCAAGATCACCAAGTTTCACAACCATTGGACGAAGCTAAGATGGATTTGGGCAATTTTGCCAAAAATTTGCCTCTCATGAGCAAAGTCCTAAACATGATCAAAACATACCAAAATGGCAAAGCCACACAAACTTCATGCTATTACAACCATTCTAACCATAAGACCATCACAAACACCCACAAGCACCTCATGTCATGTCAAAGCCACCGAGCCATGTGCCTACTTCTATGTATGAGACTTCTCATTGGTAGACATCATGCAACGGTTTAGCACCCAAAGCAAATTAAATTTAGCACTTATGACATGGGAGCACAGTTTCCAAGCATTTGACATTTCATTTTCAGATTCATATTTGGTACATGAAATGTCTTTGCGACAAAAAGGAACTTATGCCCCTCCATAAGATAAAGCAAGAGGGCTAAACATTTATGATGGCAAATGAGCCTTTGGCCCCATATGATCAATAAACTAGCTATCCAACCACAAATTAACCATAACCAAGCCACTAAAACATGTCAAGATCATGTAAAGGCATTTAAACATGAGAGAGCATACATGTGACAATTTTCAAAGATATAGCCATCAACCATGGATTATAAATCCAGATCATCAAGAGCTAAGCCAAACTAACCATAGCATACCAAACAAGCTCACAAAGACATAAATAGCATTCAATTTTTTTGAGCACCAAATGGCAAGCTTTATTGATCATATAAAGCTCGTTACATCGTTTGCGGTTACACCCAAAATAAAGTCCGGAGTTTCATCAACCCAATATAAGAACTCTTTGATTTGAAAGCTTGCCCGGCTAACGTATGAGCTACCACATTAGCTTCTCTATCACAATGCTCTATTGATATATTAACAAACTCCCTCCATAGCTCGACGCAAAGTCATCATATATTGCGGCAAAGAACAATTGCGTACCCTCCTCCTTCTTGCATAGTTTCAAGCAACTTCAACACAATCGAGTTCTCACCATTAGTCTTGTGACTCCAACATGCCGCGCTAGCATGAGCCCGTGCTTCGAGCCCGGGTTTTTCGCGGAATGAACATCCGCTACATTGGCCAAATAATCGTGTGAGGCTGCTATACACATTCCTTTCGAATCACGAAGAACTGCTCCCGTACTACCCGTGTTTGTTTGGCTATCCACCGAGGCATCAATATTGAGCATTAGCATACCTTCCGGGGAGGAACCCACCCTTTGCGCGCTCTAGCATTCACCTTTCTTTGCTCTTTTGTAATTCATAGCAAGAGCTATAATAGCCATTGCTGCCCGATGGTGGTTTTGAATAGATTCTCCATTTACGAATTGCCTTCTCTCCCACCAAATATACCAAAGACCCCCGTCATAACAATCTCCTTTAGTCCGACCTCTTCCATCTCCGATATCTTCTCATTACTATGTAGTAAAGCTTTGAAAGCCGATGCAATTTCGTTTGATGTCCCCCCGATCACTCTCTCTATCTTCCCCCGTATGCCCATCGCCCTCCATACCGCTTGCGCCCCTCGGCAAGTAAATTGCATATGCAATATGTCTTCATGTCGAACCGGCAAAGTGGACGGAAGACTTATCCCCGATATGCTTATGTACCGAACTTCTCTACACGATCCGGTCATGAATAATACGACGTCCATGTATCTTGATCTTGTTTGGGACTACGGCTTTCCTGACCTCTTCCATCCTTCTTGGTTCACCCCGAGTTTGTATTTGCTGGTTATCCGTTTCAAATTTGGATGTCCATTGCAAGTGATATCCCGATCGCACAGAGTAAATTCCACTCTTATTAAAATGCCAAGCTACTAGGTCTTCCCTCCCCTGGGACAAGGGAATTTGCAATATTCTTCCAACATCCGCATTATGAAATAAAGACCTGATTAATTCAACATCCCACCGCCCGTTAACGGGTCAATTAGTTCACTAACCTTCTGAACGATCGCATGCCCTCTAGGGGTTTCAATCTTCTGTGTAGGACTGGTCGAGATCCATTTGTCGTTCCATATATTAATTTGTTCACCATCACCAACCCGCCAAATGTGTCCTTGTTTAAAACATTCCAATCCAGCAAGAAGACTTTGCCATGTAAGTGAGCTTCCTTTCTTGTGTTTAGCATGTAGTAAATTTCCCTCTGGATAGTATTTACTTCGTAGCACTCTTGCACATAATGATTCAGGTTCAGCCAACAACCTCCAAATCTGTTTAGCAAGCATAGCTAAGTTAAAGCTTTGAAAGTCTCTAAATCCCATTCCACCATAATTTTTAGGTACACATAGTTTCCACCATTGCTGCCAATGGATCCTTCTCTGATCATCCTCATCTCCCCACCAGTAATGCGAGATAGTGTCAGTAAGTCCCTTACATATGTTTTTTGGGATTTTGAACACCATCATAGCATAAGCTGGTATAGATTGAGCAACTGATTTGATTAGGATCTCCTTTCCCCCCATACTTAGCAACTTTTCCTTCCACCCTGAAATTCTCTTCTTAACTCGCTCAATTAGATGTTTAAAGCAATCTGATCTGTCCACACCAATCATGGTAGGCAGCCCTAAATACTTATCCGACAAGGCTTCCGTCATGATATTTAGGGTCTCACAAACTTTGCCCTTGTCATCCAATGATGTGTTGCCCGAGAAAAAGATGCTAGATTTTGCTTCACTTATTCTCTGTCCCGAGCTTTGGCAATACCTATCCAGAATGTGCTTTAACACCTCTGCATTTTTCTTGTCAGCTATCATTAATATCAAGGAATCATCAGCAAACAACAAATGAGAAATCTGCGGTGCCTCTCTGCTAACTCGAATTCCCTCTAAATCACCCCTCTCTTCTGCTCTATTCAACATGCATGATAATCCTTCTGCCACTAGCAAGAAAAGGTATGGAGACAGAGGGTCCCCCTGACGGATTCCCCTAGTTGGCATAAAGATTTCAGACTCCATATTATTAAAGCGAACATTATATCTTACCGAGGACACACATTCCATTATCATCCTGATCCACTCCCGATGGAATTCGAGTTTCTCCATAATATTTTCCAGAAAACCCCACTCCACCCTGTTGTAAGCCTTATGCATATCCAGCTTGACTGCACATAAACCCTTCCTCCCCTGTTTCTTCTTGATTTTATGCATGCATTCATATGCCAATAATATATTATCCGTTATTAGCCTGCCCGGGACAATTGCACTCTGCTGAGCACTAATGATATCAGGTAAAATACGCTTCAACTGACTCGCAAGGAGCTTCGATATAACTTTATATACCACATTACATAAGCTTATGGGCCTGAACTGAGACAACAATTCTGGGTTTTCCACCTTAGGAATTAGGACAATAGTCGTATCGTTCCATCCCTGTGGTATGGTATGAGTATTCACCGCATTTAGCACTTCTCCAATCAGCTCGGGTCCAAGCATTGACCAGAATCTTTTGTAGAACACAGCGTGCAGTCCATCTGGACCTGGTGCCTTAAGGTCGCCTATGCTGAATAGAGCGTCCTTCACCTCTTTCTCAGAGTATGGTGCTAACAACATCTCGTTCATCTCCGCACTCACCTTCCTCGGCACACACTCCAAGACCTCTTCCTCATGATTCCTCTCTTCGGAGGTAAATAGATTCATGAAATAATCACGCACCATGTTGCCCATTACCTCCTTCTGCTCCTGTTTGTTTCCATGCTCATCCATTAAGAACTTGATCTGGTTCATACGCTTCCTCATAGAAGCATACCACTGGAAAAATGATGTATTTCTATCCCCATGCTTCAACCAATTTGCTCGCGCTCTCTGGACCCAAACCAGTTCCTCTTGCTCCATAAGCAGTTCAATTTGCACCATTAATTCTTTTTGGGCCGCTAGATTATCTTCAGACGGCGGCCCCCTTCGCTTTCTTTCCAACTCCCTCTTTAGGTTCTTAATTCTCTTCATCGGGCCCTTCAAAACATTCTTGTCCCATGTGTGCAACTCTTCATGAACCTGATTAGCTTTGTCCATGAAGGAGGGATTATCCCCTCGTATTCGAGCTCTCTCCCATGCGGTTTTAATAATTTCTTCCACTGTTTCTTCCTTCAGCCACCTCACCTCAAACCTCCTCGGCCCCTCTCTCATGTTCAGTCCCTCCATGCCTTCAGTGTCAATACTGACCGGCCTGTGGTCCGATTTCAACATTTCACATTTAACCACCCTTGCATTTGGAAACATCTGCCTCCATTCTGCATTTGCAACGGCTCGGTCTAGCCTTTCTCTCACTCGGCCTCGCTGCCAAGTGAACATATCTCCCTCATATCCCATGTCGGAAAGCTGACATGTGTTCAAAGCATCATGGAACGCCTGGAGTTGGCGTTGTGTCCTTGGTCATCCTCCCTCCTTCTCCTCATTATATAAAATTTCATTGAAATCTCCCGCTACTACCCAAGGTCGAGCCACGCTAGTGTGCAGAGAACAAAGCATATCCCAAGTTTTTTGTTTGTGCTCCCACCGTGGCTCTCCGTATACACCAGTGAATCACCACTCAACTCCTCCCTGTATCATGGCGTCGATATAATTCTCTGACACCCCCAACACCCGAATTTTTATTTCCTTCCTCCAGAGCATCAACAACCCCCCACTCCTGCCATCACTCTCGTGGATGGCAAGCTGATCACAGCCCAATTTCCTCATGATTTTTCCTACCTTAGTTCTACCAAGATGCATTTCAGACAGGAACAACACATCTGGTTTTGTGCTCCTCTGAACGTCCAGAAGAGCATGTTCTGCCCGGGCACTTGCGAGCCCGCGGCAGTTCCACACTAAGATTTTCATTGCTCCCGGTCACCCTCAACAGTAGAGGGCGCCGATATGCTTTTTGATACAACCACACTCTTCTCTCCATCCTCCTTTCTCAGCCTCTTCTTCTCTTGCACCTTTATGGGACTAGTTGCATCATTGCTCGACATGGTAACATCATTAATATCAGGTTCCGTGGCAACTTCTGTATCCATCTCCAAGTCCTCTTCCTCCACTCCTTCACGTGCACCTCTGCCTCTTCCACGCCCCCTCATCGCACCTCGGCCCCAACTGCTCACACCTTCTTTCCTTCCTCCACGAGTAGACCCAAACTGGACCACCAGCCAGGTACCCCATTCACAATCCTCCTCCTTCATCGTACCATCACCACATTCAGTAAGCTCACGGCCCATCAAGCCACAGTGGAAGCAAAATATTGGCAATTTTTCATATTGCACTAAATGCAGCGACTTTTCCTTGACTGTGATTGGAACAACCCTTACTAGTGGTTTATTGAGATCCACTAGAACCCGTGCTCTTAGGTACGGAGTTGGGTTGATTTTTCCTTCATTAAATACTACTGTGATTGTTTTCCCGACCTTCCCTGCTACCTTCTCCGCCAACTCTTTCTTCTTCATAAGCCCATCCGGCACCCCGTTGATCCTGCACCACACCGGGATCTTGTCTAGCTTGTATTCATGAACGTTCGAGAAGCCATCATACTCATCCATTGCAACCAGTGCCCCTCTAAAGAGCCACGGACCACCATCCATCACCCTGTTCCAGTCCCCAAGGCACTGGAATTGCACCATGAACAAGTTAGCCCCCATCACCTTGAAGATGATCTCTTTCGCTGCTAGCCAAGCGAATCTCATTGCACTGAATAGGGCTGCATGGCTAAAGGGCTTCGTATTAGCCACCCTGAAGAGCGCTACCCATCGGACCTCCTTCACTAGTTCCTCCAGTTCCTCCGAGAAGTCCAGATCATCCTCCTCAGCGCCAGTAAGGGTCAATCCCGCCAGAATTCTCCCCATTGAATCCTCCATCTCCTCCTCTACTACATCCTTCCCCTTCTCCAATCTCTGCGCCATCCTACCACGATTAGACAGGATCACGTAGACGTTCACGTAGATCCAATCTAAAAACCCCCCCTGAATACCCGAGAAGCGATAACGCAACCGGTTGGGGCGGTGAGGTGAGCTCGAAATTGATGCGAGCAGTCCACGACGATCTCACAAGCTTGATTATTGGATAGGAAAACCACCGGCGGTGGGAGTTTTTGACTCTGACTGCAGCGCCGCCAGAGGACTAGTAAACCCTAGGGTATTTTTCACGAATTCAACATTGTTGCGTGTTGTTGCTGACATAGGAAACACATAAATAGCATTCTATGGTGAACAATGTATAGCTTTTCCTATCCAATGCATATGATACAAAATGCATGCAATCTAAGATACAAGGATGCCTATACCTCATGTTACATATGTCATGCCAAATGCAAGAAATGCACAAAGGAAAGCTATACATATGCTACAAAGGAGCTCTCGCACACCCAACTCAAGAAATCAAACACACACCAAGCTCCCCCCGCAAACGAGTGAAAGTTGCTTGATCTAGGGGTTTGGTGAAAATATCGGCTAGTTGGTCATGTGTGGGTACATGGATGAAAGCTATCTTTCCTTTCTCTACGTTGTCTCTCAGAAAATGATACCTCACTTCTATGTGCTTGGTTTTGGAATGGAGCACTGGGTTCTTTGCAACGCTTATGGCAATGGTGCTATCACATTGAAGTGGGACATGGGTATACTCCTCACCAAAGTCACTCATGGTGTATGTGATCCAAAGGAGCTGAGAGCAACAACTAGCAGTGACAACGTACTCTACCTCGGTAATGGATTGAGCAACACTCGACTGTTTGCGGGAAGACCAAGACACTAAAGAAGATCCCAAAAACTGGCAAGTCCCAGAAGTGGACTTCCTATCCAACCGACACCCGGAAAAATCCGCATCCGAAAAACCATGAAGTGCCAAAGAAGAGGACGCGGAGTACCAAAGGCCAAAGTCGGGAGTGTGACACAAGTACCTGAAAATTCGCTTCACCTCTTGCTGATGCGAAGTCCTCAGAGACGCTTGAAAACGAGCGCACAGACATACCGAGAACTGGATGTCCAGCCTCGTCACCGTCAAGTAGAGGAGTGACCCAATCATGCTTCGGTACTCCTTCTGGTTCACGTGTTCACCTTCCTCATCCGCATCAAGAGCTGTAGTCGTACTCATCGGCGTCGTCATAGCCTTGGAGTCCTCCATCTTGAACTTCCGCACAATGTCCTTGGTGTACTTAGCTTGGTGCACAAATGTCCCTTCCTTCGATTGTTTGATTTGTAGCCCGAGGAAGAACTGCAACTTTCCCATCATTCTCATCTCAAATTCCCTACTAATATCCTTTGCAAACCCCCTGCCAAAGACAATATCATCCACGTACGCCTGCACAATCAGGATATCTCTGCCCTGCCTAAGTAGAAACAAAGCCTGATCGACCTTCCCCATCTCAAAACCTCTCTCAAACAAGAACCCCCTCAACCTACCATACCAAGCTCTAGGCGCCTGCTTCAACCCATAAAGCGCCTTCCTCAACTTGTACACCCAGTGGGGGTACTTCTCACTCTCAAACCCTGGTGGTTGCCTCACATACACTTCTTCCTCCAACACACCATTCAGAAAGACACTCTTCACATCCATTTGGTGCAACTTGAACCCTTTAGCCACGAAAAAGGCTAGAAGGATGCTAATTGCCTCCAAACGGGCTACGGGAGCAAAGGTCTCCTCGTAGTCGATCCCCTCCTTCTGACTGAACCCCTGAGCAACAAGCCTTGACTTGTTCCTCACCACTTCACCTTTCTCTCCCTCTTTGTTCTTCCACACCCACTTTGTACCAATCGGCTTACACCCTGGGGGAGGTTCAACCAATTCCCAAACCTGATTCCTCTCAAAGTTCTCCAACTCCTCATGCATTGAATTGACCCAATTATGATTAGATAGTGCGTGTCCAATGCCTTTGGGCTCAAAAGTAGCAACAAATGCAGCATGAGCGAAATGAGAATTGTTTCGAACCCTCGACCGTGTAGTACGTTCATTCATGTTGCCGATGATCCTCAAAGCTGGGTGATCCACTTGTACTCGCCGGGGAGGTTCTCGCCTTGATGCTACCTCCCCCTCAACTGTAGCTTCTCCTCGATCTTGATTAGCCGTCGTAGGTGTAGGAGATGGGCCGTCAACTAGTGTAGTCGAAGTAGTATATACATGTCCAGCTGGGGGCACCACACCGCCATCTTCATCATCACCATGTTCATGCTCCTCCTCCTGAAAGATCTCCTTGCCAAGCTCATCATCACCTGCACACTCAAAGACAAGCTGACTACGTGGCTCTGTCTCGTCGAAGGTTACCTCGCAAGTCTCCACGATTTGGTTAGTTTCAAGATTGAGCACACGATATGCTCTAGAATGAGATGCATAACCAAAGAAAATACTATCGACAGACCTAGCCTCAAACTTATCCAACTTCTTCCCTTTCTTCAGAATAAAGCACTTGCAACCAAAGACATGGAAGTGACTCACCTTGGGTGTGCGACCGTGCATCAACTCGTAGCATGTTTTCTTCTTATGCACTCTGAGGTAGATCCTGTTCGACACATAGCACGCGGTGTTCACCGCCTCAGCCCAGAACCTTCTCGGAGTCCTATGCTCATCAAGCATCGTCCGAGCCATCTCACACAAGGTCCTGTTTTCCTTTCCACAACACCATTCCGGGGAGGCGTATACAGACTCGAAAACTGATGTTCAAGACCCAAGTCATGGCAAAAGGTTTCAAAACAAGAGTTTCTGAATTCAGAGCCATTGTCACTGCGGATTGCTCGTATGGAATCTCCGTGCCTTTCATTCCTCAACCTCAAGACAAGATCTCGAACAAAACCAAACGTCTCCCCCTTATCCTCAAGAAACAACACCCACGCATACCGAGAGTAATCATCCACCACTACAAGAACATACCACTTCCCACCCGCAGATCGCACACGAGCTGGGCCAACAAGGTCCATATGGAGCAGCTCGCATGGACGCTCAGTCATCACATCGGTGAGAGGCGTGTGAGAAGAGGCTACCATCTTGGCATGCCTACACGGCGCATAAACCCACTCTTTCTCAAGCCTCAACCGTGGCAATCCTCAGACCAAATTGAGTTTACTCAAGCGAGACAAAAGGTCAAAGCTCAAGTGACCCAACTTCCTATGCCACTTCCACAACTCACTCGAAGAACCAGCCAAGAAACAACGCTCCACACCAGAAGACTGAGAAAAATCAGCACGAAACACCTGACCCTCAAGAACGACCATACAGACAAGGTCCCCTCGAGAGTCCAAAATCCGAGAACCACCAGGTCGAAACAACACCTCAAAACTCTTATCCAGCAGCTGGGACACATAAAGCAAGTTGTATCCAAGCGATTGAATAAGAGCAACACGCCTCAGAGTGATCTTGTCACTCACCTTAATCTCACCTTCTGAAAGCACACGCCCACGCCCATTGTCCCCAAAAGTGATGTACCTCCTTGTCACCACCAGGACGAGACTTGAGAACCACCCCTTGTCTCCAGTCATATGCCTCGAGCAACCGGAGTCAATCAACCAAATGTTCTTCAAGTCTCCCACCTGAAATTAAAAAACGAGCACGTGAGCGGATAAACGACTCAGCACTGGGGTTAGTACCAAAAGAGTAAAACTAGTGTCGAGCCATTTGCTTGAAAGTGGGGTTAGCACAAACCAAACCATCTTTCCTACCAAAGCTACCTCCACAAACACCACCACGGTAACCACCATAAGGGAACCAACCCTCTCTACCTGGAGGAGGACCAAAACCACGAAAGAAAGCCCGTGGACTGTCCCTCCTCTCCATCTCAAAGCTATGGATCCTCCCATCCCCGTATTGAGCACGACGGGGAGAACGCCTAGCAAACTGACCTCCTGCAAACTCTCGAGCCCAACCACCAGAACCACGACCTCCAGAACCAAACCTCGCACCTGTACGAGCACGAAGCCCGAACAGCTGTCTGTCCAGGCTTGCACCGGTCTGGCTGGTGCCCCTCACCGGTCTGACCGGTGTAGCCCGGCCAGCAGCACCTCCAATAGCCTTTCGCTCTCGCCAAGCCGGAACTGTCCTCACACTCGCCTTAGCCCTGGTCATCTGCACACGAGGCTCAAGTACACCATCGAAAGGGTGGTACTTGTCCTTGTTAGCCCACTCCTTCACCATTCTCTCCTCTCGCTTCCTCTTGAAGCAAAACTCATACTTGTGGCCATCTCTCCCACAATGAAATCTCACAAGCTTAGGTTTAGGCTTGGGTTGGGGCGCCTTGTGACAACCCGCCCAGGAAAATACCGTACTATCGCCTAAGACCGATCCACTGTGGTCATTAAGCAATAGTAAAGTATCGTCCTGTCGTTAGTTGCCGGGTTAACGCCCGGTAAATCACTTGGACATCGAACAGAGGATCGATACATGCATTAAACTCACGCGAAGGCGAGTCCAGAGTACAACATGAATTAAACATTTTATTACAAACTATTGTTCACGACATGGAGTAAAGGTTCGAGTTTGAAAACAGCGGAAATAAAATAAACTAGCGCAACGGTAGACATCACAGGAGGCCATCCGTGATGTCATCACTTGTCGTCACCCATCCGGTTAATCACACCTGCAACAACAATTTTCAAAGCAAGGCTGAGTATACTAATACTCAGCAAGACTTAACCGTCGGGTGATGACTACATCACCAAACTCTAGACATGAAAGGCTTTTGGCCGGTGGAGTTCCTTTTGCTAAACAGCTACTAAGGGTAGATCCTTACTTCCAAAATTTTAGCACAAGTTCTAGTTGATTACCATTTCTAAGTGTGCCATCTAATTCAATCAAGAATTGGACAAGCAATTAATTCATACAACAATATTCCTCGAGTTCCATCATTATGGGATATCATGGCCGAGTTGATTAAGCGATCTCGGATAACGGTGAGAGGCCGACAATCGATTGATTTAAACCTTGCAAGGTAAACCCAAACACACGGTATGCTGCCCCCGAAAGGACAACTTTCCCAGGCCGTTTCCATCGATCTTCGGCTCGGGAGCGGAACCTACATTCCTTGGTACAAGGTTTTCTTTGGATCGCTCCCACATGAACGTCCGGACTCATGCGGGTACCACCTTGTTGTGAGCGAGGGGGGACACAAGTGCCCCAAGTTTAGTAGGGAAAGGTTCCCTTACCGCGTCAATCGGGTACTAGGCTTACCGGTCCCATACCCGGCATATGTTTAGTACGTTCAAAAGCTTAGCCCACGAAAGCCAGCGGACCGGAGCCCAAATCCCATGCTCTTACCACATGAGCAATCCATTTAAGGATATCTTATGATTCCTATCTAGGAGCCTAATCTCGCGAGTGGCGAACATCACTCGACTTCTACCGGGTCCTATAGCATAGCAGCTATCGACCTAGCATACTAGTGATAGAGCATAGGTACCTAAGGATCATGCATCTAGGGTTTCATTTAACTCCTGAACGTAAATGCACAATCATATCCATAGATAATTGAAGAAAGAATTTGAAAACTGGGTTAGATGCACCGGGGCTTGCCTTCGTCAGCTAGGTCAGCTTGGGCACCCTCGGTGTCGAGTACTTCCACGTACTGCAGCGACGCTTCCGCTCCTCCTTCCTTGGTTTCCGGGACAAGGGAGTAATCTCCGTCCGGAAGACCTACACGGAATGCAATGCACTTTAGGTGATGTGATAGTTTGTTGTCTTATCCAACTCTGGGTTGGTCATATTCACCTTAACAAGCATTCATCTAATGTTTCTCTTTTAGGAAGGTTATTGGTTGTACATGGGTTACTCTTTTACTCCACATTTGAATAAAGGTTTTTATTAGGCTTATCATTTCATGTGAAAGCTTCCTTCCCTTTTATCTTCACCAACAAAGGTGTAATTAACATTTTTATCCATGAATTACATTCTAATCAGTGATGATATTTAATTATCTTTTAATTATATTAAATAATATCTTCAAAAAGGAAAAAGAATTAATTAGGGATTTTTCTTTATCTAATTTCCCTTTAATATTAAAAGGGCATTTAAGCCATTTATTAATCAATTAAATTACCAAAAATTACATGAGTGTTTCTTAAGCCTACTAGTACCTATCCTGGTCCATTGGACCCACATGTAAGAGCTGGATGCTAGGAAATTAAATGTTATGGAAAATATCAAAGGCTAGCTAGTGATTCTATTTTAAATGCATATAAAAATAATTAAGCCTCAAAATGATCCAAACTTTCTTGTGAATGCTCTCTGGTCCTAAACAAGTCTAAAAAGCCAGCATGTTCACATGGAATCACTACTGAACTTGGTTTATAAATTTTCAAAGGAAAACATGCATAAATCAAGAATAATTATTTCTGTTAATCCAAAATTAATGATTAATTCACAATATGTGCACTTTGGTATTACAAGACAGTGTGCACAAGTTGGGCTCAAGAACATGAATATATTTAACAAGAAAAATCATTTGGGCAGATCTGGCAGAAATGGACAAATATTTTTATAAAAAGATTTACATCATAACTTTGTACAATTTTTGGCATAGAAGATAGTCATGACCTAACACACAACATATCCAAGAATTAGCTACAGAGGAATTATAGTTTTTGAGTTATTGCAGATCTAGGGTTTTCACATTTGTATTTTTCATGCAAAAACTAAAAGGAATTAGCTCAGGCCAGAATAACAAAAGTTGTAGTATGAATCACAATAGATCCAACAAAATAGGCCTTGCATTTTTCTGAATTTTCTGTGATTTTCTATGCAATTTACAAGAAACAGCAAAACAGTTTTACTATTGGAGTTGCACTTTTGCAAGAAAGACCCTGGAAAGAAAGTTACTCTTGCAATGTCGCCCCTGGGGCGCGGGCAGCTCACTGTTCGCCGGAATTGGGAGAGCTCGCCGGCGTTCGCGGCCGGGAAGGGGCGGGGAAGGGTCCTAGGGCTATGGGGGAGCGGTTTGGGTACTTGCACGGGGTGGAGGCGGCTCGGACGGCGGGGTGCGCCGGCGGCGGCGGTGGCGGCCGCCGGGGGGGGGCTGGGCGGCGGCGCGGCAAGGAAGGAGAGGGGTGCACGCGCGAGAACGAGGAGGGTCGGCTTTTATACACGGGCTCTCGCGCCGGACAGCAGCGGATGGACCACCGGGTCAAGCGAGGGGCGTACGGCGGTGTGGTGTCCCAGGCAGCCTCAGCGAGCGCGCGGTATGGGGAAGGGCTCACGGCCTAGGGAAGGCGCGCCTCGGGGCGGGCGCTCGTCCTCGGGCGCGGGCCGGCGGCCGCACGCCGAGGCAGCCGGCGCGCGCGCGCGCGCGCGCGCGCGGCCGGCGCGGCGCGAAACCGTGTTCATGTGCCCTTGTTTGAACGCGCGAAACTCTAAAAAGTTGAACGAAGTGCCCAAAGTGATGAATAGGAAAGTTGTAGATCTAAGTACCCTCTACAACTTTTGCAAAGACCGTCTAGTGTTTTTCTCAATGGATTTTGCGGGAACGTCGTGCCAACATTGAATGTCGGCACGTTGCGAAAAACGGGAGGTGTCGGTAGATCGAGTTTTTCGCTAACTTCCACCCAAAATTTGAAATGCCAATCTATACTAAAGTTGTGTCCCTCAACAAGATGGACAACTTTCATAAAGGTAGATTTTGAAGTGTTTAGGTGAATTTTGGAGAACGCGGCAAAAGTTCCGGACGACATTCACTGACGTCAACGGTTAAGCGGGGTTTGACCGTGTCTTTGACCACGGGTCGACTACGGGTGTGTGCAGGCTCGGTCAAGGGGTCCAATAGGGTTCAATGGCGAGGTTTTCGGGTGACGGCCCGGAGTTGACCTAGGTTTGACCGGTGTTTGACCGGGGTTTGACCGGTTGACACTGGTCATTAGCGTTAAAGACGGTAATTAAAAATGCGGGGCGTCACGGCCTACCCCCCCTTAAGAAGAATCTCGTCCCGAGATTCGAAACTACAAGAGGACGTGAGGAAGTGATTCGGGGATGGAGGTATTACCCCAGAATTTCAGTTGGCCTTGCTCCACTTGAGGGCTTGGCTTGTTGCCGGGGTTGTTGATAGCGGATCCGGGGTTCTGCTGTCTAGGGTTCGGGCACTCCTTTGCGTAATGCCCGGGTTGTATACAATTGTAGCACAAACGGGATGGAACTTCTCCGGGCTTGGAGATCTGTCGCTGGGCTTTCTTGATAAGGCGGAGCCTCTTCCTCTCCTTTTTCCTTTTTAACCTCGCGGCTCGCGAAAGTGTTGCACTAGCAGGGAGTTGAGTGGCCTCATTGGCGTTACATCTTCGTTTGCCTTTACGCGGACAAGTCTCCATACAGGTAATTTCCCACTCACTCACATCTATCTCGGATAATACTCGCTTGTTGCCTCGGATTGCCTCCTCTTTACGCTCTAAGATCCATTGGTAGTCGAGAAGGTGGTAATATGGAGTCGGAGGCTTGGGGCTGGTCTTGATTAACATATTCCTCCAACGGATTGAACAAACGGACTTGTTCGACCATAGAGCGGATAAGGACCGAGAGAGACTGTACGCCAAACTATTCGATATGGTTTCCCATAATGTCCTTGGATGATATCGGACACCATCGATTCGACATAGAATTTCGCCCTTCTAACGGTTGAGTTGCGCCGACAATGGTGTTTATGTCACCCGGGTAGGTACTTCGGTGAACGGGGCTTGGAAGGTTGAAGCTTCGATTGCATCGGTGGCATTTGTTGTAGGGTTGTTGAGCCATTTGTTGTTGTGTACGGGGGCCGGCACAACACTTCGGTATGTCTTTGCCACGAAAGCTTCGGTCAACATCGTGGGCGACGGTAGCGTAAGATCACCACTACCCGATGCAACAAAACCATTGGGGTTATCCCATGCCGGTCGGAACATCTGAAAATTTAAGTCCCTAATTAGCACATGCTCGGAATCTCACCCATAAGCTTATAATTCGAACATATTCTACGAGACTCGTTCACGGTAAGTAATGCAAACCGGACATCCAAAGAGTCACAATATCGAATTGATAAAGCTTTGTCCACACATCCCATGATCAGGAATGCAGATGGAACAAAAAGGTACAAGGTGTGTCCTCTTACTACCTCATCGCCGTTCATGAGGAAGCGGACGATGAATGTGCACATGCACAGCTAATAGCAGACATAATCCTCCTACGATACAGAGGTACATCCTTAGCAATGTCCGGCGAAACGACTCGAGCTCTTCGAAGGCGGAGTCATGGGTGGCGGCTTGGATTGATTTCGCTTTCGGCCCGCGCCGAGCTTCTTCTCGACGTCGGGAACGAACACGGGAGAACGACTTGCTCGAGGGGATTGAAGTAGGTGGAAGGAGAACAAGAACGGTGATACCGCCGAGCTCGATGGAAATGGAGCTTTCGTATCGGCGAGTTCCGAATAAAAGGTTCTATTTTATAACCGATGCGGGGTCAGAATGTCGGTTGACCCAGTCGGGTATCTGGTGTATACAACACGGAGCTAACCATGGTCAGCTCACGCGATCTCGACGTCGTGAATACGGTTGCGGAAATCGAGGGTAGAGCGTCGTCATGGCGTCGTATGACCGGGACACCGATGACGATGGCGCTCAACGGTCTAAATAATCGACCGTGATGGGGAGCAGAACGAGAAAAGCTCGGTGTACTACGCTTCACGCTTGTAATAGCATCAAAGAGAAATGTAGCCAAAATGCTTCGATCGATCCTGGGCGTACTTCTTCGCTCGATTCTGAGGACTTGAAGGCTATGAGCACGGACCAAGAACGAATACACGATGGATGACTTCTCCATGTTGACTATTCGAGAACCTTGACTGCTCGAGGACAATTTCTACTTTTACCGTTTCCACTTGGCTAGCAGGAAAAGGAATCGATGCCACAAGGTCGTCGAGATTCACGGCAAGGGACCAATTTGTCAGAGATTTCCAATAAACCACTACAGGAAAAGGAAGGCTAATGACAGGGTTCCACAAGCTCCGGTACAAAAGATGACTTCAAGTGGGAACTTCAAAAATAATCTTGCTCACCCCTTTACTTATTTTGCAAATTTTGAGGTTTTGAAGTGATGACGACAAGTGATGACATCACGGATGGCCTCCTGTGATGTCTACCATTGCGCTAGTTTATTTTATTTCCAGTTGTATTTTCGAACTGCGAACCTTTACTCCATGCCAAGAACAATGGTTTGTAATAAAATGTTTAATTCATGTTGTACTCCGGACTCGCCTTCGCCCGAGTTTTAGTGCATGTGTCGATCCTCTATTCGATGTCCAAGTGATTTATCGGGCGTTAACCCGGCAACCAACGACGGGATGATACCTTACTATTGCTTAACGGCCAAAGTGGATCGGTCTTAGGCGATAGTACGGTATTTTCTGGGCGGGTTGTCACACTGTTGCTCTCTTGGTTTCTCTCCACTCGACTTCTCCACGGGTTTCTCCTCACTAGCCTTCTCACTTTCCTTCCCAAAGAACACTTTCCCGGAAGTGCTCACAAACTTGATAGGCTTTTGGAAATCATTTGTTTGTAGGGGAAACACGGGTGGAGCTGGGGTTGTGTCTAGTCGGTTCCTAAGATGGTTAGGTTTGGGAGGGAAATTATTTTTGTGGTGGGTTTTTGGTGGCTCTGGGATATTCTCTCCACTTCCCTGACCAACCTTGTTTGCCCCAAGTCCCTCACCATCCTGCCTCTTGAATGTCTCAATCATTATCCTCAATTGAGGCTCATGACCAGACAACCAACCCATCAACTTTCTCAGCTCATCATTCTCGTCCTGCAAGCGATCAACATAATGTGCAAGTTCCAAATTCTTCAAAGCATGCATTTCACAGGTAGAGCAAGATGTAGGAATTGGTTCTTTTAGCTTAGCCTCAAGAGAAGCAGTGTAAACATGCATCTCATCAATTTTAGCATGCAAGACAGGGCAAGAAGTGCAAGCACCTAGCAAAGCAGATCTAGGTTTAAGCTCAGCCACTTCAACCCTAAGCACATCTAGTTCCTCACACTTGGAGGCATGCTTTTCCTTAAACAAAGCAAGATCAGCACGGAAAATAGAGCAATCAGCACATTCAACATCATCAGAAACAACAGGTGAAGCTTTCAGAGAGTCAAATTCAAGCTTAGCATCCAAATTCTGAGTTTCTAGCTCAGCCACTCTAGTCCTAGCATCCTCGAGTGAAGCCCTAAGCTCTTTCCTCATTTTCTTAGCCTCTCTAAGCATGTCATCACGATTATCAAGCAACAAGCCAAGCCGTTCATTCTCCTGCCGCAAGAAGAGGAGTTCATCACGCACCTCGTCGTCGGAGTTAGAGTCCGAGTCGCTCTGTGTGCTCTTCTTGCTGCCGGAGCTCAGCGCCATGGTGCAGAAGCCGTCTCTAGCAAAGCAGCTCAGCCCGCTGTTGACGGTTAATAGTTGTATCAAAGTTCGTTTAGACTTGCAAGTGGACAAGTCACCCGTCGTAGTCAAGGGACCCTTCTTCCCTCGAGTGGTGAACCCAAGGTATCGAATCCGTGGAACAATGTGCAACGCAAGGATTCAATCTAGTAAAGCAAGGTAAAGCTATCTATTGAAGAATCAAATTGCATCTAATCTAAGATATCATAAGGAAAACAAATCTAATCTAATCTACTAAAGAGGTAGCAAGAGAAAGCAAGAGACAACCAATGTAGAGAATCTAGATCATGCTTATGTTGTAGCTCCAAACAAGATAGATGAAGATAGAAAAGCGAATCTCATTAAAAGCATCTTTAAATCGTGGCCTTCCATCCGACTCCGAAAACACCCGCCTTTCGGAACCCCCGTTCTGTCACAACGTATCCCTACTCATGCGGGTAGTCTAGGGCGAGTTTGATAGAACAAGTTGAAAACACTTGGCCGGTCCGGTATGCACCTCTAGCCACCGCGGCTACAAGAGCACCCTATGTAATCTAGCTATAGACTAGATCGTAGAAGAAGCAAAACCAAGAAGAAAACAAAATCATCGAGAAGGCACTTAATCGCTAGAAATCGGATTCACTTACAAACTTCACCATGAATGATTACATGAACAAGATCACCACCGGGATCCTACCTCGATCTTGATCCTCGCTCGGAGCTCCGACGTGGTCTTCCCCCGCAAGGTTCCCACGTCGGCTAGGGAGACCCTAGACAACTAGCACGACCCTCATCTCCGAGATGGTGTCCCTCAAGCTTCTCTTGCTCCTCGACGGCGGATTACGACTTGGTTGATGCGTGGCTCTCGGTCGGGGGGCTATAAATAGCCGGAGAAGCAATTAGGTCAAAGGGGAGGCCGATTGGGCCCCGAAAGGGGCGGGCCGGCCGGCCGGGCCGACCGGCCCGGGCCCGTTTCGGCCCGGTTCTTTGTCTCCTTCGCCGGTGTTGCTTCTCTCGTCTTCTAGATCCTTTCCCCTTTTACATGTGGGCCCTTGACGTCGATTTCTCTCCGAATTGGACTCAACTCCTTGTCTTGCAAGATTCAGCACTTTTCTGGTTCGGTCCTCGGAGTTTATCATCTTCTCGGGCTTGGTCCTTGGGCTCTTGGAGTCATGTTCACTTCATTGCTTGAATTGTATCGGGATTCATGGTCTTGTCATGAGGTGCTTAATGAACTTATCCCGGAAGTCTTGCTCTCAACGTTAAAACCCTGTGTAAACACTTAACTCCAAAACCGACATGCACAAGTGAACTTGTTATAGAACGGGGGTTAGTACCAATGGATAAGATACAAAAGTCATGCCAACACCGAAGGTAAACTCATGGCTAGGTTGACAGATTTTCACCGTCAACATCTCCCCCATGCTTAAACCTTGCTCGTCCTCAAGTAAGCCTTCGATGGATATCATCGTTGCCCTTCATTGTTTAAACCTTGCATTTGATCATACATGAAACATAATGCTCTCAAAAGTTTAATTCGTTAAAGTTCCATAATGTACTAGCCTTCATCCCTACGGAGGGTAGATTCTTATTAAGCTTATCCCACAAGTATTAACATGCTCACAAAGTTTAAATAGATCACAGAATTTTTGAAATAAAGAACGAGATAAAGAAAAGGGCTAAACCAAGTTCACAAATTTAAATCACCTTGCATGTTGCTCATGAACTCTCATCTCACTTGTCTCTCAAGCCTTTATATTCTACTCCTTTCCCTCTCATCACATATGTGGTAGGCTTTATATGGAGCTTTGGGAAAGTTTAGTCCTACCAAGATTTTATAAATGAGGTGTTGTCAAAACAAGACAAGCTTCTCATGGTCTTACCGAGACTCGTCAAAAAGGTCATTGGAAAATAATGTTAAATCAAGGAGGGGAAAGAGAAAAATACACACACTTTAGATGAGTGGACATGTGCAAATGGCAAAGAGTGATCCCGAGGCACAAAGGAATTCCTCGTTATCGGATTGCACATGGTTGGAAAATGAGAGTGGATCTTTTAAACTTGAAGCCTTGAATTTCCTAATGCACTTTAGAGAACCGGGGAGTTCACTTTACGCATACTCATATTTTTTCTCTTTCTCATATTTCTCCTTCTTTTCTTTCTTTCTTTCTTTTTTTCATTAATTCATTTTTTTTCTTGTGAGACTTTCACCTTGGAAGTCACGTACATCGCCATTGAATTTTCTTTCATTCATCATTTTTTTTTAAAATTGCTCCCTTTGAACTCTAAATATTGCATCGTACCTACCTCCTCCCCCATGCTTAGACGTTGCTCGTCCTCGAGCAAAGAGGCGGTAAATAAGGTAGGTGCCAGAAATATTTTTCCTTGGAGAGATACTTGAATCCTTCAATGTTGACACCGTCTTGCAATCTTCCTTGAATTGATGATCCATACTCAACGATAGGTTGTGGTCAAGGAGGTAAACACAAAAGATGATATTTGGTTTTAAGGGTGGATATCCGGCGAGGTTTGTGAGATCTCCGATGTGGGGATACACAATGCACGGATAAAAGGCTAGCAAAAAGATGGATACGCAAAAACGAAATGACCAGCTTCTTAGTCTCGGGCCAGAGAAATCATGGCCTGCAATAACTCACTCAAAAATAAATCTTGTATACTAAGTTTTTGCACTCAAATAATTATATGGCTCTGGATAGGTAGAGCAACACGCAAGAGGTATTTATGACAAGGTTAGATTTACATTTAAGAACAAAAATAAATCATCTTTAATCCATCTAAAACTTGAGAGCACATAAAACACTATGGGTCTTTATTTTTATCATAACCTCCGCTAAAGATTAAGCTAGCATTTAGATAATTTCAGATTTGTATTTTAAGAGAGCACTAGGTTAAACATGCATAAATCAATTACAAAGATAAACAAAGCGGCAATTATAATCATATATCATCATGGCACGAACTTTGTAACTTTACTAATGGTAAAAACTTGGTGGTGACTTTATTCATGATGAAAATAAAAACTAACACACACGCTGAAAATTAAACTAAAAACTAAAAATTAAAGTAAAGCTGAAAATACTACGCATACATAGGCACATCCAAGCTGAAAATTAAAGAAAAGGGGGTAAAGGAAGGATAACTAAAGCTCCTCCTCTCTCTAATCTTCCACTGGTGGTTGATATTGATAGTCTTGGTTGTTGTACCGTTACTTGTAATAGGAATGCACCACTCCTCCTATGAATTGTCTGACGGTGCTAGGTGAAGGTGTCCAAGCACATAAGCGACGTTTGCATTTCCTTCACCCATTTGGTTTGCATTGGTTAGGATGGCTGCAATAATTTGCACGTTCCTTGCAGCGCATCCTCCAATGGTGGCCACATTTTGTTGTGGTTGAGGAAGGTGTGCATGTGGCTCCGCAAAGGCTACGTCAGGCACCGCAAAAATGGTGGGGGTATGGCTGCACCACTCCCCCATGCTTGCATTGGTACACCACCGTAGTAATTTGGCAGCGCCGAAATTTCTTCAAATGGTGGCACATAATTTTGTTGTGCACCTTCTTCTTGGGCCATAGAAGATCCTTCTCTTTTATTTTTTTTCACCGGCACAAGAAGTCCTTCCTCTAACTGATCTTCTTCCCCTCAAGAAACCTTCCATCCGATAGGGGCAAATTTACTTTGGCCACTTTGAAGCCTCCTCTCTCATCTTCAAATCTTATGGAAGTCCGGATAGGAGATGATTCGGGTTCCTTGCAATACCCGGTCTCAAATAGATAGCCAACATAGAGAGGTAACACCCCGAACCAATATCTCTCGAACCCGATGTTGCTCACAACACCACCGGTTGATCATAGGTGAGTAGGGTTGATTGGCTGCCTGGCAAAGCCGAGTAAAGCCAATTTAACTCCGTGTTGGCTATCTTTGTCTCTCTCATTCTCCCCAAAAATCCACTAGCACAACAAAGTGACATATTTGGATGATGGGGTCCAGATACTATTTTTTTGTTAATGGGCTCCTCCCGTGATCATACTCCAAAAACCTTCCCATGTGCCTTCATGCACATCCACTTGTTCTGGAGCTCCTTTTTGAAAATAGTGGACACTCGCCCATGGGTCTACGATACTAGAACATGCAATCGTTTTGAACATGAAAACCAATCTAATCTATCGGGGGTTGTGACCACGGTTTCGCCCTTTTCCTCCTCTCGTACTCTCACTACGCGAAGGTATTCATGACTAGACCTATGATGGTCACGGTGTAAGATGATAGATAGATAATCCAACAAAGTATGATCACATCTCAAGATCAATTGCAACCCATGGATGAAAGGAGATTACCCCATCAAGGTGCTAGAAATAGCATCGTTGATCAAGGTTACCCTTCCGACGGTGTCTTCCTTCTTCTCCACTTGTGGGCTCCCTCCAAACGGAATGAGAGACTCAGCACTCCTTCATCAAGGGTATGCGCCATGATCATGAAAATTTCCTAGGCGAATTCCTTGTGGGTGTTTGCCGACACTCCGTTGGAGAATTGCACCGGTGTCCTGTATGAAAACCCAATATGTGAAGAGCTTGGTCTGTGAAGTCGACGTTCGCTACAAGCCTCTACTCAAGGTGAGCGAGCTTCTTCTCCTCCTCCGTCATGATGACATACCCCTCGGAATACCGCGGAGCGTATGGAGGTGGAGCGGATGATCGTGTCAAGTGGCGAGGTTGGACGAGCGGCTCCTCCGTATGTCCTTGAGGTTTGGTGAACCTCATAAACAAGCTTCGTGTAGCCCTCATGCCACCGAGGAGAAGAGTGTGGTTCCTCCTGGGCGGTGCTGTGTCCTCCTCCATATTCCGAGGATACTCGGAAACTGAGCGCCTCCTCGAAGAGGTTGTCGATGATGGCTTAGACGACGATGATCCCTTCTTTTTTTGTGAAAAGGCTTGTAGTTTCCTTCCATGATTGCAGCACTCTCCCTCACAAATATATATCCGGGGTTTTCACCCGGTAACAAGGTACACAAATATTATTTTGGAGTCTGGACTTTGAGTGGATTAAGGGTGTGGATTTTTTTGAGCTATCAAGCTTGGGAAGGTTGGCTATGTCTACGGAGGTTCTGGGCACACAAATTTGAACACACAAACTGAGGAAGGAGAGGGAAGCTTGCCTGCAGAAAGCGGGAGCCGGGGGGGCTCCTTAGTAGGGGAGGCCGGCCGGCTCGGGCCGACCAGCCGGGTGGCCTGGTGCTCCTCCCCGCCTCGGCTTTCTTCCAAGACGATCATCTCGCCTCTACAACTTTCCCCGCCCGCGTGCTCCACGAGTTGCACCGCCCAAACGCTCTCGTCCACTCATTGGTCCTTCCACTTGATGCTTCATGCCTTGAGTCATGTCCATGCTCCCTTGCTCCACTTGCTTCACATGCCACCATGAAATTCCTGCAAAGTATGCTTGCTGCCCACCATGCTTGTCCTTTGCATGTGGACCGGTGGACATGGTGCATGCATGATTAATTCAAACTAGATTGCCCCCCTTTAAGTGTTTTAAGGCTAAGCACTCCTCTAATTTCGAAATTTAAAAATATTTTTCAGAGCCATGCAAGAGCTCAAGCATAAATTTAGAGAAGTTTTTAAACCATTAAAAACAAATGTAAGTCGAAAATATTTTCCGACTACGTTGATATCGGTCTCACCGGTATAGTTTGCCTTCATTAGTTGAGAGCAAGCTTTTCCCGGCTTGATCATGGGGGCATAGGTTTAGGTTTTAATTTTGGTTAGATGAGAGAGATTTTGAATGAAATAAAATTAAGTGAGGCTTAGAAAAATTCTAATCTTTAGAGAAACCAAGGATATGGATTTTTTAAACCAACCAAAAATCAAGTTTCTAGGTTCACGCGAGTCCTACCACATGCTGAAATTTAAATAACATCTAGATACAAGTCGTGGCTCCACTCGAGAGTTTTTAGCAGGAAAAACAAGTCAACCACAACATCATAAAGAGGATGAAAGGTTGAGTTTGGTTCTGAATTTTTTTTGGTTTTGGTTTCTCGAAAAGAAGCAAACAAACACATAGGATGGTTCATGTAAAGGGTTTATGATCAAGCAAAATATTCAACCAAGAATTATGTCTCTAATATTATTCAACCATTCTAAGTCTAATGTTTTGCGTAGTAAAATTCAAAACTAACTTATTATTAAAAAGACTTGAAAAAACCTGGAATCGGGTTGTCCTCCCGGTAGCTTATTCTTGACTCGACGAAATGGGTTGCCTCCTGCCTAGCGCTTCGTTTATAGTCCATGGCTAGACTTCTTCACTTGATTACTTCGGATCAACGCTCTTTGCAGGCGTTGCAATCTTGGGTACCCACTTCGGCTTAGTCATTTTTTTGGTCTTCACAGACTGGCTTTATCCTTCGGTCTTGACGGATGCAACAACTTCCTTCATGTAGTGGCTCGGTATCTCAAACTCCGGTCCTTCGGTCGTGATCTTCATGGTCTCCTAGTGTGATCCTCCATCTCTCCCGAATGAGTTTGAGTAGCCTTCACCATCTTGGGACCTTGGAGTTGTCTCGGATATTCTTCTTTGTTACCCATCGGGCGCCCGGCAAGTTGTCCCACTTGCGTCTAGCATCTTCATCACGATGAACACTTCACGTATAGAGCTTCCGACCTCCGTCACCTTGCCATCTAAATTCTTCAATATTTTCTCCATAGCCTCGAACTTAGTGACGGCATCCTTGGACATGGTCGTACTCCACACACTCCTTGCATGTGGATCTTGCTTCGGTGGCCTTTAGGTGTTGAGCTTCTTTCTCCATCTCCATCTTCTCCATCCTCCTTGATCTTGAACGGCCTCCCGGCGTCTTGAAGGTTTATGATAGGTAGATCAACAATGTTCGGGGTGCATAGCTCGATCTCGCACTCCGGTGGTTGAGGTTGATCTTCCTTTGGACTTGGAGGTGGTGATTCCCTTGGAGATTTCGACGGTCCTTCGACTTCAACTTTTGAATCTAGGGTTTCCAACCCTTTAGCTTGTGTTGCACGTCACCTTTGCCTGTAAAGTTTTCCTGGATCATCCACAAAAAAGTTTGGGTTTCTTGGAGAAGTAGCCAACCATCTCCGGTTAGGGTTAGCAATAAAACAAAAATCTAACAAAAGAAAAATTAGGGTTAATCAAAACTAGATTAGATTGACTTTTTTTTCTTTTTGAGGATGATCAAACTTAAGAGATGCAAAAGAAAATCAAAAGAAAAACTGAAAAATAAGTGATACTAGATTGGATCTTGATTGCTTGTTCCCCGGCAACGGCGCCAGAAAAAGGGGCTTGTTGACGGTTAATAGTTGTATCAAAGTTCGTTTAGACTTGCAAGCGGACAAGTCTCCCGTCGTAGTCAAGGGACCCTTCTTCCCTCGAGTGGTGAACCCAAGGTATCGAATCCGTGGAACAATGTGCAACGCAAGGATTCAATCTAGTAAAGCAAGGTAAAGCTATCTATTGAAGAATCAAATTGCATCTAATCTAAGATATCATAAGGAAAACAAATCTAATCTAATCTACTAAAGAGGTAGCAAGAGAAAGCAAGAGATAACCAATCTAGAGAATCTAGATCATGCTTATGTTGTAGCTCCAAACAAGATAGATGAAGATAGAAAAGCGAATCTCATTAAAAGCATCTTTAAATCGTGGCCTTCCATCTGACTCCGAAAACGCCTGCCTTTTGGAACCCCCGTTTTGTCACAACGTATCCCTACTCATGCGGGTAGTCTAGGGCGAGTTCGATAGAACAAGTTGAAAACACTTGGCTGGTCCGGTATGCACCTCTAGCCACCGCGGCTACAAGAGCACCCTATGTAATCTAGCTATAGACTAGATCATAGAAGAAGCAAAACCAAGAAGAAAACAAAATCATCGAGAAGGCACTTAATCGCTAGAAATCGGATTCACTTACAAACTTCACCATGAATGATTACATGAACAAGATCACCACCGGGATCCTACCTCGATCTTGATCCTCACTCCGGAGCTCCGACGTGGTCTTCCATGCAAGGTTCCCACGTCGGCTAGGGAGACCCTAGACAACTAGCACGACCCTCATCTCCGAGATGGTGTCCCTCAAGCTTCTCTGCTCCTGGGCTCTCGGTCGGGGGGCTATAAATAGCCAAACAAGCAATTAGGTCAAAGGGGAGGGCCGATTGGGCCCCGAAAAAGGGCGGGCCGGCCGGCCCGGGCCGACCGGCCTAGGCCCGTTTCGGCCCGGTTGTCTTTGTCTCCTTCGCCCGGTGTTGCTTCTCTCGTCTTCTAGATCCTCTCCCCTTTTACATGTGGGCCCTTGACGTCGGTTTCTCTCCGAATTGGACTCAACTCCTTGTCTTGCAAGATTCAGCACTTTTCTGGTTCGGTCCTCGGAGTTTATCATCTTCTCAGGCTTGGTCCTTGGGCTCTTGGAGTCATGTTCACTTCATTGCTTGACTTGTACATGAGGTGCTTAATGAACTTATCCCGGAAGTCTTGCTTTCAACGTTAAAACCCTGCGTAAACACGTAACTCCAAAACCGACATGCACAAGTGAAATTGTTATAGAACGGGGGTTAGTACCAATGGATAAGATACAAAAGTCATGCCAACACCGAAGGTAAACTCATGGCTAGGTTGACGGATTTTCACCATCAACACCCGCTCAGGTTCTTGGATGACTTCCTGCTCTTGTGACGATCACCTTCATCTTCACTACTGCTTGAGCTCGAGGTGGAGTACGCGGAACTGGAGTCGACGTCGCTCGCTCCAACCATCGCTCAAGCCTTGCCTCGGCTCTCCTTCTTCCTCGATCATCGCTCATCCTTGTGCTTGTTCTTGTGCTTGCTCTTGTGGTCACGCCTCGACCGGTACTTGCCATCCGTCCTTGACTTGTGCTTGTAGCCGTCCTTGTTCTCGACCTTCTCCGGGCAATCGACGACGAAGTGTCCCGGCTTTCCGCACTAGAAGCATGTCCTCGTGTTCCGCCTCATGTTCACCCGGTTCTCGTGCAGCCTCTCGAACCTCCTCGTCAGCAACGCCAGCTCGTCCTCTCCAAGCACATCGAACTCCTCATCTAGAATAGACATCAAAGAGGACAAAGATAACATCTTGGTGAATGGGTTAGTGTTAGCCTTTCCTTTCGAACCGCCGACGAGGCCAAGACTATGAGAGTCAGTCGGGCCCTCGAGCTTGGCTGTCATGCCCCTATCCACCTCAGCCGACTTGAGCTTCGAGAACAACTCGTTCATCGTCAGAGTGTCATACTTTTCCGACTCCACAATGGCCTCGAACTTTCCGCCCAAATCGTACGATCCAAAGAGTGTAAGAGCTTGACAGCTCTATCATGAACCTCTGAAACAAGGCATCGATGGACTCACCGGGGAGATGAGTGAAGTTCTCGTACTCTCTCCGGTAGGTTGCATACATCCGAGCCTGAACCTGGGCATTCCCAACATGAGCCTCCTTCAACACCAACTAGATTCCACAAGCCAAGTGCTCGGTGTGCACCCGATCGAACTCAGGCTGACACAAAGCACGAAACAAGTAGTCGACCGCCTTATTGTTGGCATCAAACATGTCCCTTGATCCTGGAGCAAGGAAGTTCATCAGCTGCACATAGCCTGTGTCTACCATGACATCCCAAAGAATCTGACCCTTTCCACAGAGAAAAGCCGCCATCCGCTTACTCCACATCTAGTAATTCTTGCCATCGAAGTGTGGACAACCCGAACCCTGTTCCTGGTACGCCATCCTTGGATCTTAGACTGGTTATAGTCAACAAAGACTCGAACCGGCTCTGATACCACTTGAAGGACCGATACAGCGAACCAGAGAGGGGGGAGTGAATGGGAGCCGATGAAAATTCTTCTCGAAGGAGATGGAGACTCCAACAAGACGAACACGGCTTCCAACACACGTCTCCGACTCACTACCCAAGTTGGCCCAGTCCACGTAGCCACTGGAGTGCCACTGGACCTAGGAACTAACAAACAACCTTCCGAGCCAAAACACACCAATACGCACAGCGGAAACTTGCACGGCTTGCTGCATGTGCTGCACCGGTCAGACCGGTGGACAGCGCCGGTCAGGCCGGTGGCTACAGCAGCAGCACAACAAGCGTTCCAGAAAACCTCAGTGACTTCTCTAGGCCCTGGAACAAAAACACCCTCAAAACACAACCAGCACGGAAGGAAAACCCTACACAAAACCTAACAAAACAACTCCAAACAGACCAAGAACTGACCAGCAGCACCAAGACCCAAAGACACACGAGTCAAGAAGTTCACCCGAGGCAAATCCCACAAGTGACTCGCACAGGTCAGACCGGTCAGGAGCACCGGTCAGACCGGTGTAGCCTGGGCAGCTCGGGATGAACAGCACCCGCGGGTCAACTCCTCCAAATCCAAACTTCGATCGATCTCCCGAATCGCTCCACGGACTTGAACAAGACTTTGGCGATAATAGGAACACCTCATGAGGAGTTCATAGCCATGATTTGTCCACCAAAACTTGCCAAATCAAGAGGAATCGAACAAATCCCGCCAAGAACTCCTCTAACCCTAGAACACCGAAAATCCCAAAATCGAGCCCCTTAACTCATGGATTTGGGAGGGGAATCACAGGCCAAAGAACCACGAAGGGTTCCCACAAATTTCCCCCACCAAATCTCCAAGAGCAAGGTTCTGAAAACACCCCAAGAAAACCACCAAGAGAGGGCTCCGAAAATCACCACCAAGAACAACCGGGAACAACACAACAAAGCCTTGAGGAACCACGTCGAATCGTCTATACATACCAAGGAGGTTCATACAAGGTCTAGCTTGCCGTCCGATCATCCAACCCTCTCACAAAATCTCACCATGAAGCTCTCAAGCTAGTTCTATGGAAATCCTAAGAAAATTGGAAGGGAAAATAGGAAGCAAATGAACTAGGGTTCCAAGAAATGGCTGCCATTCTCTCACCTCATGGGTTATATGGAGGCAACCAAAAGTTTAAAATACCCTTACTTATTAACTAGGGATACAAGCCCCTCAAGGGCGATTTTGGAAGTCTTCAGATTTTCTCCATCGGACGGATGCCCGGCGACCGCACCCTGCTTTAGCCTCAACGCAAGCCATGCGATCCCGACGCGTGTCCTCCGCTTCGAAGATTCCAGACTGCGTCGTCGCACACCGGTCAGACCGGTGCTCCTCATCGGTCAGACCGGTCTGGAGCTGCTACAGCACCGTCTTCGGTTCTCTGGTCTTGGCTTTGAGGATCAACCAAGGAACCTAGTGGTTTTCTGGTGAACCACCGGAAACCCCGCGAACTCGGTGTAGCCTCCTCCAATCGCCACTCATGACTCGGCTCCCATGTAGTCTCGGCTCGACCTTGGTTTTGAGGCTCAACCAAGAAACCGTCCATGACTGCATCTTGCTGTTCATGCCACCATGCGGCTCGCACTTGACCCCGCTGGCCACCGGATCCCTCGAACGAAGCCTACTTATCTTCTCCACACCTGGAGGCCTCACTGGCGACGACCTTTCGTGCTTGTTCTTCACCTGCACCAACACCAGTCAAGCCGCAACCTGCACCTGCAATACTTAGCCAAGAATCAGTCCACACAACGTTGTTAATCACTCATCACACAAGGAGGCGACCATCCACAGGTCATCGAACCACACATGGTCCTCAGATATCAGGCATCTTGATTAATTTTGATTGTCCCACCGGGCGTGCCAAAAAGTGTGTTGACGTAAAATCAACACCTCACGCCAAGCACACAGCAAGCCGAATTAGCTGGCTTAACACACGTGGCCCGAGCGTCAGAATCCGGAAGCGTGCTAGTAAATTTTCCCTGAAACTGACAAAGGATGAAAGAAGGTTAGATAAAACCTGGGGCAGACAGTTCCATATTTACGTCTATAAAGCCAGTCAGAACGACATATAGCTATAACAAGCTATCTGTCAGCAATTCATACACCATTCGGGAACTGATAAAACATGTAAAAAGGACATAGCCGAATGTATGACGTAAGCATGATGAAAATCGGTCTATATTTAAACAACATTGCGTCACGTCACCATGACCGATTATCAAAGGTAAATCATAATAAAATAAATAAAATAAAATCACAATCATGAATTTGCAATAAACGAGCATGCATAGATAAAAAGTACTAGTCTACCGCATGTCTAGGTACTTTCAAACCCGTCGGGCATGACACCAAACACATTAATCCACCGCATGATACAACTTGATTAAAATCATGCCACCAACCAAGAGTAGATTAATCCACCGCATGATACAATCTAAACGTGGAAGGCTAAAAGCATACATTATTTAAAGCAAGCTCATGAACATGATTCACTCGTGATGGGATTGCCGAATACAGCTGTACAGCCGATTCGGGTTCCGCGGAGAAGGAACAAACTATGCTAGATTAACAAGCTTGAACCCACAATACGTGACAATCTAGATTGATTCGAATTCGGCTATTAGAGAACACGTGACCCGTTCGCCACGTCGAGCCAAAGATTTGAGCGTGCAACACGTGGATCACAAACAAGATAGAGCCGAATCTAGTCAATCTAAATTGGGCAATAAGAGTGTTACATGAATAAAATGTAAGAGCAAGATTCAAAGCAACACAAGGTAACTTGATGAATCTATTAGATCTTGCCAAATCTAATAGAGTCAATAACTAGCTCCAAGCTAGATCTTAGCCTACCGCGTGACTCATGATCCAACAAGAAAGCCTTCTTGAACCAAGCTTAAGTCCACCGGATGATACTAAGCATGGTAACAAGACTACTTGCATCACGGTCTAAATCCACCGCATGATACTAGACATGATACAAGGTTGCCGGTACTTACGGAGGTCGACGGATCGATGGCTCCTCTCGAAGAACTCGACGACTCGACTAAAAGGACTCGAAAGTTGGCACGGGGCCGGTTTGTTGTGAAATTGTTCGATCCCTATTACAAACACTAAGGTTTTATATTTATACCCTAGCTCTAACATGACTCCTAGTCGACCACGATTACAACATTTATTGCCTAAAATTAATATCATGGCGTCATGTCCGTCTCATACCCGTCATCAATTCATCCCTTCTTTATATTCAATCCATGTCATCACACATTCCCGGATGCTTTCCTCTCTCAACCGTGGAACATCTCTTTTGCTGAATAATGACGTACTCCCGACCATAGACGCCTCTACCGAATGCTTTGAGGAAAACCTTCTGCCGAATGGCGCTCTTCTACCAAACTCGGCCCACAGGTCAGTTTCTTCCCTGTACCAATTTTTGGTGTTAACAACATACTATCTAGATGTGCAACTAGGGTTGTTCTAGTGTGAAACTCCCATCCCAAAACAAGGTTTGCAACCTATAGCCATTCCTAGCATGATTCTACTCTAGGAAAGTAAAGGCAAGCAAAGATTGCAATACTGTAAATGCGGAAACGTAAAGGGGATGAGAGGAAGCAAACTCTTGACACGCGATTTATCCCGTGGTATCGGTAGGCACTAAGCCACCCCTAGTCCACATTGTTGAAGCACTCACACAAGAGTATTGCTTCCCGATCACCAAGTCTCTCCCAAGAGCACCACTTGACTTGCCACAAAGGCTATCCACTTAGGCACTTGCCAAGCTCCCTTGGTCACCTTGATGTCGCCTCCACTAAGGAGCTTCTCCACCAAGGAAGGGGGTCTCCACGTCCCCCGCACAAAGTGTCCTCGCCGCTCCACACCAAGCCGGAGGGTCGATGACGATTGCCGGTGAGCCACTTAGGTCCCAAGGCTTCCGGCAAACCTTGTACAACTTGATTCACTCAAGAATCACCTCACAAGGTTGGCACAACCTTGCACTCAATCAGCTCTAAGCTAAGCCTAGCACTAAGCACATACACAAAGCATATGCAAGTCTAAGGATGAGCAATTAAGCACTTGGATGGATTGGATATGATCTTCTAGGTGTCTTGAACTCCTCTGCACTTCCACACAATCCAGCTACCTCAAATGAGTGAGTGGAGGGGGTATAAATAGCCCAAGGCATCAAACTAGCCGTTGGCTAAAAGCTGCTGAAAAAGGTAGTGTCGGATGCACCAATGCTAAGCTTTTCCAGGGCGTCAGTTCATCCAGTGCCCCTCCCATGTCACATAGCTGTTGAGAACCTCTGACACAACTGCTCCGACGATTGCACCGACGCTTGCTATATTGATACCGTCGGTTCATCCGACGGTGTCTTTTCTTTTCCTTTCTTGCTCGGTTTTGACCCTTGATTTTCTCATTTTGGCATGTGGTTTTCTTGCATCCTTGGGACCTAGAAGTGTCTACAAAGACATGCTAAAACAATATGGTTAGTCTCAATGATCATGTTGTCATGAATCACCAAAATCAGACTCGAACTAATGGCATATGAGGCCATGTTTGCTACAATCTCCCCCTTTTTAGTGATTTATGACAACACAACCAAAGAAAGCATAATTTTGCAAAACTTGACAGAATTAGAACTACTTACAATTGCTTGGATGATGTTTACCATCATCCAAACTCCCCCTAGATCAACCTTCTCCCTTTTGATCTTCTCTTCCTATGTTCACAATCTCCCCCTTTGGTCTCATATCCTTGAAACCACTAGCTTGCTTTGGTCTCACAGCTTCGTCCACACCGGGCTGGTGGAGCCCGTCGTCGGGCGCACCTTCACCCAGCCACCTCGCCCCAATGTCCTCACAGGGGCTGCAGGACGCGAGGCCTTCGTCCGAGGCTTCTCGGACGACGTCATTGTCGGCATGTTGGGGCCAAACCCTACACTTGAGTGTTTTAGGCTCGCCGCCTACTACCTCACCGACCTTACCTTCCAGGCCAGCGGAGACGGAACGCTGGGCTGGGGGGAGTTCATGGAATGGTACACCGCAATGTACCCTCGTGGATAACCCGGCCTCCCGGACGACCCGGTGACGGCCTACGTCAACGGCCTCCGCACGATCGGCACGGCCCACGGGTCTCCGACGACTCGGAGGGCATTGACCGCGTGACGCCACGACCCCACGTGGGAGTGCAACGTCTGCGTGGCTCCTGCATCGTGCAGCTCCGAATTGGAGCAGGCTCCGCGCCATCGTGGCGCCGATGCCCAGCGGGGGGCTCGGCTAGACGAACTTGCGAAGGCAAGGTGCCAGCTCGACGAGGAACTGGACCTTCTGCATCAAGAGCTCGGCGTGGACGCCGAGCCTCGTGATCGACAACCTGTACAGGGCGTGCATGTGTAGGGGCAGGCCCAAGAAGGGAATGATGATCGACGCCTGGTGCAGGACGTTCCCGTGCAGGGCGAGCCCCGCGACAGGAATGGGAACGGCAACCGGCGAGAACGCCGTCCGGCTGCAGACCAGCCGCACGGCCGTGCACCAACGCCACCGGTGCGCTCGCCGGAGCCCAACAACAACCAACACGCCAACGGAGGCGCGAACGCCGACACTGACGCACCACCACTTTTACGGTGGGCATCCCAGAACCTTGCCGCTGCGACTATGCTGCTGTGTGGCTGCCCGGAGCTAGTGACCTCCGAGGAGCGACGAGTACGCCAGCAACTAAAGGCGCTGCTTGAGGCTGCGGCAGCACAGCAAGCGGAAAGCTCCGCCTCGCGCCAGTGCTCGTAGCGCGGGCGAGCTGGAGCGCCATCTGCCCACAGCCCGAATCCACCTCCTCCTCACTTCCTCAGCAATAGGGACAAGGGGAAGGAGTCGCAGCCACGACATCGGCAATCAAGAGCCGTCTCGGGCCCAACCGCGACGCCCGGAACACCACAGAAGCCCGTCGGCGAGCTGAGAGCGTCGACAACAACCACGACAACCGCCCGCCCCACAACGATGATCGCGGGCGTAGGCGGCGCCACAACAGCGATGACGACCGCGAGCGCAGCTGGTCACCAAGCTAGTGGGGTCCACGGGCCTTTTGCTGGAGCATCCATGATGCGAAGTTCCCCTCGCGCTTCCTGGCTCTGACCAATGTGCCAAGATACGATGGGGACACCAACCCTAGTGTATGGCTCGAGGACTACCGGCTCGCGTGCCACGCCGGTGGGGCAACTGACGATCTCTTCGTGATCAAGAACTTGCCGCTTTACCTCGGCGACTCTGCGCGCACATGACTCGAGCACTTGCCCTGGGACAAGATCAACAACTGGACCGACCTGCGTCGCGTCTTCATCGGCAATTTCCAGGGCACCTACATGCGCCCCGGCAAGCAGTGGGAGCTGCGCAACCGCAAGCAGTAGCCGGGAGAGAGTCTCCGCGAGTACATACAACGCTTCTCCTAGCGCTGCACCGAGCTCCCCAGCGCGACTGACAACGACACCATCTCAGCGTTTCAGAATGGTATGACGTGCACCTCCCTCATCCGCCGGCTCGGGCGTCGCATGCCGCGTACGACCCGTGAACTCCTCAACATCACGAGCAACCATGCTGACGGTGAGGAGGCGGTGGCCGCGACGTTGAACACCCCTCAGGGCAAGGGGAAGCAAGTCGTGGATCAAGGCGAGGGGACGTCCTCGCGCTTCAAGAAGAAGAAGAAGAAGAATGAAAAGCACCGTCGCGACGATAACTTTGTCGCGGCGGTGGAGCGCAAGGCGTCGCGCCCCAAGGGATACCCAGCCAAGCCCGCACCGACCAGGGACAATTTCGATTAGCTCCTGGATGAGCCGTGCCCACACCATGAGGTCCCCGTCAAGCACACGCTCAGAGAGTGCCGTCTCATGAAGAACTACGTCAAGAGCACCCTCAAGCTGAAGGCGGCGCATCAGCCCGACAAGCAAGGCCCCTCCCATGACAACGATGATGGGGCGGGGGCTATGTTCCCTAGTGAAGACAGCGTGGTGCATATGATCTTTGGGGGATCACCGGCGAGACCCTCGAGGCGGCGCGAGAAGCTCATCCGGTGTGAAGTCATGAACATCGACATCGCGAAGCCGTCCTACCTAAAGTGGTCGAAGGTTCTGATAACCTTTGACCGCAAGGACCATCCCAAGAATGTGCCTCTAACCGGATCCTACCCACTAGTGGTAGCTCCCCTGTTCAAGTCCAGAAGGATCCACAAGGTCCTGATGGATGGGGGAAGCGGGATCAATGTGCTCTACGCGTCAACTCTGGACGAGATGGGCATCCCGCGGTCCACACTGAAGCCGTCGACGACGCCATTCCATGGGGTCTTATCAGGAATCAAAGCGCTCCCTCTCGGGCAGATTGATCTGCCCGTCACGTTCGGGGACGTCCTGAACTTCCACACAGAAACCCTCACCTTCGAAGTGGTGGGGTTCTCGAGGACGTACCATGCGATCCTTGGGAGGCCGGCATATGCAAAGTTTATGGTTGTGCCCAACTATATGTACCTAAAGTTGAAGATCCCCGGACCGAAGCGGATCATCACAGTAGGGCCAACGTACCAGCACGCATACGAGTGCGATGCTGAGTGCTTTCAGTTCGCTGAAGCAACCATCTGGTCTGAGAGGCTCCACGCCGAGCCTCGTTCCGAGGACCAAGATGTCCCCGAATCGTCCAAGCGTGTGGCCTGCTCTTTCGAGCCTACCAAGGACGTCAAGGATGCGGTCATCTCCGATGACGGCCGTACGCTCCGTATCGGGACGGTGCTCGATCCTAAATAGGAAAGCGCACTCATCAACTTCCTCAAAGCAAACCTCGACGTGTTTGCATAGAAACCCTCCGACATGAAGGGGATCCCGAGAGAGGTTGCCGAGCACAAACTGAACATCAAGCCAGGATCGAAGCCGCTGAAATAGCACCTTCATCGTTTGAACGACGAGAAGTGCAAAGCGATTGGCGAGGAGATCCTGAAGCTTCTTAGTGCAGGGTTCATCCGTGAGGTCTTCCACCCCGAGTGGTTAGCAAACCCTGTACTTGTAAAGAAGAAGAATAAGAAATGGAGGATGTGTGTTCACTACACGAGCCTTAACAAGGCATGTCCCAAGGATTTGTTTCCTTTGCCTCGCATAGATCAGGTAGTCGATTCAACGGCAGGGTGCGAGACCCTATGTTATCTCGATGCGTACTCCGAGTACCACCAGATTGCGATGTGCATAGCGGACCAACTCGCAACCTCATTCATTACTCTGTTCGGTGCGTACTACTAACAAACGATGCCTTTTGGGCTAAAAAATGCAGGCGCCACTTTCCAGCGATGCATGTGACGCGTCTTCGGGGAGTTGATAGGCCACATCATAGAAGCATACGTCGACGACATCGTAGTTAAGTCGAAGAAAACTGGGGATCTGGCCCCCGACCTCACTAAGGTCTTCGCAAAGCTGCGACAGCACTGGGTGAAGCTGAACCCCAAGAAGTGCGTTTTCGGGGTCCCAAGGGGCATGCTCCTTGGCTTTGTCGTGTCAGAACGCGGCATCGTAGCTAACCCCGAGAAGATCTCGGCCATTATGGACATGGGGCCAATCAAGAACTTGAAGGGCGTGCAATGTGTCACGGGCTGTCTCGCAGCTCTAAGTCATTTCATAGCACGACTCGGAGAGCGCAGCCTGCCATTGTACAAGCTGATGAAGAAGTCCAACCACTTCACATGGACCCCCGAGGCGCAAGAGGCACTCTACTCTCTCAAGAACATCCTCAAGAGTCCTCCGATATTGACTGCTCTGACCACAGAAGAGCCCATGCTCCTATATATCTTAGCGACAACCCAAGTGGTCAGCGCGGCTTTGGTGGTCGAGCAGGAAGAGCCTGGGAGGTCCCAAAAGGTGGAAGGGCCAGTGTATTTCGTCAGCGAGGTACTCTCCGACTCCAAGATTCACTACTCACAGATGCAAAACTTGTGTACGCGATCTTGATGACCAAGCGCTAGCTCCGACATTACTTCAGCGTGCACCCATCACCGTGCTGTCCAAATATCCACTCGGGGAGGTCATTCAAACCCTAGGCCAAAGGAAGGATCGCCAAGTGGGCACTCGAGTTGATGTGGCAAAATATCACGTATGCTCCGCGCAGTGCGATCAAGTCCCAAGTACTCGCAGACTTTGTGGACGAGTGGACGGAGATTCAAACTCCCCCAGCAAAGATCGAGCGCGAGACTTGGATCATGTACTTCGATGGCTCGGTCATGAAGGAAGGAGCTGGTGTAGGCCTTGTTTTCACCTCGCCTCTGGGAGTACATATGTAGTACAAGGTGTGACTACATTTCCCGGCATCAAACAACGCCACCGAGTATGAAGCTCTCATCAACGATCTCTCATCTCTGTATCGCTGTCGTGCTCGGGATCAAGCATCTTGAGATCAGGGGTGACTCAGAGCTAGTCGTGGGACAAGTCATGAAGGGCAAGAACTGCGTTGACCCTAGGATGGCGGCGTATTGCCAAGCCGTACGAGATCTGGAGGGAAAGTTTCACAGCCTCGAGCTACACCACGTGCTATGCGACTACAACAAAGCGGTCGTCGTCCTGCGATGGCTGCATCCAGTCGCAGTCCGGTTCCCCATGGGGTCTTCGCAAGTGACCAACATCAGCCGTCCGTACGAGAAGAAGGTGAAAACCCACCCGAGGAGCCAGAGCCCGAGGTCATGGCGATCGATCAACTGCTAGAAGTGAACCTTGAAGATCCCGACTGGCGGTTTCCCATCCTCGAGTGGCTAGTTGAGGGGAAGCTCCCTTCCAACCAAACGGAAGTCCGGCGCATCACCGCCGAGCCAAAGCTTTCATTCTCATCGACGGTGAGCTCTACAAGCAAGGGGCTGCCGGCATACTCATGCGGTGCATCCTCAGAGATCAAGACCGCAAGTTACTACAAGAGATACATGCCGACACCTGGTGGTCACCATGCCAGACCAAGAACACTTGTTGGGAAAGCTTTCCGACAAGGTTTCTACTGGCCTACGGCGGTCGCCGACTTGAAGAACATTGTGCGACGCTGCGAAGGGTGCCAATTCTACGCCAGGTAAACACACCTCCCGGCGCAAGCATTGCAGACAATTTTGATTACCTGGCCCTTCGCAGTCTGGAACCTCGACATGGTGGGACCTCTCCGACAAGCGCCTGGGGGCTTCACCCATCTCCTCGTAGCAGTCAACAAGTTCTCGAAGTGGATCGAGGCCCGACCCATCGTCAACGTACGCTCCGAGGAGGCGGTCTCGTTCTTCACCGACATCATCTATCGTTTCAGCATTCTCAACACGATCATCACCGACAACGGCACCCAATTCACGGGGAAGAAATTCCTAAACTTCTGCGACGACAACCACATCTGTGTGGACTGGTCAGCTGTCGCCCACTCGAAGACGAACAGGCAAGTCGAGAGGGCAAATGGCATGATCCTACAAGGCTTGAAGCCGAGAATCTTCAAGTGCCTCGACAAGTTTCGAGCAAGATGGGTAGCCGAGTTGCCGTCCGTGCTGTGGACTCTGCGCACCACACCAAGTCGGGCCACGGGGTTCACGCCTTTCTTCATGGTGCATGGCTCCGAGGTAGTCCTACCCACTAACATTGACTACGACAGCCAGCGGGTGCGAGCTTACACCGAAGAAGGGAATCAGGTCGCGCTCGAGGACGCGATCGACCAACTCAACGAGGCGCGCGACATGGCGCTGCTGCGTAGCGCCAAGTACCAGCAGGTGTTGCAGCGCAACCACGAGCGTAACATGCGCTCGCGCGAGTTCCATGTCGATGACCTTGTTCTCCGGCGGGTTCAAGGCAGCAAGGACCGGCACAAGCTGTCGCCACCTTGGGAGGGGACTTTCATCATCCACGAAGTTCTCCGACCAGGGACATACAAGATCCAGTACGAGGACGGGAGGGTCGTCACCAACGCATGGAACATCGAACACCTGCGCCCGTTTTATCCTTGAGTAAATGTTCAAAACTCATGTCTCGATAAATAAATATTGCTTGCCTTTGTTCACATGTCTCCGAGTTCCAAACTTATGTTTGGCTGTGTTCATTTCTTTACGACAATGGTTAAGCTTGAGCAGACAGCGTCTTTGCACTAAGGCAAAGACGATCCCTGCTCGGGGGCTACCAAGGGCACAATGCCCTCATGCCTCCTCATTTTTTTGATTTTTTTCAAAAAATTCCGACAGCTTTGTCGAGGCCGATCGCACGAGCAAAAGGTTTTTTGACGGAAACACGAACTCGCGAAAAGTAAAAGATGACGACTCGCGCGGGATGACAAGTTGCTATTCATTCAAAGCTCCTAGTGCCAACACCACCGCAGCTACGACACGAAGACTTGCGAATACTTCTCTAGTCTCCAGCTTTCATCCGATCTCTTTTCAAGAACGTTCGTGTGAGTGCTAGGACTCCGGTCTGAAAAGATGTTTTCATGAGAAAAATCCCAGCTAGTTACCTCTCGAACCTTCCGAGTTCTCGGGGGCTGCGAACGGATGGTTGCGCTTAGCGGATTGAAGGGGTCAGGCCTTATGACTTCTACGCCCCCGCAGCTCTGGAGTACGGCCTGACTATTTCGGTTCTCTAAGTTCGATTGTGCATTGCTGCAGGCGTCCTCGGGCGCTCGGAAGTGATCGAGGGATAACACAAGATAAAAAGTCTAGCTACACGGTAGCCTGGCGACTTGTTCAAATTATTATAGCGAAATAGTTTGTGGCATGTTTAATTTGGGGGCCCGTGAACTCCTGGGGCCTCTGAATCATTTTGTGGTAGCAACTCCAGATCCTTCAGCACGGCGTCGGCCATCTTGCAAGCAAAAGCGGCGCAGTCCTCCTCCAGTTCGTCGCACTGATCGTCGGAGACACCTGGGGCCCAGCCGCCGCTCAGCGTCGTGCGGTCTAGCCCTTGGTAATGCGACTCGAACATGGCGAGGACCCGGTGCACCGCGCGACGAGCTGTCGACAACTCGAGTTTCCGCACCATGCCGGAAAGGCGCCCGACCTCTTCAATCAGCGTCTCGGGCATTCGTGGGCCAAGCACCACGCCAAGCGCGGCCATGGACAAACTCATCGCCCCCCCGAGCTTGGTGATGTCTCCGATGGCTTTCTCGCTGATGGCTTGTGACTTGCGTCGGGCGTCGCGGGCCTGGCTCAGCGTAGCTGCGTCCTGCTCCCGGGATGCTCGAGACTACTCCAGCTCAACCTGGACCTCTGAGAGACGAGCAAGAACAATAAGTCATGGAGGGCTCAAGAAGAAGAGGAAAACATGACTAATGTTCAGTACTCACTCTGGAGCTGCTCCCACGAGCGGCTGATGGCACCCTCCTTCTCGATGACCTTGAGGATAGTGTTGTTCCGTTCCTGCTTGAGCGCCGCCATCTGCGCCACCATTCCGGCGCGGATCACGCGCGCCCCTGCAACATTCGCTCCATCGCCACCTCCAGCACCTTCTTCGGGAGTTGGGACGCCTCAAGGTCGATGATCCCGACTTCGGGGAAGTCGATGTACCGGCTCGTCACCAGTTCCATCATTTCCTCGACGGTGACAGACCTGACAGCTAAAGAAGTTCCCGCCGCACCTGCGGTTGGGGAGGGCTCCAGCATCTCCACGGTCGGGGAAGGCTCCTGCGCCTCGACGATCGGCGAAGGATCTACCACCGCTGCTGCTGGTGTTGGCTCCGACATCGTGGTCATCATGACATCATGACTTCCCGACGATGGGGGAGGCGCCGGATCTTCACTCGAGATCATTACCATGTCACCGCCGCTCGGACCCGCCTCGGCCGGTGGCTCCAGGATCGCTTGAGGGGCATCCGCCTCTGTGGTTGTGTGTCCCTCCTCAATGGCAATGGCAGGGACTGGTGGGGGAGGCGCGATCGGTTCCTCCACCGCGGTGACAACCGCCGGCTCCTCCTCAGCCCGCGACGGTGGCGGCTCGGTGCTCGGGGGCTGGGGGCGAGGCTCAGAAGACACCACCCGTGCACTCAACGCCAGGCGCTTCAGAGGCGCCAGGCTGAGCACGCCGGTGTCAGCGCGTCTACGAGTAGATAGAAGGCGACATCAGTAAACAAGTTGGAAGAATTGCGACAAAGAAGATTTGAAGTCGGAGACTTACATCTTGGAACGCACCCGGGCTTTCTTCATCAGGCGATCCAACGAGCCCTGCTCGGGGGCTGCGTGCTTCGGGCCCGCCGGCTCGGGGGCTGCTCCGCTTCGTTCCACCGCCTCAACAGCGGTGACACTCTCCCCCACTCGCTTTGGAGCTTTCCCCCCGGCCTCCGCAATGGTCGGGGGTTGGACCGTGGCCCCCGCCAGCGACGAGGGACACATGAACGTCCAGGGCTCTGCAGCCCCGGATCAGCAGCGACTGCAAGCGCCGCGAGGCAGCGCTTGGCTCTGGCACCGGCGGGGCGCTTGGCGTCGATGCTGAGTCCAACGATCTCCCCAGCAACCGGCGCCTCTGTAGGGAGTTAGAGTCGGGGCGATCGGACCCATCATAGAGCTGATGGGTGGGCGTCGACTGTTCCTCTGACCTTCTCGGGGGATCAACTTGACGGGTCGCAGATCACCGCGGCTCGAAAGCACCCGTCCGCCGGCCACAGCTCAGGGGCGGACCGTCCGCTGGTCCTCTCGGGCGGGGGGAGCCGCCTGACGCGAGCTCGAGCCCACTGTCTTGTCGCACCCAGTCGCCTGCGGCCGGCACGACAACGACACTTCAGCGCCGCGGGGAGGAGACGAGGAGGATGACCCCAACATGTTGCTCCAGTTGACCGCCGCGCTGGCGACGTCCCTGCTCCACGAAGGCTCGGGCGACGGGTCTTCATCGGAGGAGACGCCGAGCTCCCCCGCCTTCCGCCTCTTGTTGCAGTTGTCGTTACGATCGCGCTTGGTGATCTGGCACTTCTTGTGCTGCACCTTGCGTGTAGTGCGCCTCTTCTCCGCCACAGCCATGTTCTGGTTAAAATCACCTCCTCCGGGAGAGGTTCCTTGGCCGCAACAAGGTGGGCACACTTCAATTACAATAACAAGAAGAAGCGAGGGTTAGCTGGGAAAGACAGACTCCAAGAATATCAACTCCATGACGAAAGGCGAATGAAACATGTCGAGAAGACGAACAACTTACAATTTTTTGTCCCTGCGTTGGGGAGCATCGGGAGTAGCCGCGACGGCGGCCGCGAGTAGGATGATCTCCCGATCGCCTGCGCCACGCGGCACTGGATCTCGATTGGCGACGGGGGCAATGGCGTGGTCATGGTCCCCTCCCAGGGGGCCCGATCAGCCGTTATGTCACAGAGTCGAAGCGGCCGCCTCCAGAGCGGCATGACACCTCAGGCGTGGTACTGCCCGATCACTTCTGCCAGGGTGACTCCAGCATTTCGGAGATGCCCCAACACAACCCAATGAAGCTTGAGCATCTTCTACTGCTCCTTCTTGGCGGGGCCATCTACCCAGTTCCTCTGCGATTTCGCGATGGAGCACCCGGTGTACGACGGGAGCGCGAGCTCGAGGTCGTTCCGCAAGTAGAACCACCCCTTGTGCCAGCCGTTGTTCGAGCTGGTCAACATCACCAGGATGTAGTCATCGCCGCGGCCTTGCATCATCTGAAGATTGGCGCAGCCGATCATCGCCGCGCGGGAGCCATCCCTCGTGCAGATGAACATGAAGAAATACTGGAACAAAAGCCAGTGGGCACCGATGCCGAGGTACCCCTTGCACATCGCCTCGAACGTGGCCATCGGCTGGATGTTGTTCGGGTTGAGGTGCTGGAGCTGCAGCCCGTACGCGAACAACACCCCGCGGATGAACCGGCCGACGGGGACGGAGAAGCCGCGCTCATGGAAGACCACAAATGACACCACATACCCCCTTGGGGGGCGCGACACGGACTCGTCGGCGGGGACAATCCACTCGACGGCATCGGTGAGGGGAGGAAGCTAGCCTGCCTCGACGAGACAGAGGAGCTGCTCGTGGGAGACGTTGGAGTGCGTCCAGTTCGACATCCCGGCGGTGAGGTCTTGAGCGGGCTGAAAGCGCAAGCGACAGCGAGGCTGTGGATGCGGAAGAACTCGGAGCGCAAAGGGAAAGTGCGAGATCAAGAAGAAGCAGATGGGAAGGAAAAGTCCCGAACCAGTGCTCGACGCACGGTTTTAAAGGGGGATGGCCAGACCCCTCACCTTCGACGCCGGGCCCGCTGTGTCAGCGAGACTTTCGCCCACGCACGCGTGCACCCCAGCGAAACAACCGCCCAATTGCGCGACGTGTCGGTTCCCGCGGAATGCGGACTGGCAGAGTCTGAGTGTAGTCATGATGGCGCAGTCACGTCCGTCACGTCGGCTGAGATGCCGACGCCCATAACTGCGCCCACGTCACCACTACGGCCATAACTGCCCGACAAAACTTCCCCAACGCTACAATGGCTACAATTACAAACAAAAGCTCGTGAGCGAGTCCCCAACTCACTCACGAGCTCGGGGGCTACATTCGGCGGATGCGCTCGCGCGCACCTACCGAGAACTTGAAGAATGCCACCAACATCAAGATCGTCCGACTAAGCCTCAACACGACTCCTCGACTCCCACTCAGGCTCGGGGGCTACTGACGAGGGCCCGGATTAGGGCCCCCTTTGACGGCGAGATTATCTCCCTAAAAAAGACAAGACATTCCAACACCATTGACAATGTGAAGGCCAAGATCAACAACGTCAAGGCAAAGACTCGGGACAAGGAGGAGAAAGGACCCTGGTCAAGACCCTCACTGGCAAGACATCCAGTATTTAGCTAGTTGGCTGCATCTCCGACCAGTTTCCCACTAAAGGAACCCCTCTCCGTCTTGCACGACAAGTCTCCGCCTAGCACGAGAAGTCCGGCCCCGACTGGTACGTGGGCCCAGGCGCCCGGCACAGGCATCGCCCCCGACGCGTGTGGTGGAGCGAATCTCCACGTCACGAAGGGACAACAGCTGGCGGCCATGCAGGAGGCCTGCCCCGACAGGAGCCTTAATGAAGGTTTGACCAGCTGCGTGGCCATCACATCGCCATCACCTCCCACTCCACCACACGCAAGACTCGGCTCGAGGCACTCAAGCACCCTCTACGACACGCACGAGCCTAGACTTACGCTCGGATGTGGCAAGCTAGGCAAGTACTCGGGCAGACTAAGACAAGCCCAAACTACTCGAGGAGGAGGCCATGCGTCCCGGAGTGAACAGTCCAGCCCGGCCACGCGGAGGCTCCCCCGACAAGGCATCGCGACCTGGCTTCAATGCACCCCGACTGACAGCGACGTACGACGAGACGTGCCAGCTGCCAAGCACTGTAACCTTTCTTTATTTCCCCTTGTGCCCCTCCCCTTGTGACTATAAAAGGGAGAGGAGGCAACGATTACAAGGGTTAGACCTCTATAGGATCGAACACCATCTCCCAGGACCTGGGAACGAACTCGCTCTCCCGACCAGCTTGTAACCCCTACTACGAGCACACCTGGCTCAGGAACACTGCTACAGTGCACTGGACGTAGGGTGTTACTCCTCAGAGGCCCAAACCAGTATAAAACCCGTTGTCTCCTGCGCTAACCATCCGAGCCTGACGCACGATTGACAGGTAGAGAACCCTGACACATAGTTTCTATTGCGTTTTCTATGGAGAAAAATTTAATGACTTCATGTATGAACCACAAAAGCAGGTAGATTAGTTGTGACAAGCAGCCGTGTGGTCTTGCTGCAGGCAAGTATGTGCTCCATGGAACATTACAATAAAAAGGATCACTATATGAACCAGCAAAATAATGGGCAAAATAAGATTGTCATGATGCCAATAGTAAGTTTCATTGGCAGATAAATCATATCAATCGATAGTCAACTGGAGTCGGGTCGGCCAGGCAGCGGATGTGCAGGGCTACCACCTCCTCGAATCAGTTGACTTTAGCATGTGCGTGCAACATATATGAAATCGTACAAATTATAAATTTGGATAGTGGACACCAGTGCTAAGTTGAGAGCTCGAATCCTGTAAGAAATTTTCTCAAGATGTACCGGCGTTATGCGTTATGCGTTAATTGGTAAGTGGTGTTCCCATCGACACGAGACACCAATGTTGACTTTGGGAATCTCTAGATCTGTCGGGTGCTTAGTCCTTCAAAGGTGCTCATTGTTGAAAGATCTTGTAACAAAATATGTGTACCGGCTGTGACCGTGTAGAGGTTGTTAGGATAAGCTGCTAGGATATCTAGGTATTTGTTTAGATAGATGGCGGCTATCGACAACCTGTAAATCTTCTTGTGTACTCCTCAAGGCAATTAGCCTATATATTAACACGCAATCATGGTGAGCCAAGATAGGCAACCACGTTCTCATATTCCTTTACATGGTATCAGAGCCTCTTCTTCCTAAAATACATCTACAACCTTCCAACCCGTAGCAATGGTGGCGTCCTCCTCCTCTTCCCATCCGCCGCACTCTCCATTCGGTCCCCTGGTCGCAGAGAAGCTAACCAGGGACAATTTTGTGCTTTGAAAAGCATAATTCCTCCCGGGTGTCCGGGGTGCTCACGCCATGGGGTTCCTTGATGGAATGAATCTGGAGCCGGCTAAGACGGTCACCGTCCAGAAGGACGGCAAGACAGAAGAGGTGCCGAACTCGGCACACGAAGTATGGGTGGCCAAAGATTGGCAGCTTCTTGGCCATCTACTCAACTCCATCTCCAAAGACGTGCTAGGTCAGGTTGCTACCCTAGCAACCTCGGCCGAGGTCTGGGCAGCGCTCCAAACGAGCTTCGCTACCTCCTCGCTAGCGCGGGTTACAAACCTGTGCCTGCAACTCGCCAAACTAAAGAAAGACGACATGAAGATGGCGGACTACTTTGCCAAGATGAAGAACATCTGCGACGATATTAATTGTCTTGGTTTCGATTACAACCCCGTTGTTTCATCTATTCTTGGGCGCACTGACCCCATCACATTGAGCGAGCTCTATGCTCAACTGAAAGTCAGATTTTGTGAATTTGCTTCGTGGTGACGGAAATCTTTATGCCGCAAAGATACGAGGAGTGGTCATCGCGACTCGCGAGCAAGCGACGCCGTCTTCGCCATGACCGTGGATGACCGCACGCTCCACATGAGCAACGGCGAGCCGGTGAGAGAGTGGTCGTCACTAGCAGGCAAGTGCTGCCGAGCCAGGTTCTCAACGCGATCTACAAAGGCGACGGTGAAACGACATGCCGTGGCGAGGCACTCCGCCGGGGTGACGACTGTGAGCGGACAGCCGCGACGGGGAAGATGTGGTGGGACCCTCAAAACGCGAGGGGAGGAAACCGGATAATTTCCCGGAATGCGTTGCAGGCCGCGTCTTCGTGCATTGGATGGAGAGCCGACATTATTTCGTGCATGAGACATCATTTCCTTCTCTTTCTCCTCTCTCTTCGTTAAATCATCTGCCACATCAGATTTTTGCTGACATGACACCGCATTTATGCTATGTTTGGTTGGGAGGAGAAAAAAAATTTCTCCTCCCTTTGACCACTAATTAAGGGTATTAAACAAAGTCAGTTTTTAAAACTACCTCCACAGCCCTGTGTAAAATCGCGAGACGAATCTAATGAGGTATTTGACCGCATGATTAGAGGATGATTACTGTAGCATTACTGTAGCAAATCATCGATTAATTATGATCATTAGATTCGTCGCGCAAAGTTACACTCATACGTGAAAAGGTTCTGCAAATAGACTTCATTTAGTACTCCATGCATTCCCTAGACGTAAAAAAGTACGCCCTCCAATCAAACATGGGCTTAATGTTTTGGACACCTGGAGGGTTGGGAATGCCCTTTGCAGGGCTGCTGGATTGGAGATCATAGATGGCCTTGTCGGCGCCTAAAAGAAACCTTGAGGCAACACTTATCCAGTTGAGACATGGCGGCGTGTGGTGGCGCGGCGGTGTGGCGAGGCAGCCACCGAATCCACGGGCCGCCGGACGGTGGGGCCATGGTAGCCGAGTTGTTAGGAGACGGCGGGGTTCCGCAGGCGGCGAGGTGGTGTGGTGAGAGTGAGACGGAGGCCGCGGTGGAGGGGGCTAATAAAATCACTCATACGTGAAAAGGTTTTGCAAATAGACTTCATTTAGTACTCCATGCATTCCCTAGACGTAAAAAAGTACGCCCTCCAATCAAACATGGGCTTAATGTTATGGACACTTGGAGGGTTGGGAATGCCCTTTGCGGTGGCCGCTGGATTGGAGATCATAGATGGCCTTGTCGGCGCCTAAAAGAAACCTTGAGGCAACACTTATCCAGTTGAGACATGGCGGCGTGTGGTGGCGCGGCGGTGTGGCGTGGCGCCCACCGAATCCACGAGCCGGCCGGACGGCGGGGCCATGGTAGCCAGAGTTGTTAGGAGACGACGGGGTTCCAGAGGCGGCAGGTGGTGTGGTGAGAGTGACACGGAGGCCGCGGTGGACGGGGCTAATAAAATCACTCATACGTGAAAAGGTTTTGCAAATAGACTTCATTTAGTACTCCATGCATTCCCTAGACGTAAAAAAGTACGCCCTCCAATCAAACATGGGCTTAATGTTATGGACACCTGGAGGGTTGGGAATGCCCTTTGCGGTGGCCGCCGGATTGGAGATCATAGATGGCCTTGTCGGCGCCTAGAAGAAACCTTGAGGCAACACTTATCCGGTTGAGACATGGCGGCGTGTGGTGGCGCGGCGGTGTGGCGTGGCGGCCCACCGAATCCACGAGCTGGCCGGACGGCGGGGCCATGGTAGCTAGAGTTGTTAGGAGACGGCGGGGTTCCGGAGGCGCAGGGTGGTGTGGTGAGAGTGAGACGGAGGCCGCGGTGGAGGGGGCTAATAAAATCACTCATACGTGAAAAGGTTTTGCAAATAGACTTCATTTAGTACTCCATGCATTCCCTAGACGTAAAAAAGTACGCCCTCCAATCAAACATGGGCTTAATGTTATGGACTCCTGGAGGGTTGGGAATGCCCTTTGCGGTGGCCGCCGGATTGGAGATCATAGATGGCCTTGTCGGCGCCTAGAAGAAACCTTGAGGCAACACTTACCCAGTTGAGACATGGCGGCGTGTGGTGGCGCGGCGGTGTGGCGAGGCAGCCACCGAATCCACGGGCTGCTGGACGGCGGGGCCATGGTAGCCAGAGTTGTTAGGAGACGGCGGGGTTCCAGAGGCAGCAGGTGGTGTGGTGAGAGTGAGACGGAGGCCGCGGTGGAGGGGGCTAATAAAATCACTCATACGTGAAAAGGTTTTGCAAATAGACTTCATTTAGTACTCCATACATTCCCTAGACGTAAAAAAGTACGCCCTCCAATCAAACATGGGCTTAATGTTATGGACACCTGGAGGGTTGGGAATGCCCTTTGCAGGGCTGCTGGATTGGAGATCATAGATGGCCTTGTCGGCGCCTAGAAGAAACCTTGAGGCAACACTTATCCAGTTGAGACATGGCGGCGTGTGGTGGCGCGGCGGTGTGGCGAGGCAGCCACCGAATCCACGGGCTGCTGGACGGCGGGGCCATGGTAGCCAGAGTTGTTAGGAGACGGTGGGGTTCCAGAGGCGGCAGGTGGTGTGGCGAGAGTGAGACGGAGGCCGCGGTGGAGGGGGCTAGTAAAAAATGTACTGTTGTGGCTTACTGGGGGTCAAAATGCAAAATTTGTGGAGGATCGGTTTTGCTCGTTTTGTCCACAATGGTAGTTTTGTGGTTTTCATCTACCACTACTACTACTCCCTCCTTTCGGAAATACTCCGACATGCTAGCAGAAATTAAGGAGGGCGTGCCTTTACGGTTTTGCCCACCTGTTTCTAATCCCTTGCAGCGCTGCTTGCCGACGCGTGTAATCGCTGGTGTGCCAGCATCCACCTGCTGCTTCAAGACAACGTCAGACAATGGGGGCAAAAGTGGGAATGTGGTGGCCACTTGAACTAGAGCGTCATATATTTTTGGATATTTCAATGTGAATTGGAACGTCATATAATAACGAACGGAGAGTAGTTTGAACTAGATATTCTCCCGCATACTCTCTCCGTTCTGCAAAAACTGACGTTTAAGACAAGGTTTGGGTCAAACATTGGGGATATAAATCATTAAGTTGTTGAGTTTGCAAATGTGAAAACTATATGAATATATTTGTCTTGAAAAATACTTTCATAAAATTATGTATACATCTCTATTTGATAAATATTTTTGTAACAACAAGAGGTTAAAGTTGTATTTTGGAGACCGTGTCGTTATCCTAAATTTCCGTTAATATCTTCGGGTAGGTCACGCGAGTGGAGGTGCCCAGCCTTTTTGGCCTTTTTAAGAGCATGGTGCCGGTAATTGACTCATGCATAATTAGCCTACTAATAATTGATACTCCTATACTTAAGAAAAGGCAGCATTAATTTCATTATGAGGGAAGACAACACAAACGGTACAAATAATAACAATCCAGAGGCCACACACGAATGATAAACGAAACGAAGAACACATGAAGGAACAAGTGCACATTGCGGGCTTGCGGCCGAGCAATGCGTTACACAAATAGACAAATGGTTTGCTTGCCAACAACGAACAAGCTACTACTTCTTGGTAGTCTTCCCGTCTGTCTTCTTGTCAGTATTCTTCTCCCTCGAAGGTACAGAAGGCGGCGACGGTGGCGGGGATTTGGCTTCATCAGAGGGCTCAGAGGCCTCATCTTCATCATCAGATATGTCTAATACATCTGTGATGTTGATGGTTAGCTCTACAGTTACACGAATTAGAGACAAATGTCAGTTCAACATATTGTAAATAAAATAGTGTGTTGTAGGTCAGTGATAATTACCATCAAAATCGTCGAGGTCGTCCACTCCATTTTCTTCAGCTAGACGCGCATTGTATTCTGCAAAAAAATCTGAACTGAACTTCTTGGCTTGCTTGCCCTTAGTTGGCTCGTCATCCTTTCCACCTCTCTTCCCAGTGCTTCCTTGCCCGTCCATTGGTACAAAGATCACAGCACACACACTGGAGAGGAGTGGAGTGGAGTGGAGTGGAGTGGAGAACAGTAGTAATCGGCTCATTGTGCAAGTATGCAGCCGTCCCTTTTTATAGCTTGGACTTGGAGCCTTGGAGTTCCATAGCCTGCTCGCACCCTCTGCACAACAACAACAGTACACAAGGTGTTGTTCTCACACAAATTTGCAGCTCAGGTCGATTTGAGGCTCGTTGCTAGGCACGAGGGACACAGGAAATTGACCTGCTGGCTGCTGCGGCTTGAATGCACATGGTCCTTGAGAGTTCTGTCAATCAGCTCGTGGTCTTGATCACGATTCTGATTCTGCTCGGTCATAACATATAAAGGAAGCTGGCGTGCAGCGCAGCCGTGGCAACTGAGCAGCATGGCTTTCGCTTGGTCCCGGGGTCTCGCCGCGCAGAGTTGGGTAGCGCCGGTCACGACGCCACGAGCGCACAGTGTCTCATTCACCGACAGCGGAAAGGAAAAAACCCGTCGTTTTGCGGTCAGTAAAAAAGTTTTGGGAAACAACAGTAAAAATACAACACATCAGGTGTCAACCAACCTCTTCATACAATCTTCTAATTTGAACCCATGAGCTTACATAATTTTACACTTACTAGCCCACTCATAATCACACTTTTGCAAATTTTCCATTCACTCCCCATGCACCTCCTTAATCAACATCATTTAATTCCAATCAGAAGTTTAATTACATGGTTGTATGAAAATGTTGATTTACATAGATATTTTCCCTTCTTTGATTAACGTCATCAGCTAGTGGACTCTCTGGGCTCTCGCGTGTTGTAGGCTCTCCGTAGTACCGTCTTCAACCTTTCTTCCTCTTCCATCGAATCACCCAGATCTCGCTGCCGCCGCAACCGAATCTTACCTCTTTCGCCCCCTTCCCTCCTTGTTTCGGCGCTCGCGCCGGAGCAGGTAGGGAAAGACGCCTCCTCTTTTTATGTATTTCGGCCCCTTCCCTCCTTGCTCCGGCGCTCGCGTCAGAGCGAGTAGGGAAAGAGGCATCCTCTCTTTCTGTGTAGTAGTTTGGGAGACCTGAGATGGGTGCTCCCCTAGCTGAGTTCTTCGTCGCCGTTGTCATTGCTACTGTAGTAGCTCCTGCCGCGGTCCACGCAGCCCCGACTGAGGTATGTCTAAATAATTTCTCTCCACCATAAACACCACTGTCCGGATCCCCCCGCTCCATATGCTCCGTCTTCACTACATCGCATCAGAGATCCAGTCTTCCCCGATCTGCCTCTGCGCCACTGCAGATCCACTCCGCTCCTGTCTATCCCCAAGCAGCCATAGTTCAAGCTCCTACCAAGCACTTCATCATTCGGTGCTGGCTCCACGTTTTCACCATCACTAAAGATTCGACTTCGAGCTCTCCTTCTACCTCTGACAACGACAATCTACTCACCTTTCGGTCGCCTGGAATGTTCTCCTCCGACACCTCGGTCGCCCCATCTTCAACCGTTGCTTCGCGCGGTCCGTCCATCTGGGTGTATGCTCCATAGGCGCCCCTACGGCCCCTCTCTAGCGAGCTCGTCATTGTCATCGCTGCTGCTGTAACTTGGCTTATCCGGCGAGCCCGCCTATCCGGTTTTTAGACCTAATTGTAATTTGGTCTTCTTTGGAGGAACTATCTGTAACTTAGACTGCTTAATATATAAAATTCGCAGTTGTAAAGGGAAAACGTTATCAGCTAGCGAGGGACTACCTAGGACATGCGTGTTTCTTGTTTGTTATGATAAACAAATAACGCGTGCATAATCGTGGCGGCAACTCATCGGAGCGTCTCTGCGATTGCTCAGTTTAAAAAAGCGTTAATACGGTCGGATTAACCCAACAAAACTGCTGATTGCCTGCTCTAAAGCTTACGCCAAATTAAAATCGTTTGATGCCTGCTCTGATCACATACATTTTATTTCACTGAGAGGCCAGGTTGCAGCAGCACAAGTTAGTGAGGTTTAGGGTTTGCTCGCCGCTGATGCTCGGCGGTGGAGTTAGGTTTTGCCGGTGGAGCATGGCTCCTCTGCGGCTTGGTTTTCCTGGCGGCGCCGGCGATGCGGAAGCGACGGCGTTACATAGGAATAATTTCTCTCAGCTTCTTCTGTTTTCCGATGGCGATCTACTCCGATGTCAACGGAGAGGCTGGGGAGACCTGTCTAGGAGTCGAGGGCCGGGGCATCGTCGTTTTCTTCAGGTGATGATGTTGTGGACCCTGTTAATCTCAAAGAAGATGATCTTTGGAAGAAATCTGAGCATTCCTCGGGTTGCCGGTGGTGGAAACGAAGGTTGCGTTGTGGGTACTGGAGTTGGCCAATGCGCCTTGGAGGCAGCGGACTCGGCTGATTCGCCTAGGAGTAAGCCCTCCTCTGCGGCCTCCACTTTGTGGAGTTCGGCTCTAGTGCCCGGCAACGATTGTGAAGCGGCTTCGACGGCGGTGACGAACGGATCGCTGAAGGCTTCGATGAAGTTGAACATGAATTTCGAACTTCTTTGTAATTTTCCTTTTCTTTCTGATCTTATTTGTAAACGGAGCGGTGTAATACGCTAGGATCAATACATGTTTCTTCTTTTAAAAAATGTTAGTGCACAACCTTGCATTGTGCATACAAAACAACTTACCCAAACACATAAACGAACAAGAAAACTTTAACCAAACGAAGGATGGGAGAGCAATGTTTTGAGGAATATATCATCATTTCAAAATCCACTACAGGAGAAACACCGTGAAAGTAAGGAACGGAAATGAGGTGCCAAGGTACGAGGTACAAAGGAAATTGACCTTTTTTTTGTGACAGGAGGAAATTGACCTGCTGCAGCTTGAAAGCACATGGTCCTCAAGAGTTGTGGCAATCAGCTCGTTGTCTTGATCACGATTCTGATTCTGCTCGGTCATAACATAAAGGATGCTGGCGTGCAGCGCAGCCATGGCAATTGGCAACTGAGCAGCATAGCTTTCGCTTGGTCCCGGGTCTCGCCGCGCAGAGTTGGGTAGAGGTCAGGACGCCACGAGCGCACAGTGCCTGATTCTGTGATTCACCGACAACGGAGAGAGAGAGACAGAGGTCCTTTAGAAAGGCAAGGCATCTTTTATTGCGCTTCTGTGATGATCGACGCGATCAGCAGCGAGAGACTAGGTAGGACACCGGTAAGACCGTCGTGCCATGACCTGTAGCCTAAGATTAATGGCAAGATTAGGGATATTTTTTCATGAATCGCGGGTTGATTATCATAAAATTATCTGAGAGGTGGCTCGATAGAGGGAGATGTCGCCAAATTGTCTGAGACGCGACTTAAATAACCGGTAGTTATGTAAAGTTTGAGGGGGATTCAGTAAATTATCGGAGCGGTGATTGGACTACAATTTAATTTTGCTAATGCTTGAGGGAAATTTTGTAAAATTGGTAGCCTCTGGCATTCCATCAAAGCTTGAGGGGGTTTCCGTAAAAGTTCCTTAGAGGTGGCTTGAACAAACGCTATTTCTACAAAGTGCGACAGGGTTTAGATAAAATGACCAGAGTGTAGGCTGAACTACATTTTAATTTCGATAAAATATGAGGGTTTTTTTAAACAGTCGAGCCTCCTAAATGATTTCAATTGCGAGGGTTTCTTTGTAAAATGCCGGGCCTCCTAAATGAATTTCGATAAACTGCGAGGGCTTTTTTGTAAACTGCTGGTTCTTTTGGTGGATCCTAACCATCCACGAGTGATCGGACGACCGTGGATTCTAATCTGTGTGGCGCAATGGGGGAGAACAATCTCCCCTTTTAGGTCTTGTAAAGATGTGTTTCTAGTTTAAAAGTTGTTCTTAAAAAAAGGAGTCTGTAATCGCGGTGGCAACGCAACTCATCGGAGCGGAGAGCCGTCGGTGGCGTGTGATTGCCCAGGTAAAAGGCGTTAATTCGATTGGATTAACCCAATAAGTTGCTACTTGCCTCCTTTAAGGCCATATTTGAGATAAGTAGGGTGACTTAAAATGTAAATAGTGCGAAATAAGTCACGTGTGAAACCAAACAACCATGACTTTTAAAGTGGTATGACTTAGGGTGCGTTTGGCAAGGCTCCGGCTCATTCGAAAACAGCTCCGGCTCTGGCTCCTTCAGTAGAGCGACTTTTTCAGCTTCAGCTCCTCTGGTTAGAAAACGTTTGCCAAAACGGCTTCTCCATGATTATTGAAAATAGATAAAAGAAGTAAAATGACTATATTGACTATATTGCCCTTCTTTTTTATCTTATCTTTTTTCCTTTTCCTCTTCTCTTATATTTTACTCCCTCCCTCCCCTAGTCTTTCTCTCTCCCTCGCACCGCTTCACTCTCCCCGTTCTCCCCGCCGGCAAGCCCCTCCTCCCTCGGCCTCTCCGCTGGCGAGCCCCTCCTCCCGGTGGCTGGCGCCCCTCCCCATCTCTTTCTCCATCGCGTCCGCTCTCTCCCCTGGCTAGGAGCTCCAGGCTTCGGCCTGATCCAGCGCCTCCACCTCTAGCTTCCCCTGTCCGACGCTGGCTTCCCACCCGGCCTCTCTTCTCAGGCTAGTGGAGAACGCGAGGAGGCGCGCCAGGTGGGGCGGCCAAAGGTAGGGGCAGAGCCAGCAGCACCCATACCCGTCACCGCGGGCTACGGTGGCGGGTGCGCTCAAGGCATGGTGCGGCGGCGGGGCTCCAATCGACGATAGCTGAGGTCGATTCGGTGGCGGCAGAGCTCGATTCGTTGACGCCAGAGCTCGATTTCTACGGCTCCTCCGCCTTTGCCCTGTTGCCGATTCCTCCGTCTCTGCCCCGCCTGCGCCTCTCTCCACCCCACCGGCGCCTCCGCCTACCTCCACCCCTCCCTCCTGCCGCCGGCCGCTCCTGCCGTCAAGGGGTTTACGGGTGGGAGAGGCCGGATGGGAGAGGGGCAAACGTGGGCAACCGCTGTTGGAGCCGCGCGGAGCCACCCTTTCCTAGCTCCTCCTCTCTTTCGAAAGCCGCAAGGGGCTCCATGACTGGCTCCACACTTGGAGCCACTGCATTTTATAGTGTTTGGCAGGGCTCCGGCCGGAGCTGCTCGTGGAGCCACTGATGGAGCGCTGCCAAACAGGATGTTATAAGTTGCATAAGTAGCTCCATCCCTACTTAAAGTAACTTATTTCTAGATGTTCCTCCTCCTACCCTAGGTGGGTCCCACCACTACCCTCACCTCCCCCGCGTCCCCTCCCACGGTCCCACCCACCCCTGCACCCCTCCTTCCTTTCTCCCACCACTGCCCCCCGTTCCTCGCCTCCTCCCCCCTCCTCCACCGCCCGCGCCTTCTTTCCTCCATCCACCACCACCTCGTTGTCGCCTTCTCTCCCTTGTAGGGGAGCTCCGCTATCACCCCTCGATTCACTAGTGTAGATGCAGGCCGTGGTGTTGGGCCCCTGCAATCACTGTCTCCACACCACTGTGGCCACCAGCGCGTCGCCGCCCGGCGCCGAGCCAACCGCCCCACGAGATTTAGAAAACCGCCCACCGACAGGTCTCGCCCACCGCGTGCTCACCAATGGATTTGCAAGGTGGGTAGTCAGTAGGTCGAAGCGGCAGGCAGAGGGGAGGACCAGAGGAGGGAGCGACGTGGAGGAGACGCAGGGGAGAAGAAGTACGACATAGAGGTGGGCTTGGTCCGGCGGTGGTGACGGAGGAGCTCCAACTCCAGCGCAGAGGAGCGAGGCAGGACTCCACTGCGGTAGCAGCCTCGGCTTAGTGCTGAGGACCGGAGCGTCCGAGGATCGGTGGATGGTCGCTCCTAGCTGTGATGAGTGATTGATAGTGTGGTGTGGACTGACTCTTGGCTGAGTATTGCAGGTGCAGGTTGCGGCTTGATTTGCGTTGGTGCAGGTGAAGAGCAGGCGCGAAAGGTCTATGCTTTGTGGGGCCTCCGAGGAGTGGAGAGATAAGTAGGCTTGGCTCGAGGGACCCGGTGGCCACCGAAGGACCGAAAAGGCGACCGGGAGAGGGGGGGAGTGAATGGGAGCCGATAAAAATTCTTCTCGAGGGAGATTGAAACTCCGACAAGATGAACTAGCTCGGTCGAACCCCCGAAATCACCCGCTCCGCACTTCTACCTCCCGTTTGCCAAAACCACGTAGCCACCGGAGTGCTACCGGTCCTAGGAACAAACTCTACCAAGCAACCACAACACACACACAAGACCGTCGCCGGAAACAACTCGAAAGCCGGCTAACCGAGGGGGCGGTTAGACCGGGGTATGGGGGCGGTTAGACCGCCTCCACCGGCAACCGAGAAATCCTCCGAAACGCCTCTTCCGAGCACCAAAACACACCACGGTTTCACCAACAGAGATCTCTCGGTCAAGGCCATGCTAGCTACCGAAAATCTTGGCGAGAACGAAAACTTCACCCAAGGGCCTAGGGGCGGTTAGACCGGCTACCGGGGGCGGTCTAACCTCCCGTACCCACGCAAAGAACTCCAACCAAGAACACCTAGCAAACCGCGCGAGAACGGCTCCAAATTTCACCCGGACACTCCTCGATCAAGGCGAACGAACTCACAGAGGAAAATCCGGCGAAACAAAACTTTGACCCGGAAACACCCCGGCGGTTAGACCGCCCCCGTAGGCGGTTAGACCGCCCCTTCCGAACAGAACCCGCGGGTCAAACCCCAACTTCCTTGCGCTCAATCTCCCGAATCACTCCACGGATTGCGGCCAAACTTCGGGGATAGTCGGGTTACCTCCCGGGCAACCTCTACCTCAATGGAATCGACCCGAAACACTCACAATCAAGAGGAATCGAAGAAATTGCTTCTCTAGATCAAGAACTCGCCCAACTCGAAAAACCACCAAATCGAGTCCGATTCAAAGGGGATTTGGGGGCAAAGTCACCGACCAAAGAGGCACAAGAACCTCATACGTGACACCCACCAAAAACCCCAAGAAATCGTTCTCAAAACACCGCCAAAAAGAGCTCCGAAAATCAACATCAAAGAGACGGGAAAACCACCATCATGAACCACGCCGAACCTTCTATACATGCCATGAATGGTTCGTACAAGGTCTAGTTTGCCACCCAAACATCCATCCCTCTCTCTAGATCTCACATGAAGCTCTCAAACTAGCCTTCTAAAAACCTAGGGAAAATAGAGAACGAAAATGGAAAAACGAAATGAGCTAGGGTTCCAAGAGTTGGCCGCCAACCTCTCACCTCTTGGGTTATATAGGCGGCAACCGAATGTCTAAAATGCCCCTCTCTAATAACTAGGGATACATGCCCCTCAAGGGCGGATTTGGAATTCTTGATATCTTCACCATCGGACGGATGCCCGCGACCACACCCCGCGTAGCCTCGACGCACACCTTGCGATCCCGACGCGTGTCCTCCGCTTCGAAGCTTCTCGGCGCCGGCGGCCGTGGCGGTCGGACCGCCCCCCGGGCGGCTAGGACCGGCCCGGTGGATCCGACCGGCCCCGGGCGGTCCGACCGCCCCTCCCGGGCGATTGAACCGGCCCGGGTGGCCGCACCTCCTCGTCGAGTCTTCGGCCTCGGTTTTGTGGCTCAACCGAGTAACCCAAGGGTTTTTTCGGTGAACCACCGCAAACCCCGCGAACTCGGTGTAGCCTCCGCCAATCTCCACTCATGACTCGGCTCCCACGTAGTCCCGGCTCGACCTTGGTTTTGAGGCTCTACCAAGAAACCGTCCACGACTTCATCTTGCCTGTTCATGCCACCATGCGGCCCGCACTTGACCCCCGCCGGCCACCGGGTCCCTCGAACGAAGCCTACTTGTCTTCTCCACACCCGGAGGCCTCACCGGCAACGACCTTTCGCGCTTGTTCTTCACCCGCACCAACACGAGTCAAGCCGCAACCTCGCACCCGCAATACTTAGCCAAGAATCGGTCCACACAACGTTGTCAATCACTCATCACACAAGGAAGCGACCATCCACCGGTCCTCGAACCACACATGGTCCTCAATCTCCCCCTTGATGAGTGCATTGACAACACACTCAAATGAAGTGACCCAAGAGAAAAGGAAAAGAAAAGAAACAAAATAAAAAGAAACCCCAACAAGCGATCGAAAGCCAAAGAAAGGCAAAGAGCAAGATCACTTGAAGAAGACAAGTCTCGGACCCCTTAGGCAAGGGCAACGGCTCGACACATCCGAGACAAAACGCGGCTCAAGCAAAGAGCGCAAACCACCAAAGCACAACTCGAACGCCACAAAGAGCTCCCCCCGCACAAATGTAAGCTCCCCCCCGAGCCACAAGACACTCCCCCCGAACACATGCATCAATGCAACTCGGAAATGCAACAAAGAGCAAAAACCTCGCTCACATCGCCCGGGGCGGTTAGACCGCCTCGCCTGTGGCGGTTAGACCGCCTCTCGCCCGAACCGACCGCCCGGGGGCGGTTAGACCGCCAAAGAAACCGGCCCCGCACCACACTCGCTCAAAAATTGCCCGAAACAATTGGAACACCTTCCAAACACTCCCGTGTGCCCAAAACATGCACAAACTTCTCCCCCTTGTTGACAATGCATGAATCAAGGCAAAATGCGAAAACTTGCAACATAGAGCTTCTCGAATATACAAAATTCATCACAAGGAGCTACACAAGTCCAAATGAGCAAGTTAGATACTCGACAGGTTCGTAAGGACCTTAACTACATGATCACCAAGTTTCACAATCATTGGACAAGGCTAAAAAGGATTTGAGTAATTTTGCGAAAAGTTACTCTCTCACAAGCAAATACCTAAACATGAGCAAAACATATCAAAATGGCAAAGCCACTCAAACTTCATGCTAGGACAACCATTCTAATCATAAGACCATCATAAACACCCAAAAGCACCTCATGTCATGTCAAAGCCACCGAGCCATGTGCCTACTTCTATGTATGAGACTTCTCATTGGTAGGCATCATGCAACGGTTTAGCACCCAAAGCAAATTAATTTCAGCACATATGACATGGGAACATATTTTCCAAGCATTTTTCATTTCATTTTCAGATTTGTAAATGGTACATGAAATGTCTTTGCGACAAAAAGGAACTTATGCCCCTCCACAAGATTAAGCAAGAGGGCTAAACATTCATGATGGCAAGCGAGCCTTTGGCTCCATATGATCAATAAACTAGCTATCCAACCACAAAGTAAGCATAGCAAAGCCACTAAAACATGTCAAGATCATATATAGGCATTTACGCATGAGAGAGCATGTATATGACATTTTTCAAAAAATTAGCCATCAACCATGGATCATTCATCAAGATCATCAAGAGCTAAGCCAAACTAACCGTACCATATCAAACAAGCTCACAAGAACATATATAGCAACCCATGGTAAACATTGTATACAGGAGAAGCTTTCCCTAAAAATGCATATGATACAAAATGCATGCAATCTAAGATGCAAGGATACCTATACATCATGTTACATATGCCATGCCAAATGCAAGAAATGCACAAAGGAAAGCTATACATATGCTACAAACCGGCTCCTCGAGGGGAGGCAAAACGGGCTCGACACCACCGGCAAAGGAAAGCCCCCCACACACCCAACTCAAGAAATTAAACACACACCAAGTTCCCCCCGCAAACGAGTGAAAGTTGCTTGATCTAGGGGTTTGGTGAAAATATCGGCTAGTTGGTCATGTGTGGGTACATGGATCAAAGCTATCTTCCCTTTCTCTACGTTGTCTCACAGAAATGATACCTCACTTCTATGTGTTTGGTTTTGGAATGGAGCACCGGGTTCTTTGCAACGCTTATGGCACTGGTGCTATCACAATGAAGTGGGACATGGGTATACTCCTCACCAAAGTCACTCATGGTGTAGGTGATCCAAAGGAGCTGAGAGCAACAACTAGCAGCGGCAACATACTCGGCTTCGGTCGTGGATTGAGCAACACTCGATTGCTTACGAGAAGACCAAGACACCAACGAAGAACCCAAAAGCGGCAAGTCCCGAAGTGGACTTCCTATCCAACCGACACCCGGCAAAATCCGCGTCTGAAAAGCCATGAAGTGCCAAAGAAGAAGACGCGAGAGTACCGAAGGCCGAAGTCGGGAGTGTGACGCAAGTACCCGAAAATTCGCTTCACCGCTTGCCGATGCGAAGTCCTCGGAGACGCTTGAAAACGAGCGCACGGACACACCGAGAACCGTATGTCCGCCTCGTCGCCGTCAAGTAGAGGAGTGACCCGATCATGCTTCGGTACTCCTTCCGGTCCACATGTTCACCTTCCTCGTCCGCATCAAGAGCCGTAGTCGTACTCATCGGCGTCGTCATAGCCTTGGAGTCCTCCATCTTGAACTTCCTCACCATGTCCTTGGTGTACTTAGCCCGGTGCACAAATGTTCCTTCCTTTGATTGCTTGATTTGTAGCCCGAGGAAGAACGCGCAACTCACCCATCATGCTCATCTCGAACTCCCTGCTCATATCATCCGCAAACCTCGCAACAAGAGAGTTAGACGAGCCACCAAAGACAATATCATCCACGTACACCGCACAATCGGGATATCTCCGCCCCGCCTCAAAGCAAAAACAAGGTCCGATCGACCTTCCCCATCTCAAAGCCTCTCTCAAACAAGAACCCCCTCAACCTCGCCATACCAAGCTCTAGGCGCCCGCTTCAACCCATACAACGCCTTCCTCAACTTGTACACCGGTGGGGGTACTTCTCACTCTCAAACCCCGGGAGGTCGTCTCACATACACTTCTTCCTCCAACACTCCATTCGGAAAAGCACTCTTCACATCCATTTGGTGCAACTTGAACCCTTTAGCCACGAGAAAAAGCTAGAAGGATCCTAATCGCCTCCAAACGGGCTACGGGAGCAAAGGTCTCCTCGTAGTCGATCCCCTCCTTCGATCGAACCCCCGAGCAACAAGTCTCGACTTGTTCCTCACAACCTCACCCTTCTCTCCCTCTTTGTTTTTCCACACCCACTTTGTACCAATCGGCTTACACCCTGGGGGAGGGTCAACCAACTCCCACACCTGATTCCTTTCAAAGTTCTCCAACTCCTCATGCATCGAGTTAACCCAATTGTGATCAGATAGTGCGTGTCCAATGTCTTTGGGCTCAAAAGAAGCAACAAACGCAGCATGAGCAAAATGGGAATTGTTTCGAACCCTCGACCGTGTAGTGCGTTCATCCATGTCGCCGATGATCCTCGAAGCTGGGTGATCCACTTGAACTCGCCGGGGGAGGTTCTCGCCTCGAAGCTACCTCCCCCTCAACATCGCCCTCCTCCTCGTTCTTGATTTGTCGTCGTAGGTGTAGCGAGAGGGTCCATCCATCATCGTAGTCGAAGTAGTGGGTACATGTCCGCCGGGGGCACCGCACCGCCATCTTCATCATCACCATGTTCATGCTCCTCCTCCCGAAAGATCTCCTCGCCAAACTCATCATCACCCGCACACTCAAAGACAAGCCGACTACGTGGCTCGTCTCGTCGAAGGTTACCTCGCAAGTCTCCACGATTTGGTTAGTTTCAAGATTGAGCACACGATATGCTCTAGAATGAGATGCATAACCAAAGAAAATGCCATCGACGGACCTAGCCTCAAACTTATCCAACTTCCCGCCCTTCTTCGAATGAAACACTTGCAACCAAAGACATGGAAGTGACTCACTTTGGGTGTGCGACCATGCATCAACTCATAGCATGTCTTCTTCTTGTGCACTCGAGGTATATTCCCGTTCGAAACATAGCACGCGGTATTCACCGCCTCACCCCAATACCTCCTCGGAGTCCTATGCTCATCAAGCATCGTCCGAGCCATCTCGCACAAGGTCCCGTTCTTCCTTTCCACAACACCATTCCGGGGAGGCGTATACGGACTCGAAAACTCGGTGCTCAAGACCCAAGTCATGACACAAGGTTTCAAAACGAGAGTTCCTGAATTCCGAGCCATTATCACTGCGGATAGCTCGTATGGCATCTCCGTGCCTCTCGTTCCTCAACCTCAAGACTAGATCTCGAACAAAACCAAACGTCTCCCCCTTCTCCTCAAGAAAGAAAACCCACGCATACCGAGAAAAGTCATCCACCACAACAAGGACATACCACTTCCCACCCGAGATCGCACACGAGCCGGGCCAACAAGGTCCATATGGAGCAGCTCGCATGGACGCTCGTCATCACATCGGTGAGAGGCGGGTGAGAAGAGGCCACCATCTTGGCATGCCTACATGGAGCACAAACCAACTCTTTCTCAAGCCTCAAACGTGGCAATCCTCGGACCAAATTGAGTTTACTCAAGCGAGACGGAAGATCAAAGCTCAAGTGACCCAACTTCCTATGCCACTTCCACAACTCACTCGAAGAACCGACCAAGAAACAACGCTCAACACCCGAAGACCGAGAAAAATCAAAGACGAAACACCCGACCCTCGGGAACGACCATACAAACAAGGTCCCCTCGAGAGTCCACAATCCGAGAACCACCAGGCCGAAACAACACCTCAAAACCCTCATCCAACAACCGAGACACGTAAAGCAAATTGTACCCCGCCGATTGAACAAGAGCAACACGCCTCGCAGTGATCTTGTCACTCACTTTTATCTCACCTTCGAAAGCACACGCCCACGCCCATTGTCCCCAAAGGTGATGTACCTCTTCGTCACCACGGGACGAGACTTGAGAACCACCCCCTGTCTCCGGTCATATGTCTCGAGCAACCGGAGTCAATCAACCAAATGTTCTTCAAGTCTCCCACCTGAAATTCAAAAACAAGCACGTGAGCGAACAAACAACTCGTAAGCGGGGGTTAGTACCAAAAGAGGAAAACCGGCCGAGCCATTTGCTCGAAAGTGGGGTTAGCACCAACCAAAGCATCTCTCCTACCAAAACTACCTCCACGAACACCACCTCGGTAACCACTCCGAGGGAACCACCCCCTCCGCCCGGAGGAGGGCCAAAACCACGGAAGACAACCCGTGGGACGTCCCTCCTCTCCTTCTCAAAGCTACGACTCCTCCCATCCCCGTAGTGACCTCGAGGGGGAGAATGCCTAGCAACCGACCACCGCCGTCTTTCCGGACCAACCACCGGCAACTTCACCTCCCGGACACCGAAACCTCTCGACTCACCACCTCGAAAACCACTCCGCCCGGACCCCCGGGGGGGGCGGTTAAATCGCCTAGCCGGTGCCGGGCCCGACCGCCCCCTCTCGGGGCTCGGCCGGTCCGACCGCCGCCCAGCCGGGCCGCCCGACCGCCCCCTCCGAACGGCTCCTCGGCCGCGAGAACTCGCGTCTCCCCATGCCGAACACTTCTCACCACGGCCTTACCCCCCGGGCGGTGGCATACGAGGCTTAGGTACACCATGGGAGGGGTTGTACCTATCCTTGTTCGCCCACTCCTTTGCCATCCTCTCTTCCCGCTTCCTCTTGAAGCAAAACTCATCCTTGTGACCCTCTTTCCCACAATGGCCACAACGGAACCTCACAAGCTTAGGTTTTGGCTTGGATTGGGGCTGCTCGCTTGGTTTCTCTCCACTCAACTCCTCCACCGATTTCTCCTCACTTGCCTTCTCTTTCACTTTCCCAAAGAACACTTTCCGGAAGTGCTCACAAACTTGATGGGCTTTTGGAGATCATTTGTGGGTGTAGGAAATATAGGTGGAGCCGGGGTTGTGTCTAGTCGGTTCCTAAGATGGTTGGGTTTTGGAGGGAAATCATTTTTGTGGTGGGTTTTTGGTGGCTCCGGGATATTCTCTCCACTTCCTTCACCAACCTTGTTTGCCCCAAGCCCCTCACCATCTTGCCTCTTAAAGGCCTCGATCATCATCCTCAACTGAGGCTCATGACCGGACAACCAACCCATCAACTTCCTCAAGTCATCATTCTCATCCCGCAAGCGATCAACATAATGTGCAAGCTCCAAATTTTTCAATGCATGCATTTCACAAGTAGAGCGCAGATGTAGGCATGGGTTCCTTCAATTTAGCCTCGAGCGAACTAGTGTAAGCATGCAACTCATCAATCTTAGCATGCAAAACGAGACAAGAAGTGCAAGCACCTAGCAAAGCAGGTCTAGACTTAAGCTCGGCCACTTCAACCCTAAGCACATCTAGTTCCTCACACTTGGAGGCATGCTTCTCCTTAAACAAAGCAAGATCAGCAAGGAATATGGAGCAATCAAGACAATCATTTTCATCGGCAACAACGGGGCTAGCCTTAAGCGAATCAATCTCAAGCTTGCTATCAAGCACCCGTGTCTCTAGCTCGGCCACTCTAGTCCTAGCATCCTCGAGTGAAGCCCTAAGCTCTTTCCTCATTTTCTTGGCCTCTCTAAGCATGTCATCACGGTTATCAAGCAAAGAGCCAAGCCTCTCATTCTCCCGGCGCAAGAAGGGAAGTTCATCACGCACCTCGTCGTCGGACTCGGAGTCCGAGTCGCTCCGTGTACTCTTCTTGCCGCCGGAGCTCGCGCCATGGTACGGAGGCCGTCTCTCGCGGCGGCTCGGGCCCCGCTCGGGTTCTTGGACGACCTCTTGTTCTTGCGGCGATCTCCCTCGTCATCGCCGTTGCTCGAGCTCGAGGTGGAGTACGCGGACTCGGAGTCGACGTCGCTCGCTCCCACCATCGCTCGGGCCTTGCCTCGGCCCTCCTTCTTCCTCGATCGTCGCTCGTCCTTGTACTTGTTCTTGTGCTTGCTCTTGTGGTCGCGCCTCGAACGGTACTTGTCGTCGTTCTTCCTCGGCTTGTGCTTGTAGCTGTCCTTGCTCTCGGCCTTCTCCGGCGGTCGGCGATGAAGTGTCCCGCTTGCCGCACGGAAGCGAGTCCTTGTGTTCCTCCTCATGTTCACGCGGTTCTCGTGCAGCCTCTCGAACCGCCTCGTCAACAGCGCCAGCTCGTCCTCTCCAAGGTCATCAAACTCCTCATCTGGCATAGACATCAAAGAGGAAAACGAGAACATCCTGGTGGATGGGTTAGAGTTAGTCTTTCCTTTGGAACCACCAACGAGGGCGAGACTATGGGAGTCGGCCGGTCCCTCGAGCTTGGCGATCATGCCCCTATCCACCTCGGCCCGACTTGAGCTTCGAGAACACTCGTTCACCGTCAGAGTGTCGTACCTCTCCGACTCGACTATGGCCTCGAACTTCCCGCCCCATATCGTACGATCCAAAGAGTGTAAGAGCTTGACCGCTCTATCATGATCATCGTACGGGAGCACGTCCACATTGGCCCTCATGTTGTTCACCACCACCGTGAACCTCTGGAACAAGGCATCGATGGACTCACCGGGGAGATGAGTGAAGTTCTCGTACTCTCTCCAGCAGGTCGCATACGGCCGTGCTCGAACTCCGGGCGTTCCCAACATGAGCCTCCTTCAACACCGCCCAAATCCTACAAGACAAGTGCTCGGTGTGCACCCGATCGAACTCAGCCGACACAAAGCACGAAACAAGTAGTCGACCGCCTTATTGTTGGCGTCGAATCCGTCCCTCGACCCCGGAGCAAGGAAATCCATCGGCCGGACATAGCCCGTGTCCACCGTGACATCCCAAAGCACGGCGACCCTTTCCGCGGAGGAACGCACCCATCCGCTTGCTCCACATCTGGTAGTTCTTGCCATCGAAGTGTGGAGGACCCGAACCCCGTTCCTGGTACGCCATCCTTGGATCTTAGACTGGTTAGAGTCAATAAAGACCCGAACCGGCTCTGATACCACTTGAAGGACCGAAAAGGCGACCAGAGAGGGGGGGAGTGAATGGGAGCCGATAAAAATTCTTCTCGAGGGAGATTGAAACTCCGACAAGATGAACTAGCTCGGTCGAACCCCCGAAATCACCCGCTCCGCACTTCTACCTCCCGTTTGCCAAAACCACGTAGCCACTGGAGTGCTACTGGTCCTAGGAACAAACTCTACCAAAGCAACCACAACACACACACAAAGACCGTCGGCGGAAACAACTCGAAAGCCGGCTAACCGAGGGGGCGGTTAGACCGGTATAGGGGGCGGTTAGACCGCCTCCACCCGGCAACCGAGAAATCCTCCGAAACGCCTCTTCCGAGCACCAAAACACACCACGGTTTCACCAACAGAGATCTCCGGTCAAGGCCATGCTAGCTACCGTAAAATCTTGGCGAGAACGAAAACTTCACCCAAGGGCCTAGGGGCGGTTAGACCGGCCACCCGGGGCGGTCTAACCTCCCGTACCCGGCAAAGAACTCCAACCAAGAACACCTAGCAAACCGCGCGAGAACGGCTCCAAATTTCACCCGGACACTCCTCGATCAAGGCGAACGAACTCACAGAGGAAAATCCGGCGAAACAAAACTTTGACCCGGAAACACCCCGGCGGTTAGACCGCCCCCGTAGGCGGTTAGACCGCCCCTTCCGAACAGAACCCGCGGGTCAAACCCCAACTTCCTTGCGCTCAATCTCCCGAATCACTCCACGGATTGCAGCCAAACTTCGGGGATAGTTGGGTTACCTCCTGGGCAACCTCTACCTCAAAGGAATCGACCCGAAACGCTCACAATCAAGAGGAATCGAAGAAATCGCTTCTCTAGATCAAGAACTCGCCCAACTCGAAAAACCACCAAATCGAGTCCGATTCAAAGGGGATTTGGGGGCAAAGTCACCAGCCAAAGAGGCACAAGAACCTCATACGTGACACCCACCAAAAACCCCAAGAAATCGTTCTCAAAACACCGCCAAAAAGAGCTCCGAAAATCAACATCAAAGAGACGGGAAAACCACCATCATGAACCACGCCGAACCTTCTATACATGCCATGAATGGTTCGTACAAGGTCTAGTTTGCCACCCAAACATCCATCCCTCTCTCTAGATCTCACATGAAGCTCTCAAACTAGCCTTCTAAAAACCTAGGGAAAATAGAGAACGAAAATGGAAAAACGAAATGAGCTAGGGTTCCAAGAGTTGGTCGCCAACCTCTCACCTCTTGGGTTATATAGGCGGCAACCGAATGTCTAAAATGCCCCTCTCTAATAACTAGGGATACATGCCCCTCAAGGGCGGATTTGGAATTCTTGATATCTTCACCATCGGACGGATGCCGGCGACCACACCTCGCGTAGCCTCGACGCACACCTTGCGATCCCGACGCGTGTCCTCCGCTTCGAAGCTTCTCCGGCGGCCGGGCGGTCGACCGCCCCCCGGGTGGTTAGACCGGCCCGGTGGATCGACCGGCCCCGGGCGGTCCGACCGCCCCTCCGGGCGGTTGAACCGGCCCGGGTGGCCGCACCTCCTCGTCGAGTCTTCGGCCTCGGTTTTGTGGCTCAACCGAGTAACCCAAGGTGGTTTTCTCGGTGAACCACCGCAAACCCCGCGAACTCGGTGTAGCCTCCGCCAATCTCCACTCATGACTCGGCTCCCACGTAGTCCCGGCTCGACCTTGGTTTTGAGGCTCTACCAAGAAACCGTCCACGACTTCATCTTGTTGTTCATGCCACCATGCGGCCCGCACTTGACCCCCGCCGGCCACCGGGTCCCTCGAACGAAGCCTACTTGTCTTCTCCACACCGGAGGCCTCACCGGCAACGACCTTTCGCGCTTGTTCTTCACCCGCACCAACACGAGTCAAGCCGCAACCCGCACTCGCAATACTTAGCCAAGAATCGGTCCACACAACGTTGTCAATCACTCATCACACAAGGAAGCGACCATCCACCGGTCCTCGAACCACACATGGTCCTCACCGCCGAGCTCGAGTGTGGGCCTCATGGTGGCAAGAAAAGCAAGACGAAGTCATGGACAGGAGCCGGTGTAGGGTAGCGGCTCACGATCAGAGTCTACACGCGGGGTTTGCGACGGTTCACCACAAAACCGTCGGGTTACTTGGTTGAGCCACAAAACTAAGACCGGAGGATCGCGGGTGGAGACGGGATCCGGGCGCGCCGAGAAGCTTCGATGCCGGCGGACACGTGGCGGGATCGCAGGGCATGCGTCAGGAGGACTCTTACTGCGGGGACGGCGTGGCTGTGCGATGAAGAGGAGTGCGACATGACCTATTTGCCCCTGAGGGGTTTGTATCACAACTTAAGTGCTAGGGGTAGCTTGGTCTTTTGCCCTTGTCGGAGGGACTTATATATTAACTCTAGGGTTTCTGGGAAAACTATCCTTTCGGACTGCTTATCATTTCCTTGCTCCATAGGTTTAGATTTTTCAATCGTTTGTAAAGAATCTGACCTCCAAGTGTATGGAAGCTTTCATGGTTGCTTCCATCTCCTTTTTGTAGCTCGTGTAATTTTCATGTCTTTTTCAAGCTATTTTCATTGGATTTTTGTGCGCTCCTTTTTCTTTCGATTCTGAGGTGTTTGGGTTTGAATTTGTTGGTGGGGATCATGGAGAGTTGCCTCGTGCATCTTTGTGCTTGATCATGACCCCTCAAACTCCGAATTCGGCCTCCGATTGAAGGATTTTGGTTGGAAACCTAGCTTTGTTCTTGAGCTCGGTACAATCTCGATTACTCTCAAATCAGTGGGTTTGAGGCTACAAATTCATTGGCATAGCATCTCCTAGAGGCGCTTCACCTTTGATTTGGTAGCGTTCCTTTGGCTGATTTAGGAGATCAGGCAAAGGGAAGGAAGGTTTGACCTTCAAGAGGTCAGGCTCGGGCTACGAAAATTCTCCTAGCGGACAGTCTGCGGTGCATGGCGGACAGTCCGCGTGTGCATGGTGGACGCCGCGAGGAGCCTGACAGCCCAAATGTTCTTCGTGTTCGTCGTGAATTCTTGTGTGTATTTCATTCAATCCATTTTGTCGGTGGATTTTTGGTGCACGAAGTTCGCGGACGGTCCGTACTAGAGTGTTAGACGGTCCGTGTCAGGGTGGATGGTCCGCGGGTCCTTCGAGGACGGTCCGTTATTGAGGGTGCAGTACTGGAGGTTCGGTGCCTATTTTCAGACAGTCCGCCGCAGACCCACGGACGGTCCGCTTAGGCCACGTGGACGGTCCGCCCGAAGCTCGCGGATAGTCCGCCTGGTTCTTTGTAGAGCTGCTTAGTCCTTTCCTTCTTGAGTTGCGCTTTCGTGTTGCTTTGAGTCGGGGTTTGTTCCTAGGGTTGGTATGTATGTTGTGACTACGTGACCTTGGCAAACTCATGTGGGAACTTTTGAGTGTGAATTTGGGGTATAGGCCGAGTTCATCCTCCGGGAAGAATTTTTATCGGCTCCCATTCACTCCCCCCTCTCTGGTCGCCTAATTGGTCCTTCAATTGTTATCAGAACCGGTTATGGATCTTCGTGATTCTAACCAGTCTAAGATCCAAAGATGGCGTACTAGGAACGAGGTTCGGGTCCTCCACACTTTGATGGTATGAACTACCAGATGTGGCAAAGGCAGATGGCTGCTTTCCTCCGCGGCAAGGGTCAGATCCCGTGAGATGTCACGATGAACACAACTTATGTTCATCTTGTGAACTTCCTTGCTCTAGGATCGAGGGACATGTTGGACTCCAACAACAAGGCGGTCGACTACCTGTACCGTGCTTTGTGTCAATTCGAATTTGATCGGGTTCAGATAGAAGACTTGGCATGCAGGATTTGGGAGCAGTTAAAGAATGCTCATGCCGGGAATGCTCAGGTTCAGGCTCGGCCCTTTGCGACCTACCGGAGGGAGTACGAAAACTTCACGCATCTCCCCGGTGAGTCGATATATGCCATGTTCCAGCGGTTCACGGTGATCATGAACAACATGAGGGCTAATGTGGCTGTGCTCCCGTATGATGACCATGACAGGGCTATCAAGCTCGTGCATTCCCTAGATCGTACCATGTGGAGTGAGAAGGTTGAGGCCATTCTTGAGTTGGAGAAGTATGAGACCCTCACGGTGGACGAGCTGTTTTCCAAGCTCAAGTCGTCCGAGGTGGACCGTGGGGTGCGTGCAAAGATCGAGAACCCGACTAACCCTCATAGTCTGGCTCTCGTGCATGGTTCAAGGACTAATGCTTACATGTTGTCGAGACATTTTTATTTGTCTTGCCTTGTGTCCATGCCAGACGAGGAGTTCGACGTGCTGGGCGAGGAGGACCTCCGTTGCTGAACAGGCGGTTCAAGCGCATGTACACGAACTGGAAGAACGCTCGGAGGAGCTCGGGCATGTGCTACCGGTGCGGGAAGTACGGGCACTTCATCGCCGAGTGCCCGGAAGCCTTGGAGGTCAAGCCCGAGCACATGTACCGTCCGAGGACCGACCACAAGCACTGCTCGAGGATGACTTCAAGGTCAAGAACAAGACCGAGCGGAGGCCAAGGAACAGTAGTGGTCACAAGAAGAAGGAGAGAGCGATGGTGGCCGGTGCGAGCGATATCGACTCGAGCTCCTGCTACTCTTCATCGAGCTCAAGTGATGAAGAAGAAAATCGGCACATGGGCAAGCGGTCAAGCAAGAACATTAACGGCCTGTGCTTTGCCGCCCAAGGCTTTTGCGGCATGGCACATAGCTCCGCAAGCAAGAAGAGCAACAAGGATGACTTGGGCTCCGACTCCGAGGAAGAGGTAAACAATGATCCATCCTTCTTGATAGCGGATAATGCTAGGTTGAATGACTTGCTTGACAACCATGAGGATGTGCTTAGAAAGACCAACAAGGAGAAGAGGGAGTATAGGTCTTTGCTTCGAGAGGCTAAGGACAAGGTGGCTGAACTAGAGTCTTTGCTTGTTGATGCTAGGGCTCAAATAGATTCCCTTAAGTCTGCTCCTATTTTGACCAATGAACCTTAATGCACTGATTGTTCCACTTTTCTTGGTGAATTGATTGTGCTTAAGGAAAAGTATGCCTCCAAGGTTGAGTAACTAGATTTTCTTAGGGTTGAGCTTGATGAGATGAAATCTAGACCCTCCTTGCTTGGTGCTTGCACTTCTTGTCTTGTTTTGCATGAGAAGCTAGATGCTTCGCTTGTTTATGCTAGATCTCTAGAGGCTCAGCTGAAAGCTCCTATTCCTACATCATGCTCTACTTGTGAAATAAATGTTGTGAAGAATATGGAGCTTGCACACTATGTTGATCGCTTGTAGGATGAAAATGATGAGTTGAGAAAAATGATGGGTTGGTTGTCTGGTCATGAGCCTCAGCTGAGGATAATGATTGAGACATACAAGCGCCAGGATGGGAAAGCACTTGGGGCAAACAAGGTTGGTGAGGAAAGTGGTGAGAATGAAAGGAAGATCAGAGACATCCCAGAACCACCAAAAACCCACCACAAAAATGTCTTTGTTCCTAAGCCAAATCATCTTAGGAACCGACTAGACACAACCCCAGCTCCTCCCGTGTTTCCTCCACATACCGATGACTTCCAGAAACCCATCAAGTTTAAGAGTGACTTGGGAAATGAGTTCTTCGGGAAGAAGGGAGAGAAACCGAGTGAGGATAAGCCAGATCCCAAAGAGAGCCCAAACCAAAGCCAAAACCAAAACCCTTCCATTGTGAGCATTGTGGGAGGGATGGGCACCTTGTTGAGTTTTGCTTCAGGAGGAAGTGTGAGGAGAGGTTGGCTAGAGAGTTGGCCAACAAGCACAGGTACCGCCCTTCTCGTAGTGTGCCTGAGCCTAGGTTGGTGCCGAGAGGTGAGGGTATGGTGCGTACTATTTACCCTCGTGGGAGGCATGAGTTTGTGCCTCGAGGTGAGCCACCACATAGAGAAGGTGGTAGGCGTGTTGGTGTTGACGGTGAAAATCCGTCAACCTTGCCATGAGTTTACCTTCGGTGTTGGCATGAGTTTTAACCTTATCCATTAGTACTAACCCCCGTGGTATAACAAGTTCACGTGTGCATGTCAGTTTTGGAGTTTAATGTTTATGCAGGGTTTTAGTGTTGAATGCAAGACTTTCGGGATAAGTTCATCAAGCACCTCATGACAAGACCTTGAAGCCCCGTACATGTCATGCAATGAAGCAAACTTAACTCCAAGAAGTCGGGGACTTGATACGAGAAGACGACGGACTCCGAGGACCCGACCGTAAAAGTGTTGAATCTTGCAAGACAAGGAGTTGTGTCCAATTCGGAGAGAAACCGACGACATGGACCTACATGCGAAGGGGGAAACATCCAGGAAGCAAGGGAACCGACGTAGAGCAAAGGAGGCCTTGGGCTGGGCCTGGATGGGCCCAGGCCGGCCGGCCCAGGCCGGTCGGCCCAGCCCATTCCAGGGCCCGTTTGCCCCCTCCTTTGCCCTAGCCGCCAATCGGGCTATTTATAGCCCCCTGACTGAGAGCCACGGATCATACAATTCGTCATCGGCCGCCGAGGAGCAGAGAAGAGAAGGACACCATCTCGGAGAGGAGAGGGTCGAGCTAGTTGACTAGGGTTTCCCTAGCCGACGTGGGAACCTTGCACGGAAGACCACGTCGGAGTTCCCGGAGCTAGAAGCAAGGTCAAGGAAGGATCCCGGTGGTGATCTTGTGTATGTATCATTGTTATAGTTGAATTATCAAGTTGAATCTTTTCCTAGCGATCAAGTGTTTCCTCGAAGATTTCGTTTTTCGATCGGCTTTGCTTATTCCAATTCTATTCTCGAGATAGATTACATAGGGTGTTCTTGTAGCCGCGGTGGCTAGAGGTACACGCCGGATCTTCCGAAAGAATCTCGACTTGTCTTTTGACTCGCCCTAAGCTCCCCGCATGAGTAAGGATACGTTGTGACAGAACGGGGGTTTCGAAAGGCAGATGTTTTCGGATTTGGACGGGAAACCACGATTTAAAGAGGCTTCTATTAAGATTCGATTTTCTACTTCTTCTCTTGCTTGGAACTTCAACAAAAGGCTTACCCCGATCCCTCTAGATCGGTTTATCGACCCAATCTTACTTTGTTTTCCCCGGTCTTTAGTAGATTAGATTAGTTTCATGTCTTTTACTTAGATGCATTAGGGTTGCTTTTATCGAAGATTGGAGTTACTTGGCTTTATTAGATTAAGTTTTGCGTCACACATTTGTTCCACGGATTCGATACCTTGGGTTCACCACTCGAGGGAACAAGGGTCCCTTTACTACAATGGGAGACTTGTCCGCTTGCAAGTCACAAACGAACTTTGATATAACTATTAACCGTCAACAAGCCCCTTTTTCTGGCGCCGTTGCCGGGGAACAAGTCATCAAGATTTGATTTTTTATTGCCTTTCTTGTAATTTTCAGTTTTCTTTTTGTTTTTTCTTTTTGCATCTACTAAACTTTGATCATCCTCAAAATACATCTAATCTAGTTTGTCTAACCCTAGTTTTTATAGATTTGTTTTTACTTTCTAGTTTTTGCATACTTTGTTTATTGCTAACCCTAACAGAGATGGACGACTACCTCTCCAACAAACCCGATAATTTTGTGGATGATCCATAAAAACTTTACAAGGCTAAGGAGACGCGAAGCACATCAAGCTAAAAAGCCGGATTTTGTAGATTCGGAGTCGGAAGACAAAGGATCGCAGAATCTCCGAAGAATTCACCACCTCAAAGTCCTCGGGAGAATCGACTTCCACCGATGGGTGACCAACCACCGCAAGAACGCAAGATTGGGGAGCTATGCACCCCGGACATCATCGACCTACCAATCTTGAACCTTGAGGAGATCGGAAGACCGTTCGAGATCAAGACCTCAACAATCCGCATGGTGCAACATTCACCCTTCACCGGTAAAGAGGATCCGAACCTTCACCTCCAAGCATTCATTCAACTATGTCGACTTTCAACATGGATGGGGTGACTCAAGATCAAATGAGGGCAAGGCTTTTTCCGTTTTCACTACTCGGGAAGGCTTTGCAATGGTTCCACTCTCAACCGGCGGAGACGGTGCAAAATTGGAACATGTTGATGAAGGCATTCATGAAGGAATACTACTCACCGGGTAAAACTCAAAGCTTGCGTAATAAGATTGCCACCTTTGTTCAATATCCTACGGAAACTATCTCGGAGGCATTCGAGTGCTTCAACGAGTACACCCGGGCGGTTCCACATCACAAGTTCCCGAAAGAAGACCTCGTGCAAAAGTTCTATCAAGGACTCACCATGGCGTCAAGGACGATCATCGATGCATCGGCGGGAGGATCCATCATCGAACTTACACCGACGGAAGCTTTCACGCTATTCAAGAAGGTCGCGGCAAGATCGACTCGCTCATGAGGAGGTTGGAGAAGATGGAGATGGAAAAGAAAGAGGCTCAAGACTTGAAGGCCGCCGAAGCAAGGTCCACATGCGAAGAATGTGGAGAGTATGGCCATGTCCGCAAAGATTGTCCGGAGGAAGCCAAAGTGCTCGACTACATGAGGAAGGGAGAATTGCCGAACTTCCGCTACGAGCAAGGTAGGCCTCAATTTAATGCAAGCTCATCTATTCCTAACGCGGTTCCGCTTCGTATACAATTGAAGGAGTTCATGGATGAGCAAGCTAAGATCAACAAGGACACCGTCACCAAGTTCAAGACCATAGACAAGGTGTTGGAGAACATCGATAGCAAAGTGACGAAGGTCGGAAGTTCCAATCATCAAGTGCTCAACATGATGAAGATGCTCGAGACGCAAGTTGGACAACTTGCGGGGCGCCTCACTAATGATGAAGGGAAGCTTCCGGGACAACCCAAAAGTCCCGAATCGGCGAAGGCCATTCAAACACGTTCGGGGAAGGAGACCAAAGATCCGGAACGTTCCGCGGGAGCAAGGAAGCTTAAACCATCCACCGAGGTGGAAGGAGTTGCTAAAGAGAAGGTTACGGGGATCGTCACCGAGGAACCCGAATTTGAGATGCCGGAGGAAGACACAAGGATACCACAACTCAAGCCACGCTTCTTCCGAGGTAAACTTGACAACCACTTTGAGAAGTTTGTGGAAGTTGTGCGTAGACTTAGCATCAACATGCCATTACTAGATGCCCTACAAGTACCTACATATTCTCGTTACTTTAAGGACATACTTGCAAATAAATATGAGATAGCAACACTCGGGGTAGATCATGTCAAGATGTCCGAGGAGTGTAGTGCCGCTATTGCTAATGGGCTAGAGAAGGAAAAGGACCCCGGGTGCCCTACTATTCCGTGTTCGGTTGGTTCTTTCAACTTCGAGAAGGCGTTATGCGACCTTGGAGCTAGTGTGAGCGTCATGCCGAGGGATGTGATCGAGAAGCTACGCCTACCAATGGAGCCTACGGGTATATGTTTGGAGTTGGGTGACAACTCCATTCGCTATCCCTTGGGCATTGCTGAAGATGTACCCGTGAAGATCGGACACCACTTCATCCCCGTCGACTTCGTTGTGCTCGAGATGGGAGAGAGGGAGAAGCCGCCGCTCATCCTAGGGAGGCCTTTCCTCAAGACCGTGGGAGCTACTATTGATGTTGGCAAGGGGGAGATCATGTTCGATATCAACGGAGAAAGGAGTTCCTTCAAGTTCCATCCAAGAATCGAGGCATGCAACATGATTGGAGTGAAGGGAGAACCAAAACAAACGGAGGGGCTGAAAAAGAAGAAGGAGCCGGAAAAAATGAACGTAAAGAAAATCAAAGAGGGTGTTGCATCCGTCAAGGCAAAGGAAGAAAAGCCGCCTGTGAAGACCAAAAAAATGACTAAGCCGGAAGATAAGCCCGTGCCCAAGATGGTGCGGAAGTGGGTACCCAAGATTGCAACGCCCGTAAAGAGTGTTGATCCGGAGTAATCAAGTGAAGAAGTCTAGCTATAGACTATAAACGAAGCGATAGGCGGGAGGCAACCCGTTTCGTCGAGTCAAGAATAAGCTACCGGGAGGACGACCCGATTCCAGGTTTTTCGAGTATTTTTAATAATTTAGTTTTTGAGTTTTATTACGCAAAGACATTAGACTTAGAAGTGGTTGAACAATATTAGAGACATAATTCTTGATTGAATGTTTTGCTTTATCATAAACCCTTTGCATGAACCCTCCTATGTGCTTGTTTGTTCTTTTCTTTTCGAGAAACCGCAACCAAATAATTTCAGAACCTAACTCAACCTTTCACCCTCATTATGGTGCTGAGGTTGACTTATTTTTTTCATGCTAAAACCACACGAGTAGAGCCACGATTTATATTTAGGTGTTAATAAAATTCAGCACGTGGTAGAACTCGCGTGAACCTAGAAATCAAAACTTTTGGTTGGTTTAAAAATCAATATCCTTGGTTTCTCTAGGATTAGAATTTTTCTAAGCCTCATGTAATTTTGTTTTATTCAAAATCTTTCTTATTTAGCCAAAATTAGAACCTAAACCTATGCCCCCATGATCAAGCCGGGAAAAGTTTGCTCTCATCCGATGAAGGCAAACTATACCGGTGAGACCGAAATCAACGTAGTCGAAAAATATTTTCGACTTAAATTTGTTTTTAATGGTTTAAAAACTTCTCTAAAATTATGTTTGAGCTCTTGCATGGCTCTGAAAAATATTTTAAATTTCGAATTAGAGGAGTGCTTAACCTTAAACATACCTTAATGGAGGCAATCTAGTTTGAATTAATCATGCATGCACCATTGGATTCCCTTTCATCAACTTTCACCAATTCCACATGCAAAGGACAAGCATGGTGGGCAGCAAGCATCAACTTTGCAGGAATTTCATGGTGGCATGTGAAGCAAGTGGAGCTAGGGAGCATGGACATGACCCAAAGCATGAAGCATCAAGTGGAAGAACCAATAATGCAAGAAAAGGAGTGGACGAGAGCGTTTGGGCAGTGCAACTCGTGGAGTACGCGGGCGGGAAAGTTGCGAGAGGCGAAATAATCGTGCTGGAAGAAAGGCGAGGCGGGGAGGTGCACCGAGGCCCCCGGTGCCGGTCGGCCCAGCCGGCCGGCCTCCCCTACTTAAGGAGCCCCCGGCTCCCGTTTTCTGCGAGCAAGCTTCCCTCTCCTTCCTTTGTTTGTGTGTTCAAGTTTGTGTGCCCAAAACCTCCGTAGACATAGCCAACCTTCCCAAGCTTGATAGCTCAAGAAAAATCCACATCCTTAACCCACTCAAAGTCCACATCCGAAGCAAAGAGTTTAAGTGCCTAGTTACCGGTTGCAACCCGGAGTTTTAGTTGAAGAAAAGAGTGCAGCAACCATGTGGAAGAAAACCACAAGTCTCTTCTCCAAGAAGAAGAGTACGTCGTCGTCCAAGCCGTCATCAACCACGTCTTCGAGGAGGCACTCGGTTTCCGAGTCTCCCCGGAGCATGGAGACGGATACGGCAAAGCACCGAGGAGGAACGATGCTCTCCTCCTTGGTGGTATGAGGGCTGCAAGAAGCACGTCCATGAGGTTTACCGAACCTCGAGGGCACACGGAGGAGCAGCCCGCGCCACCACGACGATCGACCCGTTCGACCGCGCCACCTCCTTACACTCCGATCTACTCTTCGTACGACTTCATCATCTTGTCGTCGGAGGAGTAGGAGAGGCTCTCTAATCTTGAGAAGAGGCTTGTGCCCAACGTCGAGTTCGACGACCAAGCACTCTACACCTTGGGTTTTGGCACCGACATATACTACATGTTGGGGCACCTTGGATGGGTGCAGTTCTCCCACGGAGTATCGATGGACACCCACTTGGGGTTCGCCTTGGAAATTTTAATGACTATTGCACCTATCCTTGATGATGGGGTGCAATGCTTGTCATTCCGTTTGGAGGGAGTCCAACAAGTGGTTCCCTACGAACACGTTAGGGAGCTACTTGGATTCCACAAGGGAGCTCCGGAGAAAGTTGACGTGCCACCCGGCATGTTAGCGGGATTTTGGAATATGATCTCCGGAGAAGCCCATCAACAACGCAATTGCATCCGCAACCCCATTATTCGGATATTTCACTTTTGGATGTGCAAGAGGGTATTGGGGAGGATGAAGGAGACAAAGGTGACCGACACGGAGTTGAATTGGCTCTACTCGGCTTTAATTGCCAGGCAGCCAATAGACCCCTCTTACCTCATGATCAACCGTTGGTGTTGTGAAGCAACATCGGGGGCGGGAAATATTGGTTCGGGGTGCTACCTCTCCATGTTGGCCTTCTCCTTACGGTCGGGGATCGCAAGAAACCCCGACCATCTTTTGCGTGGTACCTCTCTCGGTATTGAATATTTGCGGCAAGGCAAATACATTAGTGGAGATGAGAGAGGAGGTTATCGGTTAGCCATAGTGAACCTACCCCTTCCCAATGAGAGGCTTAGGCTTTTCACCGAAGGGAGGGAAGATTGGTTGGAAGAGGGACTCCTTGTCCCTGCAAGGAAGAACAAAAGAGGAAGAATCGTAGAGGAGGGAACATCCTCCGCACAAGCGAGTGGAGCACAACCCAATGTGCAACCATTCGGCGGGATCCCTCCTCCGCCAAGTTATTACGGAGGGCCACAAGAGCAAGCATGGGGGGGTGGTGCACCGGTACCCCCACCAAATTATGTTGTGCCCAACGCTAACTTCGCGGAGCCCTACGCACATCATCCCCAACCACAACAAAGCATGGCCATAATTGGAGGGTATGCTGCAAGAAACGCCCAAAACATCGCAGCCATCCAAGCTAACGCAGCTCAACTTGGTGAAGGCAATGCAAATATTGCCTTTGAGCTCGGACGCCTTCACCTTGTGGAGCCAAATCAATTCGTCGGAGGGAATGTCCAATCATATTATGAGTAAGGGTATTACTATCAAGATCATCAACATCAACCACCGGCGGAGGACTAGAAGATTTAGGAACTTTAGTTTTCTTTTCTTTTCTTTTTCTCTGTAATTTTCAGCTTTTGCTTATGTGTGTTTGCGTAGTATTTTCTGTTTTTTTAAATTTCAGCAAGCATGTTTGTTTATTTTCAGTTTGTATTTCAACTTGATATCATAATTAATAAAGACACCACCTTGATTATATCATTGGAAAAGTTACAAAAATTTGTGCCATGATGATATATGATTATAATTGCTGCTTTGTTTATCTTTGTAATTGATTTATGCATGTTAAAGCTAGTGCTCTCTTAAAAATACAAATCTGAATTTATTTAAATTCTAGCTTAATCTTTAGCGGAGGTTATGATTAAAATAAAGACCCATAGTGTTTTATGTGCTCTCAAGTTATGAATAGATTAAAGATGTCTTTTATGCTCAAAAATATCGCTAACCTTGTCATAAATATCACTTGTGTGTTGCTCAACCTATCCAAAGCCTAATATATATTTGAGTGCATAAACCTTAGTGTACAAGATTTATTTTTGAGTGAGTTATTGCAGGCCATGATTTCTCTGGCCCGAGACTAAGAAGTTGGTCATTCCGTTTTTGCGTATCTATCTTTTTGCTAGCCTTTTATCCGTGCATTGTGTATCCCCGCATCGGAGATCTCACAAACCTCGCCGGATATCCAACCTTAAAACCAAAATATTATCTTTTGTGTTTACCTCCTTGACCACAACCTATCGTTGAGAATGGATCATCAATTCAAGGAAGATCGCAAGACGGTGCCAACATTGAAGATTTCAGGTATCTCTCCAATGGAAAAATATTTCCGGTACCTACCTTATTTTTCGCCTCTTTGCCCGAGGACGAGCAACGTCTAAGCATGGGGGAGGAGATAGGTACGGTGCAGTTTTAGAGTTTAAAGGGGAGTATTTTAAAAAAATGATGAATGAAAAAAAACTATTAAAGGTGATGTACGTGAAAAAATTAAAGGTGATGTACGTGACTTCCAAGGTGAAGGTCTCACAAGAAAAAAAATATATATAATGAATGAAAGAAAGAAAGAAAAGAATGAGAAATATGAGAAAGAGAAAAAATATGAGTATGCGTAAAGTGAACTCCCTGGTTCTCTAAGAGTGCATTCAAGGCTTCAAGTTTAAAAGATCCATTCTCATTTTCCAACCATGTGCAATCCGATAACGAGGACTTCCTTTGTGCCTCGGGATCACTCTTTGCCATTTGCACATGTCCACTTATCTAAAGTGTGTGTATTTTTCTCTTTCCCCTCCTTGATTTAACATTATTTTCCAATGACCTTTTTGACGAGTCTCGGTAAGACCATGAGAAGCTTGTCTTGTTTTGACAACACCTCATTTATAAAATCTTGTTAGGACTAAACTTTCCCAAAGCTCCATATAAAGCCTACCACACATATATGGTATGAGAGGGAAAGGAGTAGAATATATTGGCTTGAGAGACAAGCGAGATGAGAGTTCATGAGCAATATACAAGATGATTTAAATTTGTGAACTTGGTTTAGCTTTTCTTTATCTCGTTCTTTATTTCAAAAATTCTGAGATCTATTTAAACTTTGTGAGCATGTTAATACTTGTGGGATAAGCTTAATAAGGATCTACCCTCCGTAGAGATGAAGGCTAGTACATTATGGAACTTTAACGAATTAAAATTTTGAGAGCATTATGTTTTCTCATGTATGATCAAGTGCAAGAATTAAACATTGTTTGGCAATGATGATATCCATCAAAGGCTTACTCGAGGATGAGCAAGGTTTAAGCATGGGGGAGATGTTGACGGTGAAAATCCGTCAACCTAGCCATGAGTTTACCTTCGGTGTTAGCATGAGTTTTATACCTTATCCATTGGTACTAACCCCCGTGGTATAACAAGTTCACGTGTGCATGTCGGTTTTGGAGTTTAATGTTTATGCAGGGTTTTAGTGTTGAATGCAAGACTTTCGGGATAAGTTCATCAAGCACCTCATGACAAGACCTTGAAGCCCCGTACAAGTCATGCAATGAAGCAAACTTAACTCCAAGAAGCCGGGGACTTGATCCGAGAAGACGACGGACTGCGAGGACCCGACCGGAAAAGTGCCGAATCTTGCAAGACAAGGAGTTGTGTCCAATTCGGAGAGAACGACGACATGGACCTACATGCGAAGGGGGAAACATCCGAGAAGCAACGAAACCGACGTAGAGCAAAGGAGGCCTCGGGGCCGGGCCTAGATGGGCCCGGGCCGGCCGGCCCGAGTCCGGTCGGCCCGGCCCATTCCGGGGCCCGTTTGCCCCCCCTCCTTTGCCCTAGCCGTCAATCGGGCTATTTATAGCCCCCCGACCAAGAGCCACGGATCATACAATTCGTCATCGGCCACCGAGGAGCAAGAGAAGAGAGGGACACCATCTCGGAGAGGAGAGGGTCGAGCTAGTTGACTAGGGTTTCCCTAGCCGACGTGGGAACCTTGCACGGAAGACCACGTCGGAGTTCCCGAGCTAGAAGCAAGGTCAAGGAAGGATCCCGGTGGTGATCTTGTGTATGTATCATCGTTATAGTTGAATTATCAAGTTGAATCTTTTCCTAGCGATCAAGTGTTTCCTCGAAGATTTCGTTTTTCGATCGGCTTTGCTTATTCCAATTCTATTCTCGAGATAGATTACATAGGGTGTTCTTGTAGCCGCGATGGCTAGAGGTACACGCCGGATCTTCCGAAAGAATCTCGACTTGTCTTTTGACTCGCCCTAAGCTCCCCGCATGAGTAGGGATACGTTGTGACAGAACGGGGGTTCCGAAAGGCGGATGTTTTCGGATTTGGACGGGAAACCACAATTTAAATAGGCTTCTATTAAGATTCGATTTGCTACTTCTTCTCTTGCTTGGAACTTCAACAAAAGGCTTACCCCGATCCCTCTAGATCGGTTTATCGACCCAATCTTACTTTGTTTTCTCCGGTCTTTAGTAGATTAGATTAGTTTCATGTCTTTTACTTAGATGCATTAGGGTTTCTTTTATCGAAGATTGGAGTTACTTGGCTTTATTAGATTAAGTTTTGCGTCACACATTTGTTCCACGGATTCGATACCTTGGGTTCACCACTCGAGGAAGAAGGGTCCCTTGACTACGACGGGAGACTTGTCCGATTGCAAGTCACAAACGAACTTTGATATAACTATTAACTGTCAACAGTTGGGTTTGGGCGTGGTGAATTTGCTGGACGTTCCTTCGCTCGTGGCCAATACGAGTATGGGGAGAATGATCACAGCTTTAGGTCCCAGAGGAGCTATGGTCCACGGTCTCCCTTTCGTGGTGCGCGTAGTCCTCCAAGGGGACGTGTGGGTGTTCCACCTAGGAGAGATAGGATGAATTTGCTAACCCCACATTTGAGCAAATGCCAAGACACTGGTTGGATTCATTTTGTACTAACCCCAATGCTGAGTCATTTGGTCACTCTCGCTCTCATTTTTTGATTTTGCAGGTGGGAGGCGTGAAGGGCTTTTGGTTGATCGACTCCGGTTGCTCTCCACGCATGACCGGAGATCGAAGGTGGTTCTCTAGCCTCACCCCGGTGATGACCAAAGAGTACATCACTTTTGGGGACAATGGGAAAGGTAGAGTGCTTTTAGTGGCACAGTGAAGGTGAGTGAGTCTGTGACTCTTCGACGTGTTTCTCTTGTCAAGTCTTTGGGTTACAATCTTCTCTCTGTTTCCCAGCTTCTTGATGAGGGTTTTGAAGTCCGTTTCAAAACGGGTTGTTCTCGTATCTTGGACTCTCGAGGCGACCTCGTGTGCACGATCGTCCCTGAGGGTTAGATTTTCAGAGCCGATTTTTCTCAGTGTGTTGGCTCTTCTTGTTGCTTGGTTGATGGTGTTTCGACGGAGCTTTGGAAATGGCTTAGGAGACTAGGTCACTTGAGTTTTGACTTGTTGTCACGCTTGAGTGGGCTAGGCTTGGTCCGAGGATTGCCAAAGTTGAAATACCAAAAGGAATTTGTATGTGCTCCGTGTAGTCATGGTAAGATGGTCGCCTCCTCTCACCCGCCTCTGACATCTGTTATGATAGAGATGCCATGCGAGTTGTTCCATATGGACTTGATTGGTCCAGCTCGTGTGTGCTCGACAGGTGGGAAATGGTATGTCCTTTTGATCGTGGACGACTATTCTCACTATGATTGGGTCTTCTTTTTAGCTGACAAGGGGGAGACATTTGGCTTTGTCCGAGATCTAATCTTGAGGTTTAAGAATGAGAGGAATGGAGATGTTGTTCGAACTATTCGTAGCGACAATGGTAGTGAATTTAAAAACTTTCATTTCAAAACCTTTTGTCGTGATTTGGGTCTTGAACATCAGTTTTCTTCTCCCTACGTGGCTTGTCAGAATGGTGTAGTTGAAAGGAAAAATTGTTCCCTTTGTGAGATGGCTTGGACGATGCTTAATGAGCATAGGACTCTAAGAAGATATTGGGCGGAGGCGGTGAATACCGCTTGCCATGTTGAGAACCGGATTTTTTTCGGGCCTTCTTGAACAGGACGTGCTATGAGCTCATGCACGGGCGAGCACCTAGAGTGAGCCATTTCAGGGCTTTTGGTTATCAGTGCCCTATTCTCAAGAAGGGTAGACTTGATTAGTTTAAGTCGAGGCCCTCAGATGGGATTTTTTTGGGTTGTGCTAGTCATTCTCAAGCATTTCATGTTCAAAACCTTGATACTAACCTAGTCATGGAGACACAACCATGCAATTCGTTTGTCTTTGAGTGTGCAGGTGATGACGAAGTTGGCAAGAAGATCTTTGAAGACGAGGAGGATGATGCTGGAGAGGATGATGGTGATGATCGTGAAGCTCCAGCCATGCATGTACCCTCTACTTCCACTATGACGACTATGTGCAGGATGGTCCATCCCCTACACCGCCTACGATCCAGCAAGATCAAGTGGAAGCAGCTACTGAGGGGGAGGTTCTCTCCAAGCGAGAGGCACCGAGGCGCGTTCAAGTTGATCATCCACCCTCAAGAATCATCAACGACATCAATGAATGTACGACACGGTCAAGTTCCAGAAATGCTTCTCACTTTGCTCATTCAGCTTTTGTTGCTACCTTTGAGCTGAAGACATTGGACACATGCTATCTGATCCTAATTGGGTGAATGCCATGCATGAGGAGTTAGAGAATTTTGAGAGAAACCAAGTGTGAGAGTTAGTAGAGCCACCACCAAATTGCAAACCTATTGGGACAAAATGGGTATGGAAAAACAAAGAGTGTGAGAATGGTGTGGTCACTCAGGGCTTTAATCAGAAGGAGGGGATAGACTATGAGGAGACATTTGCTCCTGTAGCCCGTTTGGAGGCAATCAAAATTCTTCTAGCCTTTTCTGTGGCTAAAGGATTCAGGTTGTACCAAATGGATGTGAAGAGTGCCTTCTCGAATGGGTTCCTAAAGGAGGAATTTTATCTGAGGCAACCACCTAGGTTTGAGAGTGTTGAGTTTCCCCACCGAGTGTACAAGCTGAGGAAGACCTTGTATGGGCTGAAACAATCTACCGGGGCATGGCATGGCAGGTTGAGGGGGTTCTTGTTCAGTAGAGGGTTTGAGATGGGCAAGGTTGATAAGACTCTTTTTCTCCTGAGGCAGGGTAATTATATCCTAATTGTTTAGGTGTACGTGGATAATATTGTCTTCGGCGGTTCGTCTCACTCTTTGGTTGCGAGGTTTGCAGAGGATATGAGCAAAGAATTCGAAATGTCTATGATGGGAGAGTTGCAGTTCTTTCTCGGCCTTCAGATCAAATAGGCGAAGGAGGGAACCTTTGTGCATCAAACCAAGTACACAAAGGACATCCTCAAGAAATTCAAGATGGACGACTCGAAGCCCATGTCGACAGCGATGAGTATGACTACAACGCTTGACGCAGACGAGGACGGAGAGCCCATGGACTCGAAGGAGTACCAGAGCATGATTGGCTCCCTCTTGTACTTGACGGCGACGAGGCCGGACATCCAATTTTCTGTGTGTCTGTGCGCTTGTTTTCAGGCGTCGCCGAGGACTTCACATCGGCAGGCCGTCAAGCGGATCTTCAGGTATCTTCGATACACTCCTGAGCTCGGTGTTTGGTACTCAGCGTCCTCTTCTGAAAGTGCATCTAGGCCCCTAAGTGGATTTTGGTGAATTGAATGACAAGGTGATTAAAGGACTAATGAATTTGTCAAAGATTGTGAGCAGGTTTTCTTTATATATCCATGATAAACCATTGAAGTATTTAATTGTGGATGAATATTATGGCTCACATTGACAAAGACAAGTATGTGGTGCAAGACTTCATGTATTTATTGAAAGAGAACATAATAATGAGTGTACACACTATGGTTCTAAATTGGAAGCTTGCACATCCGTTGTCAATCAAGACAAGCATTTGAAGCGGGGCTTTCAAATGAAAGGTTAATTGTATATGAAGCAAAGTGGAACTCAAAGTGGATTGGATAAGTGATGAAGAGATCAACCGAGATGTCTAGGGTGAGGGACTAAGCAATCTTTGGGGTCGTAGCTAAGCCGCCATTAGTGTTTTGCTAAGGTGAAGTTCTAGCATCCGTGGGGTCTTCAAGTATCATATTCAAACCTTAACCGAGGGAAACATTGCAAGTCATCATCTTGTTAAGATTGGCAATATGGAGTGACTTATGGATCCAAGTGTGCATTCCTATGCTATATGGAAAGATTCTAAGTCACTAGCTCAAGTATGGACGTGCTCAAGTCAAAGGCTATGTTGAAAAGCCCGCAAGTGGATATTGATCAAGTATGGCAAGATTGAAGTTGTTCAAGCTCAAGAGATCAACAAAGTACATTTATTCATTCTTGAGTATAGGTATGTCGTACTATCAAGAGGGATGCAACTTAGCGAGTTGACCAAGTCAATGTGCTCATTAGTTGACCTAAGTAAGATCTAGCCTTAGAGTGTGTTAACAAACCCTCCTAACCTAACCTGGGACATTTCATCTTGGTGGTCAAGTGCTAGTTTCTTATAAAGAGGTTTTGGGGGTATCTCGGGCCTGACCGGTCTGACCGGTCAGAGGCACTGGTCTGACTGGTGCCGCTAGCCCAACGGCTAGTTTTTCGAACACCGGTCTGACCGGTGTGAGGCACACCGGCCTGACCAGTGCCGCCTGGGGACCAATGGCTAGATTTCTCTTTTCAGGGGTATAAATACCCCAAGCCTTCTTCAAGTGAGGCTTGCTGTCTCTAGTGAGTTTGCTGAGGTCCCAAGCAATTTCTAACTAGCTCTAAGCCTTAGTGGCTCTCCCCAACCCTCTCTTTGTGAGATTTATGGATTCAAGCCATCATCTTTGTGTTGGGTTGAGAACGTGAGCTTAAGCGTGACCTAGTGAGCTAACAAGAGCATTTCGATAGCTTGAGCACTTTGGTTTCGCGTATACAAGCTTTGAAGCGTTTGTTACTCTTGGAGGTTTGCCTCCTAGACGGCTAGGCGTCGCCGGCTAGCTCCCAAGGTTGTGCTGAGCAGCGGGAAGTTTGTAAGGGCTGCGATCTTGCCTCTTCATGGAAAAGATCACCTTAGTGGAAAGGAGGAAAGTGGTCGAAAGAGACCCGACTTGTTGTGGGAATTGTCCCTTACAAGCTCCTCAACGGAGACGTAGCCATTGCTTAGTGGGTGGTGAACTTCGGGAAACATATCCTTGCTTCTTCGTGTGATTTGACTCTCTAAGTTGTTTTTTCTAGCATATTACATTTGCTTCTGCTTCGATCTATTCAAGTGTGCTACTTGTGTGTGCAGGGCTCATTACCCTGCTTGTGATCATCTACAAAGTCCACACACTAAGTTTGGTTCATGGTAGAAGTCAAGAGGTGCTTGAAGTTGTTTTTGCAGGTGTTCTGTGCTGCACTGGTCTGACCGGTGAGGAGCACCGGTCTGACCGGTGTCACCTGTGAAGTTCAGTGCTTGACCGGTCTGACCGGTCACCACCACCGGTCTGACCGGTGGAGCACTGTCAACTCAAGTATTTGGGGAGAAAGAATTTAATTTGGTCATCACGCCTATTCACCCCCCTCTAGGCGACATCAAGGTCCTTTCACTTGGTATCAGAGCATGGTGCTCCTATTCGAGCTTAACCGCTTGGAGTTCTTCGATGTCGACAACTTGTGAGGTACCATTTGAACCTCTAGCTTTAGATGGCTCAAACTATTCTTCTTGGTGCTCTAATGTTTTCATTGCACTTAAGGTTTTGGGTCCTACCGCTGAGAGCATTATGGTTGCGAATATCCTTCCAAAGGAGAAGAAGCAACTCAATGTCGTCATTACTAATCTTTTGTGTAGTTGTGTATGTAGAGAACTAAAGTATCTTATCCTGAAGAGCAAAAATATTTGCAAAGATGCTCATCTCATTTGGAAATTACTACTTGAATTGGTAAACACCAAATGGGATGAAATCGAGAGCGATGATGAAGATGAGCCAGTGGAGATGTGCCCTACCTCTACAACATCCACTGATCACCAAGCATCAAACTCCGAGCAAAAAGAAGATCAAAGAAGCTAACACGTCATCCCTCTGCAGGGACCGGTTAGACCGGTGACACCCACCGGTCAGACCAGTGCCAGCAGGGGCACTCCAACTTGCTTGATGACCAAGAAGGAAAAGAAGAGCAAGAAGAAGAGACAAGCCAAGGGAGCTAAGGGCCAGAATATTGAAGTATCAAGCTCTCCGTCAAGAGAACTTGAACTTCTCAAATCCGAGCTTGCATCCTTGGCTTGTAAGTATGAAACTTTGGCTAACAAATATGATCATGACATCAAATCCTTTGCATGTAGAGCTAAAATAGAAGAATAAGCCAATGATGATCTAGAAGCCAAACTAGCGAAGCTCACTAGTGAGCATATGGTTCTACAAGCTAATCACAACGAACTTGAACATTCGTATGAGAAGCTTGTCGATTCTTATGCAACACTCGAGATAGCCCATGAGGTTGTGCTTTCGTCGGTAAAATCAATACAACCTCTATCTCACACATGCACAGTTCAAGTTAATTTATCTTGCGCTAATGATTGTTTGTCTCAAGAAAGCCAATCTAGCATTGAGCATGTACTTGTAGAATCTTGTGATGACCTCATTGCCGAAGAAAATGATAAACTAAAGCAAGAGGTTGAAAAGCTGCAAAAGGACTTGTATGTGTTGAAGGAGAAGAGCAAAGTGCAATCTTCTCAAGATAACCGTGAAAGCATGGTGAAGAAGCTTGAGAAGGAATCAACCGCCACTAAATCAACCCCTCAACAACATAAAATGACCCACAAGAACAAGATTCAAGAATAGAGCAAGGTTGGGCGAATCCAATCCCAATATCGCCCAATTGAGCACAAGACACAAGACCCCCTCTCTAAGAAGCCTAGAGGATCGAACAAGTGGAGGGTGTGCTACAAGTGCCGAGAGAAGGGACACTTTGACGACTTGTGCCCAAATGCAATAATGGGCAGTGGCACTGACCGTGACCCGTAAGACCGGTGCATGCCAGCGGTCAGACCGATGCCGGCCAGGGCAGACCCACTTCAAGCAAACAAGGCAAGGAAGCCACCTTCTCCAAGAATGTTGACGGTGAAAATCCGTCAACCTAGCCATGAGTTTACCTTCGGTGTTGGCATAAGTTTTATAGCTTATCCATTGGTACTAACCCCCGTGGCATAACAAGTTCATGTGTGCATGTCGGTTTTGGAGTTTAGTGTTTATGCAGGGTTTTAGCGTTGAAAGCAAGACTTTCGAGATAAGTTCATCAAGCACCTTGACAAGACCTTTAAGCCCGTACAAGTCATGCAATGAAGCAAACTTGATTCCAAGAAGCCAGGGACTCAACCCGAGAAGATGACGAACTCCGAGGACCTAACCAGAAAAGTGTCGAATCTTGCAAAACAAGGAGTTATGTCCAATTCAGAGAGAAACTAACGACATGGACCTACATGTAGAAGGGGGAAACATCTAGAAGACACGGGAACCGATGTCAAGCAAAGGAGGCCGCGGGCTGGGCCTGGATGGGCCCGGGCCGGCCGGCCCGGCCGGCCGGCCCAGCCCTGTCCAGTGCCCGTTCGTCCCCTCCTTTGCCCTAGCCGCCATTCGGGCTATTTATAACCTCGGGGTCGAGAGCCACGCAGGATCTAATTCGTCATCAGCCGCCGAGGAGCAGAGAAGAGAGGGACACCATCCCGGAGAGGAGAGGGAAGAGCTACTTGACTAGGGTCTCCCTAGCCGACGTGGGAACCTTGCACGGAAGACCACGTCGGAGTTCCCGGAGCTAGAAGCAAGATCAAGGAAGGATCCTGGTGGTGATCTTGTGTATGTATCATTGTCATAGTTGAATTATCAAGTTGAACCTATTTCTAGCGATCAAGTGTTTCCTCGAAGATTTCTTTTTTTGATCGGCTTTGCTTATTCTAAATCTATTCTCGAGATAGATTACATAGGGTGTTCTTGTAGCCGCGGTGGCTAGAGGTACACGCCGGATCTTCCGAAAGAACTCGACTTGTCTTTGGACTTGCCCTAGACTCCCTGCATGAGTAGGGATACGTTGTGACAGAACGGGGGTTCCGAAAGGCGGATGTTTTCGGAGTTGGACGGGAAACCACGATTTAAAGAGGCATCTTATAAGATTCGATTTGCTACTTCTTCTCTTGCTTGGACCTTCAACAAAAGGCTTAACCCGATCTCTCTAGATCAGTTTATCTACCCAATCTTACTTTGTTATCTCCGGTCTTTAGTAGATTAGATTAGTTTCGTGTCTTTTGTCTAGATGCATTAGGGTTTCTCTTTTATCGAAGATTGAAGTTACTTGGCTTTACTAGATCAACTTTTGCGTCACACATTTGTTCCACGGATTCGATACCTTGGGTTCACCACTCGAGGGAAGAAGGGTCCTTTGACTACCACGGGAGACTTGTCCGCTTGCAAGTCTAAACGAACTTTGATATAACTATTAACCGTCAACAAGCCCCTTTTTCTGGCGCCATTGCCGGGGAACAAGTGATCAAGATTTGATTTTTTATTGCCTTTTCTTGTAATTTTCAGTTTTCTTTTAGTTTTTATTTTTGCATCTACTAAACTTCGATCATCCTCAAAATAAATCTAATCTAGTTTGTCTAACCCTAGTTTTCATAGATTTATTTTTACTTTCTAGTTTTTTGCATATTTTGTTTATTGCTAACCCTAACAGGAGATGGACGGCTACCTCTCCAACAAACCCGATAATTTTGTGGATGATCCGGAAAAACTTTACAGGCTAAGGAGACGTGAAGCACATCAAGCTAAAAAGCTGGATTTTGTAGAATCGAAATCGGAAGACAAAGAATCGAAGGAATCTCCAAAGAATTCACCACCTCAAAGTCCTCGGGAGAATCGACTTCCACCGATGGGTGATCAACCGCAAGAACGCAAGATTGGGGAGCTATGCACCCCGGATATCATCGACCTACTAATCTTGAACCTTGAGGAGATCGGAAGACCGTTCGAGATCAAGACCCCAACAATCCGCATGGTGCAACATTCACCCTTCACCGGTAAAGAGGATCCGAACCTTCACCTCCAAGCATTCATTCAACTATGTCAAACTTTCAACATGGATGGGGTGACTCAAGATCAAATGAGGTCAAGGCTTTTTCCGTTCTCGCTACTCGGGAAGGCTTTGCAATGGTTCCACTCTCAACTGGCGGAGACGGTGCAAAATTGGAACACGTTGATGAAGGCTTTCATGAAGGAATACTACTCATCGGGTAAAACTCAAAAGTTTGTGTAATAAGATTGCCACCTTTGTTCAATATTCTACAGAAACCATCTCGGAGGCATTCGAGCGCTTCAACGAGTACACTCGGGCGGTCCCACATCACAAGTTCCCGAAGGAAGACCTCATGCAAAAGTTCTATCAAGGACTCACCATGGCATCAAGGACGATCATCGATGCATCGGCGGGAGGATCCATCATCGAACATACACCGACGGAAGCTTTCACTCTATTCAAGAAGGTCGTGTATAATGACACATGGGCATCATCTGGGTGCCTACATCCGGTTCAACCCACGGGGAATGTCAAAGGAGTCTTGCAAGTGGAGAAGGAGAACATACTTGAAGGCAAGATCGACTCGCTCATGAGGAGGTTGGAGAAGATGGAGATAGAAAAGAAAGAGGCTCAAGACTTGAAGGCCGCCGAAGCAAGATCCACATGCGAAGAATGTGGAGAGTATGGCCATGTCCGCAAAGATTGTCCGGAGGAAGCCAAAACGCTCGACTACATGAGGAAGGGAGAATTGCCGAACTTCCGCTACGGGCAAGGTAGACCTCAATTCAATGCAAGCTCATCCATTCCGAATTCGGTTCCGCTTCGTATACAATTGAAGGAGTTCATGGATGAGAAAGCTAAGATCAACAAGGACACCGTCACCAAGTTCAAGGCCATAGACAAGGTGTTGGAGAACATCGATAGCAAAGTGACGGAGGTCGGAAGTTCCAATCATCAAGTGCTCAACATGATGAAGATGCTCGAGACGCAAGTTGGACAACTTGCGGGGCGCCTCTCTAATGATGAAGGGAAGCTTCCGGGACAACCCAAAAGTCCCGAATCAGCGAAGGCCATTCAAACACGTTCGGGAAAGGAGACCGAAGATCCGGAACGTTCCGCGGGAGCAAGGAAGCCTAAACCATCCGCCGAGATGGAAGGAGTTGCTAAAGAGAAGATTACGGGGATCGTCACCGAAGAACTCGAATTTGAGATGCCGGAAAAAGACACGAGGATACCACAACTCAAGCCACGCTACTTCCGAGGTAAACTTGACAACCACTTTGAGAAGTTTGTGGAAGTTGTGTGTAGACTTAGCATCAACATGCCATTACTAGATGCCCTACAAGTACCTACATATTCTCGTTACTTTAAAGACATACTTGCAAATAAATATGAGATAGCAACACTCGGGGTAGATCATGTCAAGATGTCCGAGGAGTGTAGTGCCGCTATTGCTAATGGGCTAGAGAAGCAAAAGGACCCCGGATGCCCTACTATTCCATGTTCCGTTGGTTCTTTCAACTTTGAGAAGGCGTTATGCGACCTTGGAGCAAGTGTGAGCGTCATGCCGAGAGATGTGTTCGAGAAGCTACGCCTACCATTGGAGCCTACGAGTATGTGTTTGGAGTTGGGAGATAACTCCATTCGCTATCCCTTGGGCATTGCCGAAGATGTACCCGTGAAGGTCGGACACCACTTCATCCCCGTCGACTTCGTGGTGCTTGAGATGGGAGAGAGGGAGAAGCCGCCGCTCATCCTTGGGAGGCCTTTCCTCAAGACCGTGGGAGCTACTATTGATGTTGGCAAGGGGGAGATCATGTTCGATATCAACGGAGAAAGGAGTTCCTTCAAGTTCCGACCACGACTCGAGGCATGCAACATGATTGGATTGAAGGAAGAACCAAAGAAGAAGGAAGGGCTGAAGAAGAAGAAAGAGCCGAAAAAATGAACGTAAAGAAAATCAAGGAAGGTGTTGCATCCGTCAAGACAAAGGAAGAAAAGCTGCCTGTGAAGACCAAAAAAATGACTAAGCCGGAACAAGCCTGCGCCCAAGATGGTGCGGAAGTGGGTACCCAAGATTGCAACACCCGCAAAGAGTGTTGATCCGAAGTAATCAAGTGAAGAAGTCTAGCCATGGACTATAAATGAAGCGCTAGGCGGGAGGCAACCCGCTTCGTCGAGTCAAGAATAAGCTACCGGGAGGACAACCCGATTCCAAGTTTTTCAAGTCTTTTTAATAAGTTAGTTTTGAATTTGATTACGCAAAGACATTAGACTTAGAAGTGGTTGAACAATATTAGAGACATAATTCTTGTTTGAATATTTTGCTTTATCATAAACCCTTTGCATGAACCCTCCTATGTGTTTGTTTTTTCTTTTTCGAGAAACCACAACCAAATAATTTCAGAACCTAACTCAACCCTTCATCCTTATTATGGTGCTGTGGTTGACTTATTTTTAATGCTAAAAACACACGAGTAGAGCCACGACTTATACCTTGGTGTTAATTAAATTTCAGCACGTGGTAGGACTTGCGTGAACCTAGAAACTAAACTTTTGGTTGGTTTAAAAATCTATATCCTTGGTTTCTCTAAGATTAGAATTTTTCTAAGCCTCATCTAATTTTGTTTTATTCGAAATCTCTCTCATTTAGCCAAAATTAGAACCTAAACCTATGCCCCCATGATCAGGCCGGGAAAAGTTCGCTCTCAACCAATGAAGGCAAACTATACCGGTGTGACCGATATCAACGTAGTCGGAAAATATTTTCGACTTACATTTCTTTTTAATGGTTTAAAAACTTCTCTAAATTTATGCTTGAGCTCCTCCATAGCTCTAGATATATTTTTAATTTTTGAATTAGAGGAGTGCTTAACCTTAAACACACTTAAAGGGAGGCAATCTAGTTTAAATTAATCATGCATGCACCATTGGATACCCTTTCATCAACTTTCATCAAGGCCATATGCAAAGGACAAGCATGGTGGGCAGCAAGCATAAACTTTGTAGGAATTTCATGGTGGCACGTGAAGCAAGTGGAGCAAGGGAGCATGGACATGACTCAAAGCATGAAGCATCAAGTGGAAGGACCAATAATGCAAGAAAAGGAGTGGACAAGAGCGTTTGGGCGGTGCAACTCGTGGAGCACGCGGGCAGGAAAGTTGTAGAGGAGAAATGATCGTGCTGGAAGAAAGCCGAGGCGGGGAGGAGCACCAGGCCACCCAGGCCGGTCGGCCCAGGCCGGCCGGCATCCCCTACTTAAGGAGCCCCCCGGCTCTCGTTTTATGTAGGCAAGCTTCCCTCTCCTTTCTCAGTTTGTGTGTTCAAGTTTGTGTGCCCAGAACCTCCATAGACATAGCCAACCTTCCCAAGCTTGATAGCTCAAAAAAATCCACAACCTTAATCCACTCAAAGTCCACATCCCGAAGTAAGTTTTTAAGTGCCTAGTTACCGGTTGCAACCCGGAGTTTTAGTGGAGAGAAGAGTGCAGCAACCATGTGGAAGAAAACCACAAGTCTCTTCTCTAAGAAGAAGGGTTCATCATCATCCAAGCCGTCGTCAACGACGTCTTCGAGGAGGCACTCGGTTTCTGAGTCTCCTCGGAGCATGGAGGGGGATACGGCACCACCAAGGGGGAACGACGCCCTGCTCCTCGGTGGCATGAGGGCAACAAGGAGCACGTCCATGAGGTTTACCGAACCTCAAGGGCACATGGAGGAGCCGCCCATTACACCTCGACGATCAACCCGTTCAACCGCGCCACCTCCATACACTCCGATATATTCCTCATATGGCTTCATCATATTGTCGGAGGAGGAGGAGAAGAAGCTCTCTCGTCTTGAGAAGAGACTTGTGCCCAACGTCGAGTTCGATGACCAAGCATTGGGTTTTGGCACCGACATATACTACATGTTGGGGCACCTTGGATGGGTGCAATTCTCCAACAGAGTGTCGGCGGACACCCACAAGGAGTTCGCCTTGGAAATCTTGATGACCATTGCACCTATCCTTGATGATGGGGTGCAAAGTTTATCATTCCGTTTGGAGGGAGTCCAACAAGTGGTTCCCTACGAGCATGTTAGGGAGCTACTTGGGTTCCATAAGGGAGCTCCAGAGAAAGTTGACGTGCCACCCGGCATGTTAGATGGATTTTGGAATTTGATCTCCGGAGAAGCCCACCAACAACGCAATTGCATCTGCAACCCCATTATCCGAGTATTCCACTCTTGGATGTGCAAGAGAGTATTGGGGAGGATGAGGGAGACGAAGGTGACCGACACAGAGTTGAATTGGCTCTACTCGACTTTAATTTCCAAGCAGCCAATAGACCCCTCATACCTTATGATCAACCGTTGGTGTTGCGAGGCAACATCGGGTGCGGGAGATATTGGTTCGGGGTGCTACCTCTCTATGTTGGCCTTCTCCCTTCGGCTGGGGATCACAAGAAACCCCGAACATCTTTTGCGTGGGACCTCTCTCGGCATTGAATATTTGCAACAAGGCAAATATATTAGTGGAGATGAGAGAGGAGGTTTTCATTTGGCCACGGTGAACTTACCCCTTCTGGATGCAAGGCTTAGGCTTTTCATCCAAGGGAGGGAAGATTGGTTGGAAGAGGGACTCATTGTCCCGGCGAGGAAAAATAAAAGAGGAAGAATCATAGAAGAGGGATCCTCCTCCGCACAAGCGGGTAGTGCACAACCCAATGTTGTGCCACCTTTCGGTGGAATCCCTCTGCCAAGTTATTACAGAGGGCCACAAGAGCAAGCACGGGGGGTGGTGCACCGGTACCCCCACCAAATTATGTGGTGCCCAACGTAAACTTCGCAGAGCCCTACGCACAATATCCCCAACTGCAACAAAGCGTGGCCATAATTGGAGGGTATGTTGCGAGAAATGCGCAAAACGTCGCAGCCATCCAAGCCAACGCGGCTCAACTTGGTGAGGGCAATGCAAATATTGCCTATGAGCTTGGACGCCTTCACCTAGTGGAGCCGGATCAATTCGTTGGTGGGAATGTCCAACCTTACTACGAGCAAGGGTACAACTATCAAGATTACCAATACCAACCACCGGTGGAGGATTAGGAAGAAGGAGGAACTTTAGTTTTCTTTTCTTTTCCCTTTCTCTGTAATTTTCAGCTTTTGTTTGCGTGTGTTTGCGTAATATTTTCTGTTTTTATTTAAATTTCAGCAAGTGTGTTTGTTTATTTTCAGCATGTATTTCAGTTTGTTTTCACCATTAATAAAGACACCACCTTGTTTACATTATTGGAAAAGTTACAAAAATTTGTGCCATGATGATATATGATTATAATTGTCGCTTTATTTATCTTTGTAATTGATATATGCATGTTAAAGCTAGTGCTCTCTTAAAATACGAATATGAATTTATTTAAATGATAGCTTAATCTCTAGAGGAGGTTATGATTAAAATAAAGACCCATAGTGTTTTATGTGCTCTCAAGTAATGAATAGATTGAAGATGGTTTTTATGCTCAAAAATATCGCTAACCTTGTCATAAATATCACTTGTGTGTTGCTCAACCTATCCAGAGCCTAATATATATTTGAGTGCATAAACCTTAGTGTACAAAATTTATTTTTGAGTGAGTTATTGCAGGCCATGATTTCTCTGTCCCGAGACTAAGAAGCTGGTCATTCCATTTTTGCGTATCTATCTTTTTGCTAGCCTTTTATCCGTGCATTGTGCATCCCCACATCGGAGATCTCACAAACCTCGCCGGATATCCACCCTTAAAACCAAATATCATCTTTTGTGATTACCTCCTTGACCACAAACTATTGTTGAAAATGGTTCATCAATTCAAGGAAGATCGCAAGACGGTGCCAACATTGAAGAATTCAAGTATCTCTCCAAAGAAAAATATTTCCGGTACCTACCTTATTTATCGCCTCTTTGCTCGGGGACAAGCAACATCTAAGCATGGGGGAGGAGGTAGGTACGATGCAATTTTAGAGTTCAAAGGGGAGAAAATAAAAAAATTAAGAGAAAGAAAAAGAAAAAATGAATGAGAAAGAGAGAGAAAGAAAGAAAGAGATATATGAGAAAAAGAGAAAATTTTTTGAGTATGTGTAAAAATAAAAATAAAGTGAACTCCCCGGTTCTCTAAAGTGCATTAGGAAATTCAAGGCTTCAAGATTAAAAGATCCATACTCAATTTTCCAACCATGTGCAATCCGATAACGAGGACTTCCTTTGTGCCTCGGGATCACTTTTGCCATTTGCACATGTCCACCCATCTCAAGTGTGCGTATTTTTCTCTTTCCCCTCCTTGATATAACATCATTTTCCAATGACCTTTTTGACGAGTCTTGGTAAGACCATGAGAAGCTTGTCTTGTTTTGACAACATCTCATTTATAAAATCTTGGTAGGACTAAACTTTCCTAAAGCTCCATATAAAGCCTACCACATATATTAAGAGAGGGAAAGGAGTAGAATATATAGGCTTGAGAGACAAAGTGAGATGAGAGGTCATGAGCAATATACAAGATGATTTAAATTTGTGAACTTGGTTTAGTTTTTCTTCATCTTGTTCTTTATTTCAAAAAATTCTGAGATCTATTTAAACTTTGGGAGCATGATAATACTCGTGGGATAAGCTTAATAAGAATCTACCCTCCGTAGAGATGAAGGCTAGTACATTATGGAACTTTAACGAATTAAAATTTTGAGAGCATTGTGTTTTTTCATGTATGATCAAGTGCAAGGTTTAAACATTGATGGGCAACGATGATATCCATTGAAGGCTTACTCGAGGACGAGCAAGGTTTAAGCATGGGGGTGATGTTGACGGTGAAAATCCGTCAACCTAGGCATGAGTTTACCTTCAGTGTTGGCATAAGTTTTATACCTTATCCATTGGTACTAACCCCCGTGGTATAACAAGTTCACGTGTGCATGTCGGTTTTGGAGTTTAGTGTTTATGCAGGGTTTTAGCGTTGAAAGCAAGACTTTCGGGATAAGTTCATCAAGCACCTTGACATGACCTTGAAGCCCGTACAAGTCATGCAATGAAGCAAACTTGATTCCAAGAAGCCAGGAACTCAACCCGAGAAGATGACGAACTCTGAGGACCTAACCAGAAAAGTGCCGAATCTTGCAAGACAAGGAGTTATGTCCAATTCGGAGAGAAACTGACGACATGGACCTGCATACAGAAGGGGGAAACATCTAGAAGACACGGGAACCGACGTCAAGCAAAGGAGGCCGCGGGCTGGGCCTAGATGGGCCCAGGCCGGCCGGCCCAGCCCTGTCTAGTGCCCGTTTGTCCCCTCCTTTGCCCTAGCCGCCATTCGGGCTATTTAGAGCCCCGGGGTCGAGAGCCACGTAGGATCTAATTCGTCATCAGCCGCCGAGGAGTAGAGAAGAGAGGGACACCATACCGGAGAGGAGAGGGTCGAGGTAGTTGACTAGGGTCTCCCTAGCCGACGTGGGAACCTTGCACGGAAGACCACGTTGAGTTCCCGGAGCTAGAAACAAGATCAAGGAAGGATCCTGGTGGTGATCTTGTGTATGTATCATTGTCATAGTTGAATTATCAAGTTGAATCTATTTCTAGCGATCAAGTGTTTCCTCAAAGATTTCGTTTTTCGATCGGCTTTGCTTATTATAAATCTATTCTCGAGATAGATTACATAGGGTGTTCTTGTAGCCGCGGTGGCTAGAGGTACACGCCGGATCTTCCGAAAGAACTCGACTTGTCTTTGGACTCGCCCTAGACTCCCCGCATGAGTAGGGATACGTTGTGACAGAACGGGGATTCCGAAAGGCGGATGTTTTCGGAGTTGGACGGGAAACCACGATTTAAAGAGGCTTCTTATAAGATTCGATTTGCTACTTCTTCTCTTGCTTGGAACTTCAACAAAAGGCTTAACCCGATCTCTCTAGATCAGTTTATCTACCTAATCTTACTTTGTTATCTCCGGTCGTTAGTAGATTAGATTAGTTTCGTGTCTTTTATCTAGATGCATTAGGGTTTCTCTTTTATCGAAGATTGAAGTTACTTGGCTTTACTAGATCAACTTTTGCATCACACATTTGTTCCATGGATTCGATACCTTGGGTTCACCACTCGAGGGAAGAAGGGTCCCTTGACTACGACGGGAGACTTGTCCGCTTGCAAGTCTAAACGAACTTTGATATAACTATTAACCGTCAACAAAGAACAAGACTCAGAAGCAAGCATGGAAAAGAAATTGTAAGGAATGGTGTGACCAACAAGAACAAAAGCCGCATTTGCTATGAATGCCGTCAAAAGGGTCACATGGGCAAAGATTGAAATCAATGTTATCTCGATAACTAATACGCTTGATTGTGTCTAAGTCGCTCTTGGTCCTCAGTGAACACTCATGTGACGCTTTTCTTGTATGAGCGAAACATGAGGTAGTGACTTTGACTATTCTATGAAAATTTACTCTCTCATGCCATTCGATGCTTTTAATGGCTCTCTAGTAGAGTATTGCCCTATCCATGTTGCAGGATTTAAATTAGTGACACATTCACGCATTCAAGGAACAAGGAAGGAAAAATCACCAAAAAAGGTGTGAACTGGTAGTCACCGGTCTGACCGGTGACAGGAACCGGTCTGACCGGTGCTGACCCGGTAAGAACACTTGGGTGGGTGACCCAGCACCTACGGCCGGGTGACCCAGGGTTGACCCAACTTTCAAGAAAAAGGGTGATTTGGCGTCAAAGGTTATGAGAGACTCAACACATTTCAATTAATAAATCATTCATGTGTTGTGACCAAGTTTGGAATGAGCCTCACCAAGTTCTTAATTGAACAAAGTGCTTTGTTCGAGAAATTCGAAATCTCAAGCACTATTTAAGGGGGAGCTCATTACAACACTTGAGTCACTTGTGGGACTAACAATTTCTCCTAAGTGATCTTGTAGTCTCATTCTTTTGTGCATCCCGAAGGAAGCTCTTGATAAGAGTAACTTCCAAAAGAACAAGTAAGAGGTAGCACCGATCAAAATTTAAATGTATGCACAAATGAAATGGTCTTAAGGCAAAGGTATGTTTTCATGAATCTCATTGAAATATCGTAATGCATCTAGGCCGTAATACCATGCTAGTGTGCCATCCTTAGCATGTAATTACATCAAGTGAATTTCTTGTGCGCCTCTCTAGATATTTGGTTGATATCTTTATTTCCACTCGTCTTGGTGTCTCGAGGATGAAGGTATGAGCCAAATATGCTTGATAGGACATTCATTTGAAGTTGATGCATGCACTTTGTGACATAGGATAGACTTTTCGAAAAATCAACTAGCATGTATAGGAAGTGTGTTCACTTTGAAAAATATTTGGTTCTTGGTCTTAGTGACCCAATCAACTTGATTGTGACTATAGTTCCCTTTGTTTGATTGATGGCTAGTCACAATTAAGAAGATTTTCTCAAGTCCCTAAAAATCCATCTTTATTTATCTCTCTCTCTCTCTCTCTTGGAAGGATCAAGAAATTTCGAATAAATTGGCTTATCCTCCACTCTTCCAATAATTGATGATTTTTGGATCAATACCAACTCTCTATCTCATATCCAAAACATCTAAAAAGGTCGGGATGAAAATCTCCCTTTGTGGCCCAAAGTCATTTTCTCAAGGGAGCACCAGTCTGACCGGTGCACATCACCGGTCTGACCGGTGGTGCCCTTGAAGTCACATAATCTTTCTTCTGCGACCTAAGCGGATGCAAAGTGTCACATAAAATAGTAGAAGAAGTTTTCAGAGGAGTTTACGCAAAATTGGAATAAAGGATCAGAACTTCCGAGGCTGGGTCGGTTCTACTGATAAGGCTTCTCTGTTGAATTTATCAAAATCGACGGTTCTACCGAGGAAGGGTCGGAAAAACCGATAAGGGCTCACTGGCCCAACCAAGGGCGGTCACCGGTCTGGCCGGTGCCCGTCACCAGTCTGACCGGTGACACCCAACTTCAACCCATGGCCCAATAGTGAAAATATCCTCTCTTTTACCCCTCTTCCTTCTCTCTCCTCCATTATTCACCAAGTCTCAACCCTTTCCAAATCGTGGAGGACCCTCCCTTCTTCCCTCTTTCACCTCTCTCAACTCCCATGGAGTTGTAAAGATTCAACCAAGGGAAAGACTCAAGATTGGAAGCAAAAGGATCTCCTAAAGCCCCTCTTAACTTTCCCCTTCGAGTGCTTTGGATTCAACTCGAGTTCTTCTCTCCAAAGGTATTCAAATATTCATTTTGCCCGATCTCCTTACATGGTGCAAAGCTTTGAATTTGCCTTGGTAGAACATCTTCTGAGATCACCTAGAAGACATACCTATAGATCCATAAGGTTTCGTTGGACACATTGTGAGAACCCAAGATTTGGGATCGGACGGCCTTCACCGGCCTGACCGGTGGCGCGTGTCCAGCCCCAAATGTTGTTTTCTCCATGTGTTTCAACACATATCTAGTCTAGGATGTCTTTTGTTCATCTAGACCAAATCTTAGATTCATAGCCGCTCAGATGGATTGTGGGAGCAATTGGCTCTGTTCTGGGTGGCACCAGTCTGACCGGTGCCCCTCACCGGTCTGGCCGGTGTGGCCCAGAGCAGACCCAATTGTTTTGAACTTTCAAGAATCAATTCTATATCAATTCAATCTTTTCCCTAGAGTCCTATACACTCTTGTCATCCTTTTTGTGACTCAGGTTAGCAGCTATGGTACGGGAAAAAGAGGGGGCTAAGAAAAGAAGAGAAGAGGTGCTCTCTCGCCGAGGGGCTGTCCCCGGTGACTTTGGGGAAGGGGGCAGAACCGTCAATGTCAGCGGCAAAAGGTTGAGACGTCGCTCAGCTCAAGCAAGTACAGAGATTCCTGACCTAGGAGGTGACACCAGTACTAGCAACGATGACAATGTTGAGGATGAAACCTTTCTGGGTCAGTATGAGCTGAGGAGGCACCAGGAGGCTGGGTCTGATGATGATGACACCGACGAGGCTGAGGATGAGGAGGATGAGGAAGAGGATGTGGATGCCATGGATGAGGATGATGATGACCAGGGTAGAGTGAAGATCATGCCACCCACTTACATCTATCCTGACACGCCAGTGAAGTACCATGGGGCAGGCATGACCAAGGCCCTGAAGAAGTTGAGAGATAAGAACCCATATGAGGAGGCTAGGACCGCATCGGATCCAAGGTTTTGGGCTAAGTTTCAGCAGGATTACTATGCCACAATGATCGTCAAAAAGCCCAAAATCACCCATAAGGCACAATATGTGGATTGGGAGCACATGGCTAGAAAGAATGACCCAATATTTAATGAAGTCATAAGCAATTGTGAGAGGCAAAGGGTCAAGACACTTATGGGGTTCCGACAGGATTGGAACAAAGAGATTATAGCCCAGTTTTATGCCACAATGCACTTTGGATACATTGATACCGAGAGGGCTATGACTTGGATGACAAATGGTCAAAAATATTCTATCACCTTCCATAGATTCTTGAGGTGCTTTGGGATCATGGCGGGGAACAGGGACTTAAGGAAGCTCCATGATGAAGGAGAGCTCGACAAGGATGCATTGCACCTTATGTACCCGCGAGGTGAGCATGCCAACTATGGGAGGGTAAAGAATCTCTACACCTACTATGCTGCTCTAAATAGGCTCCTTAGGGTGTCTATTACACCTAGAGATGGAAACCCCTCTGAGATCACAAAGTTTCAGAAAAACTTGATGGTTGCTTTGAGGTCGGGAGCTCCGGAATTTAGTGTTGGGGATTTCATTTGGCAAGAAATCAAGCACCTATCCGAGGACCCCAAAAAGATTTGCAGCTATAGCCCATATATTATGTATATGATTGAAAAGGTTGCAAAGACGGAGTTTCCGAAAAATGTGACACACAAGCCCTTGAAGCTCAATCCTAGCAAAAATCCTCGGCTTCCATCCCCTAGAGTTGAGCAAGCACCTGGACATGAGGAAAAAATATTTGAGGAGGGAGCAGCTCGGCCAGATCAGCAGCAGGCAGGGGCTCAGACCGTCACCTGTCTGACTGGTGCTGAGCACTGGTCTGACCGGTGGGGTGGCTGGGAGCATGGCAGTCCTCGTAGGTCCACCTCCCCTTTACGGAAATTTCTCAATCTCATATTTGGGATGTGCAGGAGCCAACATGACATCCAAGTTGAGCAACAAAGGTCTAGAAGGGAAAATAAGAAAATGAGGGACACGATGAAATTAATGCACAATGCTCAAGGGTTTCAACGACCTCGCTCTCCACCATCTCCCCAGTCTCCACAGGTTGAGATACCATCCTTTGAGGATAGGATGAGAGGATGGGCCAACTCCGACTTGCTTAACCAATATGGGCCCATGTTCTTTGAGTCCGAGCAAGGGCAAGGATCTTCTTCATCGGCTCCTCCTCCACCTCCATCATTTGCACCTCCTCCTCCGGATGTGGCAGGTTCATCTCACTTCATGGAAGAAGAGCAAGCACCCCCACCTCCTCCACCTCCCGAGTAAGGACAAGATTGGGGCGCTCGCTTCTCCTCCGAGATCTTTGGCTACAATCCATACTACTACGGTAAAAACAGTGCACCCATAGCTCATCCGTTTCAAATCCCCATCTCAGATTCTATTTATCTAAACTCTCTTTTGCACTGGATTCTTGACAATTCTCAAATAAGAGGGAGCTCTCACCAGGGAGACGGATCTCAGGGACAGTCATCGGCAGTTGCTTCTCCTCCAAGCCTTTCTTGGATGCTTGATGACAAAGGGGGAGAAGATTCGGGATTAAAGACACAAATCTGTGTTGTCTGGGCTGCTGTCTGTGTTGCACCGGTCTGACCGGTGCCTGTTGGCTGTTGAGAGAAGCCATGTAATAAGTTATAACTTTATCTTAGTGGACTTGAGAACATTTGTGTGAGTGTTACTGTGTGTTTGAACCTTATTGTAATAATTAAGTGACTCTATTGCTAGATTGTGATGCATGAATTAAATGGTGTTTGCTTGTGTTGGCTAAATGGAGCAAGGTGATCTGAGCCAACTAGCAACCCTGGCCTGATCACCTTGGACCAAATAGCACGCACTCCTGTTGCTTTGTGCGCTGACTGGAACTGACCGGTCTGACCGGTCAGGGGCACCGGTCTGACCGGTGCAGCCCAGTTGTGTGTGTTGGCTGGACCAGACCGGTCTGACCGGTCAGTGGCACTGGTCTAACCGATGTTGCCCAGTCAATGCACTTCTCTTTTCTTTGTGCATATCTTGTCATACACATCACAATTTTTATTTTGTCGCTCACACATGTTGCACTCCACTGATTCTAAGATATAGGGGGAGCTCACATGCTTCTTCTTCCAAATTTGTGCTATTGGCATTTGAGGCCAACTCTTTGAAATTCAACTCAAAGCATAAATTAAGGGGGAGCTCTAGCTATATCTAAGAATCTAAATGCACTTTAATGTTTTATTTGTAAGCTTTAATCGAGTTGTCATCAATCACCAAAAAGGGGGAGATGAAAGTGCATCTAGGCCCCTAAGTGGATTTTGGTGAATTGAATGACAAGGCGATTAAAGGACTAATGAATTTGTCTAAGTTTGTGAGCAAGTTTTCTTTATATATCCATGATCAACCATTGAAGTATTTAATTGTGGATGAATATTATGGCTCACATTGACAAAGACAAGTATGTGGTGCAAGACTTCATGTGTTTATTGAAAGAGAACATAATAATGAGTGTACACACTATGGTTCTAAATTGGAAGCTTGCACATCCATTGTCAATCAAGATCAAGCATTTGAAGGGGGGTTTTCAAATGAAAGGTTAATTGTGTATGAAGCAAAGTGGAACTCAAAGTGGATTGGATAAGTGATGAAGAGATCAACCGAGATGTCTAGGGTGAGGGACTAAGCAATCTTTGGGGCCGTAGCTAAGCCGCCATTAGTGTTTTCCTAAGGTGAAGTTCTAGCATCCGTGGGGTCTTCAAGTATCATATTCAAACCTTAACCGAGGGAAACATTGCAAGTCATCATCTTGTTAAGATTGGCAATATGGAGTGACTTATGGATCCATGTGTGCATTCCTATGCTATATGGAAAGATTCTAAGTCACTAGCTCAAGTATGGACGTGCTCAAGTCAAAGGCTATGTTGAAAAGCCCGCAAGTGGATATTGATCAAGTATGGCAAGATTGAAGTTGTTCAAGCTCAAGAGATCAACGAAGTACTTTTATTCTTTCTTGAGTGTAGGTATGCCGTACTATCAAGAGGGATGCAACTTAGCAAGTTGACCAAGTCAATGTGCTCATTAGTGGACCTAAGTAAGATCTAGCCTTAGACTGTGCTAACAAACCCTCCTAACCTAACATGGGACATTTCATCTTGGAGGTGAAGTGCTAGTTTCTTAGAAAGAGGTTTTGGGGGTATCTCGGGCCTGACCAGTCTGACCGGTCAGAGGCACCGGTCTGACCGGTGCCGCTAGCCCAACGGCTAGATTTTCGAACACCAGTCTGACCGGTGTGAGGCACCGGTCTGACCGGTGCTGCCCGGGGACCAACGACTAGAATTCTCTTTTGAGGGGTATAAATACCCCAAGCCTTCTTCAAGTGAGGCTTGCTGTCTCTAGTGAGTTTGCTGAGGTCCCAAGCAATTTCTAACTAGCTCTAAGCCTTAGTGGCTCTCCCCAACCCTCTCTTTGTGAGATTTGTGGATTCAAGCCATCATCTTTGTGTGGGGTTGAGAAAGTGAGCTTAAGAGTGACCTAGTGAGCTAACAAGAGCATTTCCATAGCTTGAGCAATTTGGTTTCGCGTCTACAAGCTTTGAAGCGTTTGTTACTATTGGAGGTTTGCCTCCTAAACGGCTAGGCGTCGCCGGCTAGCTCCCAAGGTTGTGGAGAGCAGCGGGAAGTTTGTAAGGGCTGCGATCTTGCCTCTTCGTGGAAAAGATCCCCTTAGTGGGAAGGAGGAAAGTGGTCGAAAGAGACCCGACTTGTTGTGGGAATTGTCCCTTACAAGCTCCTCAACGGAGACGTAGCCATTCCTTAGTGGGTGGTGAACTTCGGGAAACAAATCCTTGCTTCTTCGTGTGGTTTGACTCTCTAAGTTGTTTTTTCTAGCATATTACATCTGCTTCCGCTTCGATCTAATTGGGTGTGCAACTTGTGTGTGCAGGGCTCATTACCCTACTTGTGATCATATACAAAGTTCACACACTAAGTTCGGTTCGTCCTAGAAGTCAAGAGGTACTTGAAGTTGTTTTTGCAGGTGTTCTGTGCTACACCGGTCTGACTGGTGAGGAGCACCGGTCTGACCGGTGTCACCTGTGAAGTCTAGTGCTTGACCGGTTTGACCGGTCACCACCACCGGTCTGACCGGTGGAGCACTGTCAGCTCAAGTATTTGGGGAGAAAGAATTTAATTTGGTCGTTACTCCTATTCACCCCCTCCCCTCTAGGCGACATTGAAGGATCAGATGGCGACTACAGAGGGGGGAGTGAATAGGAGCCGGTAAAAATTCTTCTCAAAGAGCCCGGCCTATACCCTAGTCAAATCCCGATCACACACAAGCAATGGATCGAATCACACGCCAATCGCCAAGACGACGAGGTTATGGATCAACCTCTAGTCTTAGGAACGATTCCTTGAAGCACACGCGGAAGCACGAAAGGAGGGAGGAATCGAACCAAAGAGCAAAGCAGCAAGGCTCTGGCGGACCGTCCGTCCAGGAGAGGCGGACTGTCCGCAGTGGCCACGCAGACCGTCCGCCAATGTACCGCGGAATGTCCGCACAAGTACGGCGGACCGTCCGGCCTGGGCCGTGGACTGTCCGTTAAAGCCAACAGAACCTCCAAAGAGTGAACCCCGAAAACGGACCGTCCGCGGGGAGCACGCGGACTGTCCGCCAGGCACCCGCGGACCGTCCGCCCGCTGCTGCGGACTGTCCGAAACAACTACCAACCAAAACTCAAAACCAAAATGGATCGAAAGCGAACCCGAGCAAGAACACGAAGAACACGGCGACGAACTGGGACGGCGCGGACTGTCCGCCTGGTCCTCGCGGACCGTCCGCGAGGTGCAGAGAGAGCAGAAAACACACGACCCCGAAAGTCAACTCCCCCAAATCATCATCGGATTTCCCAAACGGTAGAAGCTGTAGAGACAGGGGTTTTGGGACTTGAAAAGCCAAAAAATCTTGCCTCCTAACTCCCTAAATCACCGGGAATCGCGAATCCTTTGAGCACCACCAAAAGCTAGAGCTCCGACCGAAAATCCTTGAATAGAAGTGGTTTCCCGACATTTGAGGTCACAAGATCAATCACAAAGGTGCACAAGGCATCCATACATCTTTCCCTCAAAGAAATCCGGGGAGAAACCCACTCAAATCCGCAGAATCACGCCAAGAACAAAGGCACGAAAACAAGCACAAAAAGACCACGAAAAACACAACTCCGAATCTTCTATACAAACCAGGAAAGATTCACAAGGTCTAGCATGCCGCCCTAGCATCCATCCCTCTCAACAAATCTCTCATGAAGCTCTCATGCTGGCCTAGAGAAAATGGAAAAGAAAATAGCTACGAAAATGAGAAATGGGAGGGGAGAAATGAAAACCTAAGTCGCCGAAGAGAGAGAGGGCCATCCACACACACTCATGGCTTATATATCAGGTCCCGCCGGAGTGGTAAATGACTCGACTACCCCTAACTCAACTACTGGCGATACAACCCACGCAGGGGCATTTAGGTAATGTTTGTTGGTCATGCCATCGGACGGCCACGCCTTTGCCGCACCCCGCGTCCTCCCGACGCAAGCCATGAGATCCCGCCGCGTGTCCTCCGCTTCGAAGCTTCCCGACACGCGCGGAACCCATCTCCGTCGTGTTGGGCCCTCAGACTTGGTTTTGAGGCCCAAACCAAGAAACCGTCCTCCGATGGTTTTGTCGGCAAACCACCAAACCCCGTGTGCTCGGTCCGGCCTCCCGCCAAACCACTTGACTCGACCGCCACCGTGCACTGGCTCGATTGTCCATGACTTCGTCTTGCTTGTATCGCCACCATGTGGCCTGCACCTAGTCCCGCTGTCCACCGGGTCCCTCGAACTGAGCCTACTTGTCTCTCCATCTCCCGAGACCCCTCAAAGCCGAAGACCTTTCGCGCCCGTTCTTCACCCCGCAACAACACGAACTAGGCCGCAGCCTACACCTGCGCACTAAGCCAAGAGTCAGTCCAACACCCGTTGTCAATCACTCATCACTGAGGAGCGGTCATCCATCGACTACCGAGACGCTCCTGGTCCTCAATCTCCCCCTTGATGAGTGCATTGACAACACACAACGCGAAATGAAATTCAGAGAAAGAAAGAAAGGAAGAAGAAAGAAAAACAAAGAAGCTCAACTCATGACCAAAACCAAAGAAAGGCAAAGAAAGGTCACAAGCCAAGCAAAGCACAAACTCCACACTGAAATCAGCAAGAAAGCTCCCCCCCTGAACATGTGGATGCAAACTTCCAAGTTCCAAGTTTTAGCTCACCTCTTCTGAATTTGCATTAAGCTCACCTCTTCTCCCCCTTGTTGACAATGTATGAATCAAGGTGAAAATGCAGGAATGTAAAACAAAGCATATAAACATCTACATGAGCTTCTCAAATAGGCCAAATATAGTGTCAAAGGCTAGAAATGAGACAAAAATCACACGTATGAATCATAGCATAGACAAAGCATTGCCACAAGTAATATATGAAAATACAAGCATGTGACAAAGCAAAATTTTCAGATTTAGGCAGTTTTACCAAAAGAAGGCTCGCTTCACATGTAAAAGCCTATCCATGTCACACTCGAGCCACAAACATGCATACCACTCAGAGATCATCCAAGGATATCAAATTCTCAACAAAAGATCATTGTAAACATCTATAAAGCAAAGCATGTCATGTCAAAGCTCATGAGCCATGTGTCCACTTCGGGGAGACTTCTCCACTGGTGAACATCATGCAACATGTTTTGCACCCATATGTGAAAGATAAGACATTTTAAGTATAGACATGATGGATGGAGCATTTTTCAAGCATACACACTTCTTTTGAAGATTAATTCATTTCATGGTACATGAAGTGCCTTTGTGGCAAAAAGAAGCTTATGCTCCCCCATGGATGCAACATAGGCTAAACATTCACAATGTTATTCAGCCTTTGGCCCAAATGCAAGAAAAAGGCATCCAAGCACAATCTAACTATAGAAAGCACATTTAGACCAAAACGTGACATGGATACACTACTACACATGAGTGGAGCACATTTCACCAAAAATTAGTCAAGATTAGCATTTATTTCAAAAAGGGCTATCTCACCACACATATATCTCAAATATTCCAAGAGCATAGCCTCACATCACCATTTTTCCACACATATGACCAATATCTCACAAATAGCCAAAGAGACTCAAATAAGGCATATGAAAGAAGCTCATCAACCTAAAATGCAATATGATACAAATGCAACATGATATATGACAAGATGGCTATCCTACCATGGTTTGTACATCAAGCAAAACATGTATATACAACAAAGTAAAACATGGTATGATACATATGGTACAAGAAGAAACCCCCAATAATCAACTAGAAAGGGCAACCAACCCCATGTCCCCCCCGCAAGCGCACAAATGTAGCTTGGTCGAGAGGCTTTGTAAAGATGTCGGCTAGCTGATCTTGGGTAGGGACATGACTCAACACAATGGTTCCTTTTTCCACATTGTCCCTCAAGAAATGATACCTCACTTCTATGTGTTTGGTTCTGGAGTGAAGCACTGGGTTTTTAGCTACGCTTATGGCATTGGTGCTATCACAAAGAAGTGGGATCTGGGTGCACTCCTCACCAAAGTCTCTCAAAGTGTATGAAATCCACAACAGCTGGGAACAACAACTCGCGGCTGCAACATACTCCGCCTCGGTGGTAGACTGAGCTACACTAGACTGCTTGCGGGAAGACCATGAAACCAACGAAGACCCAAGAAACCGGCAAGTACCGTAAATAGACTTCCTCTCGACTCGACAACCGGCAAAATCCGCATCGGAAAAACCATGAAGAGAAAGAGTCGAGGAGGACGAATACCAAAGGCCAAGACCGGGGGGAAGACCGTAGGTACACCGAAGATCCTCTTGACGGCCGTCGATGTGATGTCCTCGGCGAAGCCTCGAAAACGAGCACACGGACACACGGCCGAACCGTATGTCCGGCCTCATCGCCGTCAAGTAGAGGAGGGAGCCGATCATGCTCGGTACTCTCGCCGGTCCACCGGTTCTCCGTCCTCGTCCGCATCCAAAGTGGCCGTACTCCCCATGGGAGTCGACATCGGCTTCACATCTTGCATCCGGAACTTCTTCGACATGTCTTTCATGTACTTGGTCCGGTGCACGAATGTTCCATCCTTCACTTGCTTGATCCGCGGCCCCGAGAAAGTACCGCAACTCGCCCATCATGCTCATCTCGAACTCCCTGCTCATGTCATCCGCAAACTTGGTAACAAGGTTATGTGACGAGCCACCAAAGACAATATCATCCACGTATATCCGAACAATCAACAAGTCATTTCCATGCTTGAGGAGAAACGAGGGTCTTATCCACGGTACCCATCACAAACCCTCTCGCTCAACGAAACCCTCTCAATCTCCCATACCAAGCACGGGGCGCCGTTTCAACCCATACGAGCCCTTTTCAACCCGTACACCCCGTGTGGGTACAACTCACTCTCGAACCCGGTGTGGTGCTTCACATACACCTCCTCCTCTATGACCCCATTCAGAAAAGCACTCTTCACGTCCATCTGAAACAACTTGAACCCTTTAGCCACGGCAAAGGCTAGAAGGATCCGAATTGCCTCAAGACGGGCCATAGGAGCAAAGTTCTCCTCATAGTCGATCCCCTCCTTCTGACTAAACCCCTGAGCAACAAGTCTGGACTTGTTCCTCACAACCATCCCATTTTCATCCTCTTTGTTCTTTCAAACCCACTTGGTTCCTATAGGATGGCAATTTGGAGGTGGTTCAACTAACTCCCACACCTGGTTCCTCTCAAAGTTTTCCAACTCCTCATGCATAGAATTGACCCGGTTTGCATCGGATAAAGCGTGTCTAATGTCCTTGGGCTCAAAGGTGGCAACAAATGCAGCATGAGCAAAATGAGAGGAATTCCTGGACCTTGACCTTGTAGTATGTTCATCGATGTCCCCAATGATCTTCGATAGGGGATGCACTTCTTGAATCCGCTAGGGAGCCTCACGCCTCGAGACTACCTCCCCCTCAACTTCAGCTTCTCTCGCCTGGTCCTCTTGTCGCACCGTCGTTATCCATGAAGTAGACGGTCCACGCTCTGTAGTGGTCGTAGGGGAAGTAGTGGGTACACACTCAGCTTCAGGCACATGGTTCTTCCCATCATCATCTCCAGCTTCATCCTTCTCCTCCTCGAAGAGGTCCTCGGCCATCTCCTCATCACCTGCACATTCAAAGCCAAGAGAGGTACATGGCATTGTCTCGTCGAAGGTTACCTCGCAAGTCTCCATGATTTTGTTAGTCTCAAGGTTAAGCACCCTATAGGCTCTAGAGTGGTTAGCATATCCAAAGAAAATACCATCACTAGACCTAGCCTCAAACTTGTCGAGTTTCCCTTCTTAAGAATAAAGCACTTGCAGCCAAAAACTCGGAAATGACTCACCTTGGGTGCCCGACCATGCATTAGCTCATAACAGGTCTTCTTCTTGAAAGCTCGCAATAAAATCCTGTTAGAGACATGACAAGACGTATTGACCGCCTTAGCCCAATACCTCCTAGGAGTCCTGTGCTCATCGAGCATCGTCCTAGCCATCTCACAAAGAGTCCGATTTTTCCTTTCCACGACTCCATTTTGAGGGGGCACATAAGGGGTCGAATAGCGATGTTCAAGACCTAGATCACGACGAAGGCATCAAAACGAGAGTTCTTGAACTCTGAGCCATTATCATTGCGGATAGCTCGGATGGCATTCCCATGCCTCTCGTTTCTCAACCTCACGATCAGGTCTCGAACAAAACCAAATGTCTCACTCTTATCCTCCAAGAAAAACACCCAGGCATAGCGAGAGTAATCGTCCACCACAACAAGGACATACCACTTCCCACTCACCGAGCGAACTCGAGCTGGCCCAACAAGGTCCATGTGCAACAGCTCTGTCGGACGCTCGGTCATGACATCGGTCAGGGGTGGATGGGGAGTGGCTACCATCTTGCCATGCCTACACGGAGCACAAACCAACTCCTTCTCAAGCTTCAACCTCGGAAATCCTTGAACAAGGTCAAGACCACTCAAGCGGGAAACCAAATCAAAGCTCAAGTGTCCCAACCGCCTATGCCATTTCCACAAATGAGAAGAAGGACCGGCCATCAAACAGCGAGTAGGACCCAAAGAACGAGAGAAATCAGCCATGAAAATCTGACCCTCGGGGATGATCTACAGACAAGATCACCTCGAGAATCCAGCAAACGAGACTCGCCAGACTTGAAGCACACCTCAAAACCCTCATCAAGTAACTGAGAAACCGAAAGCAAATTGAAACCCAAAGACTTCACAAGAGCAACCCTCTTCAACGTTACCTTGTCACTCACATCCATAGCACACTCAGAAATCACCCTTCCCCGTCCATTGTCCCCAAATGTTATGTACATTTTTTCCTTCACTAGGGTGAGGCTGGAGAACCACTTCTTATCTCCGGTCATGTGTCGGGAACATCCGGAGTCGATCAACCAAATGTTCTCCAAGCCTCCTCCCTGTAGTCAGAAACAAGAACAAGAATGAGCTAACGACTCGACAACGGGGTTAGCACAAAGAAAGTTGAGCTAGTGTCAAGCCATCTGCTCAAAAGAGGGGTTAGCAAACATCATTCCCTTGCCACCAAACTTCCCATGTCCCATGGAAGGAGTACGAGCACCACGAGGGGGAAAACGTGGTCCATAGTTCCTCTGGAACCCAAAGCTGTGATCATCTCCCCTAAACCTGTATTGAGGATGAGTAGGGGGACGTCCAGCAAAACCACCACGAGCCCGACCAAACCTCTCACCAGCACGCACACCATCATCTCTCCTAACAAACCTCTCACCACCACCTCTCTGTGGGAACCTACCACCCTGAGCTCCAACTCTACCAACACTCCTCACACTTCCCACACCCCGTGGAAGTGGCACTCTAGGCTCAGGAATACCATGAGGCGGCGATACCGTCCTAGTTTGCTTGCTTCCTAGCAAGCCTCTCATCCCTCTTCCTCTTATAGCAAAACTCGCTAGGTGTCTCTCCTTGCCACAATACTCACACCGAAGGGGATAGGTTTTGGCTCTGGCTTCTCTTTAGGTTTCTCACCCTTCTCACTCACAAACTTCACGGGTTTCTGGAAGTCATTTGTTTTGGATGGGAATTTGGGTGGATCCTGGGTTGTGTCAAGCTTGTTGCAAAGGTGGTTGGGCTTTGGTATGAAAGAGTTCTTGGGTGCTTTTGGAAGTGGACTTGGATGTCTCCGATCACCTCAAACTCGGGGTTAGACTCGACACACTTCTTATACACACTCTCCCCACTGTTCTCTCCCACTTTCTCACCCAACTTCTCAAAACCCAAACCACGACCATCAGCTCTCTTGAACTCCTCAATCATGATTTTCAATTGAGGTTCCTGCCCAGACAACCAACCCAACACCTTCCTCAAATAGTCATTCTCCTCATAGATGACATCCAAACGGGAAGTAAGTTCAAGATTGCGCAATGTAAGTTCATCACAGCTAGTGCATGCATTGACAACAGGAGATTTCAAATAAGCTTCCAAAGTGCTAATAGTAGAACGAGCATCAACAAGCTTAGCATGCATAGTAGGACATGATTTACAAGCACCAAGCAAAGTAAGTCTAGCCTTAAGCTCATCATACTCAGTCCTAAGAGCATCTAGTTTAGCCAAAGTGGAAGCATTCTTCTCATTAAGCAACTTGATCTCATTCAACCATGCATCACACTCAAGACACTCAACATCATCAGGAGTAGTAGGAGCAAGTTTCAAAGAGTCATTCTCAAGTTTCAATTCTAGCAATTTGGACTCTAACTCTCCTACTTTCTCACTAGCATTCTCAAGTTGAGCCCTAAGATCTTTCCTCATCTTCTTAGCATCTCTCAACACACTATCACGGTTGTCAATCAAGCCATTCAACCTAGTGATCTCGGCAAGAAAAGAGTCGGGGTCACGATTTACCTCATCCTCCGAGTCGAGTCGTTGTCTTCCTTCTCGCTCTTCTTGCTGCTCGAGATATGGGCCATCCCACAAAAGCCTTCAAGCGCCACACAGCTCAACCCACTGAGGTTCCGGCTTGCACTCTTCTTGCCCTTGCGCCTCCCGGCGTCTTCATCTTCACTGCTTGAGCTTGACTGCGCGTCGCTTGAGCTTGAGTCGACGTCGCTCACACCTGCCACCATGGCTCTTGCCTTGTCCTTCTTGTAGCCGCCCTTGCTCGGTCGCCGCTTGTCCTTGTCCTTGCTCTTGGACTTGCTGAAGTGCTTGCCCTTGGAGGAATACTTGTCTTCACGCCTTGGGTGCGCCTTGTACTCGCTCATCTTGTACTTGTTCTCCTCCGCTTCGGGCACTCGGCGATGAAGTGTCCACACTTGCCACACTTGTAGCATGTCCCCGAGCTCCGCCTTGCATTCCTCCGGCTCTCATGTAGTCGATCAAACCTCTTTGAGAGCAAGGCCGGCTCCTCCTCGCCCGGCACATCAAACTCCTCATCCGGAATAGACATAAGAGAAGACAAGGAAAACTGTCGACAGGAAGGGTTAGATTTGCCCTTTGATCCACCCACAAGAGCAAGACTATGGTCAGTCGAGCCCTCATGCTTGGATTGCAACTTCCTGTCAACCTCAGCCGACTTGAGCTTAGAAAAGAGGTCATCCAACTCAATAGTCAAATATTTCCCAGATTCCTTGATGGACTCAACCTTTGCACCCCAAACATTTGGGTCCAAGACATGCAAGAGCTTCAAAGCTTGATCATGCTCAGTGTAAGGGAAATCCTCAACATTAGCCTTCATGTTGTTCACGATGGCGGTGAACCTCTGAAACATTGCATCAATGTCCTCACCGGGAAGTTGAGTGAAGTTCTCATATTGCATCCGGTAAGAGACAAAGAGGCGAGCGTTCACATGGTTATCACCACCGTGAGCAACCAACAACTTCTCCCAAATTTGCCAAGCAAGATTCAAATGGCGAACACGCTCAAACTCGGGATCACACAAGCTCGGACCAAGTGATCAACGGCTTTTGCATTTGCCTCATACTTGGCCTTAGCACCGGCATCGGTCACCATAAGAGTATGGATGTTGACCGGAATAGCATAGGTCTTGTCAAGCACAATGAAATCCAACAACTTGCCACGAAGAAAGATCATCATACGAGCCGCCCACTTGTGGTAACCCTTCCCATCGAAGTGCGGCGGACCGCCCCGCTCAATGTATGCCATCTTAGGATTCAAGACTTGTCAAAGTCGCAAAGAATCCGGCACCAAGCTCTGATACCAATTAAAGGATCAGATGGCGACTAGAGAGGGGGGAGTGAATAGGAGCCGGTAAAAATTCTTCTCAAAGAGCCCGGCCTATACCCTAGTCAAATCCCGGTCACACACAAGCGATGGATCGAATCACACGCCAATCGCCAAGACAACGAGGTTATGGATCAACCTCTAGTCTTAGGAACGATTCCTTGAAGCACACGCGGAAGCACGAAAGAAGGAGGGAGGAATCGAACCAAAGAGCAAAGCAGCAAGGCTCTGCCGGACCGCCCGTCCAGGAGAGGCGGACTGTCCGCAGTGGCCACGCGGACCGTTCGCCAATGTACCGCGGACTGTCTGCACAAGTACGGCGGACCGTCCGACCTGAGCCGCGGACTGTCCGTTAAAGCCAACGGAACCTCCAGTAGCGAACCCCGAAAAACGGACCGTCCGCGGGGAGCATGCGGACTGTCCTCCAGGCACCCGCGGACCGTCCGCCCGCTGCTGCGGACTGTCCGAAATAACTTCCAACCAAAACTCGAAACCAAAATGGATCGAAAGCGAACCTGAGCAAGAACACGAAGAACCGGCGACGAACTTGGATGGCGCGGACTGTCCGCCTGGTCCTCGCGGACCGTCCGCGAGGTGCAGACAGAGCAGAAAAACACACGACTCCGAAAGTCAACTCCCCCAAATCATCATCGGATTTCCCAAACGGTAGAAGCTGTAGAGACAAGGGTTTCGGGACTTGAAAAGCGTCACACAAAGATGCTATAGCCCAAAAATCTGGCCTCCTAACTCCCTAAATCACCGGGAATCGCGAATCCTTTGAGCACCACCAAAAGCTAGAGCTCCGACCGAAAATCCTTAAATTGAAGTGGTTTCCCGGCGTTTGAGGGCACAAGATCAATCACAAAGGTGCACAAGGCATCCATACATCTTTCCCTCAAAGAAATCCGGGAAGAAACCCACTCAAATCCGCAGAATCACGCCAAGAACAAAGGCACGAAAACAAGCACAAAAAGACCACGAAAAACACAACTCCGAATCTTCTATACAAACCAGGAAAGATTCACAAGGTCTAACATGCCGCCCTAGCATCCATCCCTCTCAACAAATCTCTCATGAAGCTCTCATGCTAGCCTAAAGAAAATGGAAAAGAAAATAGCTACGAAAATGAGAAATGGGAGGGAGAAATGAAAACCTAAGTCGCCGGAGAGAGAGGGCCATCCACACACACTCATGGCTTATATATCAGGTCCCGCCGGAGTGGTAAATGACTCGACTACCCCTAACTCAACTACTGGCGATACAACCCACGCAGGGGCATTTAGATAATGTTTGTGGGTCTTGCCATCGGACGGCCACGCCTTTGCCGCACCTCGTGTCCTCCGCTTTGAAGCTTCCCGACATGCCTAGATCCGTCTCCGTCGTGTTGGGTCCTCGGACTTGGTTTTGAGGCCCAAACCAAGAAACCGTCCTCCGATGGTTTTGTGGGCAAACCACCAAACCCCGCGTGCTCGGTCTGGCCTCCCGCCAAACCATTTGACTCGACCGCCACCGTGCACCGGCTCGATTGTCCATGACTTCGTCTTGCTTGTATCGCCACCATGTGGCCTGCTCCTAGTCCCGCTGTCCACCGGGTCCCTCGAACCGATCCTACTTGTCTCTCCATCTCCCGGAGGCCCCTCAAGGCTGAAGAGCTTTCGCGCCCATTCTTCACCCGCAACAACACGAACTAGGCCGCGGCCTACTACACCGCGCACTAAGCCAAGAGTCAGTCCAACACCCGTTGTCAATCACTCATCACTGAGGAGCGGTCATCCATCGACCACCGGGACGCTCCTGGTCCTCAGACATCAAGGTCCTTTCATCTTCCCTTTCGCTCCTTGGTTTTTCGGATGCCGATTTTGCAGGGTGTCGAGTTGATCGGAAATCGACTTTGGGTACTTGCTAGTTTCTGGGATCTTCTCCTGTTTCTTGGTCTTCTTGCAAACAATCTAGTGTAGCCTAGTCTACCACAGAAGCTGAGTATGTTGCTGTCGCTAGTTGTTACTCGCAGCTGCTATGGATCACATACACGCTGAGTGACTTTGGTGAGGAGTGTTCCCATGTACCTCTCATGTGTGATAGCACGAGTGCCATTAGTGTTTCCAAAAACCCCGTGCTTCACTCCAGAACCAAACATATAGAAGTGAGGTACCACTTCCCGAGAGACAATGCTGAGAAGGGAAACATAGACCTCATTCATGTATCAACAGAAAAACAGCTTGACGATATGCTAACCAAGCCTTTGGACCAAGCTACATTTGCGTGTTTGCGAGGTCAGCTTGGAGTTGTTTTTCCTTTTTGAGCTTCGGTTGGGAGGGTTGATGTACATATGCATGTTGCATTTTCATTTTTGTATCATATCATGTTTGCATCTTTGTATCATAGACTACATTTGTATCATATGCCATAGATATGTGCTTCTCTCATATGCTTTGATCACCATGATATGCTAGATATGAGGTTATGACTTTGCTTGTGATGCTCAAGAGATGTATAGCTATGCTCTTGGTAGCTTTGGGATATATATGCTTGTGGATGGCTTTCTTTTTGTAAAAATGCTATATGATCCTCTCTTGTGAGTAGAATTCCTCTCATGTTCAAATTAGGTGGTTATGGCTATATCTTGCTTAAATTGTGCTTGGAACCATGTTCTCTTCATTTGGGATCAAAGATCCCTTTATCATCATGAATGTTTACCTTACATGCTACCTTGCGGAGAAGCCTAAACTTCCTTTTGCCGCAAAGGCACTTCATGTACAATGCTTAATTTGTAAATCATGAAAATGATATGTGAGATGGCTATGCTTGAAAATTTTGTTTCCATGTCATAAATGCTTTAAATTTCTTATCTTGGGTGCTAAAACGTTGCATGATGTTCACCAATGAGAAGTCTCATATCTAGAAGTGGACACATGGCTTGGTGGCTTTGACATGACATGAGATAGATTGTAGGTGTTTGTGATGCTCTTGTGATGAGAATGTTTGACCTTGCATGAAGTTTGTGGGCTATATGTTGTTTGTGCTCATTTTGACCACGTGTAGGTCCTATGCTCCTGAGAGGGAAATTTTGTGAAAAATGCTTCATTTTGATCATGGCTATATCACTTGCTTGTATGTCCCTTTCTATCTTGTTGGCGATGCTTGAGCTCAAATTGTGGCTATCTTGCTTGTCTATGCCTCAATTTTAGCATGTTATAGTGATCTTTGCATATTTGAGAAGCACATGCTTGCATTTGTAGACTTGATTCATGCATTACCAACAAGCAGAGGAAAGTACCCAATTCTTGTTTCTAGGGGGAGTTTTGCATCGAGGGAAGAAAAATTGGGAGATATGCATTTGTTCAGGGGAGCTTGCATTCATGCATTTGGGAGCTCTTTTCGCCTGAATTTGAGTTGTGTTCTTTTGCCGATGGTGTCGAGCCCTTTTGCCTCACCTTGAGTCGGCAATTTTGGAGCATTTTATCTCGGTTGTGTCAAGCCGTTGCCCTTGCCTTAGGGGACCGAGATTTTTCTCACTCAAGTGATCGTTTCGTGGCTTTTGTTTGGCTTTTGATCACTTGTTTGAGTTTTCAGTTGTTTCTTTTCTTTTTCTCTTTTCTCTGAATTGGTTACTTGTGTGTGTTGTCAATGCACTCATCAAGGGGGAGAGTGAGGACCGGAGAGTCCGAGGACCGGCGGATGGTCGCTCCTGGCTGTGATAAGTGATTGACAACGTGGTGTGGACTAACTCTTGGCCGAGTATTGCAGGTGCAGGTTGCGGCTTGATTTGCGTTGATGCAGGTGCAGAGCGGGCACGGAAGGTCTATGCCTTGCGGGGCCTCCGAGGAGTGGAGAGACAAGTAGGCTTGGCTCGTGAGACTCTGTGGCCAGCGAGGTCGAGTGCGAGCCTCATGGTGGTAAGAAAAGCAAGACGAAGTCCTGGACAGGAGCCGGTGCAGGGTAGCGGCTCATGACTAGAGTTTGCACGCGGAGTTTGCGGCGGTTCACCAGAAACCCGTCGGGTTACTTGGTTGAGCCACAAAACCAAGACCGGAGGCTCAGCGGGTGGAGACAGGATCCGGGCACGCCGAGAAGCTTCGATGCTAGTGGACACGTGGCGGGATCGCAGAGCTTGCGTCGGGAGGACGCGGACTGCGGCGACAGCGTGGCCGTGTGATGAAGAAGAGTGCTACATGACCTATTTTCCCCTGAGGGGTTTGTATCACAACTTAAGTGCTAGGGGTAGCTTGGTCTTTTGCCCGGCCCGGAGGGACTCATATATATTAACTCTAGGGTTTCTGAGCTACAAGAAAGAATATGACCTCCGAGTGTATGGAAGCTTTCGTGGTTGCGTCGATCTCCTTCTTGTAGCTCGTGTGATTTTCGAGCTATTTTCATTGGATTTTTGTGCGCGCCTTGTTCTTTCGTTTCTGAGGTGTTTGGGTTTGGATTTGTTGGTGGGGATCATGGATAGTTACCTCGTGCATCTTTGTGCTTGATCATGACCCCTCAAACTCCGAATCCGGCCTCCGATTGAAGGATTTCGGTTGGAAACCTAGCTTTGTTCTTGGGCTCGGTAGAATCTCGATTCCTCTCAAATCAATAGGTTTGAGGCTACAAATTCGTAGGCATAGGATCTCCTAGAGGCGCTTGACCTTCACCTATGATTTGGTAGCTTTCCTTTGGTTGATTTGGGAGCTCGGGCAAAGGGGAGGAAGGTTTGACCTTCAAGAGGTCGGGTTCGGGCTACAGAAATCCTCCTGGTGGACCAGTCCACGTGTGCATGGCGGACGGTCCGCGAGGAGCATGACAACCCAAGTGTTCTTCGTGTTCGTCACGAGTTCTTGCGTGTCTTCCGTTCGATCCATTTTGTCGGTGGATTTTTGGTGCACGAAGTTCGCGGACGGTCCATACGAGTGACGGACGGTCCGTGTCAGGGCGGACGGTCTGCGGGTCCTTCGAGGACGGTCTGTTGTTGAGGGTGCAATACTGGAGGTTCGGTAGCTATTTTCGGACAGTCTGCCGTAGACCTGCGGATAGTCCGCCTAGGCCACGCGGACGGTCCGCCCGAAGCTCGCGGACAGTCCGCCTGGTTCTTCGCAGAGCTGCTTAGTCCTTTGCTTCTTGAGTTGCGCTTCCGTGTTGCTTTGAGTTGGGATTTGTTCCTAGGGTTGGTGGTCCGTTGACCTTGGCAAACTCGTGTGGGAACTCTTGGTTGTGAATTTGGAGTATAGGCCGAGTTCATCCTCCGGGAAGAATTTTTGTCGGCTCCCATTCACTCCCCCCTCTCTGGTCGCCTAATCGGTCCTTCAGGTGCACTCGAACTTGCCCTCGCTGCTGCTTGCCCCCTGTCGCCTAGCTTTGGATCTGTGCGTGAACAGCGAGAGGTGCGCGATGAGCCGCTCTGCCTCTGTCGCATCAGCCTTCCCACCACCACCTCCTCCCTGGTCCTGGGCAGGCGTCGTGGACGCGTCCGCCTCGGGGCGCACCACAAGCGGGAGCGACGACGCCTGCCCGAGAGGAAGTGGAGCACAGGTAGCGGCGTGGTGCCCGTCGTCGCGCTCGGTCTCGGTAGGGATGAGTAGGGGGATGCGGTTTAGGAGTAGCAAAGCTTGAGGCTGGTGGTAGGACAGGGGTGTGGAACATGAGTAAAATTATCTTTGCTAGCTGACTTATAAGTCACTGCAACCATACATGACCAATTTAAATCTAATTAACTTTTAACTCGAGTGACTTATATAAGTCAGGCCACTTACGGAGAACCAAATTGGGCTAAGCTTACGCTAAATTAAAAATCGTTCGATTTGCCTGCTCTGGCCAACATGCATTTTATTTCGGTGGGAGGCGAGGTTACAGCAGCACTAGTGCACGACCATGCACGCATACGGAGCACAAAACAACTATTATAGCCTACTGTGAAAAAGTCAAGTCTCCCTCACGGCCTCACATGACATCTGCTGTGAAAAACTTTAGTTCATGCGAGAGTGAAAAAGGATTTGCTAAGGGTTTTTATTAGAAATAATCTTTTTTCACCGGTGAGAGAATTTGGATTTTTATTAAGAAGAAGGGATAGAAAATCTTTGAACCCCGGTTTTACCAGCCAGAGATTTTTTTTTAAACCAGCTCCAATGAGGAATCGAACCGAGATCTCTTGGTTGCAACTATACCTCAACCCCTCTAACCAACCGTTGAACTTTGGTCTGGCAGACACTATCATTTTAATTGAGATAGTGTCTATTAGTTTAACTGCTAGACACTATCTCAATGAAAATAATTATTTTTGTTTTAGAAGGGAGAGAAACCATGTGAATTTACTGAAATGCCCTTTGGCTCTCTCTCTAATTGCTCTCTCTGGCCCTTGCCATTTACTCCATCTCTTCTCCCCGGTCACCCAGCCAAGAACTGGAATTGCTTGCGGAAGCAGCATGTATAGTTCAACAATAATCAGCTTGATTCATATGTTAATTAGCTTGATTTTGGTGGGATAAACTCGATTCGTTTGGTAACTAGATTGATTTTGATGGGACGAAACAACTCGATTTTACATCTAACAGGATCTTGCCACCGTGCAGACCTCGCTGGCGACCGATGTCGCGTGCCGTTGTAAGATTCTGTTCGGCTTGTTATTGTACAATATTTTTCTCACAGAAGAAATCTGCTATATAAATTAGTCAATAGTAAATTTTCTTTCAGAACATATCCTGTCGTACAAATCAGCACTGGATCCACTGAATAAATTGCTGGTGGTGAGCATCAAGGGCTTGTTTGGATGGAAGGGGTAAATATTTACCCCAAGGCCAAGGCAAATGATTTGCCCCTCACATTTGCCCCTACTGAGGTGTTTGGATTAAGGGTAAATGTCAACAGGTTATGCATTTAATAATCATTTTGAATCAGCTTTTATTAAAAAAAAGGCTTCAAACATTAGCACTTCCGGGGTTCTCTAACGCCGGTAAGTAAATTTGTACGACCGCGTGTCGGATTTGGATGGTTGGCATGGGAGACACGAGGGATTATACTGGTTCGGGCCTCTGGAGAGTTATACCATACATCTGGTTCGAGCTTCTCATGTTCTTATGCCTGGATGTTTGTAGTAGGGGTACAAACTGGTCGGGAGAGGGTTTCGAGACCCAAGTCCCTGGTGTGAGTGATTCGTGTAGCCTGAAGGCGTACATGAGTGTTTTGTGATCGCGTGTTGTAAGTGTAACGTGTGAATCGTTAGCCCACAAAACTGACCCCCTCCTCCCCTTTTATAGTCTAAAGGGAAATGGGTAAAAAGGGAATACAAAGTTATGCTACAGTGCTACAGTGTCGAGCGTCCTTCCCCACGCTGGGCGACCGTCCATAGACGTGGTGAATAGCCGCGTACTGTTGCATAGTTGTTGTTGACCGTATAGGCATCCCGGAGTGGTTGGCTCCGAGTAGTTGTCGTCGATGGCTTCGTGGGTACTTCTCAGAGTACTTCAACACTATGGAGGGTTGACCCCGTGTGCCTGCTTCCGGTAGCGTGGTAGGTACACATCTTTCGGGGAGTTGGGTCCCTATTCCGATTGGATGGCGTGCGCTGTGCCGGACGGGACGACACACACTGTGGCGTTCGTGGCATTAGTCAGCAATGTCCACCCATGCCTTCTGACACCAGGCGTGGCCTGCTAGTACGGCCCGACATGGGGAAAATGCGCCTTACGTGGCGTCGTGGGAGCGGACGTTGAAGGACCTCAAAGGGGGGGGGGGAGTGAATGGGAGCCGATAAAAATTTCTCCGAAGAGCCGAACTCGACTATGCCCCAACATCACAAGCAAGGGTTCCCACAAGAACTTGCCAAGGTCACGTAGTCACAATAGACCTACCAACCCTAGGAACAAGTCCTAAACCAATCCCAAGCGGAAGCACAACTCAAGGAGCAAAGGACTTAGGCTATCTGCGAAGCCTCTAGCGAACGGTCCACGAGGGCCGGGCGGACGGTCCGACAGGTTAGCACGGACAATCTGTATTGATGGACAGAACCTCGAGTAGCTCCCTAGAAAATACGGACGGTCCGTACCAAGTCCGCGGACGGTCCGTGATCTCCTAGTGGACGGTCCGCAAACAACACACAACAAAACCCTCGACTATCCGTGGATCGAAAGGCCTCATGCTCAGGAACTGAAGAACACACAACGAACCCTAGGTCCCGCGGATGGTCTGCCACCTTCGCAGACAGCGAACAGAAGCAGGAAAACGAAAGTCAACCCTCCCTAGCCTTCCATGGATCTCCCAAACAGCTGCATGGATTGAGACAAGATTTGGGGGAGATGTGCAGCGTCCCTAAGGGATGCTATGACCAAAAACTTGAGGCCTCAAACCAATTAAATCCCCGAGAATCGATCACGAACCGAGCTCTCAGAACAAAGCTAGGAAACTAACGGAAATCTTTGAATCAGAGGCCAAATCCGAAGTTTGAGGGGTCAAGATCAAGCACAAAAATGCACAAGACATCTATCCATGATCCCCACAAAGAAATCCGAACACAAATGCCTCAGAATCGAAGGAACAAGCTGAGCTCGAAAATCCAACGAAAAGACTCAAAAAAGACATGAAATCACTCGAGCAAAGAGAAGGAAATCGACGCAACCATGAATGCTTCCATACACTCGGAGGTCAAATTATCTACAAAATCATGAAGAAAATCTAGCCTGAAGAACAGGGAAAATGAGAAGCAGTCCGGATGGATGAGTTGCCCTGAAACCCTAGAGCTATATATATGGAGTCTCTCTTGGTTGGTCAAATGACCAAGCTACCCCGGCCCTAGAACATAAAAGAAGATAGACACCCCTCAGGAGCAAAGATGGTCAAGTAGCACTCCTTTTCATCGGGCGGCCATGTCTTTACCGCAGTCCGCATCCTCCCAACACAAGCCCTGCGATCCTGCCGCGTGCCCCCCAGCATCAAAGCCTCTCGGCGCGCCCGGATCCCGTCTCGATGTTGAGCCCCACCACGGTCTTGTTGTGCATTAGCAGTGCCATAACCCTCTTCTTTATCTTGTGGCCTAGGTCTATAGTCCTCGTCAGATTTATCCTGTGAATTAATAGTCAAGGGAGTTACAGTAACTACTTTAGCCCACTGTAATATCATTGTTCTTGGTAAACCATTAACATAAATAAGAAATTTAGTAACCAAAAAATTAGTTCAGGCAAAGCGATCATACCATTTTAAAGAGCAAGATGCAGGCTACCTCGATTGCTGATGAGGTACTTATTAAACTTGGAGAGAATGTGCAGATGTACATAGGAACAAGAGCAAAACCAAATATAAGAGTCAATCTAAAGGGAAATACTAAGTATGTAAGTACGTCTACATGTACTTATACAAAGGAGCCACGACATACCCTGCAATTCCCACAAGTACAAGTATATTTATACGCATTTATATAAAAAAACCATACGCGCACATATGTTGTATACTTGATTATCCGAACGCATGTGTGCTGCAAAAAAACGCTTTGGCCTAATTCCATAAACTCGAGCAAATATACCAAATTACATTATTTCTGATTTGTTGTTAATTTTACAATTATTACCGAGTTGGTAGAATGCATTTTACATTTTTAGAGCGACATACCATAAACTCAAATCCTAGATTCGCCACTGACCTTCGCACTGCCGGAGCAGAGGGATCTCTACTCCTCGTAGGGCACATGACCAAAATAAGACTACATCAGCTGGGCGCATCACCAAACTAGATTGCTGCTGCAAGGGAACTAGTTAGCTAGCTAGATGGCTTCTTTTGTGCTGATGCCTCAAGTTCAGCTAGCCTTGTCTCTAGTTTTGCAACTCTTTCTGCTAGCTCAGCATTCTTCTTTAGAATTCTCCTGCCTCTTTTGTGAGGCTTTAAGCTGCTCATCCTTCTTGTCGATTCCTTTCCAGATGTAGTCAATGTCATCCCGAGTAACAGCATGGTCCTAAAACAAAGGAAAAATTATATTGATGCAAGCATCGTAACAGTTGTACAAGAAAGTTGTTTTAGCTCTAACTGGTTTCAAAACTTGTCTGCTTCTCTTCAGTCGATTCCTTGGTTGTTGATTTCAGTCCAAACTGACAAAGTCATGTGCAACAACTTCCTGCAACAAATGGAAATTGATGCATTAGAACAATTGATCAGTGAAGATGTGAAGGTACAAGGACAAATCGTGCGTGATGGTTTCAGAACTTGCCTCGTGGATGATATTATCTTTGGTGGCTCGTCTAACTCTCTTGTTGCAAGGTTTGCAGAGGATATGAGCAGGGAAATTGAGATGAGCATGATGGGCGAGTTGCAGTTCTTCCTCGAGCTACAAATCAAGCAATGAAAGGAAGGAACATTTGTGCACCAAGTAAGTACACCAAGGACATTGTGCGGAAGTTCAAGATGGAGGACTCCAAGGCTATGATGACACTGATGAGTACGACTACAGCTCTTGCTGCGGATGAGGAAGGTGAACACGTGGACCAGAAGGAGTACCGGAGCATGATCGGGTCACTCCTCTACTTGACGACGACGAGGCCGGACATCCAGTTCTCGGTATGTTTGTGCGCTCATTTTCAAGCGTCTCCGAGGACTTCACATCGGCAAGCGGTGAAGCGAATTTTCAGGTACTTGCGTCACACTCCCGACTTCGGCCTTTGGTACTCCGCGTCCTCTTCTTTGGCGCTTCGTGGTTTTTCGGATGCGGATTTTGCCGGGTGTCGGTGGATAGGAAGTCCACTTCTGGGACTTACCAGTTTTTGGGATCTTCTTTGGTGTCTTGGTCTTCCCGCAAACAGTCGAGTGTTGCTCAATCCACTACCGAGGCAGAGTACGTTGCCGCTGCTAGTTGTTGCTCTCAGATACTTTGGATGACATACACCATGAGTGACTTTGGTGAGGAGTATACCCATGTCCCACTTCAATGTGATAGCACCAGTGCCATAAGCATTGCAAAGAACCCAGTGCTCCATTCCAAGACCAAGCACATAGAAGTGAGATATCATTTTCTGAGAGACAACATAGAGAAAGGAAAGATAGCTTTGATCCATGTACCCACACATGACCAACTAGCCGATATTTTCACCAAACCCCTAGATCAAGCAACTTTCACTCTTTTGCGGGGGGAGCTTGGTGTGCATTTGATTTCTGGAGCTGGGTGTGTGGGAGCTCCTTTGTTGCATATGTATAGCTTTCCTTTGTGCATTTCTTGCATTTGGCATGGCATATGTAACATGATGTATAGGCATCCTTGTATCTTAGATTGCATGCATTTTTGTATCATATGCATTGGATAGGAAAAGCTTCTCTTATATACATTGTTCACCATGGAATGCTATTTATGTCTTTGTGAGCTTGTTTGGTAAGCTATGGTTAGTTTGGCTTAGCTCTTGATAATCTTGATTTATATCCATGGTTGATGGCTATGTTTTTGAAAAATGTCACATGTATGCTCTCTCATGTGTAAATGCCTTTACATGATCTTGACATGTTTTAGTGGCTTGGTTATGCTTAATTTGTGATTGGATAGTTAGTTTATTGATCATATGGGGCCAAAGGCTCATTTGCCATCATGAATGTTTAGCCCTCTTGTTTTATCTTGTGGAGGGGCATAAGTTCCTTTTTGTCGCAAAGACATTTCATGTACCAAGTTTGAATCTGAAAATGAAATGTAAAATGCTTGGAAAATGTGCTCCCATGTCATATGTGCTAAATGAAATTTGCTTTGGGTGCTAAACCGCTACCAATGAGAAGTCTCATATATAGAAGTAGACACATGGCTCGGTGGCTTGACATGACATGAGGTGCTTGTGGGTGTTTGTGATGGTCTTATGATTAGAATGGTTGTACTAGCATGAAGTTTGTGTGGTTTTGCCATTTTGACATGTTTTGATCATGTTTAGGACTTTGCTCATGAGAGGTAAATTTTTTGCAAAATTGTCCAAATCAATCTTAGCTTCGTCCAATGGTTGTGAAACTTGGTGATCTCGTAGTTGATGTCAATACGAAGCTATAGAGTATCTAACTTGCTCGTTTGGACATGTGTAGCATCCTATGTTGAATTTTTCCTATTTGAGAAGCTCTAGGTTGAAAGTTTTGCATTTTTGGCTTGATTCATGCATTGTCAACAAGGGGGAGAAGTTTGAGCTTGAAATGGCTTGCTGGATGCATTTAGAAGCTTTTCAGGTGGTTTCGAGCCTTTTTCTGGGCTCTGGTGTGCACCGGTCTGACCGGTCGAGGTCACCGGTTTGACCGGTCGAGTGCTTGAGGACCATGTGTGGTTCGAGGACCGATGGATGGTCGCTTCCCTGTGTGATGAGTGATTGACAACGTTGTGTGGACTGATTCTTGGCTAAGTATTGCAGGTGCAGGTTGCGGCTTGACTCGTGTTGGTGCAGGTGAAGAACAAGCGCGAAAGGTCGTTGCTCGGTGAGGCCTCCGGGGTGTGGAGAAGACAAATAGGCTTCGTTCGAGGGACCCGGTGGCCGGCGGGGGTCAAGTGCGGGCCGCATGGTGGCATGAACAGCAAGATGAAGTCGTGGACGGTTTCTTGGTAGAGCCTCAAAACCAAGGTCGAGCCGGGACTACGTGGGAGCCGAGTCATGAGTGGAGATTGGCGGAGGCTACACCGAGTTCGCGGGGGTTTGCGGTGGTTCACCGAGAAAACCACCGGGTTACTCGGTTGAGCCACAAAACCGAGGCCGAAGACTCGACGAGGAGGTGCGGCCACCCGGGCCGGTTCAACCGCCCGGGAGGGCGGTCGACCGCCCGGGGTCGGTCGGTTCCCCGGGGCCGGTCTAACCGCCCGGGGGGGCGGTCCCGACCGCCCTGGCCGCCGGCGCCGAGAAGCTTCGAAGCGGAGGACACGCGTCGGGATCGCAAGGCGTGCGTCGAGGCTACGCGAGGTGCGGTCGCCGGGCATCCGTCCGATGGTGAAGACATCAAGAATTCCAAATCCGCCCTTGAGGGGCATGTATCCCTAGTTATTAGTGAAGGGTAGTTTAGTCTTTTGGGTGCCTCCATATATACTCATTAGAGGGGTGGATGGCAGCCAACTCTTGGAACCCTAGCTCATTAGTTTTCCTATTTTCCACCTATTTTCTCTAGGTTTTCCTTAGTACTAGCAAGAGAGCTTCACGGAGAGATCTTGTAGAGAGGGATGGATGATCGGGCGGCAAACTAGACCTTGTACGAACCATTCATGGCATGTATAGAAGGTTCGGCGTGGTTCTTCATGGTGGTTTTCCCGTCTCTTTTGTGTTGATTTTCGGAGCTCTTTTTGGCGGTGTTTTGAGGACGATTTCTTGGGGTTTTTGGTGGGTGTCACGTATGAGGTTTTTGTGCCTCTTTGGCTGGTGACTTTGCCCCCAAATCTCCTTTGAATCGGACTCGATTTGGTGGTTTTCGTTGGAACTCGAGTTCTTGAGGTTTGGTCACGAGATTTGCGATTCCCCATGATTGAGAGCGTTTCGGTGCAATTCCTTTGAGGGAGAGGTCGTCCATGAGGTGACCCGGGCATCCCCAAAGTTTCGCTGCAATCCGTTGGGTGAATCGGGAGATCGGGTGATGCAAAGTTGAGGGTTGACCCGCGGTTCCCCTTTTACTCGTTCGTCTCGGGGAGGGCGGTCTAACCGCGTAGGAGGGGCGGTCTAACCGCCCCGGGCTTGTCCGGAGAAAGTTTTGATTTTGGCCGAGATCTTCCGGTAGCATGTTGGCCTTGACCGGGGGATTGTATGGTTGAAATCTTGGAGCGTTTCGAGTCCGTTTGCTTGGGTTTTCACTTGGATCTTTGTGCTCGGGGGAGGGAGGTCTAACCGCCCCCGGCACCGGGTTTAACCGCCCTAGGCCTTTCCGAAGAAAGTTTGATTTTGCTGGACCTTTCTCTCGTGAGTTTGTTCACCTTGATCGGAGGAGCGATCCGGTGAAATCTTGGCTCGTTTTAGTGTGGTGTGCTAGGAGTTCTTGTTTGGAGTTCGTTTGCCGGGTACGGGAGGTTAGACCGCCCCCGGTAGCCGGTCTAACCGCCCCTAGGCCCTTGGGTGAAGTTTTGGTTTTCGCCAAGATTTTTTCGGTAGCTAGCATGGCCTTGACCGAGAGATCTTTGTTGGTGAAGCCGGGGTGAGTTTTGGTGCTTGGAAGAGGCGTTTTGGAGGATTTCTTGGTTACCGGGTGGAGGCGGTCTAACGGCCCCCTATACCCGGTCTAACCGCCCCCCTCCGGTTAGCCGGCTTTCGGGTTGTTTCCCTTTGTCATTGCTGCGTGTGTGTTGTGGTTGCTGGTAGAGTTTGTTCCTAGGACCGGTAGCACTCCGGTGGCTACGTGGTTTTGGCAAACGGGAGGTAGAAGTGCGGAGCATGTGATTTCGGGGGGTTCGACCGAGCTAGTTCGTCTTGTCGGAGTTTCAATCTCCCTCGAGAAGAATTTTTATCGGCTCCCATTCACTCCCCCCTCTCCGGTCGCCTAATCGGTCCTTCGCGTCGACCCTATTCACATGTTGCCACCGGTCTGACCGGTGGTGTTGACAAGTATGACCGGTCAGGGCTGAGTTGTTGCAGCTGCCCTGTTTTCAAGTGGGTTTTGCATGATTTCGTCCAGGGGAAGTTGCATTGGTTCAGGGGGAGCTTGCATGTGTGCAAGGGGAGCTCTTTGTGGGTTTTCGAGCTTTGGTTTGGTGGTTTGCGCTCTTTGCTTGAGCATAGTTTTGTCTCGGATGTGTCGAGTCGTTGCCCTTGCCTAAGGGGTCCGAGACTTGTCTTCTTCAAGTGATCTTGCTCTTCGCCTTTCTTTGGCTTTCGATCGCTTGTTGAAGTTTCTTTTTATTCGTTTCTTTTCTTTTTCTTTTCTCTCTTCTTACGTTATGTGGGTGTTGTCAATGCACTCATCAAGGAGGAGATTGAGGACCATGTGTGGTTCGAGGACTGGTGGATGGTCGCTTCCTTGTGTGATGAGTGATTGACAACGTTCTGTGGACTGATTCTTGGCTAAGTAATGCAGGTGCAGGTTGCGGCTTGACTGGTGTTGGTGCAGGTGAAGAACAAGTGCGAAAGGTCGTCGCCGGTGAGGCCTCCAGGTGTGGAGAAAACAAGTAGGCTTCGTTTGAGGGACTGCATGGTGGCATGAACAGCAAGATGAAGTCATGGACGGTTTCTTGGTTGAGCCTCAAAACCAAGGTCGAGCCAGGACTACGTGGGAGCCGAGTCATGAGTGGCGATTGGCGGAGGCTACACCAAGTTGGCGGGGTTTCCCGTGGTTCACCAGAAAACCACTGGGTTCCTTGGTTGATCCAAAAAGCCAAGACCGGAGAACCGAAGATGGTCTTGCGGCGGCTCCGGAATGGTCGGCCGCGTGGGTCGACCGGGTCCCCGACCGGTGGGTACCTGTCTGACCGGTGAGGAGCATCGGTCTGACCGGTGTGCGACTACGCAGTCCGGAATCTTTGAAGCGGAGGACACGCGTCGGGATTGCATGGCTTGCGTCGAGGCTAAGTAGGGTGCGGTCGCCGGGCATCCGTCCGATGGAGAAAACTTGAAGACTTCCAAAACTGCCCTTGAGGGGCTTGTATCCCTAGTTTTTAAGTAAGGGTATTTTAGACTTCGGTTGCCTCTATATAACCCATGAGGTGAGAGGATGGCAGCCCTCTCTTGGAACCCTAGTTCATTTGCTTTCCTATTTTCCCTTCCTATTTTCTTAGGATTTCAATAGGACTAGCTTGAGAGCTTCGTGGTGAGATTTTGTGAGAGGGTTGGATGATAGGGAGGCAAGCTAGACCTTGTATAAACCTCCTTGGTATGTATAGATGATTCGTTGTGGTTCCTCAATGCATTGTTGTGTTGTTCCCGGTTGTTCTTGGTGGTGATTTTCGGAGCCCTCTCTTGGTGGTTTTCTTGGTGTGTTTTCGGGACCTTGCTCTTGGGGATTTGGTGGGGGAAATTTGTCTGAACCCTTCATGGTTCTTTTGCCTTTGATTCCTCTTCCAAATCTGTGAGTTAAGGGGCTCAATTTTGGGGTTTTCGGTGTTCTAGGGTTAGAGGAGTTCTTGGCGGGATTTCTTCGATTCCTCTTGATTCAGCAAGTTTTGGTGGACAAAATCATGGTTATGGACTCCTCATGAGGTGTTCCTATTATCCCCAAAGTCTTGTTCATGTCCGTGGAGCAATTCGAGAGATCGAAGTTTGGATTTGGAGGTGTTGACCCGCGGGTGCTGTTCATCCCGAGCTGCCCAGGCTACACCGGTCTGACCGGTGCTCTTGACCGGTCTGACCAGTGCGAGACACTCGTGGGATTTGCCTCGGGTGAAGCGCTTGACTCGTGTGTCTTTGGGTCTTGGTGTGCCGCCTTGGTCGGTTCTTGGTCCGTCCGGAGTTGTTTTTGTTAGGTTTTGTGTAGGGTTTTCCTTCCTTGCGGGTTGTGTTTTGGGGGTGTTTTTGTTCCAAGGCCTAGAGAAGACAACGAGGCTTTCTCGGAACACTAGTTGTGCGGTTGCGTTGCAGCCACCGCCCGACCGGTTCCGTCCACCGGTCGACCGGTGTCCACCGGTCCCCGGCCGGCGCAGGCCATCGTGTGACCGGTGCAGCACAGGCAGCAAGCCGTGCAAGTTTCCGCTGTGCGTGTTGGTGTGTTTTGGCTCAGAAGGTTGTTCGTTGGTTCCTAGGTCCAGTAGCACTTCAGTGGCTGTGTGGGCTTGACCAACTTGGGTAGTGAGTCGGAGACGTGCGTTGGAAGCTGTGTTCGTCTTGTTGGAGTCTCCATCTCCTTCGAGAAGAATTTTTATCAGCTCCCATTCACTCCCCGCTCTCTGGTTCGCCATATTGGTCCTTCAGATACACAACTATCGGCGCTGCAAATCCAGGCCGAGTGCTGGACCCTCTACTTCGATGGGTCAGTGATGAAGACGGGGGCAGGCCCGGGCCTGCTCTTCACCTCGCCCTCGGGGAACACATGAGGTACGCGGTACGTCTCATTTCCTCGAGTCCAACAACATGGCGGAGTACGAGGCCCTCCTCTGCGGCCTCCGAATCACCATCGAGAAGGGCATCAAGCGCCTCGACGTCAGGGGAGATTCACAGCTCGTGATTGACGAAGTCATGAAGAATGTGAGTTGCCATGACGACAAGATGGTGGCCTACTGTGACGCCCTAGGTATTTTATTAGCGTCATTAACGCTAATGGCCTAATCGGCTGAGTCAAACCGGCTGACATTGGACAAACCTAGGTCAACTTGGCTCATCACCTCAAAAACCGAGCCGGCAAACCCTAATGACCCGCTTGATCAAGTCAAAATCCCATTGTGGTCAAACTTTGGTCAAAGACACGGTCGGACCCAACTAAAACCCTGATGTCCATTAACGTCCTCCGGAACTTTTGCCGCGTTCTCCAAATTCCACCTAAACACTTCAAAATCTACCAATATGAAAGTTTTCCAGTTTTTCGAGGAACACAACTTTCATGTAGATTGGCATTTCCAATTTTGAGAGGAAAAAGGTGAAAACTTAGTCAACTGCCAGCAGCTTCTGTTTACCGAAACAGAGTGACATTCAAAGTTTGGCTGCAATTTGTGAAAAATCCGTTGAGAAAAACACTATAGATCCTTTGTAAAAGTTGTAGAAGGTAGTGAGATCTACAACTTTTCTACTCATCACTTAGTGCACTTTAGTTGAGAAATTTTGAGATAAACTCAGTCAAACAGGAGTAACCAGAGTTGACCGACGCCGGAACGCGAGCGCGCGCCGTGACGTCGCCCGCGCCACCCGCGCGCCGCCGCGCCACCCCTCGGCGTCCAAGCCCACAGGATGCATCCCGAGGTCATGCCTTCCCGAGACCGCGCCGTCCCAAGGCTCCACGCCTTCCCAAGCAGCACACACACCGAGGCGCATCGAAGTTATCCCGGCCACGTGCCGAGGTCGGCCGCACACGTGCGTCCGCCGGTCCGTCCGTTGCCCGTCCGGCACGCGACGCCTACATAAGTGGAGACCGGCCACATTGCGCGCGCAGGCCACCCCTCTGCTGGCCCGAGCCGCTCCGCCCCGTAGCCCTTGGCACGGCCGCGTCGAGCTCCACCCTGCATCCCTCCCGTCATGGGACAGCCCCCCTAACCTGCTCCCTAGACCACCAGAGAGCTCCCCGTGCCGCCCATTCGTTTGCCCCGGCCGCGAGCTCACCGAGCGGGGGGGCACGGCGGCGCGCGGTCGTCACCGCCGCACGACCCCGCCGGCGCCACCACCGCCCCAAACTCCGTTGGAATCGAGCCTAGGGACCCCGCGGTCGCCCTCTCGCCCACGCCTAGCCGGTCCCGGCCGCCGGTTTGCCGGAATTCGGCCGGACCGCCGCCGGCCAGTGCCGAGGACTACATTGCAAGGTCCCAAATACTTATGAGGGCCTAAGCGCAAACCAAGGGCATTTCTGTAAGGAATCTTAAACTTCCAGGGGCCTGTGTGCAAAACCCTATCTTAAATAGTAAAGTCACTTTGCTGATTCTTGTAAAATCCATAGAAAATCTTAGAAAATTTAGAAAATTGTAAAATCAATTTTGCCGCACTCCTGGTGAAAAGTACTACAACTTTTGTTAAACTTGTCTAGGCTGTTTCGTGACAAATTTTGCATGAAAAGTAAAAATGTGAAAAACCTAGTTCTGTTGTATCTCAAAATCTACAAAACCTCTGTAGCTATTTTTTGGATATGTTGTGTGTTATGTTATGGCTAGCTACTATGCCAAAAATTGCACAAAGTTATGTTGTAAATCTGTTTATATAAATTGTTTTACATTTAAGCAGAATATGTCCAAATGATTTTTGTAGCGAAAAATAATTAGAGAATTGTGCCCCACTTCTGCATGTTGTCTTTTATGCCAAATTACATCTCTGGTGAATTAATCACAGTTTTATAATTACCAGAAATATTTATCTTGAAATATGCTTAATTTTTATTGTAATTGCATACGTCAAGATTCATAATAGTTCTAGGTGTATATGATGCATTCCTAGGTTAGTTTTGGACCATATAACATGTGTGAGGAAGTTTGAATCTTTTGGATGCTTATTTATTTTTGTGTGCATTTACCTTGTTTTACTAGGTAGCTTTTGCTATTTTCAAAATAATTAATTTATTAGCTCTCCTAAGTATGCATGTGAGTGCAGTGGCCTTGTTTTGATTCATAGTGCGTAATAACACCCCTCACTGAATTTTAATAATTTATTTTATGAATAAGAGCTGTGCAAACAATTTAAGGTTTAATAGTCAATTAAAGGGTAAAAATCATGGACCCACCTTTAATGACCTTGTGTGTGTAAATCTTATTAAAAAGCTAAAGGTTACCAACCCATTGCTATTTGTGAATTTAATTAAATTATTTCCATGTATATATGTACACAGTCACTATCAAAAGAATAATTAATAAAGAGTTGCATATTGTTCCTTTTTGGAAGAGTATGTTGAATGTATTTCTTATCTAGGTGAATGTGGTCAACCATGCACCCCGTGGTTGTCATTTATTGTTTGTAATTAATTAAATTAAAAATCGTCAAATAAATCGTGCATTTGCATCTTCGTGTAGATCTTTCCGACGGTAGATATACGCTCGTGCCGGAAGGAGGATACGAAGGTGCTGACGAAGAGCTGCAACATGTGTTCGTGGCTCAAGACCTGGACCCAAGTCCAGAAGGGCCCAAGGCCAACCTTGCCAGCGAAGGCAAGCCCCGGGCATTTAACCCAGTATTTCCAATTTAATACGCAACTATCTATGGATGTTTGTGCATTTACGTTTCAGGAGTTGAATTGAAACCCTAGTTGCATGATCACTAGGTATCTATGCTTTATCACTAGTAGGGTAGGTCGATAGCTGCTATGCTATAGGACCGGTACAAATCGAGTGATGTTCGTCACTCGCGAGAATAGGTTCTTATGTTGGAATCATAAGATCTTTATAAATGGATTGCTCATGTGGTAAGAGCATGGGATTTGAGCTCCAGTCCAGTGGCTTTCGTGGGCTAAGCTTTTGAACGTACTAAGCACTTATCGGGAATGGGACCGGTAAGCCTAGTACCTTAATGAGATGGTGCGGGAACTTTTTCTTACTACTCCTGAGTGTTCACCTAACCGGCTAGCTACCGGGAAGGGGGCGCATGTGTGAGACTGGGTGCCTCGAGTGGTATGCCAGCTAACCTTATACCCAGGACTGTAAGCTCTCTTCCCAACCCGAGGACTTTTGGGAACCGCCAGGATGGTTGTCCTCGCGGGGGCACCCTACCGTGTGTTTAGGTTTACCTTGCAAGGTTTTAAATCAATCGATTGTCGGCCTCTCACCGTTATCCGAGACTGCTTAATCAACTGGCCATGATATCCCGTAATGATGGAACTTGGTGAATATTGTTGTATGAATTAATTGCTTGTACAATTCTTGATTGAATTAGTTGGCACACTTAGAAATGGTAATCCACTAGAACTTGTGCTAAAATAATGAAAGTAAGGACATACTCTTTGTTACTTTTCAGCAAAAGAACTCCACCGGCCAAAAAGCCTCTCATGTCTAGAGTTTGGTGATGTAGTTATCAACCGACGGTTAAGTCTTGCTGAGTATTAGTATACTTAGCCTTGCTTTAAAAATGTGGTTGCAGGTGTTGTTGACTGGGTGGTGACGACAATTGATGACATCACGGATGGCCTCCTGTGATGTTTACCGTTGCGCTAGTTTAATTTATTTCCGCTGTTTTCAAACTCTGAACCTTTATTTATTGTTTTTGAACAATGGTATGTAGTAAATTGGATTTTAACTTGTGTTGTACTCTAGACTCACCTTCGCGTGAGTTTTAATGCATATGTTCAATCCTCTGCATGAATGCCAAGTGATTTACCGGGTGTTAACCCAGTAACTAACGACAGGATGATACCTTAGTATTGCTTAATGACCAAAGTGGTTTGGTTTTAGGTGATAGTACAGTATTTTCCTGGGTGGGTTGTCACACCTACTGCAATGCCGTGCGCACTCTTGAGGACAAGTTCTACGGCATCGAGCTCAACCACATCCCCCGAAGGTACAACGAGGAGGCGAACGAACTCGCCAAGATTGCGTCGGGGCGAATCACCGTTCCCCCGAACATTTTTTCGCGAGATGTCACGAAGCTGTCGGTCAACCTCGAGGCATCACCCTCGAACCCGGAGGAACCCTCGGGGGCTCCTCCAAGTCCGGCGGGCGCGGAGCCCATGGACGAAGACCCCTCAAACGAAGAGTTCGTGCTCTCCCTGCTCGAGGGCTATGGGGCAGACGAGGCCGAGGCCATGGAGATAGAGCCAACCCCCCGCGTGGAGGATTGGCGGGCCAAATACCTCGCCTGGATGGATCGAGGGGAACTTCCCCTGGATCGGTCCGAAGCCAGGCGCATCGCCAGGATGGCCAAGTCGTTCACTCTCATCGATGGCGAGCTGTATAAGCTCGCTGCATCCGGCGTCCTGCAACGCTGCATCCCCATCCCCCAAGGCCGCGAGCTCATTCGGGGCATTCACGCGGGCATATGCGGCCATCACGCGGCACCGCGCACCCTCGTGGGCAACGCGTTCCGCCAAGGCTTCTACTTGCCCACCGCGGTCACCGACACAGCGATGTCGTACGCACCTGCGAGGGGTGCCAGTTCTACGCCCGCAAGACCAACCTCCCAGCTCACGCCCTCCAGATGATTCCCGTTACATGACCCTTCGCCGTGTGCGGGCTAGACATCATCGGGCCCCTGCGAAAGGCGCCCGGGGGCTACACCCACCTACTGGTCGCTATAGACAAGTTCTCCAAATGGGTCGAGGTGCGCCCAGTCACAAACCTCAGGGCGGAACAAGCCGTATCGTTCTTCAAAGACATCATCCACCAATTCGGAGTGCCCAATTCCATCATCACTGACAACAGGTCCCAATTTACCAGTAGGAAATTCCTAGAGTTTTGCGACAAGTACCACATCCGCGTGGATTGGGCGGCCGTCGCACATCCACAGACCAATGGTCAAGTGGAGCGGGCTAACGGCATGATCTTACAAGGACTCAAGCCCAGGATTTTTGACAGGCTGAACAAGTCCGGTCGAAAATGGCTCCAGGAGCTGCCGGCGGTCGTTTGGAGCCTTAGGACCACCCCGAGTAGAGCCACGGGGTTTACCCCTTTCTTCCTGGTCTACGGCGCGGAGGTAGTCCTCCCCACGAGCTTGGAGTATGGGGCGCCCAAGGTCAAAAGCTATGACGAAGATGCCAACCAGCGAGCCCACGAGGACTCACTGGACCAATTGGACGAGGTACGCATCGTGGCCCTGATGCACTCAGCAAGGTACCAGCAGGCGCTGAGGCGGTACCAAGCTCAAAAGATTCGGCGCCGAGACTTCAACGAGGGGGACCTAGTCCTAAGACTGCGCCAAGACAACCGAGGTCGCCACAAGCTATGACCCCCATGGGAGGGACCCTACGTCGTGGTCAAAGTGCTCAAGCCCGGCACCTACAAGCTGGCGAACGAGGACGGTGAGGAGCTCACCAACGCTTGGAACATCCAACAGCTATGTCGCTTCTACCCTTAGAAAGGATTTCCAAGTCTCTTTTTGTTATTTACACACCCAACACCCTAGTTGGTTGTACAAATGTAAATACCATCGATCAATAAAATAAAAGGGCGACTGCTTTCCCTTGAAAACCAAGTCCCCCTCGGGGGCTACTACAAGGGCCATTTGCCCCCCCCAAAATGGTCCCATTTTTTCGCAAAAAAATCTTCGTAAATGTGCTAAGTACATCTCAATCCGAATTTTGGGTGAATTTACGCGGGATGCGAGCAGCCAAAGGGCGAAGAAGCGTGAGTCGGGGATAGCCCACGCCTCCAGCAGGATACGGCCTTTCCCCCTCACCGCTTTGCCTACAAGCTACTCGTGTGAACGAAATCTTGCCGGCTAAAATTCACCTAAGAAAAGGGGGAGACAAACAACACAGCTGTTGAGACAAATAACAAGTGCTTCAACTTACAAATATCTAAATGTTTCAAACGGCAAGTGTTCATTACATAGCCACGTGGCTCAAATACTAACACAAAAAACATAAAGGGCACAAACGCCCAACAGTCTTTCAGGCTTGAGGGCCGCCAGCCGGGGGACCGTCCGGGAAGAGGAAATCCATGAAGTCTTCAGTGAGGACGTCGGCGGCAGGCGCAGCGAGCGTGTCCACGCGGATCATCTCCACCTCATCATCGATGCCGACAGGGACGACATATTCGGTGGAGATCGCCCCGAGGTTCACCCGGTAGTGCGACACCACCACGCCGAGGGCCTTCTGGACCCCCAGGTGAAGGGCGTGGTGCATGTGTTGTGTAACGTGGCCGCCCAGAGCGTGGAGACGACTCGCCATCAAACTCTTGGCCTGCGCCTTGCCCTCCTTGATCCCTTGGCACGCCTCGAGGGCAGCGGCCTGCAGCTCTTCCAACTCCTGCTGTGAAGAATTGTAGGCCGTCTGGATGACTTGCGCGTGGGTTGCCGAGTTCCCAAGGGCAGTCCGCAGGCCTGAAAACCGAAAACACGAACCAAAAATCGGGAGCGGATCCCAAACGAACCAAGCCAACAAGCGAAAGGCAGGAAAGCTAACTCACCCTCGACCTATTTCTTCTCCATCTCGAGGGCCGCGCGCGCGGTCTTAGCCGCCTACTCCAAGTCAAGGATCGTCACTTCCTTCTCCTCACCGGCCTGGCGCTGATCCTCGTAGGAGACGCTCAGCTGGTTCAACTTCCCGTTAAGCCGCGTGACTTCTTCGTCCCGCAGCTTGAGGGTCGCCTGTGCCTTCTCGAGCGCGGCGCGCTCCTGCTGGAGTAGACCCTGGGCCTCCTCTCGCACCATGCGCTTGCGCTCGAGGGCGGCCTGGGCCTCAGCAAGGGTGGTCCGCTCCTGCTGGAGCTGAGCCTCCGCCTGCTGGCGTGCGCCTCGCTCCTGCCGGAGCTGCTCCTCCATCGCGGCGAGTGAGGCGACCTTTTTCACCAGGTCAACCCTCAACTGTTCGGCCTCCTTGGCCTTTCCCTCAGCCTGGGTCTGCCAGGACCGCGCCCCCTCGAGGATTGCGCAGTCCTGCTGGAGCTGGGCTCGAGCGGAAGCTAGCTCCCTCTCGAACTCCGCCGCTGCAATCCGCACCGCGGCCATGTCCTCGCGCGCCTTCCGCAGCGCCTCGTCCCGCTCTAGGAGCGTCGTCCTCACCTTCGTGACCGCGAAGGCGTCTTTTACGACCTGGGCGCCCTGCTCCAGGAGCTCGTCCCGCACAGCTTCCAGCCAGTACTCCAGCCACCCATTGTCGGTCCGCAGGGCGTCGTACTGGTCCCGGTACCAGTCACGATCGGAGCTCAATCGGGCAAGGCGATCGTACCTCTCCCGAGCTCGACCCTCCAGCTCCTGTCACCGATGAACAAGGTGCGGAAGGAAGCGAAGTCAAGAAGTGTGTGAATGCGGAAAAGACAATGGAAAAAACTCCAAATTTGACAAGAAAGACGCACATGGAAAATCCACCACACGGGACCCCCGTGGATCCGCAGCGCCTCGTTCAGTGTGTTGTTGAGCGAGGCGTCGTGGTCTCGAAACACTTGCCACAACACTTGTTCGGCCTGGGCCTCGTCGAAGTGGGCCGGCGGCGCGCCGATGTGACCCCGCTCCTGCTCCGGGCGCGTGACGACGACGTCCGGGGCGGGCGGGGGCGGCGCGCAACGACGAGGCCTCGGCGCCATGCGACGGATGCCGCGGCATCACGCAGTCGTCCGCCGGCACCACCAACACCCCCGCTATACGCTCGGGGGCTGACGCGGGCCGGTTCTCCCATCGGCCCCATCCGGGGGGAGGGGCGTCATCGTCAGGGATCTCCACCACAATCGCGTGATCGCCTGCTGTGGGGGCAAGCGCTGGTGGTGCCGGTGTCGTAGTGGTCTCCACTGTTGTGGCCACTGCCGTCGCCGCCGCTTCCTGCTGCGGCCCCGTGGCCACGGCCGTGGGGCGCGGTGGCTCACCTGTTGTCGCGGCGTCTCCTGCCACCTGCGACGCTCTCGATGAACGCCGCCTTGTCGGCACGGACGCGTACGACCTGAGCGCCTTAGCCGGCGCAAGGGTAGGAACGGACGGTGTCACCCTGCGGACGAAAAAACACGAAACTAAGCACCAACCCCTCGAAGCCAGGGGCGCGCGGGGAAAATGTAACTTACCTCAGATTGGAGAAGTCGCGCTTCCTCTTCCTCGAGGGTTCAGTAGGCGCTATAGTGACGCCCGTCGTCGCCGCCACAACGCTCCTAGATGCCCCCGCCGCGCTCGCCGGCGCCTCGCGCAGCGCGCCGCCTCTTCCCAGCGGCCTCCCGGCGGTGGACACTCCCCGCGCCGTTGCGGGCGCCTGCTCCACTACCGCCCCCATGGCCCGTGGTGACGGGGGCGGTGGACTCCACCTCTCAGGGGGGCCACCCCCCGTCGCTCTCCTCTTCCTCCTCCTCCTCCGACGACGAGTTCTAGGGAGTCGCCGGGGGGGAGAGCCCTTGCTGCTCGCACAGCCGATACTCTTCACTTTCTTGCTCCCGGCGCTCCCGCCGCCGGATTCTCCTTTCCTTCTTACGCGCCGCCCGCTCCTGTTCCCGTCGCTATGTACCACGGGCGACCGCCCAGGCTCGGGGCATTGGTGGATCCGACCGCGCGGCGTCCACGTCACCCTCTGCTAATGGCGTCCATTAGGATCACCCCGATACACCGCAAGGAACCGAAAGGGAAGGAGAAGCCTACTTACCGGCGGGCGTCGGGAAGCATGATGAACGACCAAAGGTCGTCACGGTCGGTCCGCACGGACCTAAGGTTGACCGCCCGTCTCACCCTCGTCGCCACGTACTCCTGAGGAAAACACTCGCACAGCAGCCGCGAGCGCGCCAACGCTGTAGGGTCGGCCTCCTCGGTCATCTCGAAGATGCGGAGCTCCCTCTCCATGAGGGGGATGATCCGCCGGTGGTGCAGATTGGCGAGGATCGAGGCCGCCCCTAGTCTGGCATCCGCCAGACTCTTCATTCCGTTGAGGAGCGACTCGAGCCGGTTCTGGCACGAGGGAGGAGACAAGCCGTGATGCCAGGCGTCGGTCTTCGCCTTCAGCACCTTGCCTGTGTAGGGGGGAGGCTGGCACCTTCGTTGTGGAGGTAGAACCACCCCCTCTCCCACTCTGCATTGTTGGACGTCATTGTGCACGGGAGGTACCACTCCTTGCGCGAGTCCCGCACTGAGAACATCAGGCCGCCGGCGCGCACCGCCCGACGCACTCGCGTCTCGTTCGTGGCGATAGTGTGCAGCTCCGCGCGAAACAGATGGATCCAGAGGTCCCAATTCACGGGGATCCCTAGGAACCCCTCGCAGACGCCGACAAAGGTGGTCGCCGATGAGATCGCGTTGGGGGAGAAGTTGTGAAGCTCCACCACGTAGTGGTAGCACAGCCCCCGCATAAAGCGGCTCGCCGGCGTGGTGAAGCCGCTCTCGTGGTGCCTGACGAAGCTGACGACATAGCCGAATGGCGGGTTTGGCTCCCGGTCTGTCGCCGGCAGAATGATCTACGCCGGGGGCGCCCCTCCATGTTCGGCGCTAGCTGCCCGCCGTTCACGAGCTCGCGCAAGACCAACTCCGTCACCGTCGACCGAGTCCACAACAAGGGGTCCAGCACCACGATGGGTTGAGTCGGAGCCATTGCAGGCGAGTGCTGAGGAAAAGGTGGCGGAGGCGCGCGAAGGCGAGATGAGCAGGGGCGAGAGCAAGGGGTGCACTGAAGCAGAGGAGAGGAGCAAGGGGTCATGGATGCCAAGTGATGAGGTAGGAGACTTCTCCCTCTGAAGGAGATGGAGACTCCAACAAGACGAACACGGCTTCCAACACACGTCTCCGACTCACTACCCAAGTTGGCCAAGCCCACGCAGCCACTAGAGTGCTGCTGGACCTAGGAACCAACAAACAACCTTCCGAGCCAAAACTCACCAACACGCACAGCGGAAACTTGCACAGCTTGCTGCCGGTGCTGCACCCGTCAAACCGATGGCCTGCGCCGGTCAGACCGGTGGACACAGCCGGTCAGACCGGTGGCTACAGCAGCCGCACAAGTGTTCCAGAGAGCCTCAGCGACTTCTCTAGGCCCTGGAACAAAAACACCCCCAAAACACAACCTGCACGGAAGGAAAACACTACACAAAGCCTAGCAAAACAACTCCAAACAAACCAAGAACATGCCAGCAACACCACAGTCCAAAAACACACGAGTCCAGCAGTTCATCCGAGGCAAATCCCACAAGTGATTCGTACTGGTCAGACCGGTGTAACCTGGGCAGCTCGAGATGAACAACACCCGTGGGTCAACTCTCCAAAACCAACTCCCGATCTCCCGAATCGCTCCACGGATTTGCACAAGACTTTGGGGATAGTAGGAACACCTCATGAGGAGTCCATAGCCAAGTTTATGCCCACCAAAACTTGTCAAATCAAGAGGAATCGAAGAAATCCCACCAAGAACTCCTCTAACCCTAGAACACAGAAAACCCCAAAATCGAGACCCTTGACTCACGGATTTGGAAGGGGAAGCAAATGCAAAAGAACCACGAAGGGTTCACACATATTTCCCCCATCAAATCCCCAAGAGCAAGGTCCCGAAAACACACCAAGAAAACCACTAAGAGAGGGCTCCGAAAATCACCACCTAGAACAACCGGGAACAACACAACAAAGCCTTGAGGAACCACGCCGAATCATCTATACATACTAAGGAGGTTCATACTAGGTCTAGCTTGCCGCCCGATCATCCAACCCTCTCACAAAATCTCACCCTGAAGCTCTCAAGCTAGTCCTATGGAAATCCTAAGAAAATAGGAAGGGAAAATAGCAAAGCAAATGAACTAGGATTCCAAGAGATGGCTGCCATCCTCTCACCACTTGGGTTATATGGAGGCAAGCTGAAAGTCTAAAATACTCTTACTTAATAACTAGGGATACAAGCCCCTCAAGGGCGGTTTTGGAAGTCTTCAGATTTTCTCCATCGGACGGATGCCAGGCGACTGCACCCTGCGCAGCCTCGACGCAAGCAATGCGATCCCGACGCGTGTCCTCCACTTCGAAGTCTCCGGACTGCGTCGTCACACACGGTCGGACCCACCGGTCGGACCGTTCGGGAGCTATTGCAGCACCGTCTTCGGTTCTTCGGTCTTGGCTTTGTGGATCAACCAAGGAACCTAGTGGTTTTCTGGTGAACCACTGGAAACCCCGCGAACTTGGTGTAGCCTCCGCAATCGCCACTCATGACTCGGCTCCCACATAGTCCCGGCTCGACCATGGTTTTGAGGCTCAACCAAGAAACCGTCCATGACTTCATCTCGCTGTTCATGCCACCATGTGGCCCGCACTTGACCCCGCTGGCCACCGGGTCCCTCAAACGAAGCCTACTTGTCTTCTACACACCTGGAGGCCTCACCGGCGACGACCTTTCGCGCTTGTTCTTCAACTGCACCAACACCAGTCAAGCCGCAACCTGTACCTGCATTACTTAGCCAAGAATCAGTCCACACAATGTTGTCAATCACTCATCACACCAGGAAGCGACCATCCACCGGTCCTCGAACCACACATGGTCCCCACCCTCACTCTCTTGCAATTTATAGCTCTGAGGGGATCCGCGCTCCCGAAACCATGAGCGCCACGCGAATTAACTGCAGGTGTCGCCGTCCGCCGCCGACAGCTGGGCCCCACCACGCCAAAACGGCTGGGTTCGCACGCATGCGCGATCATTACGGCGCAGTAACCGAAGGGCCGCATTATCCCGTCACGTCCCCCACCCTACGTCGCCCACTACGCGAGTGGTTGCGCCGCTGTTGACGGTGTATTTTGGTACACCAAACATGTTCATGACACTTTGGTTTGGATTTGATTATGGAACTTACCCGCCACTAGGCACACTAATCATATAACAAGTTCATTTATGTGCATGCATTTGGAAGTGTTGTGTTTAGGTAGGAAAACATTGACATAAAGGAAGGATTCACAACAAGTTCAAAGGATTATTTACATAGTCTTGTTCGTGTTCATGAGATTGATGAAATCACTTCCAATGGTGGCAAGGACTGAAGTGCTACGAAGGAACACCCCCGGGGATTGAAGCGTAAAAGATCGAACTTCATGCAAAGAGAACCTCCATCTTGGACGCGAGGATGACATCGTCAAAATCATGCAAATGGAAGGGGCAAAGTGCGTAAATGCATGAGGACCCACGGGAGCAAAAGGGCGACCGAACCAGGCCAAAATGGGCCTGAGCCGGTCGGCCTAGGCCGGCCGTCCCAGCCCACTCCGGAGGTCAGTTCGGCCCCCCTTTCCTTGCACTCGAAGGATCTTCAACCCTAAAGTCCTGGAGGCGCCGCCATTTGTAGGGGGAGAGCCATTCGCACTAGGAGGCCATCCACAAGCTAGAGAGAGAGGAGGGAGATCTCCAGAGGGGGATCGACCATCTCGAAGGAAGCACCCACAAGTGAGAAGAAAGAAGACATCGTCGGAAGGGTGACCATGATCAACGGTGCTATGTCTAGCACCTTGATGGGGTAATCTCCTTATTCGTCCATGGGTTGTAATCGATCTTAAGATGTAATCATACTTTGTTGGAACATCTATCTATCATCATGTGTTGAATATACTTTAATGCTTAAGGTTAGCTACCATGTCGTAAAGAGAAGTAGAGCTCCAATGCTCCCTTGGATCCATTCAATACACCGTGTCCATCATAGGTCTAGTCACGAATACCTCCGCATAGTGGCAGTACGAGGGGAGGGAAAGGGCGAAACCGTGGTCACAACCCCCGATAGATTAGATTGGTTTTCTTGTTTAAAACGATTGCATGTTCTAGTATCGTAAACCGATGGGTGAGTGCCTCCTATCTTGATAGCTTAATCGTTCTCTCTAGTGTAGTTAGTCATTTTCTAGTCTAATCATAGTTAGGGTTTGAGTAGTTAGTGAGTAGAGGTAGATCAAACGCTTGTAATCCCCTTGCTCCGCGGATTGACAAGAACCTAAGGAATCCCGTGGTGAAAAAGGTGTAGGTTTGTACGCTTGCGGATCGTAGGTGGATACGTCTTTTATCCGTCAACAAGCCCCTTTCTCTGGCGCCGTTGTCGGGGAGCAAGCTAGTTTACATCGTTTAGTTTGCATCTAACTTAGTTATATTTAGTTTATCTTTTGTTTGCTAATATCTAACACATATTACCTAGAAAACCACTTTGTTTTGTCTTTGTTTTTGTTTTTATCTTATTGTCTAGATGGTGTTTGTCAATCAACCTGTGGAAGAACCAGAGAAATCACTAAGGGATTACACTAGCCCTCGATGTGAAGACATAAAAGTACAAGAGTCGGATTCGAAGCTCGAAGCGACCAAGTATGAGATTAAATCCAAGATCATCGAGATGGTGGCGGCAAACCCGTTTGAAGGGATGGTTACGGAGAACCCATATAGACACATAAGGCATTTCACGACGCTATGCAATACAGTGCGTCAAGAAAGAGTTTCCGGTGAATGGTTCAAATGGAATCTCTTTCCCTACTCACTTGCCGGTGAAGCAAAGACATGGTACTCGTTTGCATCCTTTGAAGTTGAAGGCAATTGGAACAAGTTGACAAAGAAGTTTTGCGAGAAGTTCTTTCCAATTAGCAAGGTTGAACATCTAAGGAGGCAAGTGATCACTTTCACGCAAGGAGAAGAGGAAGGGATAGACCAAGCTTGGAATAGGTTTAATGAGTTGATCGAACAAGGACCATGACTCGGCTTCTCCGGTGACGTACTCTTGAATACATTTTTCTTTTCCCTAACCCCTAGTTGCATGCAACACGTCCAAATGTGTGCAGGTGGGGATCTCATGGAGAAAACACTCACGAAAGCCGCTCAACTTCTACAAAAAATTAGTAAAGCGGCTGCCATGCGAAGAGATTGGGAAACAAGACTTGCGGGAGAGCCGGAACACAATTCGAGCATGAAGAAGTGTGCTGAATTTTCTAAAGAGACAACCTCAGAAGTCACAAAAGAGGAGCCAATCCCAGAAAAGCTTGAAGAAGAGCACATCAAGTCAAGAACTACCCCGAGCGTTGACTTCGCCGTATCAAATGAAACAAACAAGAGAAGTATGGCAAGCACGAAGCCACTAAGGGAGTTCGAACCAATGGATTGGGTTTATGGATTACGGAGAAGTATTCGACAAGAGAAGACCGTTCCCTAATCAAAAGGGGATGGAAAGAGCATTGGAAGTGGATTTCCCACCGGAGAAGAAAGCGAAAGATTCATACAACCTTCAAACCACCGGTGAGATATTTCAAAAGCTCTTTGGAGATGATGAAGTGGATCCGGAACACATAGCCGAGGTGAAGAGAATCATGGGGATCAAGCCCGAAGCATCACCATACGCTCGCCTCGCCGAAGTTTACGCGATAGGATCCGAAGAAGAAGAGAAGACGACACCACACTTGAGTTGCGAGATCAACGGAGTTCAATGCAAAGCTTTGTGCGACATCGGAGCCCAAGTAAGTGTCCTATCTTCTAAAATTTACGATAAAGTTCAAGACCACAACCTAGACTTAGCTCCAACATCAACAAAATTAATCATGGGAGATGGTAGAACTATTAAACCTCTAGGTATTGCTTGCAACATGAATGTAAAAATCTCTAGAAAATGTATACCAAACGATTTCTTTGTTGTTGATGCTTACCATAGTAATTATGATCACATAATCCTAGGTAGGCCCTTTCTTAAGTTGGTTGATGCCATGTTGGATGTCGGAAGAGGCAAAGTAACAATGAACCTTAATGGAAAGAAGTACACATGTAACTTTCTTCACGTTTCTAAACACCCTACACCCTTTCCTCCTGAAGACGAAGTAGAGGAGGTAGATAGTCTTTGTTTTGTTCAAACCCTTAGAGACCCACTGCAAAGAGCGATGGAAAATCAAATTAATGATCAACAAGATGAAGAGCTAGAAGAAGCAACAAAAGGCTTAGAACCGCATGATGGAAGCGTGGAGGAAGAAAAATTTGAGGACATAGGAGAGATTAAACCTGAGGAGCCACAAGTGCCCGAGGTAGACCTTAAACCTTTGCCCAAAGGACTAAATATGAATTTTTGGGCCCAGACAAGACTTATCCAGTCATTGTGAGCGACGAGTTGAGTCCCGAAGAAAATGAGACGTTGCTGATTTTATTAAAAACATAGGAAGGTGATTTGATATTGGATTAATGATCTCAAAGGTCTTAGCCCAGCCTTTTGCACTCATCGTATACCAATGGAAGACCAATGCAAGCCCGTAATGGACCACCAAAGGAGGCTAACTCATGCCATGTGAGAGGTAGTAAAGAAAGAGGTCATCAGGTTACTTGATGCCGGAATCATCTACCCGGTTCCGCATAGCGAATGGGTGAGCCCGGTACATTGTGTGCTGATGAAAGGCGGTTTAACCGTGGGGAGGAATGAGAAGAATGAGTTGATACCGCAAAGAACCGTGACCGGGTGGCGGATGTGTATCGATTATCGAAAGCTAAACAAGGCGACGAAGAAAAATCACTTCCCCCTACCGTTTATTGACGAGATGCTCGAGAGATTAGCAAACCACGCTTATTTTTGCTTTCTCGATGGGTACTCGGGGTTCATGCCAATTCCCATTCACCCGGATGATCAACACAAAACAACATTTACATGCCCTTATGGAACGTTTGCATATAGAAGGATGCCCTTCGGTCTATGCAATGCTCCGGCCTCTTTTCAACGTTGCATGATGGTCGTATTCTCGGAATTCATCGAAGAAATTGTCGAGGTGTTCATGTATGATTTTTCCATTTTCAGGAAGACGTTCATGGATTGCTTGGCAAACTTGGATAAGGTGTCACACCCGAATTTGAAGGTAAAATCGAATGCACAAATTACATGTGCGCCAGGATCAAGTTACACACACGTAATGACTCAGTGAATATCAGATACAGTGCCAAAGCGTAAAAGAGAGTATTAAAACCATTACATGACCGAGAGTCTCAACATCGTATCATCAGAGCGAACAACTAGAAGCGGATCTTCAGAAAGGAACTCCACAGGCAGCTGACTGGTGGCACGCACGCCTAGCGCTCATCATCAATCTTCGAGTCTGAGCAGCAATCCGGGTTGTGTAGATGCAATAAATAAACAAGCGTGAGCACATGTCGTACTCAGCAATAGAGGAATATCATAATAAACATGCAAAGCTGTATAAGTGGATGGCCAAGGGGTTTAAGCAGGTTAGCATTTTAGTTGATCAAATTTTATTAAGCAACTTACTTACTAGCAAATGTAAGTGTATACCATCCCACAATTAAAGTGTAACATCATAAACATGAACATAAAGTAAAGAATAATTTAAACTCATCTTCCGATAGATTAATCATATGAGGGTCCAGGCCGCTCTTGACCGTGATCATGGCTAATCGATTAGTTTTACACTCTGCAGAGGTTGTACATCTTTACCCACAAGTCGCGTAAAAACCCCGAAGAGTTTTGGACCCAACCACGCGATGCTGATCAGGCATCATACCACACTGCCGAGGTGTGATTGCATAGGGACGCTACGAGGCCTTTACAACGATTCCCTAATGTGCAGCAACCCACTAGGTTTCAGGACGAAGCGGGGCATAAAGCTCCCTAGCGGGTACCGTGTCTTAGCAAAGCCCAACTCCCCGCTAGAGCAGGTCTATACTCCATCAACGCCTCCCCATTAGTCCCTTTCAGGTAAGATCACTACAACACCAAGGTCTCTAATTATTCAGCCAAGCCAGAGCCATATAGCCTTGTGGTTGTACTGTTGTCCTGGGTGGTTCTCCATGTTCCAATTAAACATATGGTCTTGTGATTAACTTACCATCAAAAAACACAGACCATAAACAGGTATCATGTTGTTTATTACCAAGCTAGTTGAGCAACTAAGCAGCATCTACCACCAAGATTAATTAAGTAACCCAGTTACAAGGCAACAGTCAAAAGAATCTAGGCATAGTCCTTAATAGGAACCCGTCAAAATTAATGCAAGCAAGAAAGTAAATACAGTGATTAAATGCATGTTCATATAGGATAAAACAGATATGACCAAGGACACTTGCCTCTCACAAGATCCGGATTTTCTCAGAGTCTTCAAGTCTTCACCACGGAAAATCTTCGGACTGCTCGTTCTCTACACATCACACATTCACATGCAAAGAAACAAAACAATAAAATAAGAAAACAATTCACCAATCACTTCAAATAGGAACAAAGGCTTCACTAGCTAATCTACTCGTCGAGACGAACAAATGGATATAAAGAACGCTAAAAACGGAGCTAGAACGCGTAATCTACGGCCAAAACAAGATACAGGGGCTATTCTGCAGGAAAACTAAGCTTACAGGGGCCTAACTGCAAAAACTCAGGGGCTAAAACAGAATTTTATAAAGAAACACAGGGGCTAAAACACTAAACTAGCAGCCACGGACCTCGGGCACAAAACTTTAAAAACCTAGGGTCTGAACCGCAAGGAAAAGGACCTATTTGCAAGGGTTTCTCTATGGTGGGAGGACCAGCCTGCGAATTTTAAAAAGAGAAAGGGTTTTTGTGCAAAACTATGCCTAACAGATCGGTTGACCGGTATGCCTTCGGTTGACCACGTGGCTCGACTCGATCTGGGCCGCAGGATCAGGATCGGACGGCCGGGAACACCTGTGAGCGGAAGGCCGGCGGCGGACTCGCCAGAGACGGCGGCGCTCGACAGCGACCTCGCCGGCGCAAGTCGATCCCGCGCTCCCGGGCACGATTTGCGACGCGGAAAGCACCGGGGTGAAGCGAGGACCACGGCGAACTCGCCTAGGGTGGTGAGGATGGCGGGTATGCACCGGAGACGGCGCGCGGCTCGGGGGAGCAGAGGGCTCACGGCGGCGACCTCCGGTGAGCGCGAGCGAGCGGTACACAGCACGAGGACTCCAAAGCGCTACACCGGCGGCTTCCTCACCTTGCGACTGAGCTACGGGGCGGCTTCGAAACGACCGAAGAGCGGCGGGGCAGAAGATCGAAGGCGGCGGCGCGCTAGGGTTGCGAGGCGTGCGGCGCGGTGTTGTTGCAGATAGGGGCAAACCCTAGGGAGGACCGGCGGCGGCGGCTAAATAGGCCCAGGGCGCGGGTTTCACGGCGTGCGGGCCCAAGGCCAAGGCGCGGGTGCGGCGCGGTTGCGTGATCGGCGTGGTCAGTCCCCGACCAGGCGCGCAGTGCGACCCCGTGGAAGGGATGATGCCCGGGTCCCACCTGTCGGCGGCACAAGGAGGAGGGAGGTGGAGAGGCTGCGCTGGTGGGTTGGTGCTGGGCCAACTTGGGTCGCAAGGTGGGCTGCGAAGCTGAGCTGGGCCACGGGGGAAAAAGCTGGGCTGCGCGAGTTAGTTGGCTGCTTGGCTGGATCGGGCCGAAGCTTGGGGAGGAAAAGGAAACTTTTGCAAATTTTTCAAAAGAATACAAACAAATAAATTCAAACACAGGTTTGAATTCAGCCAACCAAAAATTGTGCTCCAGCATGAATGCAACAATAAACTCCTATGGTTCATTAATTTAATTGAGAAAATAATTAAATGCCTATAAGAATTAAATAAAACCTTAAAAGTCCTTAAACAAGCAATTGTTGCTAAGCAAAATTTTATCAAAAGCCATAATTAGAAATTTTGGGTGTTACAAATCCTACCCCCTTAAGGTGAATCTCGTCCTCGAGATTCGGAAGGATCAACAAAAAGATCAGGGTAGTCTTCCTTCAGTTCATCCTCTCTTTCCCAAGTTGCCTCATCCTCTGCATGATTGCTCCACTGCACCTTACACATCCTAATCACCCGATTCCTTGTAACACGTGCTAAAGTTTCCAAGATCCTGATGGGACGTTCAGTGTAAGTGAGATCCTCCCTGACAGTCAAACCGTCCATAGGTAGTGGCTCTTTATCATGAGGTTGGAGACCCTTTTTCAATTGAGAGATATGGAACACATCATGCACATCCGAGAGCTGATTTGGTAATGCCAACATGTATGCTACTTCTCCCACTCTCTCTAAGATCTTGAAGGGCCCGATAAAGCGAGGTGACAACTTTCCCTTTACTTTAAACCTGCGCAAACCTCTGATCGGTGACACCTTTAGGTACGCATAGTCACCTTGGAGAACCACGTCTCTCCTCTTTCCATCCGCATAACTTTTCTGTCTTGATTGAGCAGCCCTCAAGTTTTCTCTTATGATCTGAACTTGTCTTTCTGCTTCCTTAACGATATCGGTTCCAAACAACTGACTCTCTCCTGTTTGGCTCCAATACAAAGGTGTTCTACACTTTCTTCCATACAATGCCTCGAAGGGTGCCATCTTGAGGCTAGCCTGGTAACTGTTGTTGTATGAGAACTCAGCATAGGGCAAACTCTTATCCCAGCTACCTCCATGCTTAAGAGCACAAGCTCTCAACATGTCCTCCAGAATCTGGCTAGTCCTCTCAGTCTGTCCATCTGTCTGTGGGTGATAGGCTGAGCTGAAATTTAACTTCGTATCCAAGGATTCATGAAGCTTTTCCCAGAAACGAGACGTGAATTGAGTACCTCTGTCAGACACTATCTTCTTAGGTACACCATGCAAGCACACGATCCTGGACATGTACAACTCAGCTAGCTTTGCCCCTGTATAGGTGGTTCGCACTGGTATGAAGTGAGCAACCTTTGTTAAACGATCCACTATAACCCATATTGAATCATACCCATCACGAGTACGGGGCAACCCAACAATGAAATCCATACCAATCTCTTCCCACTTCCACTCTGGCACCTTCAATGGCTGAAGCAATCCCGCTGGCTTTTGATGCTCAGCTTTGACCCTATGACAGGTGTCGCACAAGGCCACATGGGCGGCTACATCCCTCTTCATCCCATACCACCAATATCTCTGCTTGAGATCTTGATACATCTTGGTGCTACCTGGGTGAATGGAATAAGCCGAATCATGAGCCTCTCTTAAGATGGTCTTTCGGAGATCTCCCACATCAGGCACACAAATCCTGTTCCTAAACCATATAGTTCCCTGATCATCCTCTGTGAAATATGTGGCTTTACCCTTTTCCATAGTCTCTCTGATTTCTTTTATCTCTATATCTTCTAGTTTTCCCTTGTGTATCTCCTGCTCCAAGATAGACTCTACCTCCAAGGTAACTCCTTCGGTTTGAGCAACCATTCCCAGATTGAGTTTCTCAAACTCCTTCATCAACTCTTCAGGCAACTGGAATGCCAAAGCCATGTTGGCATATCCCTTCCGACTCAAAGCATCTGTAACCAAGTTTGCCTTCCCGGGATGATAGTGTATCTCCAGATCATAATCCTTGATCAGCTCTAACCAGCGATGCTGTCTCATATTCAAATCTTTCTGAGTGAAGATATACTTTAAACTCTTATGATCTGTATAAATCTGGCACTTGGTTCCCATAACGTAGTGTCTCTAAATCTTCAGAGCGTGAACCACTGCCGCTAACTCTAGATCATGGGTAGGATAATTCAGCTCATGTTTCCTCAACTGTCGAGATGCATAGGCTATAACATGACCTTCCTGCATGAGAACACAACCTAAACCTTGTCGGGACGCATCGCAATAGATATCAAAACTCTTTTCCAGGTCTGGCATCACTAGAATTGGAGCTGAAGTCAACCTCTTCTTCAATTCCTCAAAACTGGTTTGACAGGCATCAGTCCACTTGAACTCTTTATCCTTCTCTAGTAGTGATGTAAGGGGCTTTGCTACTTTAGAGAACCCTTCAATGAACCGACGATAATAACCTGCAAGGCCAAGGAAACTCCTGATCTCCTTGACAGTGCGTGGCGGCTCCCACTTCAATACGTCTCGGACCTTTGCTGGATCAACTAAAATACCACCATCTGTGATGATATGCCCAAGGAAAGAGACTTCCTTCAACCAAAAATCACACTTGCTAAACTTGGCATACAACTGATGCTCTCTCAGCGTCTGCAACACAAGCCTCAGATGCTCCTCATGCTCCTCCTCATTCTTGGAGTAAATCAAGATGTCATCAATGAACACCACAACAAACTTATCCAGGTACTCCATAAAAACTTTGTTCATCAGATACATGAAGTAGGTAGGTGCATTGGTCAGTCCAAAAGACATGACGGTGTACTCATAGAGTCCATACCTAGTAGTGAATGCAGTCTTAGGGATATCTGATAATCTGATCCTCATCTGATGATAACCAGAACGTAAATCAATCTTTGAGAACACCTTAGCGCCTCTCATCTGATCAAACAAATCGTCAATATGGGGCAATGGATACTTATTCTTGATAGTAACATCGTTAAGCGATCGGTAATCCACACACATCCGCTGAGTACCATCCTTCTTCTCCACAAAGATAACCGGTGCTCCCCAAGGTGATGAACTAGGACGAATGAATCCCTTTTCCAATAGCTCCTTAATCTGCGTCTTAAGCTCAAGTAATTGATCACTAGACATTCTGTAGGGGTGCTTAGAGATAGGAGCAGTACCAGGTAAAAGATCGATAACAAACTCAACTTCTCGATCGGGCGGCATACCTGGCAGCTCATCTGGGAACACATCTGGGTAATCACACATCACCTTAATGTCCTCTAAAGATTCACCATTCATTTGGTTTACTGAACACCCTTCTACTGATGGTAGCACAGCTACAAATTCAATCTGTTCGCCGTCTAAACTAGTGAGGAAAACTGACTTCGTGGCATACCAGATTTCTCCTTTGAACTTACCCAACCATCCCATTCCAAGTACCACATCAATGCCAATAGAATCCAATACTATGGGGTCTGCTTGAAAATCCTTCCCCAAAATCTGAAGGTTAACCCTGTTACACCTGTATATTGCCTTCATGTCTCCTCTTGCTGAACTAACTAGCATGGGACGTGGCATGGTGCTCATGGTGATGTTAAGTTTAGCTGCACAGTGAGAAGTAATGAAAGAATGAGTTGCTCCAGCATCAAACAAAACTGAAGCGAGGGCGGAGTTGACAAGACACATGCCGAACACTACTCGGGGGTTCTCTTGAGCAGCCTCTACACTCACGTGGTTCACTCTGCCACGTGCATAAGTCTGTCTTCCCTTGCTGCCCTTCGAGATCTGGCTCTCATTCCTCATCTGTTGGCTATGCTGACTCCGTGCTGAAGTGTTGGGGGAATTCCTCTTAGGGCAGGCATTTACTTAATGCCCAACCTCTCCACACCTTAAGCAGGCGGTACCTCTAGGGGTGCTAGTCTTCACTGGGGTGACAGCTGGCGCCATCTGACGATTCTGTAGAGAACGGGGTCGTGAAGTCTGCTGCACTGGACACTGAAACTGCTGTTGACCAAAGTCCTCAATAGGGCTTCCAAACTGAAAGGGAGGCTCTTGAGATGGATTAAAGAGGGGGCGAGTGTTACTTCCAGACTGTCCAGGGGTGGTGGCTTTCCTCTTTAGGTCTTCCAACTCCTTGCGAACGTACTCTAACCCAATGGCCCTGTCTATCAACATCTGGAAGGATGGAAAGGTGTGAGATATGAGCTGGTACCGGAGTGGTTCGGCTAATCCCTCCAAGAACAACTCTTGCTTCTTCACATCATCAACAACCTCCTCAGGAGCATAGCGAGACAACTCAATGAACTTGTCCCTGTACTCTATCACAGACATCTCTCCCTGCTTGAGTGCTAGGAATTCCTTCTTCTTTAACTTCATAAGGCTGGCAGGTATATGATAGCTCTTGAAGCTGATGGTGAACTCCTGCCAAGTGATAGCATCAGGAGCGGCATGAGCGGCAATGTAGGCATCCCACCAAGCTGACGCTGTCCCCTGAAGTCGACCTGAAGCATACAAGACCTTCTCTCTATCGTCGCACTGTGCGATGGTGAGCATCTTCTCCACTGCCTTCAGCCAATCGTCTGCCTCCAATGGATCAACTGCATGAGAAAACACTGGAGGGCAATGGCTCATGAACTGCTGATGCTTGTCCTTATGTGGCTGGTTCTGATTTATCTGGGCCTGCATGCTTGCCATGTTGGTCGACATGTCCTGGAGAAGTTGCATCTGTGCAGCCAGGAACTGCTGCATCGCCGGATCCATCTGACTCTGCTGTTGAGTGATGCTAGAACTGCCACTCGTCCTCTGATGTGGATCCAAACCTGGTGTTCACCATCTGAGTGTTAGGGTCATGAGGTTTAAATACTAGAGTAAAGAGATAACTCCGGAAGATGAAGCAACACGAACTTCCAGATTAAGACAGATTATGCTTGCCCCAATAAATCAAGTGCAACTATCATTAGTGATATCCATAAATTATGAAATTTCTCCAGAACAAGGGGTATGAAATTATGAAACTAATCCAACTGGAATCAACTCGATCAGATATCTAGAACTTCAGATACAAAATAAACAAGTCGACTGAGTCAGCAGAGTTTCCAGATTTTGGTAGCTCCAATGTTTCGTTCATAACCCCCAGAATATATATTGGATGGTGCTGAATTTTTGAAAAAAATCATATATGAAATTTTTGAACTAACCCAACTGGTTTCATGTCGTTTGGAATTCTGTAGCTTGAGATATAACCAAAACATTACTGCTATGTCAGAGAGCTGCGGGAACAGATTCTGTATCCACAAGATTTGTTGGAGAGAAAAAGAAAGTTAGTTAAAAGGAAGGATAGATAAAGAAAAGATTACTCAAGGTTGCGAGGATTGGAAAAGGATTACACCCCCACTAACAAACTAGCTACTAAACCCGATGTCATTGTGGTCATCACTCCACAACACACCGCACTCAAACAAAGATCCAAATCAAGCATTTATCACAAAATCAAACATTCAAACACACCTCTAAGCTAAGCACACGTTAAGACGCTCGCATCTATCGATTTTACTAAGAAAGATCTTAAAGCTCCTATATCCTATCAAAGAAGTTCGTGGAGATGAACATGTTGGGGTCACTTGATTAATGGGATCGATCAGGAACACGTGTAGGGTAGGATAATGAAAGATTGGAGAGGAGTACAGCAGATGCTAAAGGTTCCTTAAAGCAAGATCAAGGAAGCTTAGTGTGAAAAGATTGATCAAGATAAGATAGAGAACAAGTAGATTATCAAGGATGAGGTTAAAAGCAAGGATAAGTATATTAAAATAGAATTAAAGCATAGCATGAAGTGGGAATGGCTTCTATGGTATTATTATCCTTAAATCCGACCATTTTCCAACTAGGCTAACGTCCTGCAGTCAACACGGCTCTGATACCACTTTGTCACACCCGAATTTGAAGGCAAACTCGAATGCATAAATTACATGTGCGCCAGGATCAAGTTACACACACGTAATGACTCAGTGAATATTAGATACAGTGCCAAAGCGTAAAAGAGAGTATTAAAACCATTACATGACCGAGAGTCTCAACATCGTATCATTAGAGCGAACAACTAGCAGCGGATCTTCAGAAAGGAACTCCACAGGCAGCTGACTGGTGGCACGCACGCCTAGCACTCATCATCAATCTTCGAGTCTGAGCAGCGATCCGGGTTGTGTAGATGCAATAAATAAACAAGCGTGAGCACATGTCGTACTCAGCAAGAGAGGAATATCATAATAAACATGCAAAGCTGTATAAGTGGATGGCCAAGGGGTTTAAGCAGGTTAGCATTTTAGTTGATCAAATTTTATTAAGCAACTTACTTACTAGCAAATGTAAGTGTATACCATCCCACAATTAAAGTGTAACATCATAACCATGAACATAAAGTAAAGAATAATTTAAACTCATCTTCTGGTAGATTAATCATGTGAGGGTCCAGGCCGCTCTTGACCGTGAGCATGGCTAATCGATTAGTTTTACACTCTGCAGAGGTTGTACATCTTTACCCACAAGTCGCGTAAAAACCCCGAAGAGTTTTGGACCCAACCACGCGATGCGATCGGGCATCATACCACACTGCCGAGGTGTGATTGCATAGGGATGCTACGAGGCCTTTACAAAGATTCCCTAATGTGCAGCAACCCACTAGGTTTCAGGACGAAGCGGGGCATAAAGCTCCCTAGCGGGTACCGTGTCTTAGCAAAGCCCAACTCCCCGCTAGAGCAGGTCTATACTCCGTCAACGCATCCCCATTTGTCCCTTTTAGGTAAGATCACTACAACACCAAGGTCTCTAATTATTCAGCCAAGCCAGAGCCATATAGCCTTCTAGTTGTACTGTTGTCCTGGGTGGTTCTCCATGTTCCAATAAAACATATGGTCCTGTGATTAACTTACCATCAAAGAACACAGACCATAAACAAGTATCATGTTGTTTATTACCAAGCCAGTTGAGCAACTAAGCAGCATCTACCATCAAGATTAATTAAGTAACCCAGTTACAAGGCAACGGTCAAAAGAATCTAGGCATAGTCCTTAATAGGAACCCGTCAAAATTAATGCAAGCAAGAAAGTAAATACAGTGATTAAATGCATGTTCATATAGGATAAAACGGGTATGACCAAGGACACTTGCCTCTCACAAGATCCGGAATTGCTCAGAGTCTTCAAGTCTTCACCACGGAAAATCTTCGGACTGCTCGTTCTCTACGCATCACACATTCACATGCAAGAGACAAAATAATAAAATAAGAAAACAATTCACCAATCACTTCAAACAGGAACAAAAGCTTCACTAAACTGATCTACTCGTCGAGACGAACAAATGGATATAAAGAACGCTAAAAACGGAGCTAGAACGCGTAATCTACGGCCAAAACAAGATACAGGGTCTATTCTGCAGGAAAACTAGGCTTACAGGGGCCTAACTGCAAAAACTCAGGGGCTAAAACAGAATTTTATAAAGAAACACAGGGGCTAAAACTCTAAACTAGCAGCCAGGGATCTCGGGCACAAAACATTAAAAACCTAGGGTCTGAACCGCAAGGAAAAGGACCTATTTGCAAGGGTTTCTCTATGGTGGGAGGACCGGCCTGCGAATTTTAAAAAGAGAAAGGGTTTTTGTGCAAAACTACACCTAACAGATCGGTTGACCGGTATGCCTTCGGTTGACCCCGCGGCTCGACTCGATCTGGGCCGCAGGATCAGGATCGGACGGCCGGGAACACCTGTGAGCGGAAGGCCGGCGGCGGACTCGCCGGAGACGGCAGCGCTCGACGGCGACCTCGCCGGCGCAAGTCGATCCCGCGCTCCCGGGCACGATTTGCGACGCGGAAAGCACCGGGGGTGAAGCGAGGACCATGGTGAACTCGCCTAGGGTGGTGAGGACCGGCGGGTATGCACGGAGACGGCGCGCGGCTCGGGGAGCGAGAGGGCTCACGGCGGCGACCTCCGGTGAGCGCGCGCGAGCGGTACACAGCACGAGGACTCCAAAGCGCTACACCGGCGACTTCCTCACCTTGCGACTGAGCTACGGAGCGGCTTCGAAACGACCGAAGAGCGGCAGTGCGGAAGATCGAAGGCGGCGGCGCGCTAGGGTTGCGAGGCGTGCGGCGCGGTGTTGTTGCAGATAGGGGCAAACCCTAGGGAGGACCGGCGGTGGCGGCGGCTAAATAGGCCCAGGGCGCGGGTTTCACGGCGTGCGGGCCCAAGACCAAGGCGCGGGTGCGGCGCGGTTGCGCGGCCGGCGTGGTCGGTCCCCGACCGGGCGCGCGGTGCGACCCGGTGGAAGGGATGATGCCGGGTCCCACTGCCGGCGGCACAAGGAGGAGGGAGGCGGAGAGGCCGCGCTAGTGGGTTGGTCTTTGGGCCAACTTGGGCCGCAAGGTGGGCTGCGAAGCCGAGTGGGCCACGGGGAAAAAAGGCCGGGCCGTGCGAGTTTGTTGGGTCGCTTGGCCGGATCGGGCCGAAGCTTGGGGAGGAAAAGGAAACTTTTGCAAATTTTTCAAAAGAATACAAACAAATAAATTCAAACACAGGTTTGAATTCAGCCAACCAAAAATTGTGCTCCAGCATGAATGCAACAATAAACTCCTATGGTTCATTAATTTAATTGAGAAAATAATTAAATGCCTATAAGAATTAAATAAAACCTTAAAAGTCCTTAAACAAGCAATTGTTGCTAAGCAAAATTTTATTAAAAGCCATAATTAAAAATTTTGGGTGTTACATAAGGTCCTCACGAGGTGTGCAGAGGTAGACTTGGTGTTAAATTGGGAAAAGTGCCACTACATGGTTAAGCAAGGCATAGTGCTCGGACATGTTATATCCGAGAGAGGCATTGAAGTGGACAAGGCTAAGGTAGAGATGGATGAGCAACTCCCACCTCCGACGGATGTTAAGTCCTTAAGGAGCTTTCTAGGCCATGTCGGATTTTATAGAAGATATATTAAGAACTTCTCAAAGATCACTAAATCTTTAACGCATCTCCTTCAAAAGGATGTGGCTTTTGATTTCGATGAGAAGTGCCTAGTGGCATTCCGGGCCTTGAAGAGTGCGTTGGTGAGTGCTCCCATTAATCAACCTCCAGATTGAGCCAACCTTTCGAGATCATGTGTGACGCAAGCGACTATGCCGTAGGCGCAGTTTTGGGTCAAAGAAAGGAAGGCTGAGTTCACGCTGTTTACTATGCTAGCAAAACTCTTAATGGGGCACAATTAAATTATGCCACTACGGAAAAGGAGTTGCTAACGGTGGTATTCACCTTCGAAAAATTCAGATCTTACATCGTGAACTCGAAGGTCATTATTTACACCGATCACGCGGCTATCAAGTATCTCTTGGCTAAGAAGGATGCTAAACCACGATTGATCTGTTGGATCCTTCTTCCTCAAGAGTTCGATGTTGAAATTCGTGGTAAGAAGGGGGTGCAGAATGTTGTGGCCGATCATTTGTCTAGGATGAATCGTGGACAAGATGATAAAGAGCCAATAGAGGACAAGATGAGAGATGACCACCTCTATCGAGTGCTCTATAAAGGCACTTGGATGATTGATATCATTCGAGCAATTCGAAAGATGCCTCTTGACCATCTAGATAGTGAGGACCATGTGTGGTTCGAGGACCGGTGGATGGTGGCTTCCTTGTGTGATGAGTGATTGACAACGTTGTGTGGACTGATTCTTGGCTAAGTATTGCAGGTGCAGGTTGCGGCTTGACTGGTGTTGGTGCAGGTGAAGAACAAGCGCGAAGGTCGTTGCCGGTGAGGCCTCCATGTGTGGAGAAGACAAGTAGGATTCGTTCGAGGGACCCGGTGGCCAGCGGGGTCAAGTGCGGGCCGCATGGTGGCATGAACAGCAAGATGAAGTCGTGGACGGTTTCTTGGTTGAGCCTCAAAACCAAGGGCGAGCCGGGACTACGTGGGAGCCAAGTCATGAGTGGAGATTGGCGGAGGCTACACCGAGTTCGCGGGGTTTCCGGTGGTTCACCAGAAAACCACTGGGTTCCTTGGTTGATCCACAAAGCCAAGACCGAAGAACCGAAGACGGAGCTGCAGCGGCGCGGACCGGTCGACCAATGGGGAGCACCATTCGACCGGTGTGCAACGACGCAGTCCGGAGACTTCGAAGCGGAGGACACGCGTCGGGATCGCATGGCTTGCGTCGAGGCTACGCGGGGGTGCGGTCGCGGGCGTCCGTCCGATGGAGAAGACATCTAGAATTCCAAATCCGCCCTTGAGGGGCTTGTATCCCTAGTTAGTAGAGAAGGGTATTTTGAACTTTCGGTTGCCTCCATATAACCCAAGAGGTGAGAGGATGGCAGCCAACTCTTGGAACCCTAGCTCATTAGTTTTCCTATTTTCCACCTATTTTCCTTAGGTTTTCCATAGGAATAGCAAGAGAGCTTCACGGAGAGATCTTGTAGAGAGGGATGGATGATCGGGCGGCTTGCTAGACCTTGTACGAACCTTTGTTTCATGTATAGATGATTCGGCGTGGTTCCTCAAGGTTTGGATGTGTTTTTCCCGGTTGATTCTTGGTGGTGATTTTCAGAGCCCTCTCTCGGTGATTTCTTTGGGTTGTTTTCGGGATCTTTCTCTTGGGGATTTGATGGGGGAAATATGTGGGAACCCTTCGTGGTTCTTTGGGCTGTGATTCCCCTCCCAAATCCGTGAGTAAAGGTGCTCGATTTCGGGGTTTCTTGAGTTCTTGAGTTCGAAGTGCTTTCGGCGGGATTTCTTCGATTCCTCCTTTTTGGACGAGTTTTGGTGGGATTAAACTTGGCTATGGACTCCTCATGAGTTGTTTCTAATATCCCCAAAGTCTTGTTCAAGTCTGTGGAGCGATTCGGGAGATCGTGGTTTGGATTTGGGGGAGTTGACCCGCGGGTGCTGTTCATCCCGAGCTCCCCATGCTACACCGGTCTGACCGGTGCTCTTGACCGGTCTGACCGGTGCAACCCTCGGTGGGTTTTTGCTCGGGTGAACGTTTGGGTGTGTTCGCTGTTGTCCTGTGTTGGGGCTGTTTCGAGTTTGGGTCCGTTTGGAGGTTGGTTAGCCTGTTTGGTGCTTTGGGGGCTTTCAGGCTGTGACCGGTCTGACCGGTGCGTCTCACCGGTCTGACCGGTGTGGAGCCACTTAGTGGAAGTTGCTCAGTTTCACCAGCAGGGACCGGTCTGACCGGTGGTGCTCACCCGGTCCCGACCGGTGTGGGTCCGTAGACTCGAGGTTTGGTGTTCCGGGTTGCGTTCTCGGGTCGAAGGTTGTGTGTTGGTTCCTAGGTCCGGTGGCACTCCAGTGGCTACGTGGGTTTGGCCAACTTGGGTAGTGAGTCGGAGACGTGTGTTGGAAGCCTTGTTCATCTTGTTGGAGTTTCCATCTCCTTCGAGAAAAAATTTTATCGGCTCCCATTCACTCCCCCCCTCTCTGGTTCGCCGTATCGATCCTTCAATTGGTATCAGAGCCGGTTCGGGTCTTTATTGACTCTAACCAGTCTAAGATCCAAGGATGGCGTACCAGGAACGGGGTTCGGGTCCTCCACACTTCGATGGCAAGAACTACCGGATGTGGAGCAAGCGGATGGGTGCTTTTCTCCGCGGAAAGGGTCGGATCCTTTGGGATGTCACGGTGGACACGGGCTATGTCCGGCCGATGGACTTCCTCTCTCCGGGATCGAGGGACAGATTCGACGCCAACAATAAGGCGGTCGACTACTTGTTTCGTGCTTTGTGTCAGGCTGAGTTCGATCGGGTGCACACCGAGCACTTGGCTTGTAGGATTTGGGCGGTGTTGAAGGAGGCTCATGTTGGGAACGCCCAGGTTCAGGCACGGATGTATGCGACCTACGGAGAGAGTACGAGAACTTCACTCATCTCCCGGTGAGTCCATCAATGCCTTGTTTCGAGAGGTTTACGGTGGTTGTGAACAACATGAGGGCCAATGTGGACGTGCTCCCGTACGATGATCATGATAGAGCGGTCAAGCTCTTACACTCTTTGGATCGTACGATTTGGGGCGGAAAGTTCGAGGCCACCGTGGAGTCGGAGAAGTATGACACTCGACGGTGAACGAGCTGTTCTCGAAGCTCAAGTCGGCTGAGGTGGATAGGGGCATGACTGCCAAGCTCGAGGGTCCGACTGACTCCCATAGTCTCGCCCTCGTTGGTGGTTCCAAAGGAAAGGCTCACTCTAACCCATCCACCGGGATGTTCTCTTTCTCCTCTTTGATGTCTATGCCGGATGAGGAGTTCGACGAGCTTGGAGAGGACGAGCCGGCGCTCCGACGAGGCGGTTCGAGAGGCCGCACGAGAACCGCGTGAACATGAGGAGGAACACGAGGACTTGCTTCCGGTGCGGCAAGCGGGGACACTTCGTCGGCCGACCGTCCGGGAGAAGGCCGAGAACAAGGACGACTACAAGCACAAGCCGAGGATGGACGGCAAGTACCGTTCGAGGCGTGACCACAAGAGCAAGCACAAGAACAAGTACAAGGACGAGCGACGATCGAGGAAGAAGGAGAGCCGAGGCAAGGCCCGAGCGATGGTTGGAGCGAGCGACGTCGACTCCGGTTCCGCGTACTCCACCTCGACTCGAGCGGCGGTGAAGACGAGGGAGATCGTCGCAAGAACAAGAAGTCGTCCAAGAACCCGAGCGGGGGCCGAGGCCGCTTCGCGAGAGATGGCTTCGCACCATGGCGGCGAGCTCCGGCGGCAAGAAGAGCACACGGAGCGACTCGGACTCTGAGTCCGATGACGAGGTGCGTGATGAACTTCCCTTCTTGCACCAGAAAAATGAGAGGCTTGGCTCTTTGCTTGATAACCGTGATGACATGCTTAGAGAGGCCAAGAAAATGAGAAAAGAGCTTAGGGCTTCACTCGAGGATGCTAGGACTAGAGTGGCTGAGCTAGAGACACAGGTGCTTGATAGCAAGCTTGAGATTGATTCGCTTAAGGCTAGCCCTGTTGTTTCAGATGAGAATGATTGTGCTGATTGCTCCATATTCCTTGCTGATCTTGCTTTGTTTAAGGAGAAGCATGCCTCCAAGTGTGAGGAACTAGATGTGCTTAGGGTTGAAGTGGCTGAGCTTAAGTCTAGACCTGCTTTGCTAGGTGCTTGCACTTCTTGCCCTGTTTTGCATGCTAAGATTGATGAGATGCATGCTTACACTAGTTCGCTCGAGGCTAAATTGAAGGAACCCATGCCTACATCTTGCTCTACCTGTGAATTGCATGCATTGAAAAATTTGAAGCTTGCACATTATGTTGATCATTTGCAGGATGAGAATGATGACTTGAGGAAGTTGATGGGTTGGTTGTCTGGTCATGAGCCTCAGTTGAGGATGATGATCGAGGCCTTCAAGAGGCAAGATGGTGAGGGGCTTGGGGCAAACAAGGTTGGTGAGGGAAGTGGAGAGAATATCCCGGAGCCACCAAAAACCCACCACAAAAATGATTTCCCTCCAAAACCTAACCATCTAAGGAACCGACTAGACACAACCCCGGCTCCACCCGTGTTTCCTACACCCACAAATGACCTACAAAAGCCTATCAAGTTTGTGAGCACTTCGGGAAAGTGTTCTTTGGGAAGGAGAGTGAGAAGGCAAGTGGTGAGAAACGGGGGGGAGGATTTGAGTGGAGAGAAACCGAGTGAGCGACCACATCCCAAGCCTAAGACTAAGCTTGTGAGGTTCCATTGTGGCTATTGTGGGAGAGATGGCCATAAGGAGGAGTTTTGCTTCAAGAGGAAGCGTGAGGAGAGAATGGAGAAGGAGTGGGCTAACAAGGACAAGTACCACCCTTCCGATGGTGTACTTGAGCCTCGTATGCAGATGCCCAGGGGCAAGGCGAGTGTGAGGACAGTTCGGGCTTGGGGAGAGCGGAAGGATGTTGGAGGCGCTGCTGTCCAGGTCACACCGGTCAGACCGGTGCTGGTCTGGACAGACAGCTGTTTGGGTTTCGAGCTCGTACAGGTGCAAGGGTTGTTTTTGGTGGTCGTGGTTACGGTGGGCGGGGGTGGAAAGGGTGCGGGTGGTCGGTTGCTAGGCGTTCTCCTCCTTGTGCTCAATACGGGGATCGGAGGGGTCGTAGCTTTGAGTTGGAGAGGAGGGACGTTCCACGGGCCTTCTTGCGTGGATTTGGTCCTCCTCCGGGCGGATAGGGGTGGTTCCCTCGGGGTGGTTACCGTGGTGGTGTTTGTGGAGGTAGCTTTGGTAGGAGAGATGCTTTGGTTGGTGCTAACCCCACTTTCGAGCAAATGGCTCGGCTTCGGTTTTCTGTTTTGGTGCTAACCCCGATCTTTGCCGAGTCGTTTGTTCGCTCACGTGCTTATTTTTGAATTTCGGGTGGGAGACTTGAAGAACATTTGGTTGATTGACTCCGGTTGCTCGAGGCATATGACCGGAGACAGGGGGTGGTTCTCAAGTCTCGTCCGTGGTGACAAGGAGGTACATCACTTTTGGGGACATTGGGCGTGGGCGTGTGCTTTCGAAGGTGAGATCAAAGTGAGTGACAAGATCACTGCGAGGCGTGTTGCTCTTGTTCAATCGGCGGGGTACAATTTGCTTTTTGTGTCCCGGTTGTTGGATGAGGGCTTTGAGGTCTTGTTTTGGCCGGGTGGTTCTCGGATTGTGGACTCTCGAGGGGACCTTGTCTGTATGGTCGTTCCCGAGGGTCAGGTGTTTCGTGCTGATTTTTCTCAGTCTTCGGGTGTGGAGCATTGTTTCTTGGCTAGTTCTTCGAGTGAGTTGTGGAAGTGGCATAGGAAGTTGGGTCACTTGAGCTTTGACCTTTTGTCTTGCTTGAGTAAACTCAATTTGGTCCGAGGATTGCCACGGTTGAGGCTTGAGAAAGAGTTGGTTTGTGCGCCTTGTAGGCATGCCAAGATGGTAGCCTCTTCTCACCCGCCTCTCACCGATGTGATGAGCGAGCGTCCATGCGAGGTGCTCCATATGGACCTTGTTGGCCCGGCTCGTGTGCGATCGGCGGGTGGGAAGTGGTATGTCCTTGTTGTGGTGGACGACTACTCTCGGTATGCGTGGGTGTTCTTTCTCGAGGATAAGGGGGAGACGTTTGGTTTTGTTCGAGATCTAGTCTTGAGGTTGAGAAATGAGAGGCACGAGAGATGCCATACGAGCTATCCGCGGTGATAATGGCTCGGAATTCGAAACTCTCGTTTTGAAACATTTTGCCATGACTTGGGTCTTGAGCACCGGTTTTCGAGTCCGTATACACCTCCCCGGAATGGTGTTGTGGAAAGGAAGAACATGACCTTGTGCGAGATGGCTCGGACGATGCTTGATGAGCATAGGACTCCGAGGAGGTATTGGGGCGAGGCGGTGAACACCGCTTGCTATGTGTCGAACGGGATATACTTCGAGTGCACAAGAAGAAGACATGCTATGAGTTGATGCATTGTCGCACACCCAAGGTGAGTCACTTCCATGTCTTTGGTTGCAAGTGTTTCATTCGAAGAAAGGCGGGAAGTTGGATAAGTTTGAGGCTAGGTCTGTCGATGGCATTTTCTTTGGTTATGCATCTCATTCTAGAGCATATCGTGTGCTCAATCTTGAAACTAACCAAATCGTGGAGACTTGCGAGGTAACCTTCGACGAGACAGAGCCACGTAGTCAGCTTGTCTTTGAGTATGCAGGTGATGATGAGCTGGGCGAGGAGATCTTTCAGGAGGAGGAGAATGAACATGGAGAGGATGAAGATGGTGGCGTGGCGCCCCCGGCTGAACATGTACCCACTACTTCGACTACGATGATGGATGGACCCTCTGCTACACCTACGACAACAAATCAAGAACAAGGAGAAGCTGATGTTGAGGGGGAGGTAGCATCAAGGCGAGAACCTCCCCGGCGGGTACAAGTGGATCACCCAGCTTCGAGGATCATCGGCGACATGGATGAACGCACTACACGGTCGAGGGTTCGGAACAACTCCCATTTCGCTCATGCTGCATTTGTTGCTTCTTTCGAGCCCAAAGGCATTGGACACGCACTATCTGATCACAGTTGGGTTAATTCGATGCATGAGGAGTTGGAGAACTTTGAGAGGAATCAGGTGTGGGAGTTGGTTGACCCTCCCCCAGGGTGTAAGCCGATTGGTACAAAGTGGGTGTGGAAAAACAAAGAGGGAGAGAAAGGTGAGGTTGTGAGGAACAAGTCGAGACTTGTTGCTCAAGGGTTCAGTCAGAAGGAGGGGATCGACTACGAGGAGACCTTTGCTCCCGTAGCCCGTTTGGAGGCAATTAGGATCCTTCTAACCTTTTCTGTGGCTAAAGGGTTCAAGTTGCACCAAATGGATGTGAAGAGTGCTTTCCTGAATGGTGTGTTGGAGGAAGAAGTGTTTATGAGGCGACCCTCGGGGTTTGAGAGTGAGAAGTACCCCCACGGGTGTACAAGTTGAGGAAGGCGTTGTATGGGTTGAAGCGGCGCCTAGAGCTTGGTATGGCGAGGTTGAGGGGGTTCTTGTTTGCGAGAGGCTTTGAGATGGGGAAGGTCGATCGGACCTTGTTTTTGCCGAGGCGGGGGAGAGATATCCGATTGTGCGGGTGTACGTGGATGATATTGTCTTTGGTGGCTCGTCTAACTCTCTTGTTGCGAGGTTTGCGAGATGATATGAGCGGGGAGTTTGAGATGAGTATGATGGGCGAGTTGCGGTTCTTCCTCGGGCTATAAATCAAGCAATCAAAGGAAGGAACATTTGTGCACCGGAGCTAAGTACACCAAGGACATTGTGCGGAAATTCAAGATGGAGGACTCCAAGGCTATGACGACGCCGATGAGTACGACTACAGCTCTTGATGCGGACGAGGAAGGTGAACACGTGGACCAGAAGGACTACCGGAGTATGATCGGGTCACTCCTCTACTTGACGGCGACGAGGCCGGACATACAGTTCTCGGTGTGTCTGTGCGCTCGTTTTCAAGCATCTCCGAGGACTTCGCATCGCAAGCAGTGAAGAGAATTTTCAGGTACTTGCGTCACACTCCCGACTTCGGCCTTTGGTACTCCGCGTCCTCTTCTTTGGCGCTTCATGGTTTTTCAGACGCGGATTTTGCCGGGTGTCGGTTGGATAGGAAGTCCACTTACGGGACTCGCCGCTTTTTGGGTTCCTCTTTGGTGTCTTGGTCTTCCCGCAAGCAGTCGAGTGTTGCTCAATCCACGACCGAGACCGAGTATGTTGCCGCTGCTAGTTGTTGCTCTCAGCTCCTGTGGATCACCTACACCATGAGTGACTTTGGTGAGGAGTATACCTATGTCCCACTTCAATGTGATAGCACCAGTGCCAGAAGCGTTGCAAAGAACCCAGTGCTTCATTCCAAAACCAAGCACATAGAAGTGAGGTATCATTTTCTGAGAGACAACGTAGAAAAAGGGAAGATAGCTTTGATCCATGTACCCACACATGACCAACTAGCCGATATTTTCACCAAACCCCTAGATCAAGCAACTTTCACTCGTTTGCGGGGGAACTTGGTGTGTGTTTGATTTCTTGAGTTGGGTGTGTGGGAGCTCTTTTTGCCGGTGGTGTCGAACCCGTTTTGCCTCCCCTTGAGGAGCCGGTTGTAGCTATGTATAGCTTTTCTTTGTGCATTTTTTGCATTTGGCATGGCATATGTAACATGATGTATAGGCATCCTTGTATCTTAGATTGCATGCATTTTGTATCATATGCATTGGTTAGGAAAAGCTTCTCTCATATACATTGTTCACCATGGAATGAGATATATGTCTTTGTGAGCTTGTTTGGTATGCTTCGGTTAGTTTGGCTTAGCTCTTGATGATCTTAATGAATAATCCATGGTTGATAGCTATGCTTTTGAAAAATGTCACATGTATGCTCTCTCATGTGTAAATGCCTTTACATGCTCTTGACATGTTTTTGTGGCCTTGCTATGCTTAATTTGTGGTTGGATAGCTGGTTTATTGATCATATGGGGCCAAAGGCTCATTTGCCATCATGAATGTTTAGCCCTCTTGATTTATCTTGTGGAGGGGCATAAGTTCCTTTTTGTCGCAAAGACATTTCATGTACCATTTACAAATCTGAAAATGAAATGAACAATGCTTGGAAATATGTTCCCATGTCATATGTGCTAAATTTAATTCGCTTTGGGTGCTAAACCGTTGCATGATGCCTAACAATGAGAAGTCTCATACATAGAAGTAGGCACATGGCTCGGTGGCTTTGACATGACATGAGGTGCTTGTGGGTGTTTGTGATGGTCTTATGATTAGAATGGCTGTCCTAGCATGAAGTTTGTGTGGCTTTGCCATTTTTGATATGCTTTGATCATGTTTAGGACTTTGCTCATGAGAGGCAAGTTTTTCGCAAAATTGCCAAAATCCATCTTAGCTTTGTCCAATGGTTGTGAAACTTGGAGATCATGTAGTTGAGATCGATACGAAGCCGTAGAGTACCTAACTTGCTCATTTGGACATGTGTAGCATTCTTTGTTGAATTTTGTCTATTTGAGAAGCTCTAGGTTGAAAGTTTTGCATTTTTGGCTTGATTCATGCATTGCCAACAAGGGGGAGAAGTTTGAGCTTGAAATGGCTTCTTTGGACGTGTTTAGAAGGTTTTCGGGTGGTTTCGAGCCATTTACGGGCTCTCGTTGTGCACCGGTCGACCGGTCGGGGTCACCGTCCGACCGGTGTGAGTGCTGGTTCTGTTCACATGTTGCACACCGGTCTGACCGGTGGTGTTGACCGGTCTGACCGGTCAGGGCTGAGTTGTTGCAGCTGCCCTGTTTCAAGTGGTGTTTTGCATGCATTCGTCCAGGGGGAGGTGCATTGGTTCAGGGGGAGCTTGCATGTGTGCAGGGGGAGCTCTTTGTGGTTGTTCGAGCTTTGCTTTGGTAGTTTGCGCTCTTTCCTTGAGCTTTGCCTTGTCTCGGATGTGTCGAGCCGTTGCCCTTGCCTAAGGGGTCCGAGACTTGTCTTCTTCAAGTGATCTTGCTCTTTGCCTTTGTTTGGCTTTCGATCGCTTGTTGGAGTTTCTTTTTGTTCGTTTCTTTTCTTTTTCTTTTCTCTCTTGTTACTTCCGTGTGGGTGTTGTCAATGCACTCATCAAGGGGGAGATTGAGGACCATGTGTGGTTCGAAGACCGGTGGATGGTCGCTTCCTTGTGTGATGAGTGATTGACAACGTTGTGTGGACCGATTCTTGGTTAAGTATTGCGGGTGCGGGTTGCGGCTTGAGCGGGTGTTGGTGCGGGTGAAGAACAAGCGCGAAGGTCGTTCTTTGGTGAGGCCTCCCGGGTGTGGAGAAGACAAGTAGGCTTCGTTCGAGGGACCCGGTGGCCGGCGGGGGTCAAGTGCGGGCCGCATGGTGGCATGAACAGCAAGATGAAGTCGTGGACGGTTTCTTGGTTGAGCCTCAAAACCAAGGGCGAGCCGGGACTACGTGGGAGCCAAGTCATGAGTGGAGATTGGCGGAGGCTACACCGAGTTCGCGGGGTTTCCGGTGGTTCACCAGAAAACCACTGGGTTCCTTGGTTGATCCACAAAGCCAAGACCGAAGAACCGAAGACGGAGCTGCAGCAGCGCCAGACTGGTCTGATCGGTAGGGACCGGTTTGACCGGTGGGGAGCACCGTTCTGACCGGTGTGCAATGACGCAGTCCGGAGACTTCGAAGCGGAGGACACGCGTCGGGATCGCATGGCTTGCGTCGAGGCTACGCAGGGTGCGGTCGCCGGGCGTCCGTCCGATGGAGAAGACATCTAGAATTCCAAATCCGCCCTTGAGGGGCTTGTATCCCTAGTTAGTAGAGAAGGGTATTTTGAACTTTCGGTTGCCTCCATATAACCCAAGAGGTGAGAGGATGGCAGCCAACTCTTGGAACCCTAGCTCATTAGTTTTCCTATTTTCCACCTATTTTCCTTAGGTTTTCCATAGGAATAGCAAGAGAGCTTCACGGAGAGATCTTGTAGAGAGGGATGGATGATCGGGCGGCTTGCTCGGACCTTGTACGAACCTTTGTTTCATGTATAGATGATTCGGCGTGGTTCCTCAAGGTTTGGATGTGTTTTTCCCGGTTGATTCTTGGTGGTGATTTTCAGAGCCCTCTCTCGGTGATTTCTTTGGGTTGTTTTCGGGATCTTTCTCTTGGGGATTTGATGGGGGAAATATGTGGGAACCCTTCGTGGTTCTTTGGGCTGTGATTCCCCTCCCAAATCCGTGAGTAAAGGTGCTCGATTTCGGGGTTTCTTGAGTTCTTGAGTTCGAAGTGCTTTCGGCGGGATTTCTTCGATTCCTCCTTTTTGGACGAGTTTTGGTGGGATTAAACTTGGCTATGGACTCCTCATGAGGTGTTTCTAATATCCCCAAAGTCTTGTTCAAGTCCGTGGAGCGATTCGGGAGATCGAGGTTTGGATTTGGGGGAGTTGACCCGCGGGTCTTTGTTCATCCCGAGCGCCCGGTCTACACCGGTCGACCGGTGCTCTTGACCGGTCTGACCGGTGCAACCCTCGGTGGGTTTTTGCTCGGGTGAACGTTTGGGTGTGTCCGCTGTTGTCCTGTGTTGGGGCTATTTCGAGTTTGGGTCCGTTTGGAGGTCGGTTGGCCTGTTTGGTGCTTCGGTGGCTTTCGGTGTGTGGCCGGTCGACCGGTGCGTCTCACCGGTCTGACCGGTGTGGAGCCACTTAGTGAAAGTTGCTCAGTTTCACCAGCAGGGACCGGTCTGACCGGTGGTGCTCACCGGTCTGACCGGTGTGGGTCTGTAGACTCGAGGTTTGGTGTTCTGCTGCGTTCTCGGGTCGGAAGGTTGTGTGTTGGTTCCTAGGTCCAGTGGCACTCCAGTGGCTACGTGGGCTTGGCCAACTTGGGTAGTGAGTCGGAGACGTGTGTTGGAAGCCTTGTTCATCTTGTTGGAGTTTCCATCTCCTTCGAGAAAAATTTTTATCGGCTCCCATTCACTCCCCCCTCTCTGGTTCGCCGTATCGATCCTTCAGATAGAAACTCTCAAAGGAGGATAATCTCCGAAAGTAAGAAATACTTTTGGGATGCACCATACCTCTTCAAACTTGGCAATGATGGAGTCATGAGAAGATGTGTGCCAAGAGAAGAGAAGCTAGAAATTTTGAGAAAGTGCCACGCGGCGGAGTACGGTGGTCACTATAGCCATTTTCGGGCCCAAGCAAAAGTGTGGTCTAGCGAATTCTATTGGCCGGAGTTGCATGAAGATACTAAAAGATTGTTGCATCATGCCCCGAATGCCAAAGAACCGGAAACATCTCTCAAAGAAATTCTATGCCCTTGAGATGTATTCTACAAATCGATTTATTCGATGTATGGGGAATAGACTTCATGGGGCCTTTCAAAAACTCACATGGATATGAGCATATCTTAGTCATGGTTGATTATGTATCCAAGTGGGTAGAGGCTATGCCATGTCGTAAAGCTTCCACGGAGGAGTCCATTGCCATGATCAAGAACATGATTTTTCCTCTCACTTCACTAGGAAGAATTTCAAAAAGCACTTGTCCAAGTTGGGAATTGAACATAGGGTCTCTGCGGCCTATCACCCACAAACCAACGGACAAGCGGAAACGTCGAATAGGCAATTAAAAAGCATCCTCAACAAAACCATAGAGAAGGGAGGCAAAGATTGGTCAAAGAAATTAGACGGAGCTTTGTGGGCTTATCGAACGGCGTTCAAGAGACCGATAGGTATGACCCCTTATCAATTCGTCTATGGAAAAGCTTGCCACCTTCCGGTTGAGTTGGAACACAAAGCCTATTGGGCGATTAAAGAGATGAACCTTGATCTCGATGACGCGGTGGTAAAACAAAGGATTCAAATAAGCGAGCTAGAGGAGTTGAGGTTGAAAGCATACGAGAATGCAAGCATATACAAGGAGAGAATTAAAAGGTGGTATGACAAAAGGTTGAAGAAGAAAGAGTTTAAAGGAGATAAGGTCCTCCTCTACAATTCGAGGTTTAAAACCTTCGGAAAGGGGAAATTGCAAAGCAAGTGGGACGGACCTTATGTTGTTCATTCGGTGCTCTCCAACGGAGCGGTAACCATTATGGACGTGAAAGGTGATCAATTCATGGTGAATGGTCAATGGCTTAAGGTTTACTACGAACCCGACGTTGTGCCCCTTCACCATATTGATGTCTTCACCATGGAAGAAGAGCCCGAACATCCCGCCTAGGACGAAAAACATGGTACAGATTTTTGTAAATAGTTTCTCTTTTATTTTTCTGGAGTTTCTCGTGAAGATTTACTGGGCCAACGTTTTCCCATGGGCTAAGAAAGCGAAAAAAGGGCAGTACATGGGAAATCAGACCGGACCGGCCCATGAAATAGGGTGGGCCGACCGGCCCGGTCCGACCGGCCCGGTGGGGCACCGGCGGCGGTTCGCCCCGGTTTTTCCCCGGAATGCTCCTTTTCGACTTCCTTCTTCAGTCAGAAAATTTTAAGGGAAGTTTGAATAAGGAAAATGAGGTTTCTATGGTTTTCCTTTTCGGACTATTTGTTTGGCCGAATTGGGAGCTAGGGAATCCATCCCATCTAGCAATCTTTTGCACCCACGCAGCAGCCATGGTGTCCCTAAGGAGTGTAGAGTTGAAGCAGGTTGCCAAGGAGCCATTGATGGAGGAGGCGAAGTGATGCGAGCTCAAGCTACCCGTTAAGATCAAGAGGACCGCCTGCATCCGTTGCGGAAGGCGTGTCCCGACCGGAGCTATCGCATCTCACAACCTCGTCAAGGAGGAGAAGGTCCCTACTCCCATTCGAAGGTCGGCGCGCATCCGAGGCATGAAGAAGAAGGACTACAAGAAGGTGTCGCCCGAGCCTAAGGATTATGTGGATAGTGATTACTCCGACGATCGTAGCCCGAGCTCGTGAGCGGCCACCAGAAGAGATGATAATGATTTGTACATTTGAAAAGAGGTGCCGAAGGAGAAGACTCCCGAAGGCTCCAACGGCGGCGGCAACGACGACGGCGGCGACGACAATGATGATGGCGACGACAGCGGCGACGACGGCGGAGACCCTGGTGATGATGACCCTGTCGGGATGCATCCGATGTGTTGTGTGGCTTGCCGTCACTCCATCTCGGAGCTCTACGCATCGGTCGACGAATGTTTCCAGGCTATGGAGGTGATGAGTCAGCGTATGGAGGATTTGGAGCGCGTGGTCGAAGACGACTACAAGTTCCTAAATTGCAATGTGCGCAAACTTTTTGGCATGGTTGATAACATGAAGGGCAAGTGGTGCAATAGTTGTGGGAAGTACCACTAGGTTTAGTTTTCCCCCTTAGGATTTTTGTAAGATACGACGAGGACGTCATATGATTTTAACGTGGGGGAGAGCTAGCAAGAGCCTTTAGTTTTTGAGCTTCAAGTTTAGCTTGGTTCGGTTTAGTCTTTGAGAGAGTTTAGTTTTTGACAGAGTTTACGAGTCTTTAGTTTTTTAGTGTACTTTTAAATTTTTGCAAGTGTCTTAATTTAGTGTTTGCGTCAAAGAAAATCAAATAAAAAGAGTCCTTTAAATCTTGTGTCTTGTGTGTTGCTTATCTTGATTTACTCGTTCGTTTATCTTTAGTTTTTGATATATGAACATAAGTGTGTGGTTTGAAAAACGTTTACCGTGGTGCTTAGTGGAATTGCTACTACTAAAAGTACCCATACCACACTTTGATCTTGAGCTTCACATGTTGGTTGTGCTATGTTCAATACTAAAAGTTGGAGGAATTCAATTCTGAAAACTATCTAAAAACCCTTGTAATAAAGGTTAGCAAAACCTCTTTTTCCAAGATGAGAGGTAGAAAAAAAATCCTATACAAAGCCAAATTTTTTTTGCTCCACCATAAGTGCGATTAGCGCGATGAGTTGGGCTAGGACCCTTCTCTCTTGGGAGTTTTAATTTCAAGCAATGATCATGTTCTTATGCTCATCTTTTGTTGCTAGCCTCGTCATGCATTCGGTAACGTGACTTTCACATCGGAAGTCCCGTACATCGCCGAATTCCATACCCAACCCTATACATCTCTTTTGTACATCGCATTCCTTGAACATAATCAACTCTCAAAGTTTCGTCTCGTCTCTAGAATCGTTTATTTAAAATTTCAGATTGTATTATGCAAGAAAGAGAGGAGTTGAGAGCTTTGAAAAGAGTGAAAAAGATGTCAAGAGAGGGAAAAATAAAGAGAAAAGTATGTGTATGGAAAAGAAAGAAAGAAAAAAATAGGAAAGAAGAAAGAAAAATAAATATATGTGTATGAATGAAAGAGAGAAGAAAAAGAGAAAAGAGGAGTGGCAATAAAAATATGAGAGGGATGAATCAAGTGAAAAGAAAAATAAAATGCAAGGAAGGATGTCACGTTGTTGAGAGACGAAACTTTCAATCTTTTTCCAACCATGTGCAATCCGACAACGAGGACGTCATCGGTGCCTCGTAGTCATATTTTCTTTTGCCCTTGCACATGTCCACCATTCTATATCTTCTCATCCTTAATATCCCCACATATGGATTAATTCTCATGATCATTGGCTTTGAAAGGTAAACAGCCACTAGAGGAAGATCTTAGTTTGACAATACTTGTGTTGATTGCGCTAGCCCTACCTATAGCTCCACTTTACATGTCATATGAGAGATTTTTGAGAGGTGAGAGTTTTATAAAACTTGTTTAGGAAAGCCACCTCATATGAGTGATTTGAGAGAGCTTGGAGAAAGGTTTTTGTCTAACACTTGTTGCGGGAATTTAATTTTTGAAAAAATCATAAAAACCCTCCGATGAAAGCAAAGAAGTAAGCATGGCTGAAATTGAAGACTTCGAGTGAAGAGTTTTGAGTTGTGGGGTAAATCTTGATGTGGTAGAGATTCTAAACGCCCATGTTTATGTATGATGATCATTACTTTATGTTTATGTATTAAGGATAAAAGATCGACTAACTTGGGAAGAAGGATTAGCGATACACGATTACAACACCTTGGACGAAGTTCTTTTACGAGTACTTGCTCGAGGACGAGCAAGAGCTAAGCGTGGGAGAGATGTTGATGGTGTATTTCGATACAGCAAACATGTTCATTACACTTTGGTTTGGATTTGATTATGGAACTAACCCTCCACTAGGCACACTAATCATATAACAAGTTCATCTATGTGCATGCATTTGGAAGTGTTGTGTTTATGTAGGAAAACATTGACATAAAGGACGGATTCACAACAAGTTCAAAGGATTATTTACGGAGTCTTGTTCGTGTTCATGAGCTTGATGAAATCACTTCCAATGGTGGCAAGGACCGAAGTGCTACGAAGGAACACCCCCGGGGATTGAAGCGTAAAAGATCGAACTTCATGCAAAGAGAACCTCTATCCTGGACGCGAGGATGACATCGTCAAAATCATGAAAGTGGAAGGGGCAAAGTGCATAAATGCATGAGGACCCACGGGAGCGAAGGGGCGACCGAACCAGGCCGAAATGGGCCTGTGCCGGTCGGCCCAGGCCGGCCAGCCCAGCCCACTCCGGAGGTCGGTTCGGCCCCCCTTTCCTTGCACCCGAAGGATCTTCAACCCTAAAGTCCTAGAGGCGCCGCCATTTGAAGAGGGAGAGCCATTCGCACCAAGAGGCCATCCACAAGCTAGAGAGAGAGGAGGGAGATCTCCAGAGGGGGATCGACCATCTCGAAGGAAGCACCCACAAGTGGAGAAGAAGGAAGACATCGTCGGAAGGGTGACCATGATCAACAGTGCTATGTCTAGCACCTTGATGGGGTAATCTCATTATTCGTCCATGGGTTGTAATCGATCTTAAGATGTAATCATACTTTGTTGGAACATCTAATATCATCATGTATTGAATATACTTTAATGCTTAAGGTTAGCTACCATGTCGTAAAGGGAAGTAGAGCTCCAATGCTCCCTTGGATCCATTCAATACACCGTGTCCATCATAGGTCTAGTCATGAATACCTCCGCGTAGTGGCAGTACGAGGGGAGGGAAAGGGTGAAACCGTGGTCACAACCCCCGATAGATTAGATTGGTTTTATTGTTTAAAACGATTGCATGTTCTATTATCGTAGACCCATGGGCGAGTGTCTTCTATCTTGATAGCTTAATCGTTCTCTCTAGTGTAGTTAGTCGTTTTCTAGTCTAAACATAGTTAGGGTTTGAGTAGTTAGTGAGTAGAGGTAGATCAAATGCTTGTAATCCCCTTGCTCCGTGGATTGACAAGAACCTAAGGAATCCCGTGGTGAAAAAGGTGTAGGTCTGTACGCTTGCGGATCATAGGTGGATACGTCTTTTATCCTTCAAGAGCCACCTGAAAAGGCGCACCCGCAGCGTATGACCGCTGCCGCAATTGTGGCCATTAAATGGCCTGGTTTCTTACCGAGTAAGGGCAACCCCCGCACGGCCCGAGCCAGGGCTCGAAAAACCAGACCCTCGAAGGGTGCGATCATTGATCAGTGGTGACAAGTCCCGCTCGTCGTGGGTGGGTGCCACGGATGCCCTCGGATTTAGAGGATTACTGATCAGCAGCTCGAGGGTCGGCACGACCGCGACCCTTCGTGACCTGTAGATGTAAACAAGACGGGGGTGCCTAGCTGCCACCCCGCAACGGCGCTACTAATCAAGGGTTCGAAGCGTGACCCTCGAAGGGTTTGAATAGGCGCCCTAGATCGACTGAGTCAGGGACGACCAGGGCACACGCATTTGAGCCTACCCTCGAGCCAACCGACTCGAGGGCGCCCCACATGTCGTATTCAAGAGCCAACGAGGGCAGCTAGTAGAGGGATCCCATCGAGGGAGAGCTTCCGCGCCCTCGGTCCCCAGCGAACGGGACTGAGCCCTGCCTAGCATACCCACGTGAGCACTTTCCTGAACGTGTCTCCAGACCACGAGCCGACCCTTATCGAATGGGGCATGGGTGTCCACTTGAATCACCCGATAACAGCTCGATGAGGAACCCACGATTCGCGACCCGCACGATGGGAGTCGTGGACGCCTCACCCCCCTGTCCCGCGGAGAGACAGCGAAGGAACATACAAATAAGTCGAAGAGCATGCCCCGTTCGCCTCGAATGGGCCCGGGCTCGGGGGCTCGACGCACGGCTACACCTCCTGGATGTGCACCGAACGCATGCGGGTGTCAATACGTGCGCATGGTGCCGCCGAGGCCGGCTGAAATATTGCCAATGCCGGTTGGAACCGACAGCCCGCACAATGACGACGCTGTGGCAAAAAACCCTGAAGGAGTCTACACACTTCTCCAAGGCTTCGGGGGCTAGACCCGTGGGTCCGCTAGCACGCTCCCACGGAACAGCAAAGCAACCAAAAGGGAAGAAAGTCCTATCAGCAAGCACCAGCCTCTGAGGGTTCCTAACGAATACCACTGCAGAGGCTCGGGGGCTAATGTCGGGGACAACCACGAGGGTCCCCTAATAACCGGGGAAAAAGCCATTTTTATGAAATAATAGAAACGCAAAACGAACACATCATGGATAAACTACAACCACGGCTCGATTAACGCCAATGGCCCAGCAAGCAGTCGGCCTCAGCACCCCTCGGGCAAAACTCTGACTCACTCGAGGGGCCTGGTGTCGTACCGACAAAACTCCACCTCACTCGAGGGCTGGACGCCCCCTCGTGCGGGACTCCGCCTCGCTCGAGGCCCGGACGCCCCCTCGCGCGGGATTCCGCCTCGCTCGAGGCCCAGACGCCCCCTCGCGGGGGACTCCGCCTCGCTCGAGGCTCACGTGGGTCCCCCACCTCCGACCCGTGACGCCGCGCCTACTCTCCTAACCAGAGCATTAAATGCTCTGGCACATCGCGGGCGCCCGGGTCAAGAGTGAATCCTTGCCACGCCGGTCCTCTGACACCGCCTGGGAATCCTGCCCCGGCGCTGTTCTACCAACCCCCGGCCCTGTGCGGCCATCTCCGCCACTGTGTGACGTTGTGCGATGAGGCCAGTGTCAACTCCGTGACACTGTGCTACCCGCCCCCGTACGGCCAGCATGCCGCGCCCTCGAACAAGGACGATGGAACCCTCAAAAAGGGTAGGGACACCTGCTCCACACCCATGCGGGACGACGCCGTGATGTCAGACCAGTGGAGCGCGTCTCCCCCATCACCTCTGGCCCTGTTTGGCCATCCCCGCCGTTGTGCAACCATCTCGGGCCCTGTGCGGCCATCCCGGGCGCCGTGGGAACCCGGGGAGACAAGACGTTGCCACGCCCGTGGTTGTACACCTCACGACCTTCCGTCAGCCGCGCCCACGAGTCAGCGTACGGACGATGACCGAACTGGAAGCTCCCACATAGCCGCCCTCAAAGCTGCTCCTGGGCAAGAACAGGACACGCCACGACGCCCGACGAGAGCAAGATTCACCACAACAACCATCAACTCCGCGGCCCTGTACGCCATACCGCCACACGTAATTAGAATAGCGTGACACGATTGTAAACCACCCCCCTGGCCTATAAAAGAAGGGGGCGGTCCCCTAGCCAGAGGGGGGCGAATAGCTGTACACTTGCACACTTCCGCCCACATTCACGATATTGGCACTTTGCCTCAATCACACATCAGGGACTTGGAGGCTCCTCCTCTCCCTCCTCGCTTGTAGCGCCCCTCTGCAAGCACCACAGTTCAATGCAATACAGTGCCCCGAGCACACCCCTGCTGGATGTACGGCTTCGCCCGGAACCAGGATAAACCTCGTGTCACCTAGTTGCTTAGCACTGGCCATCGAGAGATAGATCTCAGCGCTCATACTAGTTAGTGTCGGGACTACTTTCCACACTAACAATAACTCATTCTCATGTTGTACGATTAGATTGGTTTGTCACCTTGGCCAAAACGGCAACAAGAAGATGATAGGCTAGTTACCTTTTGATGTTTACCTTTATGGCTAGGTGGATGTGAACCATACTGTTCGTGTTAACACCAAAAATTAGTACAGGAGAGGGACTGATTTGTGGGCCTGATTTGGTGACAAATCCCGTTCAACGGGAGAAGATTTCTTCAGAAGATTCGGCAGGGATGCTTACGGACGACAGTTTGTTTCCGTTCGGCAAAAGGACTGTTTGCGCTGATTTCGCGGGAGCGCGTGGTGATGTGGCTCGAACGGAAGGGACGAATGGATGGATAAGCATTTGCACTTGGGCATTAAATTAGGTATCAAATATTGTGCTCGTAGTCCACCAGGAGTCATGTTAAGACAGGGTATAAATATGAACCCTAGATGTATGTAATTGTAATTGAACATTCTCATAACGAACCGTCTTTACGCCAAACTTTCGAGTCCTAGTCATGTCATCGAGTTCTTCGAGAGGGTTCATCGATCCGTCGACCTCCGTAAGTACCGGCAACCTTGTACCATGTCTAGTATCATGCGGTGGATTTAGATCGTGATGCAAGTAGTCTTGTTACCATGCTTGGTATCATGCGGTGGATTCAAGCTTGGTTCAAGAAGGTTTCTTGTTAGATCATGAGTCATGCGGTAGGCTAAGATCTAGCTTGAAGCTATTTATCGGCTCTATTAGATTTGGCAAGATCTAATAGATTCATTAAGTTACCCTGTGTTGCTTTGAGTTTTTACTCTATGTTTAAATTCATGTAACACTCCTTTGCCCAATTTAGATTTGTTTGAATCGGCTTTATTTCATTTGGTGATCCTTATGCAAAACAAGTTCATATCTTTGGCTCAATATAGCACGTGGATCACGTGTTTTCTAATAGCCGAAACCGAATCAATCTAAGTTGTCACGTGTTGCGGCTTCAAGCTTGTTAATTTTGTGTAAATCTTGACAGAAGCGGGTATCATGCGGTAGATGCAGGTTTTTGGGTTGTTTTAGAGCTAATCATCCGGTGGATTAGATTTCGATTCAATCTGATAGTTTTATCATTTTTAGCAATGTTTGTTCCTTCTCCACGTATCCCGATTCGGCTGTTCAGCCGTATTCGGTTATGCTTTCACGAGTAAAACGTGTTTACGAGTTATGTTTTAAATAATGCATGCTTTTAGCTTTCCATATTTAGATTGTATCATGCGGTGGATAGATCTTTTGTGGTTGGTGGTGTGATTTTAAACAAGTTGTATCATGCGGTGGATTAACTTGTTTGAGTTCATGCTTGACGGGTTTCAAAGTATCTAGACATGCGGTAGACTAGTGCTTTGGGCCTATGCATGCTTGTTCATTACATATTTGTAATCATGCTTTACTTCATTTACTTTTGACTGTTATTTATCCTCGAGGATCGGTCATGATCATGCACGAGTAATGCTGTTTAAACAAAGACTGATGTTTTCTCATGCTTACGTCATCCATTCGGCTATGTTTGTTTTACTCTTTAAAGCTCCCGAATGGTTTTCAATCTTTTAACAGATAGCTTCTCGTAGCTATATGTCACTTCACATGGCTTTTAGCCACAAATATGGAACTGTCTGGTACCACCCGGCAAGTTCCAAGCTTTGGCATCTAACTATGTTACCCTTTGTTAATTTCAGGAAAATTGACTGGCACGCTTTGGAATCTGCTCGTGTGTTAAGCCAGCTTGTTCGGCTTGCTGTGTGCTTGGCGCAGGGTGCGGATTTTGCGTCAACACACTTATTGGCACACTCGGTGGGACACTTTAGTTGAATCAAGATGCCTGAAATCGGCGACGTCATGGATGTCACCATTGATGACCTATCTCCAGAGCAACAAGCACAGCTGAAAGACGCTACTGACCAATTCCAGATGAAGTGCTTGATGTCATTCGGCAAGAACAGAAGTGGTGTCCCGTACCTTAAATCTGAAATGCCCAGGGTTCTGTTGCCGGGGGAGGCTGACACCACATCTTTTCAAGAGAAAGAAGAGGCTGTGAATGCTTTTCGGGAGACTGCAGAAGCTGTGTTGGGTAGGCATCATACAGCCTTCTTGAGCATGTTCAAGCAGATGATGATCGGCATGTTCGGCCCAGGCATGGAAAAGGTGTTTTAGTCGAGTATCCCCTCACGCATATTCTACAGAAGTCGGAGAAACCAGTTCTGCTCAACCAACAGTAGCTCAACCGCCACTGTAGAGCCAGCCGATCCAGCCTCCTCCACAAAGCGTTGGGAGCCAGCCGATCCAGCCTCCTCCACAAAGCGTTGGGAGTCAGCCGATGCAACCTCCTCTACGAGGCATGGGGGGTCAGCCAGTCCAGCCACCTCTACAAAACAATAAAGGTCAACCAGTTCAACAGCCGAACCCGTATCAGCCTACATATGGGGACATGGCGTTCGGTTCGACTGGAGTGCCGCCTAACTCTACTTACAAGATAGCCCTAGCTAATAACAGGTTGCAGAAGAATATGTATGGTGGGGGATATCATGAGGTCATGGATTATGATGCTATAGATGCTCTCCCAAATCCTGGGTACAGTGCAGCTGCAGGAATACGAGACGATGATATTCTGGTACAAAAAATGGCCGATCTGATGCAAAACCAATTCGGCCTTAAAACCAAAATGCAATGACCAGCTTATACGCCTCCCTTCCCAGAGTGGTACTACAGGGTGATCTTGCGGCCAAGGGTGAAGCCCCCTACAGAATTTACAAAGTTCTCTGGGCAGGACGATACAAGCACTGTAGAGCATATGGCTCGATATTTAATGCAGCTTGGAGAAGCTTCGGCTGATGAGGCATTTAGAGTTAGATATTTCCCTCTGTCATTAACGGGCTCAGCATTACAATGGTTTACTTCTTTGCCTCCTCAGTCCGTAAGCACATGGAGGGATCTAGAACAAAAGTTCCATGCTCATTACATTAGTGGTAGCACAGAGAAGAAGCTGATTGATCTGGCTACCTTGAAACAGAGGCACAATGAGACGCCTCTGGAATTCCTCAAAAGATTCAGGGAAGTCAAGGGCATGTGCTTCTCTTTGACCCTACCAGATGATCAGCTGGCTGATATGGCTGTTGCAGGGATGTTGCCAGCTGTTCGGGAGAAGTTGTTTGGCATGGAATTTGACAACCTTGGTCAGTTGTCTCAGAAGCTATCATTGATGAGTAATCAGGCCTATGGGTTCAAGAAGGATACCAGATTTGCCAAGCACCATGACATAGCTGATATCTACAACCAGTTCCTCGAGAAGGCTGACCAGGTGGAAGATTTTGATGATGACGAGGAAGTGGCCGCCGCTGAGATTATGTGGGGCAAGGAGCCCTTGACTGTGAACCAGCGGTGGATAAAACAAACCAAGGGCACATATGACTTTGATGTCACCAAGGCTGACAAGCTTTTTGAGTTCTTGGTAAAAGAAGGCCGAATCAAGTTGCCTGAAGGGCATTCTATGCTTCGGCCCGATGGGGTTAAAGAGAAACGTTACTGCGGTTTTCATGATAGAAACTCTCACTCCATCAATGATTGCAGGGTCTTCAGGATGAGGATCCAAAAGGCTATCCAGGAGGGGCATTTGAAATTTGACAATAAGATGAAGCTGGATGGCCACCCTTTCCCTCAAAACATGGTTGACTTTTCTCACAATATGGTGACTGCTGAGGAGAAGGGGAAAGTGAAAGTCCTAACATCAGCCAGAGCAAAACAGGGTGGATCAGTGGATCCCACACGGCAAGTGACGGTGGAGCAAGTCCACAGGGAAGCCCCTCGCGTCCTCAAGAGCCAGGTTGAAGTTGGGGAATCATCCAGGACCAAGCCCAGGGTTACCACACGTATTCTCCTCAACAAATGGCAGCGTCAGCAGGAGAAGGAATGCTACCAGAAGCAAAAAATGAAGAGGAGAGGCGCAGGTTTGAAGAAGAGGCGCGCAGGAAAGAGCTAGAGGAGTACGCGCGGGAGCAAGAGCGTGCACACTGGGGATGCGCTTTCTTTAGGCACTGCTGGAACGAAGGCTTGAAGCTCCCCACATTGAAGAATTGCCCGGAGTGCAGTGATAAGTACTCTGAATACAGGCAGGAAACTGTCAATCGCCGATCCGTCCATGAGAGAATTGGAAGGATGCATCCTAATGACGGTCGGCGTCTAAAAATAATTGAGGTCATTGATCACCCAAGGAAGAGGCATGCTGACCAAAGATGGGCTGATCAAGAAGAAGAGGAACGCGAGTACATCTGGCAAGAAGGACAGTGGTGCCCGCCTGGCTTGAGGAGAAGCCAAAAGAGAAGGGTTCAACGCTTGAGGAACCGAGAGTTGAAGCAGGGGGGAATCCAGAGAAAGCAAGTGTGGCGCCCAAAAGACAAGCCTGAAGGACCGGATCATTCGGCTCCAGTGTGCATGGTATACTTTTTGCCGAATGAGTTCATGGCTCCTGCTAACGAAGTTGTGCAGGAGGAAACGTTTCCAGATACCAATGAGGATGAACAGCTTGGGGGATTAATGGCGCAGCTAGTATTGGCTAAGCAGGCCACCTTTGACAAACCGGCCAAGAATTGACACATGAGGCCGTTGTATTTGAAGGGATACGTCAATGGCAAGCCATTGACTAAGATGTTTGTTGATGGCGGAGCTGCGGTCAACGTGATGTCGTACACTACCTTCAGGAAGCTTGGCATGGGCCCGGAGACTTGACGCCAACAAGCATAATTCTGAATGATTTCGCTGGGAATCCTTCAGATACCAAGGGTTGCGTGCACGTGGACTTGATGATCGGGTCCAAAACTTTGCTCACAACCTTCTTTGTCATTGAAGGCAAAGGAGCCTATAGCTTGTTGCTTGGGCGGGACTGGATCCAGGCCAATTGCTGCATTCCATCTACCATGCATCAACAGCTCATTTAGTGGGTGGATGACGATATTGAAGTGGTCCAAGCAGATGATTCAGTGAGCGTGGCAAACGTCGAACCAGCTTTCTGGGAATATCGAGGCATCGATTGTTTCTCAGGGAAAGACTGGGGTGAAGGTCCTGTTGAACCTGTCAGTAGTGATCAACAGCCGATTCAAGCAGTCGGCTCTTATAGCAATTTTTAAATGGATAATCCAGTTGATGGAACTGATGGAAAGTTAGGGTGAAGATTCATGTCGGCCAACAAATTAGAGGAAATTGATATTGGAAATGGTGAAAAGCCAAGGCCGACATTCATCAGTGTTAACTTGGAGTCAGGTTTCAGAGAGGAGCTAATCAAGCTGTTAAAAGAATATAAAGATTGCTTCGCTTGGGATTATTTGGAGATGCCTGGTTTGGATCGTTCTATTGTTGAGCATCAGTTGCCGATCAAGCCTAGTTTTAGACCTTATAAGCAACCTCCCCGAAAAATCTACAAAGATGAAGTATTGGCCAATGTGAAAAAGGAAATTGAGAGATTATTTGATGCAAACTTCGTTCGGCCATGTAGGTATGCGAAGTGGATCTCTAACATTGTCCCTGTCTACAAGAAAAATGGGAAGATGAGGGTTTGCATAGATTTCAGAGATTTGAACAGAGCTACTCCTATGGATGGATACCCAATGCCCGTTGCTGATTTATTGGTTGATGCTGCTGCTGGACATAAGGTTATCTGTTTTATGGATGGTAATGCAGGGTACAACCAAATATTTATGGCAATAGAAGACATATCGAAGACAACTTTCAGATGTCCTGGTCATATAGGCTTGTTTGAGTGGATAGTCATGACATTTGGGTTGAAAAATGCTGGTGCAACTTATCAACGAGCCATGAATTATATCTTTCATGAGTTGATCGGCAAAATTGTTGAAATTTATATTGATGATGTCGTGATCAAATCTTTGAATCATGATGCACTTAGAGGATGTGAAGAGAACTCTGGAGTGCACCCGAAAACATGGATTGAAGATGAATCCAAACAAGTGTGCCTTTGGAGTATCAGCTGGAGAATTCTTGGGATTTCTGGTACATGAAGGAGGCATTGAAGTTGGCAAGAAAAGCATGAAAGCTATCGATGAAGTTGTTCCTCCAACCAATCTCAAGGAGTTGCAATCACTGCTTGGCAAGATCAATTTTGTGAGGAGGTTCATTTCAAATTTGTCACAAAAGGTTTTGCCCTTTTCTCCATTGTTGAAGCTCAAGAAGGATAAAAATTTGTATGGGGTGACGAACAACACAAGGCTTTTGATGAGATCAAGCGGTACACGAAGGAACCACCAGTGCTAGTGCCTCCGCAGTTGAACAGGCCTTTTAAGTTGTACGTGGCGGCCGATACCCAAACCATTGGACTGGCCCTTATACAAGAGTTTGAAGGAAAGGAGCGGGTAGTAGCATACCTTAGCCGAAAATTACTTGACCCTGAGACCAGGTATTCGGCTGCAGAGAAGCTGTGTTTATGTGTGTACTACTCGTGTACAAAGTTTCGGCACTGCTTGTTGAATGCCGAATGCGTTGTATACTCCAAGTTTGATGTAATAAAACATATGTTATCTATGCCAGTTTTGAATGGAAGGATTGGCAAGTGGATTTTGGCCTTATTTGAGTTTGAGTTGAAGTTCGAATCGGCAAAAGTTATAAAAGGTCAGATTATTGCCGATTTCATTACTGAGCATCGTGATCCATCAATTGATTTGCTTGAAATTACTCTGTGGGCTTTGTTCTTTGATGGATCCTCATGTGGTAACGGTGGAGGAGTAGGGATTTAGTTAATTTTACCTAAAGGTGAGATGTTTGAGTTTGCTATCCCTATTCAGCCTACTATCACGAACAATCAAGTTGAGTACGAGGCGTTGCTCAGGGGGCTTCAGTACCTAAGAGAAGCCGGGGCCATTTCAGTTGAAATTTATGGAGATTCAGAGCTAGTTATAAAGCAATTGAATGACCAATATGAGTGTAAAAGTGATGCCCTGAGGAATTACTACGAGGAATGCAGGGAAATCTTAAAGAGTTTTCAGTTAGTAATTCTACAGCATATTCCTAGAGAACACAATGAAGAGGCAAACAGGTTGGCTCAGAGTGCTTCAGGTTATAGAGAGGATCAAAAAAGCATTTGCCATGGAGGTGTGTGCTTTCGGGAGTGACCTTGCAGAAGATGATTGGAGAAAGGAAATTGTTGATTATCTGGAGGATCCATCCCGAAAGGTTTCTAGAAAGCTCAGGTATAAAGCTATAAAATTTGTTCTTATGGATGGAAGTCTATTTTACAAATCATTGGATGGGGTGTTGCTGCAATGCCTGGGTCCAGAAGAAGCAAAGAAAATGATGAGTGAGATGCATGATGGGCTATGTGGAGCACATCAATCGGCCTATCGTATGAAATGGGTTATTAGGCAAGCTGGATGTTTTTGGCCGACGATGTTGGAAGATTGCTTTGAGTATTACAAGGGATGTCAAGATTGTCAGAAGTTTGGAAATATTCAAAGAGTTCCAGCGTCAGCACTGAATCCAATTATCAAGCCATGGCCATTCAAAGGCTGGGGTATAGATTTGATTGGCCAGATAAACCCGCTGTCTAGCAAGGGGCATAAGTTTGTGCTTTTAGCAACAGATTACTTCACCAAATGGGTTGAGGCAATTCCGCTGAAAAAAGTAACATCAGAAAACATGGTTGAGTTTGTTAAAGAACACATCATCTACAGGTTTGGAATTCCTCAAACAATTACAACCGATCAAGGAGCTCAGTTTGTGTCCTTGGAGTTCAGGGAGTTTGCCGAAAGCATGGGAATCAAATTGTTTAATTCTTCTCCTTATTATGCCCAAGCTAATGGTCAGGCAGAGGTTTCTAACAAGATCATGATCAAGCTTATACAAAAGAAGATCGACCAGAAGCCAAAGAGGTGGCATTCGGTACTCAACGAGGCTTTATGGGCTTACCGAATGGCTCCTCATGGAGCTACAAAGACTTCTCCTTATGAGTTGGTTTATGGGCATCATGCTGTTTTGCCTTAGGAAATGCAATCAGATTCTAGGAGAGTGGTTTTGCAAAAGGACTTAAGCTCCGAAGATTATAGTGGCTTAATGATGGATGAGTTAGAAGATTTACATATGATTCGTCTTAGAGCCCTGGAAAACATTGAAAAGAACAAGCTGCGAGTTGCTAAATATTACAACAAGAAAGTGAAAATCAGGCAATTTGCAGAAGGAGATTTGGTTTGGAAAGCATTACTGCCGATTGGAACTAAATATAGTGCGTTCGGCAAATGGTCTCCGAATTGGGAAGGACCTTTCCGGGTAGTCAGATGCGCACCTGGTAATGCTTACATATTAAAAACTTTACTAGGAGAGAAATTTTCTGCTGCAATAAAAGGAAGATATTTGAAAAAATATTATCCTAGTATTGAAGTTGATCGTTGATCACAAGCACCAGGATTACAAGTGTTTGATATAGAAGGATAGTCAGCATTCAAGATAGAAGCCGCCTTTAGAACAAAAAATCCTAAACAGGGAAAATGGTCAATACTAAGATGTATTGCCCTTAGCGCAAAAATACATAACATTACAGATGTTTCCTGCAGGCTTTTATTTGACAATCCAGCTGCTCAAGATTACAAGGGGGTGGGAAGCAGAAGGCCTGGCGAAAGAAGCGAAAGTATGCTTCATTCATTTTTCTTGTTTTGCTTCTTTAGCTCCTCCCTCTTCAACTGTTCCAGGATCACCGTGACGGCAACCTGGAAGCTTCGAGGGTGGCCATGACTTGCAGCTTCCATTAGGCTGTCCCAGGCGGCCTTTAGATTACTGTACCTATCAGAGACATCTAAGAAAGAAGAGCAGTTGTTAGAAAACGAAAGACTGAGCCTGAACATGGAATCAAGTAAAGGTGGAAATTTTTACCCCCTACTAGCGCCTCTAGGCTCATGCGGCGTTCGCGTTCGGCATGGCAGTGGGCGGTGATGTCTCGCAGATCGTGCTCCAGATGCCGAATGCGGCGGCACAACTGGTGATTGATCCTCTGTTCCGGCGTGGCGTCCTCTTCTTCAAGGGAGGAGTCAGAGGAGATGTACTCGGGTGTTTCTTCAGTCCCAAGGATCTCTTCAGGAAGTAGATCAAGGCTGGAGGATACAAGAAGGGGTAAACATAAGATTGCAAATGAGGGCAAGAAGCAGATTAAAAGAAAACTCACTCTTGAATGGTGCGCTTCTTTGGTGAAGTGTTGTCCTCCTTGATGGGTTGCTTGCCTTTGTCCGCCATGGCTTTGGGGTTTTCTTTTCTAGAGCGGGGGGAGAAGATGTGAAGTGATGGAGGAGTGTGTCGGGCATACTCCCCGGGTACTCGTGCAAGGAAGGAAGAATAGTAGAAGACGGACTCCTAGTAGAATTCCCCTGTACTCCTACTAGGACTCGCTCTGTGTAATCCTACTAGGACTCCTGCCTTGTAACCGACTTGGAACCCGCCCCCGGACTATATAAAGGAGGGCCGGGTACCTAGCCGCACATCCCAATCCCTCCGGGGACAACCCAACACCAAGCGCGGGCGCCATACTTGATCCCCCAAACGGGACGTAGGGTTCGCCACCTTGGCGGCCCGAACTCGTATAAATCTTGTGTCCCGTGTCCTAGTGCGTACCTTCGAGTTCTCGGTCTCTCGATCACGTCCCCACCGCACAATCTACTACCTCGGGTACCCCCTTGGTAGGTTTGCCGATCTAAAACACCGACGAACGCGGCACGCCAGGTAGGGGTGATCATCACCACCGGACGAATTCGAAGGACCTCTCCTCATCAAAATCAATCTATGCGGCCATCAGCACCACAAACGACGATCAGGCACTCTGTTCCTCGGCTCGGCGAAATTTCGATGCAAGTCCAAGGCTGACACGGAAATCAATTTCGTGTCACCTCGTCCTCAAATCGATCTACTAGAGCGAGTAGTTGCTGAACGTCGTCGACTCCAACTCATCGGAATCAATTTCATGACCCTGTTCACACGCAGGAAGTCGCCGAGTCTGAGCGCAATCCGGCCACCAAGTCTGCATGAAAACCGCAACTTCACTGGGCCTATGGCCGTGTCCTACTCCATCAAGTACAGGTTGGAGCACGTGTCAGGTGGAAGCACAAGGCAAGGTCTCCCTATCGACTATTGTGAATCACCTGGAAACAAAACAACAAAACAGAGCATCTGCATGTACGGTGCTACCTCTGTTTTTGTGCGGGACAATGAATTCAATGGCAGGCATAATTTGCTACCATGCCGTATCACATGCTGCACGTGAAGACCATGGAAGCTATACTCCACGCAGATCATGACAGCATGCTACAAGTCCACACTCCGTCAAAAGCAACACAATTTTCCAAATTGTGCTACACGCACACGAACAAGCGGCTCTACGTCGACCTCGCCGTGCACCACGACTACTCGTCTCCGGCGCACGCGCTCTACGTCGACCTCGCCGTGCGCCGCGACTACTCGTCTCGGGCCGCACGCGCTCTACGTCGACCTCGCCGTGCGCCGTGACTACTCGTCTCCGGCAGCACACGCTCTACGTCGACCTCACCGTGCGCCGCGACTACTCGTCTCCGGCCGCACGCGCTCTACGTCGACCTCGTCGTGCGCTGTGACTACTCGTCTCCGGCCGCACGTGCTCTACGTCGACCTCGCCGTGCACTGCGACTACTCGTCTCTGGCCCCACGCGCTCTACGTCAACCTCGCCGTGCACCGCGAGTACTCGTCTCCCCCCCCCCCGGCCGCAGCGATCGACTTCGACTACGCCGCGCGTCCGGGGTGCCTCGGCACGTCGCGCGGCCCGTCACGCGGCTCGTCGCGCCGCTCATCGTCGACTACTCCATGCTCGTCGTCGACTACTTCGCCTCCGCCGCGCGTCCGGGGTGCCTCGGCACGTCGCGCGGCCCATCACGCGGCTCGTCGCGCTGCTCATCGTCGACTACTCGGGCTCGTCATCGGCGCCGCCTCCGCCGCGCGTCCGGGTGCCTTGGCATGTCGCGCGGCTCGTCTTGCGTATCGTCGCGCGGCTCGTCGTCGACTACTTCGCCGCGCCGTGCGGCGGGTGCCTTGGCACGTCGTGCGGCACGTCGCGCGGCCCGTCACGCGGCCCGTCACGCGGCTCATCGTCGACTACTCCGTGCGCCGCGACTTCGTCTTGCGGCCACACTGGCTTTACTTCAGGCACACCGTGTGTGGTGACTACTTGTCTCGCGGCAACACTGTCTCTACTTCGAGTACGCCGCGCGGAGCCACGCGTCATCTTCCCCGGTCGCATCGCGTCGACCATTCATCTCGACTAGTTTTCCAAACTAGTCGAGAATGGCAGTCATGCCCCCAACAACTAGTCGGAATCAACTCGGACTAGTCAACTTTAACAACAACCGTCGCGGCTCCATCGCCGATCGCCACGGCTTCATCATCAGTCTGCCCAGGCAGCAACAGCTAAGTCATTTATCTAAATGATTACTGTTCTCTTGGCTTGTTCTCCTCATCATGTAGGACTACTTGCCGACTACTCATTTGTGTATGCTTCTCGGCGGGTTTTCACGGGAGCTACACTCGCCGACTACTCTTGGGGTATATCAATCAAGTCACCACGAGCCTACTTCATCAACTCGGGGGCTATCCCTAGGAGCGTTTCTAAAGTCCGCTACGCGCGGCAATCTAAAGTCGACTTCTAAAGTCACATTCTAAAGTCCGCTCCGTGCGGCAACTTAAAGTCGACTCCGGTCGCATCTTCGCCGGCTTCGATGGCATACTACGTGTGTAGGCTTCGATGGAACCTATCCGTAAGCGGCCCTCGGGTCCGGCGATGATGGAACCTAGCTGCACGTGGTCTTCATGCTCTGTACCATGGGTCCAAGTACCCTAAGTACTCGCGCTCCGTACCTTGGGTCTGAAATCCATGGCCCAGGTACGCAAGTCGACTCCGGTCGCATCTTCAAGTCCACTACGGTGGCAACCATACCTTGGGTCTGAAATCCATGGCTCGGTACTCAAGTCCACTCCGGTGGCACAAGCCCGCTGCGGCGGCAATCGTACCTTGGGTCCGAAATCCATGGCTCGGTACTCAAGCCCCACTCCGGTGGCACAAGTCGACGCTAATGGTCGCACCCAAGCCCACTCGGGTGGCACAAGTCGACGCTAACGGTCGCATCCAAGCCCACTCCGGTGGCACAAGCCCGCTCCGGCGGCAATCGTACCTTGGGTCTGAAATCCATGGCTCGGTACTCAAGCCCACTCCGGTGGCACAAGCCGACTTCGGTCGCAATCTTAAGCCCGCTTCGGAGGCAAAACTACTCGTTTTCTCTGATTTTTCATTCGCTTTGGCTTTCCGGAAAGTGCTTTTCGTTTTTTGCATCTTAAGTCCACCCCGCGTGGCACAAAGTCGACTACTGCAGTCGCATCTAAAGTCCGCTTTACGCGGCAACCTAAAGTCGACTTCCAAAGTCGCATTTCAAAAGTCCGCTCTGCGCGGCACAAAGTCGACTATTGTAGTCGCATCTCAAAGTCTGCTCCGCGCGGCAACTAAAGTCGACTTCTAAAGTCGCATATCAAAGTCCGCTCCGTGCGGCAACTAAAGTCGACTTCGGTTTTCAAGTCGCATCTCAAAGTCCGCTCCGCGCGGCACAAAGTCGACTTCGGTTTTCAAGTCGCATCTCAAAGTCCGCTCCGCGCGGCACAAAGTCGACTTCGGTTTTCAAGTCGGATTCTAAAGTCCGCTCTGCCGGCATCTAAAGTCAACTTTGGTCGCACCTAAAGTCCGCTCTGACGGCACAACTACTTCTCAAGCTCCATGGCTCGACGCCTAACTGCTACTTGGAATCTCTCCAGCTCGGGGGCTGCATTTCACATACTACTTGAAGATAACTTCAGCATGCTTCGCTCGCTCTCAAGCTCGGGGGCTTCTCACCAATCACTACTCGACGTGGCTCATATGGCTCTCTTATCTCGAGGGCTACACACAGCAAGAGTACTCGGATGATGGCTTTCGCGAACACTGAAGACCTTTGGATTGATTACCTAATCATTTCAAGGCTCGGGGGCTACTATGCTACACCCATCGTTTTATTTTTTCAAGACGGAAGATTCAGAATCAAGATTGACCTTCAGCTAGAGTCTGCAACTCAACCTAAGGCTCGGGGGCTACTCCATATGGAGTGTGTTGACGGTTAATAATTGTATCAAAGTTCGTTCGTGACTCGCAAGCGTACAAGTCTCCCGTCGTAGTCAAGGGACCCTTCTTCCCTCGAGTGGTGAACCCAAGGTATCGAATCCGTGGAACAAATGTGTGACGCAAGACTTAATCTATTAAAGCCAAATAACTGCAATCTTCAATAAAGAACCTAATGCATCTAAGTAAAAGACACAAAACGAATCTAATCTACTAAAGACCGGAGAAAACAAAGTAAGATTGGGTAGATAAACCGATCTAGAGGGATCGGGGTAAGCCTTTTGTTGAAGTTCCAAGCAAGAGAAGAAGTAGCAAATCGAATCTTAATAAAAGCCTCTTTAAATCGTGGTTTCCCGTCCAAATCCGAAAACATCCGCCTTTCGAGACCCCCGTTCTGTCACAACGTATCCCTATTCATGCGGGGAGCTTAGGGCGAGTCAAAAGACAAGTCGAGATTCTTTCGGAAGATCCGGCGTGTACCTCTAGCCACCGCGGCTACAAGAACACCCTATGTAATCTATCGCGCGAATAGAATTGGAATAAGCAAAGCCGATCGAAAAACGAAATCTTCGAGGAAACACTTGATCGCTAAGAAAAGATTCAACTTGATAATTCAACTATGACAATGATACATACACAAGATCACCACCGGGATCCTTTCTTGATCTTGCTTCTAGCTCGGGAACTCCGACGTGGTCTTCCATGCAAGGTTCCCACGTCGGCTAGGGAAACCCTAGTCAACTAGCTCGACCCTCTCCTCTCCGACATGGTGTCCCTCTCTTCTCTGCTTCTCGGCGGCCGAAGACGAAATCTTCTCTGTGTGGCTCTCGGTCAGGGGACTATAAATAGCCCGATTGGCTGCTAGGGCAAAGGAGGACGGATTTGGGCCCAAAATGGGCACGGGGCCGGCCGGCTCCGGGCCCATTTAGGCCCGGCCCCGTGGGCTCCTTTGCCCCACGTCGGTTCCCTTGCTTCCCGGATGTTTCCCCCTTCGCATGTAGGTCCATGTCGTCGGTTTCTCTCCGAATTGGACTCAACTCCTTGTCTTGCAAGATTCAAGACTTTTACGGTCGGGTCCCCGGAGTCCGTCGTCTTCTCGGATCAAGTCCCCGGCTTCTTGGAGTTAAGTTTGCTTCATTGCATGACTTGTTCGGGACTTCAAGGTCTTGTCATGAGGTGCTTGATGAACTTATCCCGAAAGTCTTGCATTCAACACTAAATCCCCGCATAAACATTAAACTCCAAAACCGACATGCACACATGAACTTGTTATACCACGGGGGTTAGTACCAATGGATAAGGTATAAAACTCATGCCAACACCGAAGGTAAACTCATGGCTAGGTTGACGGATTTTCGCCGTCAACATCTCCCCCATGCTTAAACCTTGCTCGTCCTCGAGTAAGCCTTCGATGGATATCATCATTGCTAAACAATGTTTAAACTTTGCACTTGATTACACATGAGAAAACATAATGCTCTCAAAATTTTAATTCATTGAAGTTCCATAATGTGCTAGCCTTCATCTCTACGGAGGGTAGATTCTCATTAAGCTTATCCCACAAGTATTAACATGCTCACAAAGTTTTAAATAGATCTCGAGAATTTTTGAAATAAAGAGCAAGATAAAGAAAAGCTAAACCAAATTCACAAATTTAAATCATCTCATGCATTGCTCATGAACTCTCATCTCGCTTGTCTCTCAAGCCTATATATTCTACTCCTTTCCCTCTCATATATATGTGGTAGGCTTTATATGGAGCTTTGGGAAAGTTTAGTCCTAACAAGATTTTATAAATGAGGTGTTGTCAAAACAAGACAAGCTTCTCATGGTCTTACCGAGACTCGTCAAAAAGGTCATTGGAAAATAATGTTAAATCAAGGAGGGGAAAGAGAAAATACACACACTTTTAGATGAGTGGACATGTGCAAATGGCAAAGAGTGATCCCGAGGCACAAAGGAAGTCCTCGTTATCGGATTGCACATGGTTGGAAGATGAGAATGGATCTTTTTAACTTGAAGCCTTGAATGCGGTTTTAGAGAGCCGGGGAGTTCACTTTACGCACATATATTTTTTTTTCTTTCTCATATTTCTCATTCTTTTCTTTCTTTCATTCATTCATTTTTTTCCTCGTCATATATTCAGCCCATGACTTCCATAACGAAGTTTTGATTTTTTTTTATACCTTGAAAGTCATGAGTATCGCTGGATTTTTTTCTTTCATCATTTTTTTTAAATATTCCCCTTTGAACTCTAAAACTGCACCGTACCTACCTCCTCCCCCATGCTTAGACGTTGCTCGTCCTCGAGCAAAGAGGCGAAAAAAATAAGGTAGGTACCGTAATATTTTTCCTAGGAGAGATACTTGAAATCTTCAACGTTGGCACCGTCTTGCGATTTTCCTTGAATTGATGATCCATTCTCAACGATAGGTTGTGGTCAAGGAGGTAATCACAAAAAATGATATTTTGGTTTAAGGGTGGATATCCGGCGAAGTTTGTGAGATCTCCGATGCGGGGATACACAATGCACGGATAAGAGGCTAGCAAAAAGATAGATACGCAAAAACGGAATGACCAGCTTCTTAGTCTCGGGCCAGAGAAATCATGGCCTGCAATAACGCACTCAAAAATAAATCTTGTACACTAAGGTTTATGCACTCAAATATATATAAGGCTTTGGATAGGTTGAGCAACACACAAGTGATATTTGTGACAAGGTTAGCAATATTTTTGAGCATAAAAGACATCTTTAATCTATTCATAACTTGAGAGCACATTAAACACTATGGGTCTTTATTTTAATCATAACCTCCGCTGAAAATTAAGCTAGCATTTAAATAAATTCAGATCTGTATTTTTAAGAGAGCACTAGCTTAAACATGCATAAATCAATTACAAAGATGAACAAAGCTGCAATTTTAATCATATATCATCATGGCACGAATTTTGTAACTTTTCCAATGATAAAATCAAGGTGGTGTCTTTATTAATGGTGATATCAAGTTGAAATACATACTGAAAATAAACAAACATGCTTGCTGAAATTTAAATAAAAAACAGAAAATACTACGCAAACACACATAAGCAAAAGCTGAAAATTACAGAGAAAAAGAAAAGAAAAGAAAACTAAAGTTCCTAAGCCTTCTAGTCCTCCGCCGGTGGTTGATGTTGATAGTCTTGATAATAATACCCTTGCTCATAATATGGTTGGACGCTTCCTCCGTCGAATTGATTTGGCTCCACAAGGTGAAGGCGTCCAAGTTCAAAGGCAATATTTGCGTTGCCTTCACCGAGTTGGGCTGCGTTAGATTGGATGGCTGCGATGTTTTGAGCATTTCTTGCAGCATACCCTCCAATAATGGCCATGCTTTGTTGTGGTTGGGGATGACGAGCGTAGGACTCCGCGAAGTTAGCGTTGGGCACAACATAATTTTGTGGGGGTACCGGTGCACCACCCCCCATGCTTGTTGTTGTAACCCTCCGTAATAACTTGGCGGAGGAGGAACTCCGCCGAATGGTTGCACATTGGGTTGTGCTCCACTCGCTTGTGCGGAGGATGTTCCCTCCTCTACGATTCTTCCTCTTTTGTTCTTCCTTGCAGGGACAAGTAGCCCCTCTTCCAACCAATCTTCCCTTCCTTCGGTGAAAAGCCTAAGCCTCTCATTCGGAAGGGGTAGGTTCACTATGGCCAACCGATAACCTCCTCTCTCATCTCCACTAATGTACTTGCCTTGCCGCAAGTACTCAAAACCGAGAGAGGTACCACGCAAAAGGTGAGCGGGGTTTCTTGCGATCCCCGGCCGCAAGGAAAAGGCCAACATGGAGAGGTAACACCCCGAACCAATATTACCCGCCCCCGATGTTGCTTCACAACACCAACGGTTGATCATGAGGTAAGAGGGGTCTATTGGCTGCCGGCAATTAAAGCCGAGTATAGCCAATTCAACTCCGTGTCGGTCACCTTTGTTTCCTTCATCCTCCCCAATACCCTCTTGCACATCCAAGAGTGAAATATCCGGATAATGGGGTTGCGGATGCAATTGCGTTGTTGATGGGCTTCTCCGGAGATCATGTTCCAAAATCCCGCCAACATGCCGGGTGGCACGTCAACTTTCTCCGGAGCTCCCTTGTGGAATCCAAGCAGCTCCCTAACGTGCTCGTAGGGAACCACTTGTTCGATTCCCTCCAAATGGAATGACAAGCTTTGCACCCCATCATCATCAACGATGGGTACAATAGTCATCAAAATTTCCAAGGCGTAACCCAAATGGGTGTCCACCGATATTCCGTTGGAGAACTGCACCCATCCGAGGTGCCCCAACATATAGTATATGTCGGTGCCAAAACCCAAGGTGTAGAGTGCTTGGTCGTCGAACTGACGTTCGGCACAAGCCTCTTCTCAAGATTGGCGAGCCTCTCCTCCTCCTCCTCCGCCGACAAGATGATGAAGCCGTACGAAGAGTGTGTCGGGGTGTAAGGAGGTGGTGCGGTTGAGCGAGTCGATCGTCGTGGTGGCGCGGGCTGCTCCTCCGTGTGCCCACGAGGTTCGGTGAACCTCATGGAAGTGCTTCTTGCAGCCCTCATACCACCAAGGAGGAGAGCATCGTTCCTCCTCGGTGGTGCCGTATCCGTCTCTATGCTCCGGGGAGACTCGGAAACCGAGTGCCTTCTCGAAGACGTGGTTGATGACGGCTTGGATGACGACGAACTCTTCTTCTTGGAGAAGAGACTTGTGGTTTTCTTCCATGCTGCACTCTTTTCTTCAACTAAAACTCCGGGTTGCAAGCGGTAACTAGGCACTTAAACTCTTTGATTCGGATGTGGACTTTGAGTGGATTAAGGATGTGGATTTTTATTGAGCTATGAATCTTGGGAAGGTTGGCTATGTCTACGGAGGTTTTGAGCACACAAACTTGAACACACAAACAAAGGAAGGAGAGGGAAGCTTGCACCGCAAAAAACGGGAGCCGGGGGGGCTCCTTATGTAGGTGAGGCCGGCCTCGGTGCTCCTCCCCGCCTCGTCTTTCTTCCAGCACGATCATTTCACCTCCGCAACTTTCCTGCCCGCGTGCTCCACGAGTTGCACCGCCCAAACGCTCTCGTCCACTCCTTTTATTGGTCCTTCCACTTGATGCTTCATGTTTTGGGTCATGTCCATGCTCCCTAGCTCCACTTGCTTCACATGCCACCATGAAATTCCTACAAAGTTGATGCTTGCTGCCCACCATGCTTGTCCTTAGCATGTGGAATTGGTGAAAGTTGATGAAAGGGAATCCAATGGTGCATGCATGATTACTAGATTGCCTCCATTAAGGTGTGTTTAAGGTTAAGCACTCCTCTAATTCGAAATTTAAAATATTTTTCAGAGCCATGCAAGAGCTCGAACATAATTTTAGAGAAGTTTTTAAACCATTAAAAACAAACGCAAGTCGAAAATATTTTCTTTTTACGTCGATTTCGGTCTCACCGGTATAGTTTGCCTTCATCGGTTGAGAGCAGACTTTTTCCCGGCTTGATCATGGGGGCATAGGTTTAGGTTCTAATTTTGGCTAAATAAGAAAGATTTTGAATAAAACAAAATTAGAATAGGCTTAGAAAAATTCTAATCCTAGAGAAACCAAGTATAAAGATTTTTAAAACCAACCAAAAGCTTTGATTTCTAGGTTCACGCGAGTCCTACCACGTGCTGAATTTTATTAACACTTAAACGTAAATCGTGGCTCTACTCGTGTGGTTTTAGCATGAAAAATAAGTCAACTTCAGCACCATAATGAGGGTGAAAGGTTGAGTTAAGGTTCTGAAATTATTTGGTTGAGGTTTCTCGAAAAGAAAAGAATCAAACAAGCACATAGGAGGGCTCATGCAAAGGGTTTATGATAAAGCAAACATTCAATCAAGAATTATGTCTTTAATATTGTTCAACCACTTCTAAGTCTAATGTCTTTGCGTAATAAAACTCAAAAACTAAATTATTAAAAAGACTCGAAAAACCTGGAATCGGGTTGTCCTCCCGTAGCTTATTCTTGACTCGACGAAACGGGTTGCCTCCCGCCTAGCGCTTCGTTTATAGTCCATGGCTAGACTTCTTCACTTGATTTCTCCGGATCAACGCTCTTTGCGGGCGTTGCAATCTTGGGTACCCACTTTGGCTTAGTCAATTTTTTTTTGGTCTTCACGGTCGGCTTTGTCCTTGGTCTTGACGGATGCAACAACTTCCTTGTGGCTCGGCATCTCGAACTCCGGTCCTTCGGTCGTGATCTTCATGGTCTCTAGTGTGATCCTTCATCTCTCCCGAATGAGCTTGAGTAGCCTTCGCCGTCTTGGGACCTTGGAGTTGTCTCGGATATTCTTCTTCGTTACCCATCGGGCGCCGGCAAGTTGTCCCACTTGCGTCTAGCATCTTCATCACGATGAACACTTCACGTATAGAGCTTCCGACCTCCGTCACCTTGCCATCTAAATTCTTCAATATTTTCTCCATAGCCTCGAACTTAGTGACGGCGTCCTTGGACATGGTCGTACTCCACACACTCCTTGCATGAGGATCTTGCTTCGGCGGCCTTTAGGTGTTGAGCTTCTTTCTCCATCTCCATCTTGTCCATCCTCCTCTTAAGTAAACCGATATGCCACTCAAGGAATCCGACTCGTATGCATTTAGCTCTCGCAATCGTCATGCGGATAGTTGAGACTTTGATCTTGAACGGCCTCCCGGCGTCTTGAAGGTTTATGATAGGTAGATCAACGATGTCGGGGTGCGCAACGCTCGGTGGTTGAGGTTGATCTTCCTTTGGACTTGGAGGTGGTGATTCCCTTGGAGATTTCGACGGTCCTTCGACTTCAACTTTTTAATCTAGGGTTTCCACCCCTTTAACTTGTGTTGCATGTCACCTTTGCCCGTAAAGTTTTCCTGGATCATCCACAAAAAGGTTTGGGTTTCTTGGAGAGGTAGCCAACCATCTCCGGTTAGGGTTAGCAATAAGCAAAGTATGCAAAAGAAACTAGAAAACAAAACAAATCTATAAAGACTAGAGTTAGACAAACTAGATTAGATGTATTTTGAGGATGATCAAAATTTAATAGATGCAAAAATAAAACAAAATCAGTACTGAAAATTACAAAAAAAAGCAATAAAAAATCAAATCTTGATCACTTGTTCCCCGGCAACGGCGCCAGAAAAAGGGGCTTGTTGACGGTTAATAATTGTATCAAAGTTCGTTCGTGACTCGCAAGCGTACAAGTCTCCCGTCGTAGTCAAGGGACCCTTCTTCCCTCGAGTGGTGAACCCAAGGTATCGAATCCGTGGAACAAATGTGTGACGCAAGACTTAATCTATTAAAGCCAAATAACTGCAATCTTCAATAAAGAACCTAATGCATCTAAGTAAAAGACACAAAACGAATCTAATCTACTAAAGACCGGAGAAAACAAAGTAAGATTGGGTAGATAAACCGATCTAGAGGGATCGGGGTAAGCCTTTTGTTGAAGTTCCAAGCAAGAGAAGAAGTAGCAAATCGAATCTTAATAAAAGCCTCTTTAAATCGTGGTTTCCCGTCCAAATCCAAAAACATCCACCTTTCGAGACCCCCGTTCGTCACAACGTATCCCTATTCATGCGGGGAGCTTAGGGGCGAGTCAAAAGACAAGTCGAGATTCTTTCGGAAGATCCGGCGTGTGCCTCTAGCCACCGCGGCTACAAGAACACCCTATGTAATCTATCGCGCGAATAGAATTGGAATAAGCAAAGCCGATCGAAAAACGAAATCTTCGAGGAAACACTTGATCGCTAAGAAAAGATTCAACTTGATAATTCAACTATGACAATGATACATACACAAGATCACCACCGGGATCCTTCCTTGATCTTGCTTCTAGCTCGGGAACTCCGACGTGGTCTTCCATGCAAGGTTCCCACGTCGGCTAGGGAAACCCTAGTCAACTAGCTCGACCCTCTCCTCTCCGACATGGTGTCCCTCTCTTCTCTGCTTCTCGGCGGCCGAAGACGAAATCTTCTCTGCGTGGCTCTCGGTCAGGGGACTATAAATAGCCCGATTGGCGGCTAGGGCAAAGGAGGACGGATTTGGGCCCAAAATGGGCCACGGGCCGGCCGGATCGGGCCGGCCGGCACCGGGCCCATTTAGGCCCAGCCCGTGGGCTCCTTTGCCCCACGTCGGTTCCCTTGCTTCCTGGATGTTTCCCCCTTCTGCATGTAGGTCCATGTCGTCGGTTTCTCTCCGAATTGGACTCAACTCCTTGTCTTGCAAGATTCGAGCACTTTTACGGTCGGGTCCCCGGAGTCCGTCGTCTTCTCGGATCAAGTCCCCGGCTTCTTGGAGTTAAGTTTGCTTCATTGCATGACTTGTTCGGGAATTCAAGGTCTTGTCATGAGGTGCTTGATGAACTTATACCGAAAGTCTTGCATTCAACACTAAATCCCCGCATAAACATTAAACTCCAAAACCGACATGCACACGTGAACTTGTTATACCACGGGGGTTAGTACCAATGGATAAGGTATAAAACTCATGCCAACACCGAAGGTAAACTCATAGCTAGGTTGACCGATTTTCACCGTCAACGAGTGCGATTTTGCAATCGCACTTCCATATAATCTTGACTTCAAGGCCGATTGAGGTGGACCACCTTCCGGCCTCGCGGCGATTCAAGTACTATTGAAGGCTTCTCCAAGCAGTACTCGAGGACGCTCAAGAACTACTCGCAGAGGCTTCAAGACTACTTGAACTACTACTCTCGACTCCAACGTGCTCGGGGGCTTGTCGGGCATACTCCCCGGGTACTCGTGCAAGGAAGGAAGAATAGTAGAAGATGGGCTCCTAGTAGAATTCTCCTGTACTCCTACTAGGACTCGCTCTGTGTAATCTTACTAGGACTCCTACCTTGTAACCGACTAGGAACCTGCCCCCTGGACTATATAAAGGAGGGTCGGGTACCTAGCCGCACATCCCAATCCCTCCGGGGACAACCCAACACCAAGCGCGGGGCGCCATACTTGATCCCCCAAATAGGACGTAGGGTTCGCCACCTTGGCGGCCCAAACCTGTATAAATCTTGTGTCCCGTGTCCTCGCGCGTACCTTTGAGTTCTCGGTCTCCCGATCACGATCCCCACCGCACAATCTACTACCTCGGGTACCCCCTTGGTAGGTTTGCTGGTCTAAAACACCGACAGAGTGTGCGAGTGGATTTGCAGGGCATCCCAGAGGGCTATTTTATTGACTGAGAGAGCGCATTGGGAGTGATGACTGGTTGGCGTACGTTATTGGAATACCAAGCGGCAGGGTTTTTCCTCCCGAATGCGAAGGGTTTTCATTGGATAGTGTTTATAGTTCCTGAACTGAAAATTTTCTGCGGATTTTGCACCAAGGGGCAGTTGTTTTCGCGTATTCGGATCAAGTAAAAGTCCCGAATTCGTTTGAGAACAGTAAAGTTCGCAGTTGCAAGCAGGAGGGGATCATCAGAAAACAAGCATGGAAATTAAAGCTCTTTATTTATTGCCGAAATCAAGCATCCCTAGTACAATCTAATCGAAAAGCCTGTTTACACAGATTGGGGATGAGTGAGTTCGGCAATGGCGTCGCCGTGACCATCGAGGCGCTCCAAGATGACTTCGATCTCGTCGATGTCTTCTGGTGCACCACCCTGGAAGCCGCGCGGCTGGATGGAGTAGTCGACGCCGGTGTGCGTCGCCATGGTAGCCAAGCCTAGGGTGGTGCAGAGGCGGATGTCGTGCACGGCCACCTCGTCCACGCGGTCTTCCACCGCGGCAAGGCGCTCCGCCGGTGTGTCTCCACGGGCGTTCACGTTGTCAGCCAATTGCTCCACCAGCATTTTCAACTGGTCAAGCTCGGCGTCACAGGCTGCAAAGTTGCGAGGCAATGGTGGTTAGTATCGAAAGGTGAATTGGATTGAAGATTAATCTGAGGGATATACCATTGATGGTTGCCAGCAACTGCTTGTGCTGGTCCTCCCACTCGATTTCGGCGATGCAGGCTTTCTTGGAGATTTCTCCTAGCTCGCGCCGGGATTTGTCACGCTCCGCCTTGAAGCGAAGGACGTCGTGCTCGCCGTAGGGCATGGGGGAATAGCTGTTCGACTCCGAGGAGTCACCTGGCAGAGCCGGATTCATGGCTAGCGCAGGGGCCGGGTTCCATGGAATGAGCCTGAAACAGAGAAGATTGTCAGAAACAGAAGGAAATCTAAGACAAATCATAAAGGAAGTTGGCGATCACTGCCTCCGACGCGCGCCGGCGCGGCTCCCTTCCGCTTCGTCGGCGGCACGGTGTCTGTTGCTGCTACCCGCCATTTGTTCTTCAGCTGTGCTGGTGGTGACAAAGCAGGCTTGGGTTGGCAAAGGTTCGAAGGATAAAGGCTTGATGAAAGGCTAGGGGCACCTACGGTTTTATTTATAGGGATGATGAAGAGATCGTGGCCTTGGATCGTGGTACATATCCCGAGAAACATGGAAAGTGGAGAGGTTTCCTTAACCAAATCGTCGTTGGGTCGTTTGGAATTCAAGCTGAGTCATATTCGGTTGACTGGCTCGGCTGAGTTGCAGTCGGAGTGTTGTTTGGGTACAACACTGTTTGACCGTTAGTTACTGAATGAATCGTCCAGAGTTGCAAACAAGGTCATGCAGAGAAAAGGAAAATGAAGTTTATGAAAGGCAATGTTACAAGGACGGTTAATTCGGTTACACATTGCTCAATACAACTAAATGTTCAAGTACTTTGCAATTACACTAGAGGCATTTGATATTATCTGATCAATGTTCTTCAGCCGTTCTTGGTACTCTTCCTGAGTATTGGACAAGACGGAGAGTTGTGCCTCGAGCTGGTTTACTTCAATCATGGCCGCTGATGCTTCCTCTTGAGTTTTCTCTATCAATCCAGGGAGCTCGGCTATCTTTTTCTCGTCAGCTTCAATTTCAGCTGACAAATTCTTCAGCTCAGTTTCTAGTGCAGTCTTTCTGGCAATTTTCAACTCGAGAGCAGACTGCAGATTGGTCAACATTTCCTTGTCGCTCTGGATTTGGGCTTGTGATCCTTTCACAGCTTGCTCAGCTCTGGCTTTCTTTTACTCAACGGCTGGTCGGGAGGATTGGCTCTTCAAGGCTCGCCTTATTGCCACGTAATGGATATCCAGACCTGAGATAGGCTCCAAGGAAGCTTTGATATCTTCAGGGAGCTCTTGATTGATGGGTTCCAGCATTTCCTCGAAGTGATCGACATCTCTGATTTGATCTCGAGCATCTTTTTGCAGCCAGGAAAAGATTTCTCTGAGCCTTGCTTGGGTTTCCTCCGACAGAACCTGATTTGAGGGTTCCTCATCCCCTGTTTCGGCAGTTGGATCATTCACCATAAATGAAGAGCTTGGTGGTGATGAATTTTGATCCTGAGAGAGAAGGATTGCCGAATTAGGAATGGTTCATTAAAAGGAGATAACAGAGTTGGGTGCCTGTGCTTACCTCATGCCTGGTTCCCTGAATTGAGGCAGGGACTTGTTCAGGTTCAGGGGGAATTTCTTGGGCGACCAGTGGAAGAAGGGTCTGAGGAGTTCTTGGCAAAGCTGAAGCTTCTACTTGAGGGGAAGCTGGTGCAGTCCCTGGTAAATTTGAGGCTTCTGGCTGAGATGAAGGAGGATTCATTCCTGGTGAGACTGGAATTGCTGCTTGGCCAGGGGATTGAACCCTTGGGGAGTTTGAAGCTTCTGGTTGGATTGATGGGTTCATTCTTGGTGAAGCTAGCACTTCTGCTTGAGGAGGGGGTGATTGGATCCCTGGTGAAGTTGAAGTTCCTGCTTGAACAGGAGAAGGTTGAGCCCTTGGTGAACTTGGAGAGGAAGGATCCATGGGTTGATTCACCAATGTTTCTTGTGCAGATACTAAATAGACGCCAGTGTGATTCATAATCTTTGAAGAAAAGAAGTGATAAAGGACATACCAACAGATGGAACATTGGCAGGTTCTGAAGCTGATGGTTGCTGGGCTCTGGTCTAAAATTGCACAAGATGAAATTTGTCAGAAAAAGAATGTTCTTGTGTTCAAGAAAGAAGAGATCTTACCTCAATGGGGACCTTTTTGGTGGTTCTTTTCCTCTTGGCAACTGGAGGTGCAACCAAGGATAGAACTTTTCTCTTGTCAGAAGTGGAGCTGATGAGAGTTGGGTCCATAGTAGCATATCTGGCCATCAGCTGAGCCAGAGTTGTGGATTTAAATCCCAGAGCTGAAATTGGACCTACCACATTATAAGCAATTGTCCTGGCTCGAGGGGCAGGCACTGTATTCTGCAGGAGATGATCAAAATCATGGTTAGTGGTGAAAGGTATGCCTGATCAGTGGAAAAAGACAAGTGTGTTACCTCTGAGGTTGGCTGAAAATCAGGCATCAGCTCCAGGCAGAATGAGTGCACTGTCTCACTGAAGATATGGTCATGGAATTCTTGCCACCAAGAGATGAAGAGGGGGTGAGCTATTGTTATTGGTGTGAAAAGCCAGGTATAAAGAGTTGGGCTGCATTCATACTCAAAAACCCTTCTGGCTTGTATGCTATCCTTGATTTCCTCTCTGGATTTGAGGAATTCATGAAGAAATAGTCTTGGGGGCATTTGGCCACATCCTAGCTGTCGGGCCATTATATTTGGTTGATAATACTCATAGGTGCTGTGATTTAACCTCCCTCCACAAAATTCTGCTGGCAAAGCACATGGATGGATAAAGATATTGAAGATTTCTATAGATCTTGCATCATGGCATCCAGTTTCAAAGGAGAATTCAAAGGGGAGAGTTAAATTGTCATTGTTCAGATAAGGGAGCCAAAGAGGATCAGGGAAGCCTTTGAAGAAGAGCTCGAAAAGCTGACTGACATTCTGGTCAATAGATATGGTTGAAGCAGCTTCTCCATGGGTTTGGCATCCTCTGGTAATTTGAGCTTCCCCTTCTTTGTGGCTGGATGAGGGGAAAAGCCGATTGTTGAGATTGATGTTGACAATCCGGTGCATGTACAGTTGCAGCCACATCTGCACAAACCACCAAGGGCCGTTGACATATAGTATCTTTTGGCCAGTGTGCATTTGAGAAATAGTCTCATGGAGCATATGATACACACTCCCTAGGAGGTATTTTCCAAGAGGGATGCGATGACCAGTAGCCAAATGTGTAGCCATTGCAATGTGATTCAAAGTTGGCTCATTGGCTTTGCCACAGAAAATGAATCTACACAGCCACATGTTCAGGAACGCCCTGTATTCGACTTCACCTAGAGGGCCGCCTTTCATGTGATTCTGGATATATGACTTGTATACACTACAAGAAACTATTTAATCTGTGACGCTTTCTCCGCAACGTTTTCAGAAAACGTCACGAATGTGCATTGCAGCCCAAAACACTGCGACGATTTCTTTAATTCGTCGCGATTCTACGACGTATTCCTTTTTTTCGTCACGGATTTGCATCGAAGCCCAAAACACTACGACGATTTGTTAAATTCGTCGCGATTCTACGACGTATTCCTTTTTTCGTCACAAACACCGCGACGATTTGTTTAGTTTGTCGCGATTCTACGACGTATTCATATTTTTTCGTCACGGACGTGCATGGATGGATATTGAAGCCCAAACCATCACGACGATTTGTTAAATTCGTCGCAATACGGCCCACAACACCGTGACGTTTTAGCAGATTCGTCGCGATCCGTAAAAAAACAACCACCTCACCTCACCAGCACCTAGGACCCACCCACACTGCCACGCAGGTGCCACCTCACGCAGGCGCCACGTCACCACCACGTGAGCGCCCAGGGCCCACCTCACTGCCACGCAGGCGCCACGTCACCCAGTTGCCACCTCACTGCCACGCAAGCATCTAGGGCCCACCACACTGCCACGCAGGCGCCACGTGACCCAGATGCCACCTCACTGCCACGCAAGCATCTAGGGCCCACCACACGCCACGCGAGCGCCACGTCACCCGGGGCGCCACGTCACACCACGTGAGCGCCCAGGGCCCACCACACTGCCACGCAAGCGCCACCTCACCCGGGCGCCACCTCACTGCCACGCAAGCATCTAGGGCCCACTTCACTGCCACACAAGCGCCACCTCACCCAAGGCATGAGTTCCTCTAGAAAAAGGAAAACCTGCAACCAAGGGGAATCGAACCCCCAACCTCACACCTGACCCAGGCGCGCTTCTACCACTGGGCTACAACGTTGTTTGTGACGGTATCTAACATTTAAATGCTTTTGAACCTATCTACCCAGAGGAGTAAAAGGATTGAAGTTTCACATCAATCCAGATGCAGACTTCCCTTCCGCTGCCGCCGCCTACCACCGGCGCGCCGCCCGCACCGCCGCCGCCGTCCGTGCCGCCGCCGCCTACCGGAACCGACGCCCCGCACCGCCGCCGTTGCCTACCAAGCCGCCGCCCCTCGCTAATGCCGCCATCCATGACGCCACCGCCCACCATCCGCATCTCGCCGGCCGCCCCCCGCCAATGCTGCCATCCATGACGCCACCGCCCACCACGCCATCCCGTAGCGCCGCCGTCGCCTTTCCTCCCACTGCCCCTTCCGCCTGAACTCCCGTCGGTACCACGAGCTTCCGCCTGAACAAGGGGTGGCTAACACCACATCCCCTTCATCCTCCCGACCGTCACCACCATGCGCGTGCTTGTTCCAGTGGTGGTGCCCGTGTCCGTGGTGGTGGATGGTGAGACAATGCGTGCAGCATTGCTAGTCCATTGACGCATCCAAGGCGCCCAGTGTCATTGCAGCCGAGGAAAGGTACATTTGTTTCTTGACTTTGTTGTACTTATAGATTTGAATTGGTGCAGAGGTGTTGATTTGTGTCTTTTGTGTAATGCTTGGTTAGATGGATAGAAGATGGGTTCATGGAAGGTTGTTTTCCCTCGAACACATTGATGGAGTCGACAATTTATGAGCTTCGTTGCGGAGAAGTTCGGTGACAATGTTGAGATTTTGTGCCCATGATCAAGATGCTCGAATCACAAGTATCACTGTCAACTTCGTTGTGAAGAAGCACATTTTGATGAATGGTATGGATAGTAGTTATACTCGTTGGTTTCATCATGGAGAGGATGTCAATGTAGATGTTGTTGAGCACCCTATTGATGTGCATGACGGTGGTGATAGGGGAAATGTGGGAGAGGATTGCGGTGTTGGTTGTGGGGAAAATGTGGGAGAAGATGGCGGTCTTGATCGTTTGGGGAACCTTATAGGAGACCTACATCTTTGCAGAAGTAGAAGGAAGAAAGGATGCGAGAAAATGAGGATGCGAGAAAATGAGGATCTTGCTACGGACCCTCATGACTCGAGTCATCTTTCAAAGTAGTCATGAGAGAGGCAAAGCGTCGGCTTTATCCCGGTTGTAGCAAGTTTTCAAGGTTCTCATTTGTGGTTAACCTTCTTCATATGAAGTCCTTGTACGAGATAAGCAATTCCGCATTTTCTCGCAATATTGAAGTTGTTGGCCGAAGCATTCCCGGAGGGCAATGCACTCCCCAAATCATACAATGAAGCAAAGAATCTTTTGAAGGAATTAGGTCTTGGATACGAATCGATACATGCGTGCGGAAATAATTGTGTTTTGTTCGAAAGAGATATGCCCACCTTGACAAGTGTCCGAGTTTGTGGTCTTTCGAGATGGAAGGATGAAGAAAGAAAGAAGATTCCACGGAAGGTGTTGAGGCATTTTCCGCTAGCACCTGAGGTGAAGAGGCTCTTTGCAACCAAAGAAGCATCACTACTAGCACAATGGCACGACCGACGGACGGCAACCCGGTGAGAAGGAATGAGTCACCCGACTGATGGTGATGCATGGCAAGATTTCGACAAAGAATATCCGAATTTGCTAGAGATGCAAGAAACATCGGGCTTGGCCTTGCTACCGACGGGTTCAACCCATTTTCGGAACAGTCCACCTTGGGCATGCATGGAGGAGTCCAACTTTATTATGGCTTTGCTTATACCAGGTCTAAAATCCCCTGTGAAGGATTTTGATGTATTTTTGGAGCCTCTGGTGGAAGATTTGATTGAGCTTTAGAAAGGTGTGCGTGCTTATGATGCCAATACTCGCAAAATGTTTGACCTTCATGCTGCAATTTTGTGGTGCGTTCATGATTACCCTACTTTGAGCACTCTTTCAGGTCGAACCACAAAAGGTTATTTTGCATGTACTTAGTGTGACAAGCACCCTATTTCCTACGGCCTAAGGAGCAAAATTGGTTATTTTGGACACTACTATTTCCTTACAGAGGGACATCCATTGCGGAGAAACAATCTGTTTGCCGGCCTTCATGAAACCGATGATCCACAAGGTCAATTCACTATGGAAGAGCTGTAAGCTGAATTGGAGAAAGCAATGAATCCACAAGTATGTGGGAAAAGGAAATGTTCAAACTCTGAAGGTGCTCATGTGAAAATATGGAGCCGCATGATGTGCTTATGGAAGTTGCCATACTGGCATAAATTGAAGTTAAGGCACAATCTCGATGTCATGCACATCGAGAAAACATATGTGAGAGCCTGATTGGGACAATTCTCAATATACTTGGGAAGACAAAGGACACAGTTAAAGCTAGTCTTGATTTGAAAGATCTTGGAATTAGAAAGGAGTTGCAATTTAAAGAGAATGGAGATTCATGTGAGATGCCTAATGCTCGATATACTTTGTCCAAAAAAAAGAAGGCGGCCTTTTGTGATTTTCTAAGAGAGGTAAAGTTTCCAGATGGCTTTGCTTCCAATATCTCAAGATGTATAAATGCTGATGGAACCAAGGTACAAGGACTCAAAACGCATGATTGTCATATCTTGTTGCAAAGAATATTACCCGCTGCTATGAGAGGTTTTTTGGACAAGGATATATATGAAGCATTAGCGGAATTAGGGGAAGTTTTTTAGGGGAACTCGCAGCAAAATCCTTAACAAGGATGTGTTGGCTGAAATGAAGAAAGAGATCCCTATAATTCTGGTGAAACTTGAGAAAATATTCCCCCGGCTTTCTTTGATGTGATGATACACCTTGCTGTACATTTACCTGATGAGGCTTTGCTCAGAGGCCCTGTGCAGTATGGGTGGATGTACCCAATTGAGAGGCGGTTGTATACTTTGAAGCGCTATGTGAGGAACAGGGCTCGACCAGAAGGGTCTATAGCTGAGGCATATATTGCCGATGAATGTTTGACATTTTGCTCTAGATACTTGGATGGTGTTGAAACAAGATTTAATCGGGAACCAAGGAACATAGGTTTTTCTAATGAAGAGGCCTATGGTGTTGACGTTTTTGGGCATGGAGTTCATTTTATGTCGGCGCCTGAGCTTGTATATGATGAAGATTGCTTTGATCAAATGGTGTGGTATGTGTTGAACAACTCTAGTCAAGCTGAAAAATATGTCACGTAAGTTCTGACCATTATACTTCTGTATGACAGCTTTGTGTCTTCTACATATGCTTAGTTAATTTTTTATATGCAGAATGTTCAAAGAACAATTAGAGAGACAAGGGGTGGCTAACATTGAAAAAACAGCCGGCTAGGATTCCGGACTTGGTTCGGGAACCATGTGAGTTTGCTCCCATAATATTTTAGATAACCATATTTTGTAGTATAGATTTTGATGGGTTGTGTGTTGCATGTCGGATCATGAAGTTGAGGAATGATGGTCAAGAAGAGATAGATGCCGATCTATTTACCTTGGCATGTGGTCCCGATTTCGAGTCAAGAAATACACCTCATGCATAGTGAATGGTGTTCGCTTCAATACCGTTGATCGAGACAAAGAACAAGAAAACACAAAACGGTGGTGTAATGGCACGGGCCTCACATAATAATGAGCTCATTGATTTCTTTGGAACCCCGAAAGAGATAGTGCGGTTAGAATATCCGAGAGGATGATAGGTCGGTGGTCTTTGTTTAAATGTGACTGGTATAAACTGGATGGGAAGAAAACTGAACTTCAATATGATGGTTTTTTTAAAAGCATCAATATTCAAAGTCTATGGTACAAGAATGATTGTTTCATTTTGGCCACTCAAGCTAGAAAAATCTTTTATTTACCAGACACCAAGTTGGGAAAAAATTGGCAAATTGTCCAAACATTTGACCATAGGCATCTTTTCAATGTGAGGGAAATTGAATATGCACACTATAATGCTCCTGCATATCAAGAGGATGAGTGTTGTGAAGAGGATGGTACACGAGAACCGGTTTCAAGCACTACAACCGATAAGGCCTTGAATAGAGATGATGAACAAGGCCTTATGTTTGAAGCCGCCGATATTGCTCGGTTAATTAAAGATAGAGACGAAGAAGCACAAGTCGGTGGTGGTGAGGAAGAATAAGATGACACACTTTTGGAGTACTTGCGGCGATGAAGAAGCCTGGTGCCGCAATGGAGGTTGACAGAGTGATGATGAATAATAAGTCCATCTTTTCTAGCATTTTGCTGTTATGTGACAGAACCAATTTGAATAAATGTAAGTCCATGCTATTAATTTGAATTACTTCTTACCACTTTTGATGTGACTGAACCAATTTAGTCGAAAGTCTTTAGTTGTGTGTTTTATTTTCGGTGAGGAGCATCCGTGAAGTTCTTTGGGTGAAACGAGCTTGTTAGCATCCGGGGAGGAGCATCACCGTTGCCGGGCATCCATGGCACATGTCCATGAGAGTTGTAACTTATTTACCTAGTTAATAACCTGGGAATTGTAATGCTTGGGTTGTAAGACATGCAGTTCTAAATTATTTGAATGAGAAATTATGCAAGACATGTTGTGTGTAAGACATGTTCTAAATTGTTGTGCAACCAGCACATGCCTTGGCTGTATGAAACCATTGCAATCTGGGAATAGATAGCAGATATAAGGAATAGATAGCACATGCTGGGAACTGATGAAACAGGCACATGTTCAGTTGTCCAGCAGCCATCACATAACAATCTGGGAATAGATAGCATATATAAGGAATAGATTTCAGCCATCAGATCAACACATAGAAGGATAGATAATAGGACTAATTTTCATTAAGTTCACTACACTTAGCAGCAACATGTTTCTGATAGCATATATACATGAACCATCATGACACATCACAGAACACAGATCCTTGGTTCTAAGCAAAAGAAGCTTCACTACTTGTTGCCGCCAAAAGCAAAAGAAGCTTCACAACTCCCAGATTGCCCTTGACTTAATTATTTATGCTAAGTACTACGACTTTACTACTTGTTGCCCTTGACTTTCAGCTCAAGCTTGCGGATCTTCTTCCCCATCTCATCTAACTTGTCAGCAACTTTGTCCATGAATTCCTTCAGGTGCTCTTCCATGATTTCATGTGTTCCATCAATGTCCAGCCTCAGGTCCTCAATCTGCTCACGCAAATCATCATAGCGATCCTGCAGCTGCCTAACCTGATGGCGTACGGGAATTTTCTGTAGCAAGACAACACACATAAATTGTTTGACATTACAAGCATCAGTAGTAGACAACGCAGCCATACAATGCAGTCCTAGCTCACCTGTCTTTTCGACGGTCCAGCTGCTTCCGATGGCAACGGATTGTTGTTGTTGTCTTGTTCACCATTTGAGTCCGGAATGATGATTCTCACATGCTTGGAACAACCTATCTCACCACTACATGGAAGGAAATTCCAAAAATAAACTTGTGAGAAGGGACTGAATGTACCACTGAATTACAAAATATTCATGAATTCATCAATGAACAAGAAGACAAGCAACTTTAGTAAAAGCAAACAAGGCACATTGAGGAGCAAGCAGTAGAGATACTCAATGGCCATGACAAACTAAAGAAAAGTGAATGAGCACTGGTTGTCTGGTTCAAGTTCTTAACCTCAACAATTATATCAATTTAATAGGTATTATTGATTCAAGTCCATAAACAAGAGGTATGATTCTAGCATACAAACTTTTAGTAAATGTGTATATAGAACTGCAGGCAATCTCAACTACAGGCAACATCAACAACCTAGTGGGGCGGTGCTATTCAAACAGCCATTGAATTTTGATAAAACATCTTGAAGAACACAAGCAACTTCAAGAAAATTTACCTCTCGTTCACCATGGCCTCGCTTGCGTCCCACTATCGGCCGCCTCCTCGACCCGATGGATGCCGGCCTTCGGACGAAGTGAAGGAGATGACGTGCATCCCGGATGAAGACGAGGATGAGGTTCGGCGCCGCGTGTACCGGAGGACAAAGAGGAGGAGGTCCCGAGGCGCCGACCGGAGGAGGACGACGTCGGCGGTGTACTAGCCGTGAAACGGCCGCGTGCATCACGCTTCGCGTGGCGGCGGCCGTGGAGGCTACCTGCGCCACGGCCCTTCACTCCGCTGCGGCCACGCGCGGCGGCCGGATCCGTCGGTGCGGGCCCTCCCTCCGCCGCGGCCGCGCGCCGAGGATCTCTCGCCGCGGGTCCTCCCTCCACGACCGCCGCTCACCCGGGTTGCTCGGTGCGGCCCCTCGATCGTCCACCGGCCCTCGCCGCGGATCCCTCCTCGCCGCGGCCCGCCATCGGGAAGATGGGGAACGGAGGGGACGGAGACGCCTAGGCGGATCGGGAAGATGGGGAAGATGGGGAGACGGAGGGGACGGAGACTAATTAAAGAAAATGGACGGTGACGAAATGGGCCAGCCCAACTAACTATTTCCCCCTTGGCGCATCTCAGGTGCATCTAACTATTTCCCCCTTGGCGCATCTCAGTGTAGATTTTAGTCCCACCTCGGCGCCGTAGAAGAGCGCAACCCACCTTAAAAGTGCAGGCGGTACTGGCACTTTCGAATTCCGACATAATATCCATCAGTGCTTGCTTATCCTGCTATGTGGGGCTTAGTGGGCTGCCTCGGCCCACTCGAGCTCCTGTCGCTGGGCTTCACGCTCGCCGGTCGAGCTTGGGTGGGCTGGCTATGACTCTTCAGCCCCCATAGCACAATTTTTTAAAAAATTGTCCAAAAATTTAAACCAAAAAATTTGTCCAAAAATTGGGACGAGCCACGACTCGAACTCAAGACCGACAACTACAACTTGAGGGAGTCACACCACTGCGCCATATGTAAATTCATTTATAAGTGTTGAAATTAACTTACTCATACAATACACCGTAAGGGCTACCAGGTGTCAGCACCCTATTGGCTCGGCTATCTTGGCAGTGAAGAACACATGGATAGTTGGTATTTATTCTTTTGATCTGGAATTAAATCTTGCAACTAGTATTTCTTCGTCATATATAATCCGATTTCGACGCTTTTTTTCCTGAATTTTTCTAAAATCATACTCTTTTCTTCAATGAAGTTTTTTTGTACAGATTCAATTTTGCAGATCTTATTTATGTCCATTTATCTAGTTCCTCAAAAATACCGATTAGAAAAGGAGTTTGTTTTCGACAAATATTAGTAATGTAACTTCGTATTTTGCAATAATGAACTAAGCACAACCTTACGGTCAAGTTTCAAGTTTATGTGAATTCGAAATTTCAGAAAGGTATGATGCACTTGAATGTTCAAGTAACATTTCAAGAAAGTGTGCAAGACATGTATCTGTTTACAAACAACGTGTGTTCCGCCATTATTGAAATCATTTGAAATTTTTATGACAAGTTTATGGACCCAAATTATGTTACCACGTCAATTCGTAGAACCACCGGAGCATTTTACGATATAATTTGAATTACTACACTGTATATTCGAAGTGTAAGTTTGAATTATCCCTATCAAACTGTTGCCAAGCTAATTATTTACATTTGGATTAGCCATAAGTTTGTAGATATGGATGAGTCTTAAAACTTTGGTATTCATCACTTCTTCAACTTAAATCATTCAGGGTTTCAAAACGTGGTCTGAAATCACCACTTTGAAAAACATTTCTAATCTTGAATTGTTAAAACTTCATCACAGCACAAATGACAAAAACAAACACATTATATAGATAGATTTCGATTTTAGAAAATTTTAGAAAAAAGAATCAACCAATTTGGAGTTTTTATGAGGCATAAAAACTAGTTACAAGTTTTAGTCAAAGATTAAAAAGAGAAACCACAATTGTTCATCCCAGTTCATACCAAGTGTAAATTTCTGTTTTTAATCTTCGGATAAAACTTGTAAACTATTTTTCTTCCTCGTACGAACTCCAAATCGGTTGATTCTTTTTCCTAAATTTTTCTAAATTCAATTTCTACAAGTTTCGTTTTAGTTTGTTCTTCATTCAAGTACATTTTAAATATGGATTTGTTCGAAGTCAAACACCATACCATTCCAATCTCATCTCAAAAGCGGGCCCACCTGTTTGTCCCTCTCGACGAGCCCACCCACCCCCGCTCGGCCCCGCCCACTGTCGGTGCGACATGAAAGCCCACACTTCGGTGGGCGACGTGTGGGCCCAACCAAGTTGGGACCCACACGTCATTGACCCGATGGCAAGTTCGTCAACGTCATTCGCCCACCCACCGCGGGCGCACGGCGCGGGTGCGGGATATGAAATCCCCAAAATCCCTCCCACCCACCCACTCATTCTCCCCCTCTCCTCTCGGCCTCTCCTCTCCTCGGCCCGCCTGCGAAACCCTAGCCTCTTCGGCCCGCGGGTGCCCCGGCCGGTCCGCCCCTCGACGGCGCACGACGCCCCGCCGGGTCCGCAACCCTAGCCCCATTTCCCCATCCCGCGCCCGCATTTCCCCATCCCGCGCCCGCGGTGTCGCAACCCTAGATCGATGTCTCGCTTCAAGGACCGACGCTTCAAGGACTCGTCGGCCATCCATCTACCACCGGCGTGCGGCGCAAAGACCGATGGCGGGCGCGACGGCGCGGGGCCGATGGCCGGCGGGTGGTGCGGCATCGAGGGCCGGCACGGCACCGACGGCCGACGCGGCGGCGCAACACCCACAACCAGCGGTCGGCGCAGCACCGACGGATCCGCTGCGCGCGGGTCTCCACCTACCATAAGATGGCTCCTACCCCAAGACCTCCACCACGCCAACAGCACCACGCCAGATAACAGGTTTGTGCTCCTCCCCCCTACTCCATCGATGTGGAATTCTGTTGTGCACTTGGGATATCGACACTTGCCATGTCCTATGTTGCAAGAGCTGCTGTTTGTTTGCTGTCATATGCAGTAGAATGTTTGTTAGCTGTTTGTTTTTGTGCTGCTATGATCCAGATAAAACCTTGTGTTGTTATTTAGTCAGCAGGTGGCAACAGGAAATTCATGATGTTTATGTGTTTTCTCTTGGGAAGGTTTGCTTGCTGTTATTTAGTAATTGTCCTTAGTACCAGATAGAAGTAGGTTTAATTGTTCTGAGTACTAGATAGAATGTAGGATGCAAATCTTGTTGTCGGATAGTATATTTAATCTGTGTAAGACATGTTAATCTGGATGTAAATATATTCAGGGTTGATATTTATTAACCTGATTGTCTGGTTTGCTCAGATCCGATTATGAGTACTACTATTTCCGTATACAGCATTCAATATGCTTGTGCTATACTGCTATGATTATTGCCTTAAGTTTATTTGTTGACTAAGTTACACTATTGGATTACCAGAAGCGGGTGGTGCGGCATCGAGGGCCGGCGCGGCACCGACGGCCGACGTGGCGGCGCAGGCACCCACAACCGGCGGTCGGCGCAACACCGATGGTGCCGCGGCGGGTCCGTTCGCCATATTGTTTTTTATCCGTTACTTTATACTATTTGTGTAGCTTCGTTGGTTATTTGTGGGAGCCCTTATCCGGAATACAACCGAGGCCAATGTTTACCGTATACCTAATCGCCTATGATGATACTTGAATTGATGAACTTGAACTTGTGAGGGACCGGAGTCGTTGGTCGTCTGTTCTGTTTTGCCTATGAAGATGTTTATTTTTCCTGTTCTATTATTCATGTCTGTCATCAAACCATGGGACACATCCATTCCCAGGCAATCTATCATGAGCGGGATGGATGTCTCCCATGGTTCCATGCCTGCCATGACATCCTCTTTGTTACTGCTTTCTATCCTTAAGCTCCAAGTTCAAGTTCAAATGAAATGCAAACATATCTCGAGGCCAACATTCTCGTGTTCTTCCTTTGCTCCACTTTTGCCTATGATGATGATCAGATGTATATTACCTCTCATGGCACTCATCAAAACGTGTGACACATCCATGCCCATGTTTTTCAAATACGGGCTGGATGTGTCTCACGCTTCCATGGTTGCCATGAACCATTTGTTACTGCTTTTAATATCAAATCATCTGAGGCCAATTTGTTAACCTGAGGCAATGATGTAAATGATATGATGTCAATGTCATGAAATGTAATTAGTCTGGGGCTAATTGTTTGCACTTGTAATTATGCAGTTGTAATTTGCAAACTGTTACTCATTATTTGTAAACTCTTGCTTCTCAATCTAGTGCTGTTATTCATAAATTCAATGCTGATATTTGTTCAGAATTATTCAATGTTCAGAATTATTCATGTTGTGATGTCAAGTATATTTAATCTGTGTACATGTTAATCTGAATGTAAATAAATTCAGGGCTGATATTTGTTAACCTGATTGTCTGGTTTGCTCACATCTGATTATGAGTACTCCTATTTCCGTATTCAGCATTCAATATGCTTCTGCTATACTGCTATGATTATTGCCTTAAGTTTATTTGTGGAGTTTATTTGACTAAGTTACACTAATTGGATTACCAGAAGCGGGTGGTGCGGCGAGCGTACAAGTATCAGAAGATGGCGGCGCGGCCGGTGTACACCTACCACTGGCAAGCTCAAGCTCTTACCCCAATACGTACTGCACCAACCCCAAGATCTCCAGCGCGAACCAAAAGACCACCAGCACGAAGCCCAAGACCTCCACCATGTCGGCGAAGGGTGGTGCGCAAAAGAAGCCATAAGCACCACATCAGATCACAAGTTTGTGTTCCTTTCACGTACCTCCTCTGTATGGTTTAATCTCCTACTTTTATGATGGGATGAGTGCTTAGGGTGCATAGCTATGATTTACCTGTCAGTGTTAATCTCCTACTTTTATGATGGGATGACTTGCTATTGCATACTTGCATAGCAATGATTTACCTCTATCGGTGTTAGCTTATGTTTATTTCGCGCAGTTGATTTGCAAACCTTTGTCGGTGACTTTCTCAATTAGTCATGGAAGAATGTTAGCATATATTACTATGGTCAAATCCATGATGAAACATATAACGTTTAATTGACAGTCTAAAGCCTTATAGGACTCTGAAAACCTGAAACTGGTGATGCATCTGTACCTTTTGGTGTTATATTACAGCTATGATGGTAGCACTGTCTTTGGTAGCATGGAATATTTAATTCTTGTTGAACCATTTGCAAGCTATGGTAAAGTGTAGTACTGTGTTCTAAAACTATGGTAAAGTGTGAGGTACTGATAATAGATGACTAGCCTTACTTGCACTTTACTTGTCGATCGGTTTCTTTTTTTGTGTGTGTGCATTGTGGTTGTGGTGGTGGCAGCCAATGCAATATAATGGATCGGCTTGCTGCTCGACTTGCTGTATTATTTGCAAGCCATAAATAGACCAAAGAAGCAGGTATATGAAATCATTGGGGTGGCATATATAACTAGTAGCAAGCAAAAGCCGGGAGTGGTCCGTCTCGCTCATTCCCTCAACTCGGTCTTCACTCGAAAGAAACGACCGGGGAGTGCGGGGAGAGAGGAGGTGAGATGGGTATAGGTAGCACCGTAAACTATTCACACGAAGTAGATAGCTATTATTTACGGGCATCGCAACCATCTTTGTGGAGACCCTAATATGTTCTTGTTTTCTCTTGTCTCTTAGAAACACCGTTGGAGGAGTACGAAGAGTCTGCGTCTCCGAAATTGTATGCAAAACAGTGCACGGCTAAAGCAGCTAGGAATCGTTGACAACTATCCATACTTTCGAACATCTGCCATTTCTCAAGGAAATAACAATACCAAACAGCATAGTGAAAACTCAGAATCTGAATATGATCCTTTACAAGATGATGATGCTGAAGGAGATGCCATCTCATCAAATGGCACTGCAAAGGTGCCAATTCTTCCAACTTCCCAATCCTTTCAATTGTTGTGTGCTTACTAATACATTTTTCCTTCTATGAAAACTCTATTCAGTAATCCATGCTTCTATTTCTACCAGGCCAGTAAGACGAAGAGATGCTACAGCACTAAGAATCAAACTTCAGTTGCTCCTTCGTGTGGTGTTAGATTTGGGTCTTGTAAGAGGGTTTTTGCACATGAACCACCCACTAGACGTAAAAAGTCAAAGGAAAGCAATGCTCAGCCTGCTGAACCAAGTGACCTCCACCTCCACATGCCAGCGGCTGAACCAAGTGACCATGTGGCAGCTACTGAACCAAGTGATCACGTGGCAGTTGCTGAACCAAGTGACCACATGGCAGCTGCTGAACCAAGTGCGGTGTGGCAGCTGTCCAACCAAGTGATCATGTGCCATTTGCTGCTGAACTAAGTGAGCTTCATGTGCCGATTGCTTGCTCATGGTGAGTACCATGGTTCTTCTATCATTCCGTAACATTTGTTTACATGATTAATGCAATCTAACTTGCTACATCTCTTTAGATGATGCAACCGATGCCATTTCTCGGTCTCACAATCTCACTCATATGGCCGGTGAAGGTGGTTCTTTCTAGTTCCATGTGTTTACCACTCATGCTAACCTTTGATTTGTGATGAATGCTAACTTACATCTTCTTACTAGATGATGGAGCTGATGGCATTCCCCAGAATGATGGTGACGAGGATAACATTGAAGGTGGTTGTTCATTATTTGTCATGTTACATATCACATTGCTGGTTATGTTGCTGCACGCTAATAGCAATTTCATTGATCATTTATTACAAGGAGTAGAGGTGCCTTGGAATCGAGGAGCTAACATGGGGCATGGCCTCAAGAGGATAAACAGATCTTGCTGTGGCAAGTTACCCATCATTATACCTGAAGGAAGCATCAGGCCCCTCACACCTATCATTGCTGCCAAGTTTGCCACTGAATGCAATATTGCAGTTAGAAACCATGTGCCTGTGTTGTTGCATTGGAAGGAGTACAAGAAAATACCCGCATTGATTGAAGCTTTTCTGGGATGCCTTCGTGTAAGTTATTCTCTAAACTTTCCGAATCTGCTACCAAATGTGGTAGGAATCATGACATGACTTTTAGTTTACAACTATGTTAAATTAGTGAAATGGTACTCATTTTGTGGCTGCTACTTATACACAACTTTTGAGTTGTTTCTGTTCATGACATGACTGTTTTTGGACATGATAACTGATAAGCTGACGACAACTGTGTACTGTTTGATATTTATCTTATCTGAAAACAATTGATAAGCTGAAGTTAAATGTCCTGCAAGCTATTTCTTTTTTTCAAATATTATAGTTCTCATACGTGTTCCATCTGGATAGGCCAAGTTTGACATCAACACTGATGATGCTACAATTAGAAAGGGTTGTGTTGAGATGATGAAAACTGCAGTTCGCCAACAACGACATAGGCTGAAGGAAAAATTTTTTGATCCTTTCCCACTTCATTTGGTCACGAGGACTTCTCCAATGAACCCGCCGACAAGTGATGATGAGTGGCTTCACCTTGTGGAAGCATGGAAGAAACCTGAAAAAATGGTACAAAAAACCAACTATTGCCTTGTACTTCCTACTTCGGCACTTGTCTAACTTTTGTTCTTTATATGATGTAGGCGAGCCGTCAAAAGAACAAAGACAACCGGGATTTGGTCAAATTCCCTCGGTACAACCGGATCATGTAGCTATCCGAGTTTTTGTAGAGAAACCGGTAAGTTAGCCATGGTTATTTGCAACAATTGAAAACCAGTTTTGTTCAAGTTAACATGTTGTTTTGTTAGGTTTTAGCAAATCAATTATGTTTAATTTCATGCCGCACAAATACAAAGTTCATTGCGCACACATGAAGTTTCTTGATGCACAAACCTTAAGTTTCTTGCTGCACAAATATGAAGTTTCTTGCTGCACATTCTTTTCGAGCAAGGCGAGAATGAGGGTAATAAATTGGATGCATTTGGTTTGTTCAAGGCGACTCACTTCAAGCAAGAGGAAGAAGGGCTACATGCCTAATGTACAATCTGCCATTGTAAGTTTGTTCTCCTTTTTCAGTTGCTTATTTTAAATTGTTCTAAGTTACAAATGTTATTTGTTGATGTCTTGCAAGATTGAAATGGAGAATCGGTTGGCGGCGGCAGACCAATTGAAGGTGAAGAACCAAGGCGTGCAACTCAGGGTTGTAGCCGATGTCCTCAATGCAAAGTGCAAAAACAATACATTCCTTCGGAATGCGGGGATTGTGTCCGGGAAACCAAGATCTAGTGCAAAGAGTGTTCAAGCACGACTAGAAGTGGAGATAAGGGCCAATGGTGACCTTCGATCGTTGTGAGCGATCGGCGTGTCGAAATTGAAGTTTTGTCAAGGCAACTGCGGGGAAATGGAACAGGCAAGGATAAGGGACAAGGAGGATATGGAGAAGAAGCAAGCGCTTTGGAAGCAAAACTTGAACGTTTGCTTGGTCGGTGCATGAGGGTATGTTATATTTTCCGGAACCAAGAATATGTTGTTTTGCTAGTTGGATTGCCATATGTTGCCCTTTGCTTGTCCTTGCATGGATCCGGATCCTTGTTTACCCTTGATGGATGCACACAGCATGCGAGCATGTTAGCTCTCTAGAAGTTTATGTTACTTGTTAGCTTGTTAATACTAACATGATACATGATGTGGATTTGTGATTTAGATATTTGGGCACATCTGTTCCACCTAGTTTTTCTAATATTTGTGTATTTGTGGTTCAGTGGTTCTATATTGTAGGAATGGTTCTATATGTTTTTTTTCTAAACAATCCGGCATGCTAATAGCTACATAATATTGTTTTTGTCTTGTTAGCACTTGCAAGTTAAGCTGTCTTATTCTTTTGGTTTCGAGGTTCACATCCTGGTGACCTGCTGGTGGCTCATGGTGAGAAGTTGTTGGCTCATGGTGTGATGTACAACTGATGCTCCTGGCGACCTGCATGTCTTTTTTGCATGTCTTTTTTGTTGGCCTTGCCTTGCTTCTGATGGAAAATGTGGCTGCTATATAGAGTTTTTTGTTGGTTCATACTTCTGTTTGTGGAGCTTCATTTTTGCCGCTGAATAGATGCTGATGAGGACCTGTTGTATAGATGCTGCTGATGCAAACTTTGCAACAGATTTGTGTTGTGATGCAAAATGAGACTGGAAAAGATACAAATGTTAAATTACAGAAAATTATGTGATTGTCTTATGGGCTGAATTTGATTGTATCTGGGCTGAATTCTGTATCAAAAATTTTTGTGTCTATTATTCTGTTGGTTAAATGTGATGGGTATTTTTCGTGGGCTGAATTGATTTTGAGCAGGCTGAAATTCTGGGCCGAAATGTGGCCCACTGCTAGAATAAGGCCTGTCACACAAGGGTCCTAAAAATTCCACGTCATCACGCCATGTCATTGTCCACGTCATTCCGATCGTCCAGGTCAGCTGCCACATCAGTAGCCATGTGGCAAACTGCATCATTGTCCATGTCATCAAAACCATCCGAGTCAGCAGCCATGTGGCACGCCACGTCAGCTGCCAGGTGGCACGCCACGTCGGCAGCCAGGTGGCACGCCACGTCGGCATCCAGGTGGCATCCAAGTCAGCAGCCATGTCACATGAGTCCGTAGCAATCCGTGACGATTTTATTTTGTCACGGATAGTGAGCCATGGGTTGGGCTGCATGGGCCTCGGGCTGCTCCATGACGATACAGATACGTCACGGATCGCGACGTTTATTAAGGGAACGTCGAGAGATTTAATAAATGACGCTCATTCCACCACGAAAATGTAAATCGTCGCGGATGCTGATTTGCGACGAATTTTATTTAATCCGTGACAGAATGGTTACGTCACGAATTAAATAGTTTCTTGTAGTGTATCCACTTCCTGACTTCACTCATGTTTGCATTGTGGAGCCTTTGTATTGCCAGGGGTACATGGGTCCTGAAATGTCAAGGCCGGTGATCATGTACACATCGGCCAAAGTTGGAGACATTGGGCCGTGACCAAAGAGGAAAGCATTGACGCCATTTGACCAAAAATGGCAAGCTGCTATCAAAAGATTTTCATTCTTTGGGGTCTCGGCCAAAGATAACTCCAAGCATTGGGCAATGCGGAGGCTGTCCCAATTGGTTTTGGCGCTGTTATCTGCAAGTATCCTCTTATACCAATTTCTCCAACCTGCAATTGGGGGCAAAGGCCAGTTCTTGAAAGCATCTTGCAACAGGGGAGGCCCTGATAAAGCCGCTGCAATGAACTTGCGGGGATCGGAAGTTCCCTCAGGTCCGAGGAAATATGATGTTGAGTTGACCTCGGTGTGAATCAAAAGCTAGGTGGAAAGCTCCTATCAAAAGAAAATGGAAGGAGAAATCTGAGGTAGAAGTTGGAAAAATAATGCTGAATGAACCTTAAGGGGGTGAAGCTTACCTGAGCGGCTTGATTTTGAACCGCCATTGAAGATTTGAGCTTGGGGAAAAGATGACCTAGGATTTGGATCTGGACGGAGACCCCGACGGGTTGCAAGGAGGAAGAATATGTGTTGAACAGATTTGACTTGAAGATGTTGGCGTTTGCAGTCAATTTCGGAATAAAATCACTTTTATCCCGTAATTGAAGGGGCATATGTTAACATCAACAATTGGTACAGGAGAGGGACTGATTTGTGGGCCTGATTTGGTGACAAATCCCGTTGAACGGGAGAAGATTTCTTCAAAAGATTCGGTAGGGATGCTTGCGGTCGCAGTTTGTTTCCGTTCGGCAAAAGGACTGTTTGCGCTGATTTCGCGGGATCGCGTGGTGACGTGGCTCGAACAGAAGGGACGAATGGATGGATAAGCATTCGCACTTGGGCATTAAATTAGGTATCAAATATTGTGCTCGTAGTCCACCAGGAGTCATGTTAAGACAGGGTATAAATATGAACCCTGGATGTATGTAATTGTAATCGAACATTCTCATAACAAACCGGCTTTACGCCAAACTTTCGAGTCCTAGTCGTGTCGTCGAGTTCTTCGAGGCGGTTCATCGATCCGTCGACCTACGTAAGTACCGGCAACCTTGTATCATGTCTAGTATCATGCGGTGGATTTAGATCGTGATGCAAGTAGTCTTGTTACCATGCTTGGTATCATGCGGTGGATTCAAGCTTGGTTCAAGAAGGTTTCTTGTTAGATCATGAGTCATGCGGTAGGCTAAGATCTAGCTTGAAGCTAGTTATCGGCACTATTAGATTTGGCAAGATCTAATAGATTCATTAAGTTAACCTGTGTTGCTTTGAGTTTTTACTCTATGTTTAAATTCATGTAACACTCCTTTGCCCAATTTAGATTGGTTTGAATCGGCTTTATTTCGTTTGGTGATCCTTATGCAAAACAAGTCCATATCTTTGGCTCAATATAGCACGTGGATCACGTGTTCTCTAATAGTCGAAACCGAATCAATCTAAGTTGTCACGTGTTGCGGCTTCAAGCTTGTTAATTTTGCGTAAATCTTGACAGAACCGGGTATCATGCGGTAGATGCAGGTTTTTAGGTTGTTTTAGAGCTAATCATCAGGTGGATTAGATTTCGATTCAATCTGATAGGTTTATCATTTTTAGCAATGTTTGTTCCTTCTCCACGGATCCCGATTCGGCTGTTCAACCGTATTCGGTTATGCTTTCACGAGTAAAACATGTTTACGAGTTATGTTTTAAATAATGCATGCTTTTAGCTTTCCATATTTAGATTGTATCATGCGGTGGATAGATCTTTTGTGGTTGGTGGTGTGATTTTAAACAAGTTGTATCATGCAGTGGATTAACTTGTTTGAGTTCATGCTTGACGGGTTTCAAAGTATCTAGACATGCGGTAGACTAGTGCTTTGGGCCTATGCATGCTTGTTCATTACATATTTGTAATCATGCTTTACTTCATTTACTTTTGACTGTTATTTATCCTCGAGGATTGGTCATGATCATGCCGAGTAATGCTGTTTAAACAAAGACCGATGTTTTGTCATGCTTACGTCATCCATTCGGCTATGTTTGTTTTACGCTTTAAAGCTCCCGAATGGTTTTCAATCTGTTGACAGATAGCTTCTCGTAGCTATATGTCGCTTCACATGGCTTTTAGCCACAAATATGGAACTGTCTGGTACCACCCGACAAGTTCCAAGCTTTGGCATCTAACTATGTTACCCTTTGTTAATTTCAGGAAAATTGACTGGCACGCTTTGGAATCTGCTCGTGTGTTAAGCCAGCTTGTTCGGCTTGCTGTGTGCTTGGTGCAGGGTGCGGATTTTGTGTCAACAGTTCGCACCCAAAATTGGCACAAAGATGATCATGCTAACGCCATCGGTCAGACCAGTGTCCCTGGATGGTCTAACTCGTCGGGCGTCCTGTAGCCGATCCGGCAACAGCCACACCAGTCTCACAGGCGGGCCTGACCGGTCTGACTGATGGACCCCGAGTCCGAGTAGAATTGAGGAATCCTAGCGAATTTCGGCTTGCAAAAGGATTCCTTGTGGGGCAAGACCTCCCCGCCATGTAAATATAAAGGGACACAGCCGTTTGAGGTGGAATCACCCAATCGAACATTACTTTCTACAACCTCGTGCTTTCCTTGTTTGTCTCGACGACGATCAGGGACGTTCAGAGTGGCCTTGCTGACCTCAGAGCAACCCTAGGTGCGCGTCCCTCCCGAGGCGGTGATCTTAGGCTTTCACCATGCCTCTGCAGCCACTGGTCAGACCAGTGCCTCTAACCGGTCAGACCAGTCCGGGCAGGAGCTCGGCGAGTTCAGCGTTTCAACGTTCCGCGCGATCTAGCACTCATGTGTGTATTTACCAGAAAAGTGTCAACATACTTTTAGCAACTCTACTGGGGAGGAAAGATCTGGTTTCTAAGACCATTCTATCTAACCCTAGTACGATGTTTCGGTGTGAACTCGACATGAACAGCATCTTCACCGCATCGCTGGAAGATCTCTCTCCGGAGGAGCAACAGAAGTTCAAGGCGCTACAAGAGTACATGCAAGTACAATCCTAGCTAGCGTCAAGAAGGATCGATCCGGCAAGGTGGCAAGATTGAAAGAGTTCGAGCTGCCAGCGATTAGGCTAAATGACAACAATGTGGAGGTAATTCCCATTGTAAGTAAGAAACCCCCGCCTGAAACTCATCCTATGAAATCTACAGTGGAAAGTGATGAATTGCTTGCTTCGTACATTTCTCGTTTAGAACGGTTAGAGGATCTTGAAAAGATAGGAGTCTAGATTTTAATAATAATGAAACTAATAGTAGTACTCCTAAAGCTAATCCTCAAGGGTCTTATCCTAGATTAGCACCTTTGCCTGTAAATAATGGTAATCATGCATATGGTTTGACTTCAAATCCATCATCTGGTCAGTACCCTCAGTTTCAACCGTACAGGCCAAACATGGCCACACCGGTCGAACCGATGAAGGGTACCGGTCAGACCGGTGCTATGGATTTGGTGCCCGATCAACCTTTGCCAATTTTCGTCGTGCCAAATCAGATGGTCCCTACTTTTTCTAAAACAATTAGTAATGTCGGGCCTCATTATAGTACGACAATGAATACCTCGTCCTCCAAAAACATTATTCCGAACGATAGCTCCCTATCAAAATAAGATGAATTTGGAGAATCCTCAACCACCACAGCCAAATAATCCTAATTGGGTGGAATTTAATAAATTTAAGGAAGATTTGGCTAATGTGGCTAAAACTGAACTTGGTGTTGATATTGGTAATACTAATTTGTACCAAAACCCATATGATCCTAGTTTGATAGATTTCCTTTCCCACGTGGTTGGCATATGCCTGACTTGATTAAATTTAGTGGTGATGATGACCGAACCACATGGGAGCATGTTAGTCAATACACTGCACAACTAGGTGAAGCTGGTGTCTATGATGCTTAAAAAGTGCACTTGTTTTCTTTATCTTTAACTAGCACTACTTTTGCTTGGTTTTCTTCGCTTGCTCCTGGTTCTATTATATCTTGGGATATGTTAGAGCGTAAGTTTCATGATCACTTTTATAGTGGGAGCATGCAAGTAAAAATGACAGACTTAACATCGGTTAGGCACAGAAAAGATGAGACTGTCTCCACCTACATTAAAAGGTTTAAAGAAACTAAAACCGGTGCTTTAATTTGTCAATCACTGATATGGACCTTGCAGACATTTGTCTGAAAGGTTTAAGGTCATCTATTAGGGATAAAATAGAGGGCACTGACTTTCTTTCGGTTGCACAAGTTCAAGTAAGAGCTTATAGTTGTTGAAAACCAAATGAATAAAGAGAAAGATAATTTTAAATCACATCGTTCTAATGTTCATATTATTGATTATGATTCTGATAGTTCGGACCATAGTGATAAAGAAATTTATGTTGCTGAATTTGTTTGGCCCTCTAAAGAAAAAGCTTATTCTTGCTCATGTCTTAAGCCGGCTAGTAAACGTCGGCGAGAAGAAATTAAATTTACTTTTGATGTTTCCAAATGTGATCGTATATTTTATGAATTACTTAAATCTGGAAATATAAAGTTAACTCATACTATTCCTCCACTTGAAGAGTTGAAAAGACGTGCATATTGCAAGTATCATAATTCATTTTCTCATGCCACTAATGATTGCAATGTGTTTCGTCGACAGGTTCAATCGGACATAAATGAAGGCTGTTTGACTTTTCATGAGATGCAAGTGGATAAGTCTCCTTTTCCAATCAACACCATGGATTTACAGTAGCCTAAGGTATTGGCTCAGCCACATCAAGCTGAAGCAACTAAAGGCAAGAACATGGTAATTGGGGAGGCTAAGCCCGATTTGAGAGGAAAGGAGCTGGTTCGCAAAGTTGAGTACGAGAAGACTCCTGATGGCAAAGAGACCTTCAAGGTTACATTGAGTGCCTCTGGACATGGGAGGCAAGGGTCGTCCACACCCGCCGATCAGCGGCCGCTGAGCCGTCTTTGGCCAGACCGGTCAGACCAGTGCGCCCCTAGGTCGTCCAAGGATGATCAAACCAAGCCGTCCGGAGATTGGTAACTAGAAACTTAATGTAGCAAAGAATCAGGGCAGTGGTCCTAAGCCAAAGGTCACTTGTGACATGCTATTTGATAAGTATTCCAAGCAAAAGGCCGTTACAAGTGATCGACCATTAAAAAAGGATGAGGTCACCTACACACCAAGGAGGGTCGTCTTCACCTCCAAGCGTTGCTACAAGATTTAAGGGTGAATCATCACAACAAGGGCAATGCTTTACTCCACCATGGGCGTCATCAAGTTCAAATGCACCACGCCCGATCTACGACAACAATGGAGTGATGTGGGTGCCTTATCAACAAACCTTTCATCCTAGATGGGGAGGACAGAAATCAGCTTTCGACAGGATCTCTAGGCCTATCCAAGACTGATTGTCTCCTCACTGTTCTGGTCAGGGTTAATCGACCCTACCTGTCAGACCGGTTGCTACCACCGATCAGACTGGTGCGGCCAGGAAAGTTGCGCCACCTACAATAAAGCAAGTCTACAGGCCGAAGCAAAAGGAGGAGGTGCAGAAGATGGATATTGATCCAGAAAGGACTACAAATCAAGATATTATTCAGATTGGATCAATGGATGTGCACATTGGAGAGGATGGCAAAAGACCGATTGTTTCAAATAATAAGGTTGTTGTCGGGGACAGCCCCGAGGGTCCCCTAAAAAATCGGGGGAATCCTGCTTAAAACCTGCAAAAAACCAAAACGAAACACCTCTCACCTAAGCGCACACACAGGGCACGGCCCACACTGCGGTGGCCCCCGTGGCCCACCGGAGTGGCCGGGCCAAAGGCCTCCTCGAGCAGGTTCCGCCTCGCTCGAGGGTTCACGGCCTCCTCGAGCAGGTTCCGCCTCGCTCAAGGGTTCACGGCCCCCTCGAGAGGGTTCCGCCTCGCTCGAGGGCTCACGCCCCCCTCGAGCGGGTTCCGCCTCGCTCGAGGGTTCACCTCCGCCTCGCTCGAGGCTCCCTCACACGCGCACCTGTTCTCGCACGCGGGTACGAACATTTAATGCTCTGACACGGTAGAGCAGCGCCATCATGCGCCTGGGAATCACGACCCGGCGCTGTTACGCCAACTCCCTAGGGGGAACCCATCCCCGCCACTGTGGGGGACTGTGCGACATGGCCAGTGTCAGCTCCGTGGCACTGCGCCGCCCACTCCCGTACGGCCAACGCGTCGCGCCCTCGAAAGGGGGCCGGCCACACCCTCGAACCCCTCTCTCGTGACTCTGCAGGGTCAAAGCGTAACATCAGGCCGGCAGGGCGCCATCCCCGCCACTGTTGGTCCTGTGTGGCCGCCCCCGTGCCTGCAGCACCACGCCGGGCACTGCTACAACAACTCCAGCGCAGTTGGGCACGCGGGGACGGGACGCCGCCACGCCTGCCACTGTAACCTGTACGGATCACCGTCAACTGCTTCCTCGAGCCCGTCTGAAGACGCCGCGGCCAACCACTACGCCTTCAGCCTCGAAGCCGCCCCTGTTCAAGTACGGAACACGTCACGACGACAAGACCGGAGCAAGAGCTGCCAGGACGGCCGCCGACTCCCCGGTGATGCACGCCATACCCCTGCCTGTAGCTAAACAGTGCGGCATACCTGTAAATCACCCTGTCCTTGGTCTATAAAAGGAAGGAGATCCCCCTCGCCGCAGGGGGACCGAGACACGAACATTCGAAACCACATCACGCACACACTCCTCAATTCTCCCACAACATTGCCAATCGCCTCAATCACTTCGCTTGGGACTTGGAGGCCACGCCTCCTCTCCCGCCTTGCTTGTAGCTGCCCCACTACAGGCACCCCGATGCAAAGCAATATAGTTCCCCGAGCACGCCTCTGCTGGACGTACGGCTCCGGCCGGAACCAGGATAAACCAAGTGTCTCCAGTTGCTTAGCACCGACCATCGAGGGACAGACCTTGGCGCTTACTACTAGTTAGTGTCGGGACTACATTCCGCACCGACAGTTGGCGCCCACCGTGGGGCATCGAGCGTCGAAGGTCAACTTGACACCAGCTCCCTCGATGGTGATTCGCACCGAGTACCGCGGCACGCGCTACTCCATGGGCAGCTCGGACCCCTTCCCCGCTGAGTTCGAAATCCAGTTCGGGGACCTGAACTTCCAGGCCACGGGGAACGGCAACCTGATGCGCCTCACCAACCGTGAGAAACTTCGTGCGCGGCGCCAAGCCGGGTCCGCCCCCGGTCGCCGCCGCACGTGTCGCCACGAAGCCAACGCCCGCCGGCACGGACGGCTGCGGGCCCCTCGGCGTCACGGCGCCGCCGCCGCTCCGGCTAGCGCTCGCGCCGGGCGCGGTCGGAGCGACGACATGCCGAGCGTGTCGCCTCACAACGCGGCGCGCCCATCAGCACAACGACGGCCGCCCCCGGCCGGGGAGCGCTCGGTCTCCAGACCACGCTTCCCCATCGGTCTGCGCGGCGCCACGGCGGCCTACACCGCCAACGCCAATACCAGCACCACGATGCGCAGGGTTCCTCCTAGTCACCACGTTCTTGTTGCCAGGGACCCTAGCGCCTCCGCGGCGACGAGTCGTCCCTAGGCTCTCTCGACGCGCTGCCACCCGCCACCTCGCATGGGTACGCGGAGTGGGACTTCTCCGGCGTGCCGGACCCAGTAATGTTCAGGCGATTCCTCGACGCCACGGACTGCGGTTCGGCCGCCCCGACGACTCCGGCGGCCGGGAGCCACGACCTGCGCGCGGGGAGTGCTTGCGTCGTCATCGCCAATGACCCAGCGAACGCCACCGGTGCAACGGGCGCCGGCAACGGAGAGGTTCCGCCCGCTCTAGGGACCGCTTCGCGCCTGGTTGCGGGGCCAAGCGCCCCTGCTCCCTCACCACCAACAGGGGCGATATCAACGCGCAGCTGGCCCAAGCACACGAGCTCGAGGCCAAGCTGGCAGAAGAGTACCGCACGGTGCGGTTGCTCCGCGCCTCCATGGCGGGGGAAGCCTCCGCGCGCGGCGAACACACGCACGAGCTGGGCATACAAGCCCGCGACCGCATTAATGCCGATTTCAACGTCGACAACCCGGATACGCCCCCGCGAGCGAGCCAAAAGCTCATTGCCGCCGCGACGCTGCTACGGGCCATGCCCGCCCCTTCAACACCCGAGGCGCGAAACCTGCACCGCGAGGCGCAGGCGCTCATTGAGAAAGCGACCGTCCAGCAAGCCGAGAGCTCTGCGTCCCGCATCCGTCAGCAGGGGGACGCGCGGGACGATGGGGGCGCGCAGAGGCCCAAACCCTCGGTACACGCGGGTAGAGCAACGGAGCGCCCCGCCAACCCGGGGCGCACGCCAGCCAGGGAGAGGCTCCTCGACACACGCGGGCAAGCGCGAGACGGCGACGCCCGCAACGTCATCAACGCTCAGTGGACGAGCAAAGCGGAGGCACGGGCGGCAGCAGGCTACCACCCTCGACAGGGTGCACGCTACGACAGCGATGAGGACCGCTCGCCGACACCAGAGCCCCCGGGGACCCGTGTGTTCAGCCGGGAGATCCGCACGGCGACCTTTCCCCAGCGCTTCCGCCAGCCGACGACGATCGTCAAGTACAACGGGGAGGCGGATCCCCGTGTGTTGCTCAACGACTATCGCCTAGCGTGCCAGCTGGGTGGGGCTACCAGTGACGAGTTCATCATCCGCAACCTCCCCCTGCACCTCGCCGACTCAGCACGGACGTGGCTCGAGAACCTGCCGGCCAGCCAGATCCACAACTGGGACCACCTGGTTCGCACATTCGTTGGCAACTTCCAAGGCATGTATGTGCGCCCCGGGAACTCCTGGGACCTGCGTTCTTGCACTCAGAAACCTGGTGAATCGCTCCGGGACTTCATACGGCGCTTCTCCAAACGCTGTACGGAGCTCCCGAGCGTGGCGCAATCCGAGATTGTGCACGCCTTCCTCGAGGGCACCACGTGCCGGGACCTCGTGCGCGAGTTGGGGCGCAGCCCGCCGGTCGACTCGAATGACCCGTTCGACATCGCTACCAGCTTTGCCTCGGGCGAAGAGGCCGTGGGAGCGATCTTCGACGGCAAGGAGGGCAACAAGTCCATGGAGCCCCACCAGAAGAACAAGCGGGGAAAGAAGGGGAAGAAGCCATGCCGCGAGGCGCACGAGTAGGGACGCGACGCCGACGATGGCGAGGCCCTTGCTGTTGACCCGGCTCGACGAGGCCCTCGACCGGCCCCTCGAGATCCGGGAGTTTTCGACGACATGCTGAAGAAGCCATGTCCCTACCACAAGACACCGGTCAACCACACCCTCGAGCAATGCGACTTGCTCAAGCGGTTCTACGGCCGCGCCGCCGCGAAGGACAACGAGGCCAAGAAAGACGGGGGTGATGGCGACGCCGGCGGCTTCCCCGCTGTGGAAAATGTGTTCCTCATCTTCGGGGGGGCGACCGTCAACATGTCGAGTCGCCAGCGCAAACGGGAGCAGCACGAGGTTCTCGCCGCGGAGAAGGCGCCTCCCTCCTTCCTTGACTTGTCGGAGGATGCCATCACCTTCAGTCACGAGGATCACCCGAACCGCATCCCTAACCCGGGTCAGTACCCGCTGGTGGTCGACCCGGTCATCGAGAACGCGCGGTTCTCGAAGGTACTGATGGACGGAGGCAGCAGCCTCAACATCCTCTACGCGCACACGCTGCGCCTGCTGGGGATCGGGTTGGACCAGCTGCGGCCCAGCACGACGCCGCTCCATGGCGTCGCGCTGGGCAAGCGCGTCCAGCCCCTTGGGCAGATCGACCTGCCTATCTGGTTCGGCGCGCCAGGCAACTACCGCAAGGAGACGCTCACCTTCGAAGTGGTGGGGTTCAGGGGCGCGTACCACGCCATACTTGGGCGTCCCTGCTACGCCAAGTTCATGGCAGTCCCCAACTACACCTACCTCAAGATGAAGATGCCGGGACCGAACGGCATCATCACCGTGGGCTCGTCCATCGAGCACGCCTTCGACTGCGACGTCGAGTGCGTGGAGCACGCGGAGGCCTTGGCGCTGGACGAAGCGCTGGTGGCCAACTTGGAGAAGATGGTCAACGAGGACCTCAACTCCACCACCAAGCACGCCGGCAGCTTCGAGGCTGCGGAGCAGACCAAGGAAGTGCCCCTCGACCCTGCTGCCCCCGAGGGCAAGGCGTTGAGGGTCAGTTCTACCCTCGACCCGAAATAGGAAGTGGTGCTCGTCGACTTCCTCCGCGCCAACGCCGACATCTTTGCGTGGAGCCCCTCGGACATGCCAGGCATCCCGAGGGAGGTCGCCGAGCACTCCCTTGACATCCTACCTCACTCACGCGCCGTGCAGCAACGGCTCCGCCGCTTCGACGAGGAGCGGCAGCGGGCGATCGGAGCGGAGCTGCGGAAGCTCCTCGAGGCAGGGTTCATCAAGGAAGTGTTCCACCCTATGTGGCTAGCCAATCCTGTACTAGTAAAGAAAAAGAATGGGAAGTGGCAGATGTGTGTAGACTACACCAGTCTTAATAAACCATGTCCAAAAGTTCCTTTTCCTTTGCCACGTATCGATCAAATCGTTGATTCGACCGCCGGGTGTGAGCTACTTTGTTTCCTTGATGCCTATTCCGGGTACCACCAAATCAAAATGAAGGAGTCTGACCAGCTCGCGACTTCATTCATCACGTCGTTCGGGATGTATTGCTACATCACGATGTCGTTCGGCCTCCGAAACGCGGGCGCAACGTACCAACGGTGCATGCAGCACATTTCCGGAGACCACATCGGGCGAACCGTCGAGGCATACTACAAGGCCGTGCGGGCCCTCGAGGACAAGTTCTATGGCATCGAGCTCAATCACGTGCCCCGCGGGTACAACGAGGAGGCGGACGAGCTTGCCAAGATCGCATCGGGGCGGATCACCGTCCCCCCGAACGTCTTCGCTCGGGACATCGCTCAACCATCTGTTGCCCTCGAGCCGCTCCCCTCAAACCACGTGGAACCCTCAGGGGCTCCCTCGAATCCAGCAGGCGTGGAGCCCATGGAAGAGGACCCCTCAAACGAGGCATACGTGCTCTCCATCCTCGAGGGGTACGGCGCCGGCGAGGCCGAAGTCATGGATGTCGAGCCGGCCCCCAGCCGGGCGGACTGGCGCGACAAATACATCGCCTGGATGGACCGAGGGGAACTCCCCTCGGACCGGTCCGAGGCCAGGCGCATCGCCAGGATGGCCAAATCCTTCGCCCTCGTCGACGGCGAGCTGTACAAGCGCGCCGCCTCTGGCATCCTGCAGCGATGCGTGCCCATCCCCGAGGGGCGCGAGCTCCTCCGAGACATACATGCAAAGATTTGTGGCCACCACGCCGCGCCTCGCACCCTCGTAGGCAATGCGTTCCGCCAGGGCTTCTACTGGCCCACCGTGGTCGCGGACGCCAGCGAGATCGTGCGCACCTGCGAAGGGTGCCAATTCTACGCCCGAAAATCCAACCTCCCCGCGCACGTCCTGCAGACCATCCCCATTACATGGCCTTTCGCCGTGTGGGGCCTGGACATTGTCGGGCCCTTGCGAAAGGCGCCCGGGGGCTTCACCCACCTGTTGGTCGCGATTGACAAATTTTCCAAATTGGTGGAGGTGCGCCCCATCACGAACCTCAGGGCGGAGCAAGCGGTGACGTTCTTCACCGACATCGTCTATCGCTTTGGAGTGCCGAACTCCATCATCACCGACAATGGGTCCCAATTCACAGGCAGGAAATTCTTGGAGTTTTGCCATAAATTCCACATCCGTGTGGACTGGGCAGCAGTGGCACACCCACAGACCAATGGCCAAGTGGAGCGTGCCAACGGCATGATCCTACAAGGCCTCAAGCCCAAAATTTTCAACCAGCTGAACAAGTCTGGTCGGAAATGGCTCCAGGAACTGCCTGCGGTCGTATGGAGCCTAAGGACCACCCCAAGCAGAGCCACCGGGTTCACCTCGTTCTTTCTAGTCCACGGCGCGGAGGCCGTCTTCCCCACGGACTTCGAATATGGGTCACCCAGGGTGCGAGGCTATGACGAAGACACCAACCAGCGGGCCCGCGAGGACTCACTGGACCAGCTGGACAAAGCGCGCCTCGTAGCCCTGATGCACTCTGCAAGATACCAGCAGTCCCTAAGGCGTTACCAACCTCGAAAGGTGCGCCAGCGGGACTTCAGCGAAGGGGATTTGGTCCAAAGGCTACGCCAAGACAACCGAGGATGCCACAAGCTATCACCTCCGTGGGAGGGACCCTACGTCGTGGTGAAGGTGCTCAAGCCCGGCACGTACAAGCTGGCTAACGAGGACGGCGAGGAACTCACCAACGCTTGGAACATCCAGCAGCTACGTCGCTTCTATCCTTAGCTAGGATTCCCAAGTTTTTCTATTGTAAATCGCAAAGCCCAACACCCCAGTTGGCGGCACAAATGTAAATAGCAGCAATTCAATAAAAAGGGCAACTCGGCTTTCCCCAGAAAACCAAGTCACCCTCGGGGGCTACTACGGGCGGCATCCGCCCCCCAAAAATGGTCCCATTTTTTCGCAAAAACCTAACTTGTGAACGCGCCAAGTACGTTTTGACCAAAGTCTCAAACGAGCCACGGCAGGGCGCGGGTAGTCATGCGGGAAGGACGCGCGAGTCAGAGATAGCCTACGCCTCCGCGAGGATACGACCCTTCTCTCTTGCCTCCAGCCCAGCGGATTGCTCACGAAGTCAAATGCTCCCAACCTAAAACCCGCTCGAGCAAAGGGAAAAAATAGAAAGGCGCGACAAATGAAAGACAACACCTGAATTTACAAGTATTCGAACAATTCCATAAGTTTACTTGTTTATTTACATGGCCGTAAGGCCCAGACACTAACATCTAAACAAAAACGGGCCTAGTGCCCAGCAGGTCTTCAGGCCTGAGGCTCGTCGCCGTCGGCAGCATCTGGGAACAGGAACTCCGAGAATGCCTCGGTGAGCGCCTCCGCAGCATCAGCGGCAAGCGCGTCCGCCTGCTCCATCGCCGCCTCGTCCTCGACGCCTTCCGGGACGACGTAGCCCGATGCCACGGCCTCGAGGTTCACCTCGTAGTGGGAGCGCACCACGCCGAGGGCCTTCTGGACGCCTAGGTGGAGCGCGCGGCGCATGCGCCCAGAGACATGCCCGCCGAGGGAGCGCAGGCGGCTAGCCAACAAGCTTCCAGCTTGCGCCTTGCCCTCTTCGACGGCCTGGCAGGTCTCGAGGGCTGCGGCACGCAGCTCCACCAGCTCCTACTCGAAGGAGTTGTAGGCGGCCTGCAACGTCTCGGCCCGATTGGACGCGTGCCCCAACGCGGTGCGCAGGCCGGAACGTCACAAGCGAAAGAAATCAGAAGGGGAACGAACCCCCGAAGGAAAGATCAGCAAAAAAACGAAGCGGCAACTTACCTTCAACCTGCTTCTTCTCCACCTCGAGAGCGCGGTGCTCGGCCTCGACCGCTTGCTGCAGGCTGACGACGGTGGCGCCCTGTTCCTCGAGAGACCGCTCCTGGTCCGCATTCGCGATGCTGAGGGCTATTAGCTCGCCGTCGAGCCTCGAGACATCAGCGTCCCGCTCCTCCAGCGACTTCTGCGCCGTCTCGCGAGCGGTGCGCTCCTGCTCGAGCACTGACCGAGCGTCAGCAAGGGCGGCTCGCTCCTGCTGGAGCTGACCCTCGGCCTCCTGGCGGGCGGTACGCTCCTGGCAGAGCTGCTCCTCCACCGTGGCAAGCGCGGCGACCTTGGCGTCGAGGGTGGCCTTTAACTCGTCGGCCTCCTTGGCCTTCTGCTCAGCTGCGCGCGCCCTCTCCTCGGCCTGGCTCTGCTGGGCCTGCGCCTCCTGGAGCCACGTGCGGAGCTTCCGGTTATCGGCCCGGACGGCGCCCACCTCCACCTCCCAGTCGGACACCACGGTGCGCACCTTCTCCGCATCCCCCCCCGCACTGCCGCGCGCCGCCTCATCCCGATGGATGAGGGCTGTGCAAATCCGCTCGAAGGCGGGGGGACACGCCGCGGCCTGCCCCTCGTGCTCCAAGAGCTGGTCGCGCAGGGCCTCCGCCCGATACGACAGCCAGCCGTCTTGGGTCCTCAAGGCCTCCGCAAGCGCGCCGAAGGCGTCACGCTGCTCCCGGAGCTGGCGAAGCTCGGCACTCATCTGGTCGAAGGTGCCATACTTGTCGCGGGCGCGGTGCTCGAGCTCCTGCCGACAACAGACCAAAACCGATGAGTGTTGCGCCACGAGAAGTAAGCACGAGAACGACAAAATCAAAGAAAAAGGCAACAACGCTTCACCTGGAAAATGCGCCACGCTGGACCGCCGTGGATCTGCAGCGCCTCGTTCAACACGTGGTTGAGTGAGGCGCCGTGATCACGGAGCTCCGCCCATAACTGCTGCTCTTCCTGGGCGTTGGTGTTGACGGTGAAAATCCGTCAACCTAGCCATGAGTTTACCTTCGGTATTGGCATGAGTTTTATACCTTATCCATTGGTACTAACCCCCGTGGTATAACAAGTTCACCTGTGCATGTCGGTTTTGGAGTTTAATGTTTATGCAGGGTTTTAGTGTTGAATGCAAGACTTTCGGGATAAGTTCATCAAGCACCTCATGAAAAGACCTTGAAGCCCCGTACAAGTCATTCAACGAAGCAAACTTAACTTCAAGAGGCCAGGGACTTGATCCGAGAAGACGAAAAACTCGGAGGACCCGACCGGAAAAGTGCCGAATCTTGCAAGACAAGGAGTTGAGTCCAATTCGGAGAAACCGACGACATGGACCTACATGCGAAGGGGGAAACATCCGGGAAGCAAGGGAACCGACGTAGAGCAAAGGAGCCCTCGGGGGCCGGGCCTAGATGGGCCCGGGCCGGCCGGCCTAGTCCGGTCGGCCCGAGCCCATCCGGGGGCCCATTTGCCCCCTCCTTTGCCCTAGCCGCCAATCGGGCTATTTATAGCCCCCCGACCGAGAGCCATGGGGAGAGGATTTCGTCATCGGCCGCCGAGGAGCAGAGAGAAGAGAGGGACACCATCTCGGAGAGGAGAGGGTCGAGCTAGTTGACTAGGGTTCCCCTAGCCGACGTGGGAACCTTGCACGGAAGACCACGTCGAAGTTCCGGAGCTAGAAGCAAGATCAAGGAAGGATCCCGGTGGTGATCTTGTGTATGTATCATTGTTATAGTTGAATTATCAAGTTGAATCTTTTCCTAGCGATCAAGTGTTTCCTCGAAGATTTCGTTTTTCGATCGGCTTTGCTTATTCCAATTCTATTCTCGAGATAGATTACATAGGGTGTTCTTGTAGCCGCGGTGGCTAGAGGTACACGCCGGATCTTCCGAAAGAATCTCGACTTGTCTTTTGACTCGCCCTAAGCTCCCCGCATGAATAGGGATACGTTGTGACAGAACGGGGGTTCCGAAAGGCGGATGTTTTCGGATTTGGACGGGAAACCACGATTTAAAGAGGCTTCTATTAAGATTCGATTTGCTACTTCTTCTCTTGCTTGGAACTTCAACAAAAGGCTTACCCCGATCCCTCTAGATCGGTTTATCTACCCAATCTTACTTTGTTTTCTCCGGTCTTTAGTAGAATAGATTCGTTTCGTGTCTTTTACTTAGATGCATTAGGGTTTCTTTTATCGAAGATTGAAGTTACTTGGCTTTATTAGATTAAGTGTTGCTCACACATTTGTTCCACGGATTCGATACCTTGGGTTCACCACTCGAGGGAAGAAGGGTCCCTTGACTACGACGGGAGACTTGTACGCTTGCAAGTCACAAACGAACTTTGATACAATTATTAACCGTCAACAAGCCCCTTTTTCTGGCGCCGTTGCCGGGGAACAAGTGATCAAGATTTGATTTTTTTTATTGCCTTTTTGTAATTTTCAGTTTTCTCTTTGTTTTTATTTTTGCATCTACTAAACTTTGATCATCCTCAAAATACATCTAATCTAGTTGTCTAACTCTAGTTTTTATAGATTTGTTTTTACTTTCTAGTTTTTGCATACTTTGTTTATTGCTAACCCTAACAGGAGATGGACGGCTACCTCTCCAACAAACCCAATAATTTTAAGGATGATCCGAGAAAAACTTTACGGAGCTAAGGAGACGTGAAGCACATCAAGCTAAAAAGCTGGATTTTGTAGATTCGGAGTCGGAAGACAAAGAATCGCAGGAATCTCCGAAGAATTCACCACCTCAAAGTCCTCGGGAGAATCGACTTCCACCGATGGGTGACCAACCACCGCAAGAACGCAAGATTGGGGAGCTATGCACCCCAGACATCATCGACCTACCAATCTTGAACCTTGAGGAGATCGGAAGACCATTCGAGATCAAGACCTCAACAATCCGCATGGTGCAACATTCACCCTTCACCGGTAAAGAGGATCCGAACCTTCACCTCCAAGCATTCATTCAACTATGTCAGACTTTCAACATGGATGGGGTGACTCAAGATCAAATGAGGGCAAGGCTTTTTCCGTTTTCACTACTCGGGAAGGCTTTGCAATGGTTCCACTCTCAACCGGCGGAGACGGTGCAAAATTGGAACACGTTGATGAAGGCTTTCATGAAGGAATACTACTCACGGGTAAAACTCAAAACTTGCGTAATAAGATTGCCACCTTTGTTCAATATCCTACGGAAACTATCTCGGAGGCATTCGAGCGCTTCAATGAGTACACCGGGCGGTTCCACATCACAAGTTCCCGAAGGAAGACCTCGTGCAAAAGTTCTATCAAGGACTCACCATGGCGTCAAGGACGATCATCGATGCATCGGCGGGAGGATCCATCATCGAACTTACACCGACGGAAGCTTTCACTCTATTCAAGAAGGTCGCGGATAATGACACGTGGGCGTCGTCCGGCGCCTACATCCGGTTCAACCCACGGGGAACGTCAAAGGAGTCTTGCAAGTGGAGAAGGAGAACATACTTGAAGGCAAGATCGACTCGCTCATGAGGAGGTTGGAGAAGATGGAGATGGAAAAGAAAGAGGCTCAAGACTTGAAGGCCGCCGAAGCAAGGTCCACATGTGAAGAATGTGGAGAGTATGGCCATGTCCGCAAAGATTGTCGGAGGAAGCCAAAGTGCTCGACTACATGAGGAAGGGAGAATTGCCGAACTTCCGCTACGGGCAAGGTAAGCCTCAATTTAATGCAAGCTCATCTATTCCTAACGCGGTTCCACTTCGTATACAATTGAAGGAGTTCATGGATGAGCAAGCTAAGATCAACAAGGACACCGTCACCAAGTTCAAGACCATAGACAAGGTGTTGGAGAACATCGATAGCAAAGTGACGGAGGTCGGAAGTTCCAATCATCAAGTGCTCAACATGATGAAGATGCTCGAGACGCAAGTTGGACAACTTGCGGGGGCGCCCTCACTAATGATGAAGGGAAGCTTCCGGGACAACCCAAATGTTCCGAATCGGCGAAGGTCATTCAAACACGTTCGGGGAAGGAGACCGAAGATCCGGAACGTTCCGCGGGAGCAAGGAAGCTTAAACCATCCACCGAGGTGGAAGGAGTTGCTAAAGAGAAGGTTACGGGGATCGTCACCGAGGAACCCGAATTTGAGATGCCGGAGGAAGACACGAGGATACCGCAACTCAAGCCACGCTTCTTCCGAGGTAAACTTGACAACCACTTTGAGAAGTTTGTGGAAGTTGTGCGTAGACTTAGCATCAACATGCCATTACTAGATGCCCTACAAGTACCTACATATTCTCGTTACTTTAAAGACATACTTGCAAATAAATATGAGATAGCAACGCTCGGGGTAGATCATGTCAAGATGTCCGAGGAGTGTAGTGCCGCTATTGCTAATGGGCTAGAGAAGCAAAAAGACCCCGGTGCCCTACAATTCCATGTTCGGTTGGTTCTTTCAACTTCGAGAAGGCGTTATGCGACCTTGGAGCTAGTGTAAGCGTCATGCCGAGGGATGTGTTCGAGAAGCTACGCCTACCAATGGAGCCTACGGGAATATGTTTGGAGTTGGGAGACAACTCCATTCGCTATCCCTTGGGCATTGCTGAAGATGTACCCGTGAAGGTCGGACACCACTTCATCCCCGTCGACTTCGTTGTGCTCGAGATGGGAGAGAGGGAGAAGCCGCCGCTCATCCTAGGGAGGCCTTTCCTCAAGACCGTGGGAGCTACTATTGATGTTGGCAAGCGGGAGATCATGTTCGATATCAACGGAGAAAGGAGTTCCTTCAAGTTCCGTCCAAGAATTGAGGCATGCAACATGATTGGAGTGAAGGGAGAACCAAAACAAACGGAGGGGCTGAAAAAGAAGAAGGAGCCGAAAAAATGAACGTAAAGAAAATCAAAGAAGGTGTTGCATCCGTCAAGACAAAGGAAGAGAAGCCGCCTGTGAAGACCAAAAAAATGACTAAGCCGACTAAGCCGGAAGACAAGCCCGCGCCCAAGATGGTGCGGAAGTGGGTACCCAAGATTGCAACGCCCGCAAAGAGCGTTGATCCGGATTAATCAAGTGAAGAAGTCTAGCTATAGACTATAAACGAAGCGCTAGGCGGGAGGCAACCCGTTTCGTCGAGTCAAGAATAAGCTACGGGAGGACAACCCGATTCCAGGTTTTTCGAGTATTTTTAATAATTTAGTTTTTGAGTTTTATTACGCAAAGACATTAGACTTAGAAGTGGTTGAACAATATTAGAGACATAATTCCTGATTGAATGTTTGCTTTATCATAAACCCTTTGCATGAACCCTCCTATGTGCTTGTTTTATCTTTTCTTTTTGAGAAACCTCAACCAAATAATTTCAGAACCTAACTCAACCTTTCACCCTCATTATGGTGCTGAGGTTGACTTATTTTTCATGCTAAAACCACACGAGTAGGGCCACGATTTATATTTAGGTGTTAATAAAATTCAGCACGTGGTATGACTCGCGTGAACCTAGAAATCAAAACTTTTGGTTGGTTTTAAAAATCTTTATCCTTGGTTTCTTTAGGATTAGAATTTTTCTAAGCCTATTCTAATTTTGTTTTATTCAAAATCTTTCTTATTTAGCCAAAATTAGAACCTAAACCTATGCCCCCATGATCAAGCCGGGAAAAGTCTGCTCTCAACCGATGAAGGCAAACTATACCGGTGAGACCGAAATCGACGTAGTCGAAAAATATTTTTGACTTACATTTGTTTTTAATGGTTTAAAAACTTCTCTAAAATTATGTTTGAGCTCTTGCATGGCTCTGAAAAATATTTTAAATTTCGAATTAGAGGAGTGCTTAACCTTAAACACACCTTAATGGAGGCAATCTAGTTTGAATTAATCATGCATGCACCTTTGGATTCCCTTTTATCAACTTTCACCAATTCCACATGCAAAGGACAAGCATGGTGGGCAGCAAGCATCAACTTTGCAGGAATTTCATGGTGGCATGTGAAGCAAGTGGAGCTAGGGAGCATGGATATGACCCAAAGCATGAAGCATCAAGTGGAAGGACCAATAATGCAAGAAAAGGAGTGGACGAGAGCGTTTGGGCGGTGCAACTCGTGGAGCACGCGGGCGGGGAAAGTTGCAGAGGCGAAATGATCGTGCTTTGGAAGAAAGACGAGGTGGGGAGGAGCCGAGAAGGACCCCGGGCCGGCCGGCCCGGGCCGGCCGGCCTCACCTACTTAAGGAGCCCCCCGACTCCCGTTTTTCGCAGCAAGCTTCCCTCTCCTTCCTTTGCTCGTGTGTTCAAGTTTGTGTGCTAAAACCTCCGTAGACATAGCCAACCTTCCCAAGCTTGATAGCTAAAGAAAAAAATCCACATCCTTAATCCACTCAAAGTCCACATCCGAAGCAAAGAGTTTAAGTACCTAGTTACCGGTTGCAACCCGGAGTTTTAGTTGAAGAAAAGAGTGCAGCAACCATGTGGAAGAAGACCACAAGTCTCTTCTCCAAGAAGAAGAGTTCGTCGTCGTCCAAGCCGTCATCAACCACGTCTTCGAGGAGGCACTCGGTTTCCGAGTCTCCCCGGAGCATGGAGACGGATACGGCACCACCGAGGAGGAACGATGCTCTCCTCCTTGGGGGTATGAGGGCTGCAAGAAGCACGTCCATGAGGTTTACCGAACCTCGTGGGCACACAGAGGAGCAGCCCGCGCCACCACGACGATCGACCCGTTCAACGGCGCCACCTCCTTACACCCCGACATACTCTTCGTACGGCTTCATCATCTTGTCGGCGGAGGAGGAGGAGAGGCTCTCTAATCTTGAAAAGAGGCTTGTGCCCAACGTCGAGTTCGACGACCAAGCACTCTACACCTTGGGTTTTGGCACCGACATATACTATATGTTGGGGCACCTTGGATGGGTGTAGTTCTCCAACGGAGTATCGGTGGACACCCACTTGGGGTTCGCCTTGGAAATTTTGATGACTATTGCACCCATCCTTGATGATGATGGGGTGCAAAGCTTGTCATTCCGTTTGGAGGGAGTCCAACAAGTGGTTCCCTACGAGCACGTTAGGGAGCTGCTTGGATTCCACAAGGGAGCTCCGGAGAAAGTTGACGTGCCACCGGCATGTTAGCGGGATTTTGGAATATGATCTCCGGAGAAGCCCATCAACAACGCAATTGCATCCGCAACCCCATTATCCGGATATTTCACTCTTGGATGTGCAAGAGGGTATTGGGGAGGATGAAGGAGACGGGTGACCGACACGGAGTTGAATTGGCTATACTCGGCTTTAATTGCCGGGCAGCCAATAGACCCCTCTTACCTCATGATCAACCGTTGGTGTTGTGAAGCAACATCGGGGGCGGGTAATATTGGTTCGGGGTGCTACCTCTCCATGTTGGCCTTCTCCTTACGGCCGGGGATCGCAAGAAACCCCGACCATCATTTGCGTGGTACCTCTCTCGGCATTGAGTATTTGCGGCAAGGCAAATACATTAGTGGAGATGAGAGAGGAGGTTATCGGTTGGCCATAGTGAACCTACCCCTTCCCAATGAGAGGCTTAGGCTTTTCACCGAAGGGAGAGAAGATTGGTTGGAAGAGGGACTACTCGTCCCCGCAAGTAAGAACAAAAGAGGAAGAATCGTAGAGGAGGGAACATCCTCCGCACAAGCGAGTGGAGCACAACCCAATGTGCAACCATTCGGCGGGATCCCTTCTCCGCCAAGTTATTACGGAGGGCCACAAGAGCAAGCATGGGGGGTGGTGCACCGGTACCCCCACCAAATTATGTTGTGCCCAACGCTAACTTCGCGGAGTCCTACGCTCATCATCCCCAACCACAGCAAAGCATGGCCATAAATGGAGGGTATGCTGCAAGAAACGCCCAAAACATCGCAGCCATCCAAGCTAATGCAACTCAACTTGGTGAAGGAAATGCAAATATTGCCTTTGAGCTTGGACGCCTTCACCTTGTGGAGCCAAATCAATTCGTCGGAGGAAATGTCCAATCATATTATGAGCAAGGGTATTATTATCAAGATCATCAACATCAACCGCTGGCGGAGGACTAGAAGATTTAGGAACTTTAGTTTTCTTTTCTTTCCTTTTTCTCTGTAATTTTCAGCTTTTGCTTATGTGTGTTTGCGTAGTATTTTCTGTTTTTATTTAAATTTCAGCAAGCATGTTTGTTTATTTTCAGTTTGTATTTCAACTTGATGTGATCATTAATAAAGAAACCACCTTGATTATATCATTGGAAAAGTTATAAAAATTTGTGCCATGATGATATATGATTATAATTGCAGCTTTGTTCATCTTTGTAATTGATCTATGCATGCTTGAGCTAGTGCTCTCTTAAAAATACAAATCTGAATTTATTTAAATGCTAGCTTAATTTTCAGCGAAGGTTATGATTAAAATAAAGACCCATAATGTTTTATGTGCTCTCAAGTTATGAATAGATTAAAGATGTCTTTTATGCTCAAAAATATCGCTAACCTTGTCACAAATATCACTTGTGTGTTGCTCAACCTATCCAAAGCCTAATACATATTTGAGTGCATAAACCTTAGTGTACAAGATTTATTTTTGAGTGAGTTATTGCAGGCCATGATTTCTCTGGCCCGAGACTAAGAAGCTGGTCATTCCATTTTTTGCGTATCTATCTTTTTGCTAGCCTTTTATCCGTGCATTGTGTATCCCCGCATCGGAGATCTCACAAACTTCGCCGGATATCCACCCTTAAACCAAATATCATCTTTTGTGATTACCTCCTTGACCACAACCTATCGTTGAGAATGGATCGTCAATTCAAGGAAGATCGCAAGACGGTGCCGACATTGAAGATTTCAAGTATCTCTCCAAGGAAAATTATTTCCGGTACCTACCTTATTTTTCGCCTCTTTGCTCGAGGACGAGCAACGTCTAAGCATGGGGGAGGAGGTAGGTACGGTGCAGTTTTAGAGTTCAAAAGGGAGTATTTTAAAAAAAATAATATAATGATGAAAGAAAAAATTCGGCGATATACGTGACTTCCAAGGTGAAGGTCTCATAAGAAGAAAGAAAAATATATATATATATATATATAATGAATGAATGAATGAATGAATGAATGAATGAATGAATGAAAGAAAGAAAGAAAGAAAGAAAAGAATGAGAAATATGAGAAAGAGAGAAAAAATTATATGCGTAAAGTGAACTCCCTGGTTCTCTAAGAGTGCATTCAAGGCTTCAAGTTAAAAAGATCGATTCTCATTTTCCAATCATGTGCAATCCGATAACGAGGACTTCCTTTGTGCCTCGGGATCACTCTTTGCCATTTGCACATGTCCACTCATCTAAAAGTGTGTGTATTTTTCTCTTTCCCCTCCTTGATTTAATATTATTTTCCAATGACCTATTTGACGAGTCTCGGTAAGACCATGAGAAGCTTGTCTTTTTTTGACAACACCTCATTTATAAAATCTTGTTAGGACTAAACTTTCCCAAAGCTCCATATAAAGTCTACCACACATATATGTTATGAGAGGGAAAGGAGTAGAATATATAGGCTTGAGAGACAAGTGAGATGAGAGTTCATGAGCAATATACAAGATGATTTAAATTTGTGAACTTGGTTTAGCTTTTCTTTATCTCGTTCTTTATTTCAAAAATTTCGAGATCTATTTAAACTTTGTGAGCATGTTAATACTTGTAGGATAAGCTTAATAAGAATCTACCCTCTCGTAGAGATGAAGGCTAGTACATTATGGAACTTTAATGAATTAAAATTTTGAGAGCATTATGTTTTCTCATGTATGATCAAGTGCAAGGTTTAACATCGTTTGGCAATGATGATATCCATCGAAGGCTTACTCGAGGACGAGCAAGGTTTAAGCATGGGGGAGATGTTGACGGTGAAAATCCGTCAACCTAGCCATGAGTTTACCTTCGGTGTTGGCATGAGTTTTATACCTTATCCATTGGTACTAACCCCCGTGGTATAACAAGTTCACGTGTGCATGTCGGTTTTGGAGTTTAATGTTTATGCAGGGTTTTAGTGTTGAATGCAAGACTTTCGGGATAAGTTCATCAAGCACCTCATGACAAGACCTTGAAGCCCCGTACAAGTCATGCAACGAAGCAAACTTAACTCCAAGAGGCCAGGGACTTGATCCGAGAAGACGACGGACTCGGAGGACACGACCGTAAAAGTGCCGAATCTTGCAAGATAATGAGTTGAGTCCAATTCGGAGAGAAACCGATGACATGGACCTACATGCGAAGGGGGAAACATCCGGGAAGCAAGGGAACCGACGTAGAGCAAAGGAGCCCTCGGGGCCGGGCGTAGATGGGCCCAGGCCGGCCGGCCCAGTCCGGTCGGCCCAAGCCCTTCCAGGGCCCATTTGCCCCCTCCTTTGCCCTAGCCGCCAATCGGGCTATTTATAGCCCCCTGACCGAGAGCCACGGGGAGAGGATTTCGTCATTGGCCGCCGAGGAGCAGAGAAGAGAGGGACACCATCTCGGAGAGGAGAGGGTCGAGCTAGTTGACTAGGGTTCCCCTAGCCGACGTGGGAACCGAAGGACCGATAAGGCGACCGAGAGGGGGGGGGGGGAGTGAATGGGAGCCGATAAAAATTCTTCTCGAGGGAGATTGAAACTCCGACAAGATGAACTAGCTCGGTCGAACCCCCGAAATCACCCGCTCCGCACTTCTACCTCCCGTTTGCCAAAACCACGTAGCCACCGGAGTGCTACCGGTCCTAGGAACAAACTCTACCAAGCAACCACAACTCACACACGGCAAGACCGACGGCGGAAACAACTCGAAAGCCGGCTAACCGGAGGGGGCGGTTAGACCGGGTATAGGGGGCGGTTAGACCGCCTCCACCCGGCAACCGAGAAATCCTCCGAAATGCCTCTTCCGAGCACCAAAACACACCACGGTTTCACCAACGAGAGATCTGCGGTCAAGGCCATGCTAGCTACCGGAAAATCTTGGTGAAAACCAAAACTTCACCCAAGGGCCTAGGGGCGGTTAGACCGGCTACCCGGGGCGGTCTAACCTCCCGTACCCAGCAAAGAACTCCAACCAAGAACACCTAGCAAACCGCGCGAGAACGGCTCCAAATTTCACCCGGACACTCCTCGATCAAGGCGAACGAACTCACGAGAGGAAAATCCGGCGAAACAAAACTTTGACCCGGAAACACCCGGGCGGTTAGACCGCCCCCGTAGGCGGTTAGACCGCCCCTTCCGAACAGGAACCCGCGGGTCAAACCTCAACTTCCTTGCTCTCAATCTCCCGAATCACTCCACGGATTGCAGCCAAACTTCGGGGATAGCCGGGTTACCTCCGGGCAACCTCTCCCTCAAAGGAATCGACCCGAAACGCTCACAATCAAGAGGAATCGAAGAAATCGCTTCTCTAGGTCAAGAACTCGCCCAACTCGAAAAACCACCAAATCGAGTCCGATTCAAAGGGGATTTGGGGGCAAAGTCACCAGCCAAAGAGGCACAAGAACCTCATACGTGACACCCACCAAAAACCCCAAGAAATCGTTCTCAAAACACCGCCAAAAAGAGCTCCGAAAATCAACATCAAAGAGACGGGAAAACCACCATCAAGAACCACGCCGAACCTTCTATACATGCCATGAATGGTTCGTACAAGGTCTAGTTTGCCACCCAAACATCCATCCCTCTCTCTAGATCTCACATGAAGCTCTCAAACTAGCCTTCTAAAAAACCTAGAGAAAATAGAGAACGAAAATGGAAAAACGAAATGAGCTAGGGTTCCAAGAGTTGGCTGCCAACCTCTCACCTCTTGGGTTATATAGGCGGCAACCGAATGTCTAAAATGCCCCTCTCTACTAACTAGGGATACATGCCCCTCAAGGGCGGATTTGGAATTCTCGATGTCTTCACCATCGGACGGATGCCCGCGACCACACCTCGCGTAGCCTCGACGCACACCTTGCGATCCCGACGCGTGTCCTCCGCTTCGAAGCTTCTCGGCGCCGGCGGCCGGGGCGGTCGAGCCGCCCCCACGGGCGGTTAGACCGGCCCGGTGGATCCGACCGGCCCCGGGCGGTCCGACCGCCCCTCCCGGACCGGTTGAACCGGCCCGGGTGGCCGCACCTCCTCGTCGAGTCTTCGGCCTCGGTTTTGTGGCTCAACCGAGTAACCCGGTGGTTTTTTACGGTGAACCACCGCAAACCCCGCGAACTCGGTGTAGCCTCCGCCAATCTCCACTCATGACTCGGCTCCCACGTAGTCCCGGCTCGACCTTGGTTTTGAGGCTCTACCAAGAAACCGTCCACGACTTCATCTTGCTTCGTTCATGCCACCATGCGGCCCGCACTTGACCCCACCGGCCACCGGGTCCCTCGAACGAAGCCTACTTGTCTTCTCCACACCCGGAGGCCTCACCAAGCAACGACCTTTCGCGCTTGTTCTTCACCCGCACCAAAGCACGAGTCAAGCCGCAACTCGCACCCGCAATACTTAGCCAAGAATCGGTCCACACAACGTTGTCAATCACTCATCACACAAGGAAGCGACCATCCACCGGTCCTCGAACCACACATGGTCCTCAATCTCCCCCTTGATGAGTGCATTGACAACACCCTCACATGAAGTAACATAAGAGAAAAAGAAAAGAAAATAAACTACTAAAAGAAAAACTCCAACAAGTGATCGAAAGCCAAAGAAAGGCAAAGAGCAAGATCACTTGAAGAAGAACAAGTCTCGGACCCCTTAGGCAAGGGCAACGGCTCGACACATCCGAGACAAAACCATGCTCAAACAAAGAGCAAAAACCACCAAAAGCACACAAGGCCACGAGCCAAAAACTCACACAAGAGCTCCCCCCCGCACATATGCAAACTCCCCCGAACCAATGCATGCAAGAAGGTCACTTGGAAATGCAAGACAAAGAGCAAACCAAGCTCACATCGCATAGGGCGGTTAAACCGCTCGCACAAAGCCGGTTAAACCGCCCCGGTCATGTGACCGCCCCGGGGGAGGTTAGACCGCCCCCATGTGACCACCCCCGCAAAAACTTCTGCGAAAAATGCCGAACCACTTTGGACACCTTCCATTAGCTCCCGGGTGCCCAAAACATGCACACACTTCTCCCCCTTGTTGACAATGCATGAATCAAGGCAAAATGCGAAAACTTGCAACATATAGCTTCTCGAATATACAAAATTCATCACAAGGAGCTACACAAGTCCAAATGAGCAAGTTAGATACTCGACAGGTTCGTAATGACCTTAACTACATGATCACCAAGTTTCACAATCATTGGACAAGGCTAAAAAGGATTTGAGTAATTTTGCGAAAAGTTACTCTCTCACAAGCAAATACCTAAACATGAGCAAAACATATCAAAATGGCAAAGCCACTCAAACTTCATGCTAGGACAGCCATTCTAATCATAAGACCATCATAAACACCCAAAAGCACCTCATGTCATGTCAAAGCCACCGAGCCATGTGCCTACTTCTATGTATGAGACTTCTCATTGGTAGGCATCATGCAACGGTTTAGCACCCAAAGCAAATTAATTTCAGCACATATGACATGGGAACATATTTTCCAAGCATTTTTCATTTCATTTTCAGATTTATAAATGGTACATGAAATGCCTTTGCGACAAAAAGGAACTTAGGCCCCTCCACAAGATTAAGCAAGAGGGCTAAACATTCATGATGGCAAATGAGCCTTTGGCCCCATATGATCAATAAACTAGCTATCCAACCACAAAGTAAGCATAGCAAAGCCACTAAAATATGTCAAGATCATATATAGGCATTTACGCATGAGAGAGCATGTATGTGACATTTTACAAAAATTAGCCATCAACCATGGATCATTCATCAAGATCATCAAGAGCTAAGCCAAACTAACCGTAGCATATCAAACAAGCTCACAAGAACATATATAGCAACCCATGGTAAACATTGTATATAGGAGAAGCTTTCCCTAAAGATGCATATGATACAAAATGCATGCAATCTAAGATACAAGGATGCCTATACATCATGTTACATATGCCATGCCAAATACAATAAATGCACAAAGGAAAGCTATACATATGCTACACACGGAGCTTCACCACCAACTTAGGAAACCAACCACACACACAAAGCTCACAAAAGACCGGCTCCTCGAGGGGAGGCAAAAAGGGCTCGACACCACCGGCAAAAGAGCAAAGGAGCACAAAACTCACAAGCTCCCCCTAAACACATGCACTAGGGCCAAAGAGCATACAAAGCTCACCCTACACACATGATATAGAGAAGGAGCAAAACAAACCAAGTGGCTTGACCAAGGCCACACACTCGAAGGTCACAAAGCACTTACCTTTATCATTTCTTCACAATTCACTCATCCTTTTCCACCATCCCCGAAAGTGATGCACCTACATGTCACCACCGGGGTATGAGGCCGAAGAACCACCCCCGATATCAACCAAATGTTCTCCGGGCCTCCCACCTGCAACTCAAAACCAAGAGCGAGAACGAGCAAATGACTCAACACTGGGGTTAGTCCCAAAAGTGTGAAACCCAGTGTCGGGCCATTTCCTCAAAAGTAGGGTTAGCAACATTCATCCTACTCTGCCTATCAATACAGCGATCCATCCTGTCAAACCTATCAAACCCGGAACCACCATGGGAACACCACTCCCGTCTCACTGGAGGAGCACGAGTACCACGAAAGGGAAAGCATGGTCTGTAGCCCCTCCGAGACTCAAAGCCGCGACCTCTCCCAAACTCGTATTGATCTCGAGGTAGAGAACGTCCAGCAAACTCAACACCACCAGACTCAAAGTGTCTACCATCTGGACCATAACCAAGGGAACTGAAACCACCAACATCACGACCTCGGAAACAGAACTGCCCAGAAATCTGGGGAGGGCCGGTCTGACCGCCTAGCCAGGCCGGTCTGACCGCCCTTCCCTGGGCAGGGCCGGTCTGACCGCCTAGCCAGGCCGGTCTGACCGCCCTCTCCAGACCACCACTTCGCGGCTACGGGATTTCTCATATCCCCATGCCGGATCCTTACGCACAAAGCCCTTTCCCTTAGGTAGTGGCATACGAGGCTCAGGCACACCATGAGAAGGGTGGTACCTGTCCTTGTTCGCCCACTCCTTAGCCATTCTTGCCTCTCTCTTTCTCTTATAGCAAAACTCTCTCTTGTGACCATCCTTCCCACAAAACTCACAATGGAAAAGGATTGGTTTGGGCTTAGGCTTGGGGAGAGGCTCTCCACTTGGTTTCTCACTAGGCTTTTCACTTGCCTTCTCACTCGGTTTTTCTCTCGGTTGGTTTGGCTTGGATGCAAACTTGTCTTTGGGTGTGGGTTTTGGTGGAACTGAAACATTCCCAAATTTCCTTTCTCTCTCACCATTGCCCTCACCAACCTCATCCAATCCCAAAGCCCAACCATCAAAGCGCTTACAACTAGCAATCATCATACCAAGCTGAGGTTCTTGACTCGACAACCAACTCAGTGCTTCACGCAACTTATCATTCTCATCTTGCAAGCGACCAACACATTTTGCAAGATCCAAATTCTTCATAGCATGCATCTCACATGTAGAACAAGAAGTAGGAATAGGCACTTTCAAATCAGCCTCTAGCGAACCAATGCGAGAACGAAGCTCAATAATTTTCTCATGCAAACCCGGGCAAGAAGTGCAAGCACCAAGCAAAGTGGGTCTAGATTGTAGCTCAGCCAACTCAACCCTAAGCACATCTAGTTCCTCACACTTGGAGGCATACTTCTCCCTATGATCGGTCAAGTCGGCTAGGAAAGCGAGCAATCGGCACAATCATTTTCATCAGAAACAACAGGGCTAGCCTTAAGCGAATCAATTTCAAGCTTGCTATCAAGAACCTGTGTTTCTAGCTCAGCCACTCTAGTCCTAGCATCCTCGAGCAAAGATCTAAGCTCCTTTCTAAGCTTCTTAGCCTCTCTAAGCATGTGATCGCGATTATCAAGCAAGTCAACCAACTCCTCATTCTCCTTGCGCAAAGAAGAGAGCTCATCACATACCTCATCCTCGGAATCCAAGTCCGAGGCGTCCTTCGGCTTCTCTTCTCTGCTCGAACTGCGAGCCATGCCGCAGAAGTCGTCCTTGAGGCTTAGGCCCGTCACACAAAGGCTGTTGAGATACTTGCCAAGGTTCTTCTTCTTCTTCCTCTTCTTCTCATCCTCTTCGTCTTCATCACTCGAGCTTGAAGACGTGTCCTCGGAATCAGACTCGATGTCGCTTGATCTCTTCATCTTCTCTCGAGACCGTGCCTTCTTCCCATGTCCATGATCCTTCTTCTTGGACTTCTTCCTCTTGTCCTTGAACTTGTGCTTGTCGTGGTTGTTCACCTTCGGACACTCGGCGAAATAGTGTCCGGTCTTGCCGCACTTGAAGCATGTCCTCGTGTTCATCCTCATGTTCACCCGGTTCTCGTGCAACCTCTCGAACCGCCTCGTCGGAGCGCCGGCTCGTCCTCTCCAAGCACGTCGAACTCCTCATCCGGCATAGACATCAAAGAGGACAAAGAAAACATCCGGTGGATGGGTTAGTATTAGCCTTTCCTTTCAAACCACCGACGAGGGCGAGACTATGAGAGTCAGTCGGGCCCTCGATCTTGGCTGTCATGCCCCTATCCACCTCAGCCGACTTGAGCTTCGAGAACAGCTCGTTCACCGTCAGAGTATCATACCTCTCCGACTCGACTATGGCCTCGAACTTTCCGCCCCATATCGTACGATCCAAAGAGTGTAAGAGCTTGACCGCTCTATCATGATCATCGTACGGGAGCACGTCCACATTGGCCCTCATGTTGTTCACCACCACCGTGAACCTCTGAAACAAGGCATCGATGGACTCACTGGGGAGATGAGTGAAGTTCTCGTACTCTCTCCGGTAGGTCGCATACAACCGTGCCTCGAACACGGGCGTTCCCAACATGAGCCTCCTTCAACACCGCCCAAATCCTACAAGCCAAGTGCTCGGTGTGCACCCGATCGAACTCGGTCGACACAAAGCACGAAACAAGTAGTCGACCGCCTTATTGTTGGCGTCGAATGCGTCCCTCGACTGCGGAGCAAGGAAATCCATCGGCTGGACATAGCCTGTGTCCACCGTGACATCCCAAAGCGCCTAACCCTTTCCGCGGAGGAACGCACCCATCCGCTTGCTCCACATCCGGTAGTTCTTGCCATCGAAGTGTGGAGGACCCGAACCCCGTTCTCGGTACGCCATCCTTGGATCTTAGGGCGGTTAGAGTCAACAAAGACCCGAACCGGCTGCGATACCACTTGAAGGACCGATAAGGCGACCGAGGAGGGGGGGGAGTGAATGGGAGCCGATAAAAATTCTTCTCGAGGGAGATTGAAACTCCGACAAGATGAACTAGCTCGGTCGAACCCCCGAAATCACCCGCTCCGCACTTCTACCTCCCGTTTGCCAAAACCACGTAGCCACCGGAGTGCTACGGGTCCTAGGAACAAACTCTACCGGCAACCACAACTCACACACGGCAAGACCGGCAGGGGAAACAACTCGAAAGCCGGCTAACCGAGAGGGGCGGTTAGCCGGGTATAGGGGGCGGTTAGACCGCCTCCACCCGGCAACCGAGAAATCCTCCGAAATGCCTCTTCCGAGCACCAAAACACACCACGGTTTCACCAACGAGAGATCTCTGGTCAAGGTCATGCTAGCTACCGGAAAATCTTGGTGAAAACCAAAACTTCACCCAAGGGCCTAGGGGCGGTTAGACCGGCTACCCGGGGCGGTCTAACCTCCGTACCCGGCCAAAGAACTCCAACCAAGAACACCTAGCAACCGCGCGAGAACGGCTCCAAATTTCACCCGGACACTCCTCGATCAAGGCGAACGAACTCACGAGAGGAAAATCCGGCGAAACAAAACTTTGACCGGAAACACCTCGGGCGGTTAGACCGCCCCCGTAGGCGGTTAGACCGCCCCTTCCCGAACAGGAACCCGCGGGTCAAACCTCAACTTCCTTGCTCTCAATCTCCCGAATCACTCCACGGATTGCGGCCAAACTTCGGGGATAGCCGGGTTACCTCCTGGGCAACCTCTCCCTCAAAGGAATCGACCCGAAACGCTCACAATCAAGAGGAATCGAAGAAATCGCTTCTCTAGGTCAAGAACTCGCCCAACTCGAAAAACCACCAAATCGAGTCCGATTCAAAGGGGATTTGGGGGCAAAGTCACCGACCAAAGAGGCACAAGAACCTCATACGTGACACCCACCAAAAACCCCAAGAAATCGTTCTCAAAACACCGCCAAAAAGAGCTCCGAAAATCAACATCAAAGAGACGGGAAAACCACCATCAAGAACCACGCCGAACCTTCTATACATGCCATGAATGGTTCGTACAAGGTCTAGTTTGCCACCCAAACATCCATCCCTCTCTCTAGATCTCACATGAAGCTCTCAAACTAGCCTTCAAAAAAACCTAGGGAAAATAGAGAACGAAAATTGAAAAACGAAATGAGCTAGGGTTCCAAGAGTTGGCTGCCAACCTCTCACCTCTTGGGTTATATAGGCGGCAACCGAATGTCTAAAATGCCCCTCTCTACTAACTAGGGATACATGCCCCTCAAGGGCGGATTTGGAATTCTCGATGTCTTCACCATCGGACGGATGCCCGGCGACCACACTCTGCGTAGCCTCGACGCACGCCTTGCGATCCCGACGCGTGTCCTCCGCTTCGAAGCTTCTCGGCGCCGGCGGCCGGGCGGTCGGACCCGCCCCCCCCCCGGGCGGTTAGACCGGCCCGGTGGATCGACCGGCCCCGGGCGGTCCGACCGCCCCTCCGGACGGTTGAACCGGCCCGGGTGGCCGCACCTCCTCGTCGAGTCTTCGGCCTCGGTTTTGTGGCTCAACCGAGTAACCCGGTGGTTTTACGGTGAACCACCGCAAACCCCGCGAACTCGGTGTAGCCTCCGCCAATCTCCACTCATGACTCGGCTCCCACGTAGTCCCGGCTCGACCTTGGTTTTGAGGCTCTACCAAGAAACCGTCCACGACTTCATCTTCTTGTTCATGCCACCATGCGGCCCGCACTTGACCACACTGGCCACCGGGTCCCTCGAACGAAGCCTACTTGTCTTCTCCACACCTGGAGGGCTCACCGGCAACGACCTTTCGCGCTTGTTCTTCACCCGCACCAAGCACGAGTCAAGCCGTAACCTACACCTGCAATACTTAGCGAAGAATCGGTCCACACAACGTTGTCAATCACTCATCACACAAGGAAGCGACCATCCACCGGTCCTCGAACCACACATGGTCCTCGGGAACCTTGCACGGAAGACCATGTCGGAGTTCCGGAGCTAGAAGCAAGATCAAGGAAGGATCCCGGTGGTGATCTTGTGTATGTATCATTGTTATAGTTGAATTATCAAGTTGAATCTTTTCCTAGCGATCAAGTGTTTCCTCGAAGATTTCGTTTTTCGATCGGCTTTGCTTATTCCAATTCTATTCTCGAGATAGATTACATAGGGTGTTCTTGTAGCCGCGGTGGCTAGAGGTACACGCGGATCTTCCGAAAGAATCTCGACTTGTCTTTTGACTCGCCCTAAGCTCCCCGCATGAATAGGGATACGTTGTGACAGAATGGGGGTTCCGAAAGGCGGATGTTTTCGGATTTGGACGGGAAACCACGATTTAAAGAGGCTTCTATTAAGATTCGATTTGCTACTTCTTCTCTTGCTTGGAACTTCAACAAAAGGCTTACCCCGATCCCTCTAGATCGGTTTATCTACCCAATCTTACTTTGTTTTCTCCGGTCTTTAGTAGATTAGATTCGTTTCGTGTCTTTTACTTAGATGCATTAGGGTTTCTTTTATTGAAGATTGAAGTTACTTGGCTTTATTAGATTAAGTTTTGCGTCACACATTTGTTCCACGGATTCGATACCTTGGGTTCACCACTCGAGGGAAGAAGGGTCCCTTGACTACAACGGGAGACTTGTACGCTTGCAAGTCACAAACGAACGTTGATACAATTATTAACCGTCAACAGTTGGCGACGGCGGGCGGCTCGTCGACACGCTCCTCGCTCAAACCAGGAGGGGCGGCGCGGGACGAAGAGGCCTCGACGCCGCGTCTCGAGCCCCCGGCCACCATCTGGTCGTCCCACCGCGTGACGAGCACCCCCGCCTGGGGCTCGAGGGGGCGGCATGGGCAGGTTCACCCACTGGTCCCACCCGGCCGGCGGGGCGTCGTCGTCCGGGATCTCCACGGCCATTGCCGGGAGGCTCGCCGGCGAGCGGGCCTCGCCGCGCCCCGCAACCGCCTCCGGCGCGCGCCTCCGTGGCCGCGGGCTCTGTTGCGGCGCCGCGGCCGGGCCGCCGCCAGCCGTGTCTCGGCGGCCGGTGGGCGCCGACCGGCTCTCCACGGCGACGGCCTGCCGGCAATGCCACTACAACCGGTGCCGCCCACTGTGCCTCCATCTCCGGCCGCGCCTCCGCCGCGGCCGTCGCCCTCGCTGCGCCTCCACCACGACCGGCGCCCGCTACTCCTCGGCGATCACCGGCGCCGCGGCCGGCGAGTGAGACCACCGGCCGCGGCCTCGAGGCCTCGGCCGCGCTGGCGAGCTCGCGCTCGCTGCCGCCGCTGCGCTCACCCCCCCGCCCGCGGCGCCCTTGATGAACGCGGCCGGGTGGGGACGGACGCATCCGCCCTCAGCACCTTGGCCGATGCAAGGGGAGGCACGGTTGGCACCACCCTGTGGACACGGAAACAAACTGTCAAATTCCCTCCTATCGAGCATGTAACCCCTCGAAAGACGATTCCTTACCTCAAGGAGGAGAAGGCGCGCTTCCTCTTTCTCGAGGTCCCCGCTGACGCTGCGGGCGTGGCCGCCGCGGTCGCCGCCGCACCCTCCTGCCATCTCCGTTGCGCGCGCGGACGCCTCCGAGGCGCGCGCCGGCGTCTCCGCGGCCCGCGCCGCCTCCGCCGCTGACCGCCTGGTGGGGGGCGCCTCTGCGCCCGCCCCAGGCGATGGTTCTCTTGCCACCGGGGCCGGCTCCGGTGACGGGGGTGCAGGCTCCCACCTGTTGGGGATGACCTGCTCCCTAACTTCTTCCTCCTCTTCCTCCTCCTCGTCCGATGACGAGTATTCCTCTGTCCCCGGTGAGGAGAGTCCTTGCTGCTCGCGCAGCCGGAACTCCTCGCTCCTCCGCTCGCGGCGCTCCCGGTGCCGCGTCTCGCGCTCCTTCTTGCGGGCCACCCGCTCCCGGCTGTTGCGCCGCGCGCGAGCGCGCGGGACCGGGGCGTGGGCGGCTCGGACTTCGCGGCGCTCACCCTCACCATCTGCAGGGGTCAGGCGAAGCCTCAAAATGCGTCGACAACTTGAAAAACCAGCTAAGTTAGAAATGAAGCTAAGAACTCCGCTCACCAGCGGGCCGGTGGGGAGCATCTCAAGTGCGAATAGGGCCATGTCGTCACAGCGCCCCGACTTGGGGTCGATGGCGCGCCGCGCCCGGGTGGCCGCGAACGCCCGCGGGAAGGGGTCCGATAGCGGCCGCGATCTCGCCAACCCGACGGGGTCCACGGCCTCGGTCGTTTCGAAGATGCGGAGCGGCCTCTCCATCAAGGGGACGACCCGCCGGTGGTGGAGGTTGGCGAGGACGACCCCCGCGGTTGGCCGCGGCCCGCCGGCTCTGCCCGGCGCGGCCACGAGCGAATCCAGACGCGCCTGGTGCTGGGGCGGAGACACCCCGTGGTACCAGGAGGGGGCCCTCTCCCGAAGCACCTTGCCAGTGTAGGGGGGAGGCCGGGCTCGGCGTTGCGGAGATAGAACCATCCCCGCTCCCAGTCCGCGTTATTGGTGGTCATCCTGCTGGGGATGTACTCCTCCATGCGCTGGGTCCGCTCGGCGAGCGACATGCCGCTGGCGCGCGTCGCGCGGCGGGTCCTCGGCTCTGACTTCGGCAACGTGTGCAGCTCCGCGTCGAAGAGATGAATCCGGAGATCCCAGTTCACGGGGATCCCTAGGAAACCCTCGCAGACACCAACGAACGTGGCAGCCTGCGAGATCGCGTTCGGCGCGAAGTTATGAAGCTCCACGCCGTAGTGGTAGCAGAGGGCCCGCATGAAGCGGCTCGCCGGCGCCGTAAAGCCACGTTCATGGAAGCGGATAAAGCTGACCACGTAGCTGTACAGAGGATTGGGTGCACGATCCCTCTCCGACGGCATGATCCACTCGGCCTCTTGCCCGTCCTGGTTCGCCGCTAGCTGACCGCCGGCCACTAGCTGACCCAGGGCCAGCGGAGTCGCTGTCGATCGCTCCCACGCCGGCGGGTCAATGATGACGAGAGGCTGCTGGGGAGCCATGCGAGCGGGCGAGGGAGCGGAGAACTAAAAGCAAGAAGAGCTCTGAGAGCAAGGGCGCAATGGCGAGAGTGGCTCGGGGGCTAGAGCGCAAGAAGCAAGAACGACGAACGCTAAACGCAAAGGTAAAAAACCGCCCCTTCCCCGCCTGTCAGATTTATAGGCTGCGAGGCGTGCCCTCCGAAGCGCACGTCCGGCGCGCATTAACTGCAGGTGAAGCGTTCGCTCACTGACAAGCGGGGCCCACCACGACCGCGGCGGCCGCATAACCGCACGCGCGTCATCATCACGGCGCGGTAATCGGAGGGCCGCGGCGAGCGGTCACATCCGCCCGCCCCTCCGCCCACTACGCGCGCGGCCGCGGCGCCTGAAAAGGCGTGCCCGCGGCGCGAGACTACAGCCGCGACTGCGGGCATTAAATGGCCCTGTTGTTAACACCAAAATTTGGTAGGGAGTCTGACTTATGGGTCCAGCTCGGTGAGGAGTCCGTTTGGTGGAAGGAAAGGATTTTTCAGATGTATTCGGCAAAGAAGTCTGCGGTCGGCTATCTGCTCCCGTTCGGCAAAGGAACAGTTGAGCTGATTTTGCGGGATTGGACGGTGACGTGGCTCAAGCGGGGAAAGACGAATGGATGGATAGGCGATCAAGCTTAGAGATAAGTTAGGCAATGAATCCATTCGAGGTTGTACTTGGCAGGGTATAAATATGAACCCTGAATGTATGTAACGAACACAATCATTCTTCAATACAAACCGGCCTTACGCCAAACCCTAGAGTCCTTTTGTCGTGTCGTCGAGTTCTTCGAGAGGGTTCATCGATCCGTCGACCTCCGTGAGTACCGGCAACCTTGTATCATGTCTAGTATCATGCGGTGGATTTAGATCGATGCAAGTAGTCTTGTTACCATGCTTCGTGTCATGCGGTAGATTCAAGCTTGGTTCAAGAGGGTTTCTTGTTAGGTCATGAGCCATGCGGTAGGCTAAGATCTAGCTTGAAGCTAGTTATCGGCTCTATTAGATTTTGGCAAGATCCAATAGATTCATTAAGTTACCCCGTGTTGCTTTGAGTTTTTACTTCATGTTTAAGTTCATGTAACACCTTTTGCCCAATCTAGATGGGTTTGGATCGGCTTTATCCCTCTCGTGATCCTTATATGAGTAGATTTCGTGTTTTAGCACGTGGATCTTGTGCTTTACGATAGCCGAAACCGAATCGATCTAGGTTGTTACGTGTTGTGGGTTCAAGCTTGCCAATGTTGGTATAAATCTTGAAAGAGTTGAGTATCATGCGGTAGATGCAGGTTTTTGGGTTGCTTTGGAGCTAGTCATCCGGTGGATTAGATTTCAAATCAATCTGATAGATTTATTCGCTTGGTAATGTTCGTTCCTTCTTCATGGACCTCGAATCGGCTGTTCAGCCGTATTCGGTTATGTTTCTTCACGAGTAGAACACGTGCGTAATTCATGCTTTAAATATGTGTGCTTTTAGCTTTCCATATTTAGATTGTATCATGCGGTGGATAGATCTATTTGTGGAAAGTTGTACGATTTTCATGCAAGTTGTATCATGCGGTGGATAGATTTGTTTGGCATCGTACTCGACGGGTTTTAAAGTACCTAGACATGCGGTAGACTAGTGCTTTGGATCTATGCGCGCTTATTTATTACATGTTTACGTTCGCGCTTTACTTTATCTATTTATTTAACGTTAGTTATCATGGGGATCGGTCATGACCGCGTGCGCGTGCATCTTTGCTCAAACAAAGACCGATTACTGTCATGCTTGCGTCATCCATTCGGCAGTGTTACTTTTCCTTTTATAAGTTCCCGAATGGCTTTCAGTTTATTGACAGGTAGCTTTCTATAGCTATGTGTCATCCCGTCTAGCTTTATAGCCGTAAATATGGAACTGTCTGGTACCACCCGGCAAGTTCCAAGCTTTGGTATCTAACTGCTTTGTCTTTTGTTAATTTTCAGGAAAAAATTGACTGGCACGTCTTGTGACTCTTTGCGCGTGTAAAGCCAGCTTTTTTCGGCTTGCTGTGTGTTTGGCGCTAGGTGCACGTTTTGCGTCAACACACTTTTTGGCACGCCCAGTGGGACACAGCCGAATAGATCAAGATGCCTGAAATCACGGACATCATGGACGTCAACATTGAGGACCTCTCTCCCGAACAGCGGCAGCAGCTCCAGGACGCCATGGACCAGTTCCAGCAGAAATGTCTGTTGTCCTTCAAGAAAAACAGAAGTGGCATACCGTACCTGAAGAATGAGATGCCCGGGGGTACGCTACCGGGGGAGAGCGATGCCACGACACGAGCGAGAGAGAGAGGAGTGCATGCAGGCATTCCGGGAATCTGCAGACTACATGTTGAGCAAGCACCACAAAACTTTCCTTGGTGCGTTCCAGCAAATGATGGTGGCTATCTTTGGTCCAGGCATGGAGCAGGCATTCAGCAAGGCACCCGTCCAAGGAGGCACGGTGGAGCTGGGCGAATCAAGCTCTCAACCACCATTACGGAGCCAGCCAATTCAGCCTCCTCCTCAGAGTGCTGGAAGTCAAGCCTTCCAACCTCCTCCGCAAGGCGCTGGGGGTCAACCAGTTCAGCCCCCACTGCAGGCCTCAGGAGGGCAGCCAATCCAGCCACCACCGCGGGGCAGCGCGGGTCAACCTGTGCAACAGCCGAACCCATACCAGCCCACGTACGGAGACCTAGCGTTCGGCTCGCCTGGGGCCCCGCTCGCTTCCGGCCACAGGATTGCTCCGGCGAGCAACTGGCTACAAAGAAACCTCTACGGCGGATGCTATCACGAAGTGGGGAACTACGGTGCCATAGACGCTTTCCCACACCCAGGTTACGCGCCAGCTGCAGGCGCACAAGAGGACGACGCCCTGGCGCGAAAGATGGCCGAGTTGATGCAAAATCAGTTCAGCCTCAAGCCAAAAATGCAGGGACCAGCCTACAAGCCGCCGTTCCCAGAGTGGTACTTCAAAGTTCTCCTTCCGCCAAGGGTGAAATCTCCTACGGAGTTCACGAAATTTTCGGGCAAGACGATACAAGCACGGTGGAGCACATTGCTCGTTACCCGATGCGGCTCGGAGAATGCTCGACCGAGGAAACATTCGGGGTCGGATACTTCCCCGCATCACCGACGGGCTCGGCATTCCAGTGGTTTTCATCCTTGCCCCCTGAGTCAGTTAGCAGATGGAAGGACTTGGAGCGGAAATTCCACGCCCATTATTTCAGCGGCAGCTCAGAGAAGAAGCTGATTGATCTTGCCACCCTGAAGTAGAGACATAGCGAGACGCCATTGGAATTCCTCAGGAGATTCAGGGAGGTTAAAGGCATGTGCTTCTCGCTCAACTTGCTAGATGACCAGCTGGCTGACATGGCCGTCGCCGGGATGCTGCCGGCCATGCGTGAGAAGCTGTTTGGCATGGAGTTTGAAAACCTGGGCCAGCTATCTCAAAAGCTATCGTTGATGAGCAACCAGGCGTACGGCTTCAAGAAGGATGCTAGGTTTGGCAAGCAGCACGACGTGGCGGACATCTACAACCAGTTCTTGGACAAGGCCGATCTGACAGAAGATTATGATGATGAACTGGATGTGGCCGCAGCCGAAATCATGTGGGGAAAGGAGCCGTTAACGATGAATCGGCGGCGGGTCAAATAGACCAAGGGTACCTACAACTTCGATATCACGAAGGCCGACAAGCTGTTTGAGCTCCTAGTGAAGGAAGGCCGAATCGGACGCTCGAAGGGCATTCCATGCTTCGGCTTCGATGGAGTCAAAGGGAAACGTTACCGTGGCTTCCACGACGGGGATTCACACTCCATCAACGATTGCGGGGTCTTCGGGATGAGGATCCGTAAAGCCATCCGGGAGGGGCACCTCAAATTTGACAACAAAATGAAGTTGGATGGTAATCCCTTCCCTCGGAACATGGTGGGCTTCTCTCGTTAACATGGTGACGGGCGAGGGAGAAAGGAAAGGTCAAAGTCTTGACCTCGGCCGGGGCTAGACGGAGACGGAACAGGTGGACCGGAGCGCCAAGTAACTGCGGAACAGGTGCATGGTGAGGCCCCCCGCATTCTCAAGAGCCACATCGAAATCGGGGAGTCATCCAGAGCCAAGCCCAGGGTGACCACGCGCATCCTCCTCAACAAGTGGCAGCGCCAGATGGAAAAAGAGCGTTACCAGAAGCGCAGATACGAGGAGGAGAAGCGCAGAGCTGAAGAAGAGGCACACAGAAGGGACCTGGAGCAATACACGCGTGAGCAGGAGCGCGCGCGCGCGGGGGTGTGCGTTCTTCAGGCACTGTTGGAACGAGGGTTTGAAGCTGCCCACGCTGAGAAACTGCCATGAGTGCAGTGACAGATATGTTGAGTACGGGCGGGGAGATTGCCAATCGCCGATCCGTCCATGAGAGAATTGGAAGGATCCATCCTAACGGGGATCGGCGCCAAAAAATTGAGATCATCGATCATCCCAGAAAGAGGCAAGCTGATTTGAGGTGGGCTGATCAAGAAGAGGATGAGGACGACTACATCTGGCAAAAGGGGCAATGGTTCCCGCCCGGCCTGAGGAGAAGCCAGAAGAGGCGAGTTCAACGCTTGAGGAACCGCGAACTGAGGCGGCTGGGGTCCAAACAAGGCAGGTGTGGCGTCCGAAGGATCAACCTGAAGGGTCAAAGCGTTCGGCTCCAACATGCATGGTATATTTTCTGCCGAATGAGTTCATGGCTCCTGCTAATCAGGTTGTGCAGGAGGAAGCGTCCCTAGATGATGAGCAGATCGAGGGGATGATGGCGCAGTCGGTGCTAGCCAAGCAAGCCGTCTTCGACAAACCGGCCAAAAATCGACACATGAGGCCGCTGTACTTAAGGGGATACGTCAATGGCAAGCCATTGACCAAGATGTTCGTCGACGGTGGAGCGGCGATCAACGTGATGCCATACACCACCTTCAGGAAACTTGGCATGGGCCCGAGCGATCTGACGCCTACAAGCATAATACTGAATGATTTCGCCGGGAATCCTTCAGATACCAAGGGATGTGCTCACGTGGATCTGATGATTGGGTCCAAGATGCTGCTCACGACCTTCTTTGTGATCGAAGGTAAAGGAGCCTACGGCCCCACTCGCTCGGACGGGACCGGATTCATGCCAATTGCCGTGTCCCATCCACCATGCATCGGCAGCTTATCCGGTGGGTGGATGATGATATTAAGGTCGTCCAAGCGAGATGACTCCGTGAGCGTCGCGAACATGGAACCGGCTTTGCGGGAATACCAAGGCACCGATTGTTTCTCGGGGAAAGGGCGGGGAGAAGGTCCTGTTGAACTGTCGTCAGCGGTGATCAACGGCCGATTCAAGCGATCGGCTCTTATAGTAATTTTTAATGGAGAACCCCGTAGATGGCACTGATGGCAAGTTGGGGCGAGGATTTATGTCGGCCGACAAGTTAGAAGAAGTTGACATTGGAAATGGTGATAAGCCAAGGCCGACGTTCATCAGCGCAAACTTGCAGCCAGACTTCAGGGAGGAATTAATCAAGCTGCTCAAGGAATACAAGGATTGCTTCGCTTGGGACTATTTGGAGATGCCTGGATTGGATCGTGCTATCGTAGAGCATCGGTTGCCAATCAAGTCTGGTTGCAAGCCATACAAGCAACCACACCGGAAAATCTACAAGGATGAGGTATTGGCCGATGTGAAGAAAGAAGTTGAAAGATTACTTGATGCAAACTTCGTTCGGCCATGCAGATATGCGGAGTGGATTTCTAACACCGTCCCTGTTTACAAGAAGAATGGAAAGATGAGGGTCTGCATAGATTTCAGGGATCTGAACAGAGCTACTCCGATGGATGGTTACCCCATGCCTATTGCCGATTTGTTGATTGACGCGCGTGACTGGACACAAAGTGATCAGTTTCATGGATGGCAATGCGGGATACAACCAAATCTTCATGGCAATAGAAGACATATCAAAGACGGCCTTCAAATGTCCTGGTCATATAGGCTTGTTCGAATGGATAGTCATGACATTTGGGTTAAAAAATGCCGGTGCAACTTATCAGCGAGCCATGAATTACATCTTTCACGAGTTGATCGGCAAAATTGTGGAAATCTACATTGATGATGTGGTAATCAAGTCCCTAAGTCATGACACACATTTGGAAGATGTGAAGAGGACTTTGGAGTGCACCCGAAAACATGGTTTAAAGATGAATCCAAACAAGTGCGCTTTTGGGGTGTCAGCTGGAGAATTCTTGGGATTTTTGGTCCACGAAGGGGGAATTGAAGTTGGCAAGAAAAGCATGAAGGCCATCGATGAAGTTGTTCCTCCAACCAATCTCAAGGAGTTGCAATCACTGCTCGGCAAAATTAATTTCGTGAGAAGATTCATTTCAAATTTATCACAGAAGGTTTTGCCATTCTCTCCATTGCTGAAGCTAAAGAAGGATCAGAAATTCACATGGGGCGATGAACAACAAAAGGCTTTCGATGAGATCAAGCAATACATGAAGGAACCACCGGTACTGGTCCCTCCTCAGCTGGATAAGCCTTTCAAGTTGTACGTGGCGGCCGATATCCGAACCATTGGATCGGCCCCGATTCAAGAATTCGAAGTAAAGGAACGGGTAGTAGCATATCTTAGCCGAAAATTACTTGATCCCGAGACCAGGTATTAGGTCGTAGAGAAGTCGTGTCCGTGCGTATACTACTCGTGTACAAAGTTTCGGCACTACTTGTTGAATGCCGAATGCACTGTGTATTCCACGTTTGACGTAATAAAACATATGTTATCTATGCCAATTTTGAACGGCAGGATTGGCAAATGGATTTTGGCATTATCAGAATTTGAGTTGAAGTTCGAATCGGCAAAAGCTATCAAAGGTCAGATCATTGCCGATTTTATCACTGAACATCGTGATCCGTCAATTGATTTGCTTGAAATTACCCCTTGGGCTTTATTTTTTGATGGATCATCATGTGGTAAAGGTGGGGGAGTAGGGATCTTATTAATTTCACCTAGGGGTGAGATGTTTGAATTTGCCATCCCTATATAGCCCACTGTCACAAATAATCAGGCTGAATACAAAGCATTACTTCGAAAGCTTCAATATTTGAGAGAAGCTGGGGCCATTTCGGTTGAAGTTTATGGGGATTCAGAGTTGGTGATCAAGCAATTAAACGGCCAATACGAGTGCAAAAGTGAAGCGCTGAGGAGTTACTACGAAGAATGCAGGGAAATCTTGAAGGGCTTCCCGTTGGTAACTCTACAGCATATTCCTAGGGAACATAACGAAGAAGCAAACAGGCTGGCTCAAAGCGCCTCTGGTTACAAAGAGAGTCAAGAAGCATTTGCTGCAGAGGTATGCGCACTGGGGACGGATCTCGCAGAAGGTGATTGGAGGAAAGAGATCGTTGATTACTTGAGGGATCCATCCCAAAAGGTCTCTAGGAAGCTCAGGTACAAGGCCATAAAATTCGTTCTTCTGGATGACAATTTGTTCTACAAATCATTAGATGGTGTATTGTTACGATGCCTGGGTCCAGAAGAAGCCAAGAACATGATGAGCGAAGTGCACGATGGGATATGTGGAGCACACCAATCGGCCTACCGTATGAAGTGGGTTATTAGACAAGCCGGGTGCTTTTGGCCGACGATATTAGAGGATTGCTTTGAGTATTACAAGGGATGTCAGGATTGCCAGAGGTTTGGAAATATTCAAAGGGTCCCCGCATCAGCATTGAATCCCATCATCAAGCCATGGCCATTCAGGGGCTGGGGTATAGACTTGATTGGCCAAATTAATCCACCATCTAGTAAGGGGCATAAGTTCGTGCTTTTGGCTACGGATTATTTTACTAAATGGATTGAGGTGATCCCACTGAAGAAGGTGACATCAGAAAACATGGTTTACTTTGTCAAGGAGCACATCATCTATCGGTTTGGGATCCCTCAGACGATTACCACTGATCAAGGGGCACAATTCGTGTCACTGGAGTTCAGAGAGTTTGCTGAAAGTATGGGAATCAAATTGTTTAACTCTTCTCCCTACTATGCCCAAGCTAATGGTCAAGCAGAGGCTTCTAACAAGATCATGATCAAGCTGATACAAAAGAAGATCGACCAGAAGCCAAGAAGGTGGCATTCGGTACTCAGTGAAGCACTGTGGGCATACCGAATGGCCCCCCATGGAGCTACAAAAACCTCTCCCTATGAATTGGTTTATGGGCACCACGCGGTTTTACCATGGGAGATGCAATCAGATTCAAGGAGAGTGGTGTTACAGAAAGATTTGAGCTCCAAAGATTACAGTGGCCTAATGATGGATGAGCTAGAGGATTTACATATGATCCGTCTTAGAGCCTTGGAAAACATCGAGAAAAACAAGTCGTGGGTTGCCAAGTACTATAACAAGAAAGTAAAGGTCGGGCAATTCGAGAAGGAGATTTGGTTTGGAAAGCGCTATTGCCGATTGGAACTAAATACGTTGAATTCGGCAAATGGTCCCCTACCGGGAGGGGCCTTTTCGTGTGGTCGATGTGTCCCCGGTAATGCATACATATTGAAAACTTTGCTAGGGGAAGAGTTTTCCGCCGCAATAAATGGAAGATATCTAAAGAAATATTATCCTAGCATTGAGATCGATCGATGATCACCAGGAAGTGGGATTACACGCATCCGACACGAAACGGCGGCGCTCAAGAACGAGGCCGCCTTCAGAACAAAATTCACAAACGAGAAGATATGACCAAGTGCCTAGATGCATTGCCCTTAGCACAAAAACTACATTACAACTCGCTTCTTGCGGAGTTTACATCCAACAACCCCGGTGATCGGGACCTCAAGGAGGTGGGAAGCGAAGGCGTGGAGGAAGAAGCGAAAGTATGATTCAATCTTTTCTTTGCTTCTTCTTCGATCGCTCCCTCTTCGTTGTTCCGAGACCACCGTGACGGCAACTTGGAATGCACGGGGGTGACCATGGTTTGCGGCTTCCACCAAGCTGTCCCAGGCCGTTTTCAGGTTGTTGTACCTGTCAGAGACATCTAAAACAGAGGAATCGATGTTAGGGGCAAGAAATCCAAATGCGGGCACAGAGTCAAGAAGAGGTCAGAAGCATTTACCCCCTACTAGTGCCTCCAGAGCCATGCGACGCTCGCGCTCGGCCTGGCAACAGGCGGTGATGTCCCTGAGGCCGTGCTCCAAGTGCCGAACGCGGCGGCGCAGTTGATGGCTGGTCCTCTCGTTCGGTGCGTGGCTTCCTCTCGCTTCGAGGGAGGAATCGGAGGAGATGTACTCGAGCACATCTTCGGTCCCGATGATTTCTTCAGGGAGCAAATCAAGGCTGAAAGAGGAAAAGAAGAAAATATGAAGCGCAAGATCATATGGAGAACGAGGAGTAGATCAAGGGAGAACTCACCTTCGAATCGTACGTTTCTTTGGGGGGCTGCTCTCCTGGGGTTGCTTGCCCTTATCCATGGCCTTGGGGTTTTTTCCTCTGGAGACGGGGGAGGAGATGAGAAATGATGGATGAGTGTGCGAGTGGATTTGCAGGGCATCTCAGCAGGCTATTTTATTGACCGAAGGGGTGCATTGGGAGTGATGACTGGCCAGTACGCACTATTGGAATACCAAACGGCAGGGTTTTCTCCCCAAGTACGAAGGGTTTTTGCTTGAACAGTGCTTATGGATTGCCGAATCGGGGATCTTCTGTGGATTTTGCGCCAAGGGGCGTCTGTTCTCACGCGTTCGGCTCAAGGCAGTTCCCGGATGCATTTAAGGAGAAATAAGATTCACGGGAGCAAATACAAAGGAATCATCGCAGTGCAAACACAAAATGCAAAAGTTCTTTATTTATTGCCGATGTTCAAACATCCCTAATACAATCTAGTCGAAAAGCCTGTTCAACACAAATTGGGGATGAGTGATTTCGGCAATGGCGTCGCCATGGCCATCAAGGCGCTCCAAGATGAGCTCGATCTCCTCAATGTCCTCTGGCGCGCCGCCCTGGAACCCGCGCGGCCTGGTGGAGTAGTCGACGTCCGTGTGCGTCGCCATGGCAGCCAGGCCCAGGGTAGTGCCCAAGCGAACGCCATGGGTGGCCACCTCGTCAACGCGGTGCTCCACCACAGCAAGGCGCTCCGCCGGCGTGTCACCGTGGGCGTTCACCTTGTCGGCCAGCTGCTCCACCAGCGCCTTCAGCTGGTTGAGCTCGGCGTCGCGGGCTGCAAGGAGCAAGGAGAAAGGAGATTAGCATCAAAAGCCGGGTTGGATCAAAGATTTGATCGCAAAGTTGTACCATCGATGGTTTCCAGCAGCTGTTTGCGCTGGTCCTCCCACTCCAGCTCGGCTATGCCCGCCTTTTTGGAGACGTCCTCCAACTCGCGCTGGGCCGTCTCCAGCTTCGCCTTGAAGCGGAGGGCGTCGAGTTCCCCGTAGGGCACGGGGGAGTGGCCGTCGGACTCCGAGGAGTCATCCGGAAGGGGCTGATTGGCCGGCGCAGGAGACGGATTCCACTGAATCAACCTGAAAGGGAGATGATCGTCAAAACAAGAAGAAGATCAAAGATGAATCAAAGGAGAGAAATCGACGATCATTGCCTCCTGCGTGTATTGGCGCTACTCCCTTATGCCTCATCAGAGGCGCGGCGACGGTTGCGGCGGCGTACCATCTTGTTCTGGGATGTGCACTGTTGGGGAAGAAGAAGAGTTGAGATTGGCAAAGATTCGAGAGCTAAAGGCTTTGTGGAGAGCTAGGGGCACCTACGGCTTCATTTATAGGCCTGGCAAGACAGATCGTGGCTTCGAGTTGTGGCTCTGGATCGTGGCGCATATCCCAAGAAAATCAGAAGGTGGAAAGGTTTCCTTGACCAGGCTGCCGATGGGTCGCTTGGAATTCTAGGCCGAGTCGTAATCGGTTGACTGGCTCGGCTAAAGGGGTCAAAGTGCCATTCGGGTGTTGGCGTTTCTTTGCAGAATGGGTTGTTCAGCATTGCGTTTGCAGGAGCGCAGAAGGAAAAGGAAATAAAATTGCCAGAACAGATATTACAAGAACGACCAATTCGGTTATACATCAATTGAAGCATTTAAATGTTCAAGTATTTGGCAATTACACTACGGACATTGGATATTGTCTGGCGAAAATTATCCCACCGCTCCTGATAATCTTTCTGGGCACTGGACAAGGTGGTAAGCTCTGCATCGCATTGCTTCATATTGGCCATAGCCGATTTTGCCTCCTCCTGGGTCTTCTCTATCAATTCAGGGAGCTCGGCTATTCTCCTGTTATCGGCCTCTATCTCAGCTGACAGGCTTCTCAATTCTGCCTCCAGAGCAGCTTTCTTGGCAATTTTTAAATCACGAGAAGCTTGCAGATTGGCCAATGTATCTTTGTGGCCCTCGGTCTGAGATTGTGCCCCGCTAATGGCTTGTTCAGCACTGGCTCTCTTCTTTTCAATAGCCGGGCGGGAGCGCACCTTCCTCAAAGCCTGCCTTATGGGCGCATAATGGATCTCTATGCCACAGATAGATGTGAGAGAAGCATTGATGTCTTCAGGAAGCTCTTGGCTAATAGACTCGAGCATTTCTTCAAAATGATCGAGATCTCTGAACTGATCTTGTGCATCCTTTTCCAGCCAGGAAAAGATCTCCCTGAGCTTTTCTAGCACTTCCTCTGACAGGGTTCGATGCATTTCTTCCATCGCCTCGGCAACTGGATTGTTCCCCATTGACAGACTTGATGATGAGGAGGCCTGATCCTAGGAAGGCAGTATTGCCGAGTTAGGAGTGCTAAAAGTAAAGGTAGCAGAGTTGAAGTGCAAATGAGTACCTCATGTCTGGTTTCTTGAGCTGGGGCAGGACTCTGTTCAGGGGCAATCACAGGCGAAGGGGGCGTTCCAGGCAAGGCTGAAGCTTCTATGTGAGAAGGCGCTGACAGCTCAGGGGCTTCTGGCTGAAGAGGAGATGGGTTCATCTCTGCTGGGGTTGGTGTCTCTGCGCGACTAGCAGGTGATTGTGCCTCTGGAGGACTTGACGGTTCTGGCTGAATTGGGAGGCTCATCTCTGGAGAATTCATTGCTTCTGTAGAAGGTGATTGAGTTCCTGATGAAGATGAGACCTCCACTGGGATAGGTAATACAACCCTGGGTGGACTTGCTTGTTGAGACACTGGGACGTCCACGAGTTGTTCTTCCATTGTGTTTTCTGCAAATGTCAAATTAAAAGATAAATGCCAGTGCTCATCCTCAAAAAGGGGGCAGTGAAGGTCATACCCGTGGATGGGGCATTGACAGATTCTGGCACTGAAGATTGCTGGGCTCTGGGCTGAAAACACACAGGATATGATTTATCAGAACCAGAGTAATTTGGTGATCAGGAAAGGAAAGGGTTTTTACCTCAACAAGGACTTTCTTAATAGTTCTCCTCCTCTTGGCATTTGGAGGAGCAATCAGGGTCAAACCTTGCTTCCCGTCGCCAGCAAGGCCGAAAGGCTTGGGTCCGTCGTGGCAAACCCGGCCATTAGCCGAGCCGAGTTGGGGACCCGAATCCCGGTCTGCCGAGATCGGGCCTACGGCATTGTAGGTGATATTCCCCGGCTCGAGGGGCGAGCACCGTGTTCGTGAGTAAAAGAAACAAGATCGAACCATGATTGAAAGAGAAATGTCCGATCCAAAGGTTATATATGTTACCTCCGAGGTTGGCGAAAGTCGGGCATCAACTCGCACGGAACAAGTGCACGTGCTCACCGAAGATATGATCATGAAATTCTTGCCACCATGAATCAAAGGTGGGGTGAGCTATTGTTGTAGGCACAAAAGGCCGGTATAGACGGTGGGACCGCACACATAATGGAAGACTCCTCGCTATCGTGCATAAGTTCTTTGATTTCTTCTTTGGGCTTGAGGAATTCATGCGAGAACGGCCTTGGGGGCATCCGGCCACATCCAAGTTGCCGAGCCATTACATTGGGCCGATAATTTTCATAAGTGCTATGATTCGACCTTCCCCCATTGAATTTAGCCTAAAGATGCATGGGCGGATTATGATGTTGAGGATTTCCAGGAATCTCCCATCTTGGCGTTCGGATTCGAAAGAAAATTCACAAGGGAAAATCAAAGTATCATTGTCCGGATAAGGGAGCCGGAGAGGATTCGGGAAACCTTTGAAGAACAACTCAAAAAGTCGGGCCGATGTCCCGCTGGATAAGAACGATTGAAGCAGCCTTCTCCATAATTCCGGCATCCTCTCGGTGGCTTGGGGTTCCCCTTCGGGGTGATTGGATGAAGGGAAGAGCCCGGTGTTCAAATCGACACCAATGATTTGATGCATGTGAAGGCAGCGGCCACATTTGGACAAACCACCAAGGACCGTTGACACATGCTATCCTCCGGCTAGTGTACATCCGGGTGACACTTTGGTGAAGCATATGGTACACACTGCCTAGGAGGAATTTCCCAAGGGGGAGGCGGTTGCCACTAACCAGATGAGAGTCCATGGCAATGTGATTCAGGGTAGGCTCATTGGCTTTACCATAGAAGACGAACCTACATAGCCACATGTTCAGAAATGCCCTGTATTCAATTTCACCAAGGGGCCTGTCCTTCATATGTTTCAAGATGTAGTTCTTGTATCCGCTCCCTGGTTTCACCCCTGTTTGCCGTGAAGAATTTTTGAAATCCCAGGGTTGAACAGATCCTGTAATGTCAAGGCCGGTGATCATATACACATCGGCCAGAGTTGGAGACATCGGGCCGTGGCCAAAGAGGAAGGCGTTGATGCCGTTTCACCAAAAATGGCAAGCTGCTATCAGGAGGTCTTCATTCTTGGGGGTCTCGGCCAAGGATAACTCCAAGCACTGAGCGATGCGGAGGGTATCCCAGTTTTGGGTTATGGCACTCTTGTCTGCGAGAATCCTCCGGTACCAAGTTTTCCAGCCTGCGATTGGAGGCAAGGGCCAGTTCTTGAAAGCATCTTGCCACCAAGGAGGAGGGGACAAGAGCCGCTTTGAAAGGAATCCTTTGAGATTGAGCTGCAATGAAATCTCGAGGATCAGAGTTTCCGACGGGACCAAGGTAATAGGATCTTGAATTGGCCTCGGTGCGAATCAAAAGCTCAGTAGAAGGCTCCTGCAGAAAAGCGGAAACGAAATCTCAGGTAAAATTGAAAACCTAAATGCCGAATGAAGCTTACGGGAGGGGGATTTACCTGAGCGTCTTGATTTTGAGCCGCCATTGGAGATTTGAGCTTAAAGCAAGGGGATCTAGGGTTTGGATGCGGACGAGGACTTCGGCGGATTGCGAAGGAAGAAGAACAGTGTTGACAGATTCAATTTGAAAATATTCGTGGCTGGAGTCAATTGGGGAACAAAATCACTTTTATCCCGCAATTGAAGGGGCATGTGTTAACACCAAAATTTGGTAGGGAGTCTGACTTGTGGGTCCAGCTCGGTGAGGAGTCCGTTTGGTGGAAGGAAAGGATTTTTCAGATGTATTCGGCAAAGAAGTCTGCGGTCGGCTATCTGCTCCCGTTCGGCAAAGGAACAGTTGAGCTGATTTTGCGGGATTGGACGGTGACGTGGCTCAAGCAGGAAGGACGAATGGATGGATAGGCGATCAAGCTTAGAGATAAGTTAGGCAATGAATCCATTCGAGGTTGTACTTGGCAGGGTATAAATATGAACCCTGAATGTATGTAACCAACAATCATTCTTCAATACAAACCGGCCTTACGCCAAACCCTAGAGTCCTTTTGTCGTGTCGTCGAGTTCTTCGAGAGGGTTCATCGATCCGTCGACCTCCGTGAGTACCGGCAACCTTGTATCATGTCTAGTATCATGCGGTGGATTTAGATCTGATGCAAGTAGTCTTGTTACCATGCTTCGTGTCATGCGGTAGATTCAAGCTTGGTTCAAGAGGGTTTCTTGTTAGGTCATGAGCCATGCGGTAGGCTAAGATCTAGCTTGAAGCTAGTTATCGGCTCTATTGGATTTTGGCAAGATCCAATAGATTCATTAAGTTACCCCGTGTTGCTTTGAGTTTTTACTTCATGTTTAAGTTCATGTAACACCTTTTGCCCAATCTAGATGGGTTTGGATCGGCTTTATCCCTCTCGTGATCCTTATATGAGTGGATTTCGTGTTTTAGTACGTGGATCTTGTGCTTTCCGATAGCCGAAACCGAATCAATCTAGGTTGTTACGTGTTGCGGGTTCAAGCTTGCCAATGTTGGTATAAATCTTGAAAGAGCTGAGTATCATGCGGTAGATGCAGGTTTTTGGGTTGCTTTGGAGCTAGTCATCCGGTGGATTAGATTCCAAATCAATCTGATAGATTTATTCGCTTGGTAATGTTCGTTCCTTCTTCATGGACCACGAATCGGCTGTTCAGCCGTATTCGGTTATGTTTTTTCACGAGTAGAACACGTGCGTAATTCATGCTTTAAATACATGTGCTTTTAGCTTTCCATATTTGGATTGTATCATGCGGTGGATAGATCTATTTGTGGAAAGTGGTGCGATTTTCATGCAAATTGTATCATGCGGTGGATAGATTTGTTTGGCATCGTACTCGACGGGTTTTAAAGTACCTAGACATGCGGTAGACTAGTGCTTTGGATCTATGCATGCTTATTTGTTACATGTTTACGTTCGCGCTTTACTTTATCTATTTATTTAACGTTGGTTATCATGGGGATCGGTCATGACCTCGTGCGCGTGCATCTTTGCTCAAACAAAGACCGATTACTGTCATGCTTGCGTCATCCATTCGGCAGTGTTACTTTTCCTTTTATAAGTTCCCCAATGGCTTTCAGTTTATTGACAGGTAGCTTTCTATAGCTATGTGTCATCCTATCTGGCTTCATAGCCGTAAATATGGAACCGTTCGGTACCACCCGCAAGTTCCAAGCTTTGGTATCTAATCGCTTTGTCTTTTGTTAATTTTCGGGGAAAAAATTGATCGGCACGTCTTGTGACTCTTTGCGCGTGTAAAGCCGGCTTTTTCGGCTTGCCGTGTGTTTGGCGCTAGGTGCACGTTTTGCGTCAACACCGTCCCTTACCAAGTAAGGAGACCCTCGAGCGGCCCGAGCCCCCGGCTCAAATAAATACGACCCTCGAAGGGTGCGAACACCGACCGGTGGCCTCGAAGCCCATTTGAAATAAACGGGCGCCACAGTGCCCTCAATTCATGAGAACTACCGATCAACGATTCGAGGGCCGACACAATCAAGGACCATCGAAACCTACAGATGCGAAAGACGGGAGCACCCCGCCGCTACCCCGCGCGGCCCTACCGATCGAGGTTCGAAGCCCGACCCTTGACGGGTTCGAACGGTGCGCCCCGCATCACCGCAGTCGTGGGCGATGAGGGCACGCGCATTCGAGCCTTTCCTTGAGCCCACCGCTCGAGGGTGCCCCCACATGTCGTGTTCGAGAGCCAGCGAGGGCAGCTAGTCGGGGGGATCCCACCGAGGGAGAGCTTCCGCGCCCTCGGTCCCTAGCGAATGGGACCGAGCCCCACCTAGCAAACCCACGCAAGCGCTTTAATGGACGCGTCTCCGACCGCGCGCCCTACCCTTATTGAACGGGGCATGGGCGTCCACTTGAACCACCCGCTAGCGGCTCAATGAGGAATCCGCAATCCGCGACCCGATCGATGGGGGTTGCGGAAACCTCACCCTCCGTCCCGCGGAGGGACGGCGAGGGCACGTTAAAACAAGTCGAAGAGCTCACCCCGATCGCCTCGAATGGGCCCGGTGCTCGGGGGCTCGACACATGGCTACACCTCCCGGGATGCACCGGCCACGAATGGTGCCGGCCGCGCGTGCGTCACCGAAGTCGGCCGAAATATCGCCGATGCCGGTTGGAATATGTACCACGCCATCGACTCGCATTCCACGGTAAAACCCGTGCGAGAGCACCCACGCTCCCCGCAGGCTTCGGGGCTAGACCCGCGGGTCCGCCGATGCGGCCCCACGAAAAGCATTTGCAACTAGGGGGGAAGAGCGTCCTATCAGTAGGCCTCAGCACCTGCGGGAGCCTGGCCGGCACACCCGCAGATGCTCGGGGGCTACTGTCGGGGACAGCCCTGAGGGTCCCCTAAAAACCGGGGGAATCCTACTTAAAACCTGCAAAAAACCAAAACGAAACACCTCTCACTTAAGGGCACACAGGGCACGGCCCACACTGCGGTGGCCCCCGTGGCCCACCGGAGTGGCCCAGCCAAAGGCCCCCTCGAGCAGGTTCCGCCTCGCTCGACGGTTCACGGCCCCCTCGGGCAGGTTCCGCCTCGCTCGAGGGTTCACGGCCCCCTCGAGCGGGTTCCGCCTCGCTCGAGGGTTCACGTCCCCCTCGAGCAGGTTCCGCCTCGCTCGAGGGTTCACCTCCGCCTCGCTCGAGGCTCCCTTACACACGCGCCTGTTCCCGCATGCGGGTACGGACATTTAATGCTCTGACACAGCAGAGCGGCGCCATCGTGCGCCTGGGAATCACGTCCCGGCGCTGTTACGCCAACTCCCTAGGGGGGACCCATCCCCGCCACTGTGGGGGACTGTGCGACATGGCCAGTGTCAGCTCCGTGGCACTGCGCCGCCCACTCCCGTACGGCTAACGCGCCGCGCCCTCGAAGGGGGGCCGGCCACACCCTCGAACCCCTTTCTTGTGACTCTGCAGGGTCAAAGCATGACGTCAGGCCGGCGGGGCACCATCCCCGCCACCGTTGGTCCTGTGCGGCCGTCCCCGTGCCTGCAGCACCACGCCGGGCACTACTGCAACAACTCCCGGCGCAGCTTGGGCACGCGGGGACGAGGACATCGCCACGCCTGCCACTGTAACCTGTACGGATCACCGTCAACTGCTTCCTCGAGCCCGTCTGAAGACGCCGCGGCCAACCACTACGCCTTCAGCCTCGAAGCCGCCCCTGTTCAAGTACGGAACACGTCACGACGACAAGACCGGAGCAAGAGCTGCCAGGACGGCCGCCGACTCCCCGGTGATGCACGCCATACCCCTGCCTGTAGCTAAACAGTGCGGCATACCTGTAAATCACCCTGTCCTTGGTCTATAAAAGGAAGGAGATCCCCCTCGCCGCAGGGGGACCGAGACACGAACATTCGAAACCACATCACGCACACACTCCTCAATTCTCCCACAACATCGCCAATCGCCTCAATCACTTCGCTTGGGACTTGGAGGCCACGCCTCCTCTCCCGCCTTGCTTGTAGCCGCCCCACTACGTGCACCCCGGTGCAAAGCAATATAGTGCCCCGGCACGCCTCTCGTCGGGATGTACGGCCCCGGCCGGAACCGAGGATAAACCAAGTGTCTCTAGTTGCTTAGCACCGACCATCGAGGGACCGACCTTGGCGCTTACTACTAGTTAGTGTCGGGACTACATTCCGCACCGACGGTTGTGACACCAACTCCGGGGGTGTCCTGTCGCCGCTAATGATCATGAGGCCGTGGTTCCAACTCCAAGTACTTCTTGCCGAGGTGGTGTCCTCCGGTTTGACTCGCACACAAAGGAGGAAGCTTCAACGCCTCGGGTTTCAAGAGAAGAGGGAGAAAGAGCTAGAGAAGCAGAGGGGTGTAGCTTTCAACCAAGTACAAGCCCATGGTACCTCGGAGAAAGAGTAGAGAGTCAAAACCAACTCCCGGCCCGAAGACCGGCCGGACCGGTGGAGGGGTCGGTCGGACCGGTTACACCGGTCGGATCGGTTGAGGTCGACGGCCGTACCGAGGACCCAAAGATGCCACGCAGTTTATCTTCTTTGGTTCCCATGGCTTGTGATGACAAGTCCGCATTAGATCCTACACCAGAAGATGATGAGGAGCCTGTTGATTACAGTTCTTCGCCCGAGCACATGAATTTGGACATTAATGTGATCCATATGTCTATGGATCGCTATGTGCTCTTGGAGGAGGATGTTGCGCATCTTGACTTTTGGCCAAAGAAAGCTATTTTCTAGAAGCCTAAAGCTACTGAAAATCATCTGAAGGCTTTGTACATGAAGGGACACATCAATGGGAAGCCTATCTCTCGCATGCTGGTGGACGAAGGAGCGATCACCAACTTGATACCGAATTCTTTGTTCAAGAAACTGGGAGGTTCAGATGATGAGCTGATCAAGACCAACATGATCATTAGTGGTGTGGGAGGAGGCGAGCCGATGGGAGCTAAAGGCGTCGTCTCTATGGAGCTCACATTGGGATCAAGACTTTGGCTACGGCATTCTTCGTCACTGAGACACAAGGTAACTTCAGTCTCATCCTTGGTCGTGATTGGATTCATGCAAATCAGGGTGTGCCTTCTACTTTGCATCAATTCTTAATCTAATGGGTAGGCGATGAGGTAGAGGTTGTTCATGGTGATACATCGGCTTGTGTTGCAGTGGCGATGGCTCTACTATGGATAATCATGAGAATCATAAGTGCTTAACTGGTTTAGATTTATCTAATTTAAGGCTTATTGATTCTACCAGAAATGGCTTTGCTACTGTTGTCATGAAGACGATCGTTGATCAGGCCAGAACCTCTCTGTTGATTTGATGGATGCAAATCTGGAGTGGTTGCAACAAAGGCGAGAGCACTATCGAGCGCATAAGAACGATATGTGTGAGGCTATCGAAGACTTTGATGATTTAAGCAAGTTAGGACAAGGTATACGTCGGCTGATCCTTTAGAGGAGGTACGCCGGCTGACCCTTTAGAGGAGGTAGATATTGGTGATGGCACTATACCTAGGCTGACATTTGTAAACAAGAATTTTGATCCTTTGTTTAAATCTGAGTTAATAAAGCTGATGAAGGAGTATGTTAATTTCTTTGCATGGAACTACAATGAAATACCTGGTTTAAGTCGTGATTTTGGTTGAGCATCGTTTACCTATTAAACCTGATTTTAGGCCATATAAACAACCTCGTAGAAACTTTAATCCTGATATTTATGACTGAGTGAAAGAGGAAGTCAATCGGTTACTTGATGCAAAGTTTATTAGGCCTTGTCGTTATGCTGATTGGATCTCTAATATTCGAATAAAAAAGCTTCGTGTTTGCATTGATTTTAGAGATCTTAATAGAGCTGCTCCTAAAGATGAATAACATATGCCTATAGCCGATTTTCTTGTTAATGCTGCATCCGGACATAGAATTCTTAGCTTCCTTGATGGTAATGCTGGTTACAATCAAATCTTTATGGCCGAAGGGGATATATCCAAAACGGCTTTTATATGTTCGGTTTTTGTTGGCTTCTTTGGGTGGGTTGTTATGACTTTTGGATTCAAAAATGCGGGTGCTACTTATCAAAGGGCTATGAATTTAATCTTTCATGATTTGCTTGGCATCATAGTAGAAGTTTATATCGATGATATTGCTATCAAATCGGCTGGAGATGATTCTCATTTAGCTGATTTAAGACTTGCATTTCGAAAGATGTGTTGGTACAAATTAAAGATGAACCCACTCAAATGTGTTTTTGGTGTATCGGTTGGGAAGTTTTTGGGCTTCATTGGGCATGAGAAAGACATAGAGATAGATCCTACAAAGATTGAGGCAATCCTGAGTGTTAAATCACCTACTTGTAAAAAGGATTTGCAAAAGTTCTTGGGCAAGGTATATTACTTAAGGAGGTTCATTTGTAACTTCTCCGGGAAGGTAAATGCTTTTACTCCTTTACTTCGGTTGAAAAATGATATTGATTTCACTTGGAGGCAAAGCAACAAGAGGCATTTGATGAGATTAAGAGATATTTGACTCCGCCACTTGTTCTTCAAGCACCCAAGAGTGGTATTCCTTTCAAGTTGTATGTAGCGGCTGAGAAGGATGTCATTGGAGGTGTTTTGACTCAAGAGACCGAAAGCAAGGAGTATATTGTTGCATATGAGAGTAGAAGATTATTGGACGTTGAGACAAGGTACACTTTTATTGAAAAGTTGTGTTTATCGCTATATCATACTTGTACCAAGTTGAGGCATTATTTATTACCAAGTACTAGCATGGTAGCATGTCAAACTGACATAATTAAATACATGTTGCATAAACCAATTTTAAGTGGTAGAGTCGGCAAATGGGCTTATGCTTTAGTTGAATATGATTTGCATTGTGAATCATTAAGCTCCATGAAAGGTCAAATTGTTGCCGACTTTATTGTTGGACATAGAGTAGATAAGCAACTTGATTTAAATGTCGGCTATGCTACTTTAACTCCATGGAAGTTACATTTTGACGGATCGGTTTGCAAAGATGGTTGTGGTGTTGGAGTTGTCATTATTTCGCCAAGTGAGGCTGTTTTTGAAGCTCTTAACCGATTGGATCATGATTGTACTAACAACCAAACCGAATATGAGGCTCTTCTATTTGTCTTGGAGATTTTACATGACATGGGAGTAAAACATGTGGAAGCATATGGAGATTCTTTATTGGTGGTGCAGCAAGTGTCCAAGGTATGTCAATGTCTAAATGGCTTTTTAAATGCTTATCTTGATAAATATTTGGACATCATATCTTGTATGGATGAATTTGTTATCTATCATGTGCCACGAGAGGAAAATCCTAGAGCTAATGCTCTGGCTAAGCAAGCAATTGGTTATAATGTTTGAAAAGGAAATTTTCAAGAACACAAACTGTTGCTTACAGCCGAGTGTTTTGCTCTGGAGGCACCGGTCAGGTCGACGCAGCCGATCGGTCTAACCGGTGACACCGGTCTGACCGATGTCACCGACTAGCTGACCGGTCCCCTGGTTCTGGGGTGGCTAATGGCACCGGTCTGGCCGATGCCCATGACCGGTCTGACCGGTCCCCTGGTAAAAGTTCCTCCTCGGTTTTTCATGACAAAGATGAGGTGGAGGATTGGAGGAAGCCTCTGATTGATTATTTGCAAAATCCTAGAAGTTCAGCTGATAGAAAAGTCTGACGATGGGCTTTTAAGTTTGTTCTTGATGATGGTGAATTATATCATCGGACTGTGGATGATTTGCTTTTAAAGTGCTTGGGTCCTGATCAAGCTAGGTTGGCTATGGTAGAGGTTCATGAAGGTATTTGTGGTACTCATCAATCGGCTCCCAAGATGAAGTGGCTCCTCAGGCTCTTTTATTGGCCTACTATGATAGTTGATTGTTATAGGTACTACAAAGGGTGTGAAGAGTGTCAAAAACATGGAGATGTTCAGTTGGTGCCTGCTGCGTTGATGCATTCGATTATTAAGTCTTGGCCCTTTAGAGGATGGGGTTTGGATTTTATTGGCAAGATTCATCCTTCGTCGTCAAAGGGGCATTGTATTGTGATCGTGGCTACTGATTACTTCACCAAGTGGACTGAGGCTATTCCTTCAAAGAATATGACACATAGAGAGGTGATTGAGTTCATTACTGGGCATATTATACATAGATTTGGCATTCCACAAACTTTGACTACGGATCAAGGGACTTCGTTCATATCTAAAGAGGTGTGTGAGTTTGTTGATTCTTATGGTATTAGATTGCTCAATTCATCTCCATATTATGCTCAAGCCAATGGTCAAGCCGAGTCTAGCAACAAGACATTAGTGAAGCTCATCAAGAAGAAGATAGAAGACAATCCTAGAAGATGTCATGAGGTATTATCTGAAGCTTTATGGGCTCATCGTATTTCTAGACATGGTGCTACTAAAGTTACTCATTTTGAGCTTGTGTATGGTCAAAAGGCCGTTTTGCCCGTTGAGGTGAATCTAGGAGCATATAGACTTGCAAAGCAAAATAATCTCGATGTTGAGACATATTATGCTTTGATGATGGATAATATTGATGAAGTGACCAACAAGCGCATGGAGGCTTTGGAGGAAATCGAGAAGGACAAAAGGTGAGTTGCTAGAGCATACAACAAGAAGGTAAAAGCCAAATCTTTTCGGGTAAGTGATTTGGTTTGGAAGACAATTTTACCTATTGGATCTAAGAGTAACAAGTTCGGCAAGTGGTCTCCAAGTTGGGAAGGTTCATACAATGTTGTCAAGGTTTGTTCTAGGAATTCTTATATGGTAAAAACATTGCAAGGACAGTGACTTCCAAGGGCTCTCAATGGGAGAGCTTGAAGAAATTTCATCCAAGTGTTTGTCAAGACGCTTGATAGGATATGGCCGATTTAAAGCAAAAATCGCCCTTAGACCAAAAAATGGTTGGTGAAGTGTCACATCAACCTTAGAATTATTTTTAAGATAGCAAGCTTTACTAAAAGACATGGGGGCATATGTTCACACCCAAAATTGGCACAAAGTCGATCAGGCTAACGCCACGTGTCAGACTGTTGTCCCTGGACGGTCTGACCGGTCGGGCGTCCTGTAGCCGATCCGGCAACGGCCACACTGGTTTGACCGGTGGGCCTGACCGGTAGACCCCGAGTCCGAGTGGAATTGAGGAATCCTAGCAAATTTCGGCGTGTAAAAGGATTCCTTGCGGGGCAAGACCTCGAGCTCCCCACCCTATAAATATAAAGGGCCACGGTTGTTTGAGGTGGAATCACCCAATTGAACATTACTTTCTACAACTTTTATCTCTCAAACCCTAGCTTTTCCAACCTCGTGCTTTTCTTGTTTGTCTCGACGACGATCAGGGACATTCTGAGTGGCCTTGCCGACCTCAGAGCAACCCTAGGCACACCACCGGCCTCCGACGGAGTCCCTCCCGAGGCGGCGATCTTAGGCTTTCACCGCGCCTCTGTAGCCACCGGTCAGACCGGTGCCCCTGACCGGTCAGACCGGTCCGGGCAGGAGCTCGGCGAGTTCAGTGTTTCGACGTTCCGCGCGATCTAGCGCTCGTGTGTGTTGACCAGAAAAGCGTCAACACATACATCCTTTCATGTATGTTTATCCTTTATGCAATCAATGCTTCACATAGGGTTAGACTGGTAGGTTAGATGGACAACCCTTGGAGTTTGCTTATGATCCTTGGATTGACAAACCTTGGGGACCCTCCTTGGTAAAAAAGGCACCAAGTCACATGTACACTTGTGGTGAACTTCAACACGGTTTTGAACCATCAACATAACCCTAGGGATGAACGAAGACATTACTCCATCATCTTATTACACGGTTTGAAGCACATAGGGGTGATGGAGACTCCGGAGAACGTCGTCGATGAAGATGGCGGTGATGAAGCTTGGGAGCACCCCTATGCCAGCGGCTTGGAGTCTGCATCTTTCTTCCTTCCCTCCGTCCGCGTACTAATAGACCGAGGAGGGGCTAGGCCAAAGGGGAGGCCGAACCGGCACAAAAAACCCTCTAGGCTGATCCGACCAGGCCGGTCGGCCTGGGCCTTTTCTGGGCCGGTTCGGGCCCATCTTCCTCCCCGCGACTCATCTTGACATTTTGGACTTACACCCCTTTAGTTGCGTCATTTTGACGTCGTCATCCCCACGGCCAAGATAGGGGGTCTTCTCGCATGAAGTCCAAACTTTATGTCTTAGTCCTCGAGAATGATCCATCATAACACCTCGGTCCTTCCCACATTTGGAAGTGATTTCGCCTTGCTCTTGAACTTGAATGGAACTCCTCATTTGCTACTTTGAACTTGTTGTGACTTCGTCCCTTTTGTCCACGTTTTCCTGCAAAAACACAACACTTATAAATGCACATACAAAGTTGAACTTGTTATATCATTAGTGTGCCTAGTGGCGGGTTAGTTGCATAGTCAAGCTCAAACCAAAGTGTAACTAATATGTTTGGAGCACCAAAATTCACCGTCAACAGACGGGGACGGGGCAAAATCCTTCTCCACGAGCGGGGACGAGGATGAGAACGGGGAGCTTTTGCTCTATCAGGGATCAAAACGTTCTGCAGATCCTCGGCAGGATGTCCCCGTTGCCATCTCGAGAGGCGAGTGGATAAGGTCGAGTGACCTGTTGAGGAGATAAAGGATAGGCCTGAATCATAGGGTAAAAATGTGGGGGAGCATATCAGGTGCAAATCAGCCCACCCGTGCAGACTATGCAAACTCGGGTCAGGAGCGTTGGATATAGATCTGATGGCTAAAAGCAAAGGTGAGGGCATTTTGCAAATAAGCGCCTGCCAGCCCCCATCACTTTTCCAAATCGCCCTCTCCCCTAGTCTCAGCTCGCACGTCACCTCATATCCCACGCGTGAGGCTGCCGGTTCGTTTCACCTCTGTGATTGGCCGCCGACGCGCTGCGAAGCGCCACCTGCACTCCAGACACCATCGTCGGCCGTGAACTCACACGATCGCTGCCTGCCCGCGACGGAGAGCAGTCTGGCACTCGCGATTTTGCTGCTTTGACAACTTGCACAATTGCACAGAATACAGTTCATGCATAAGAGTCGATTGAACAATTTCATCATTTTCATTCACAAATTCATTACATCGGATGTGCAATTCCTTTTGGGATTACACTGAATTCAGTTCATGACAACTCCTTTTTGTTTTCTCTTGCCTTCTGCTTGCTTTCTTTCTCTTGTGTTATGCTTCTTCAGTGCCGGTGGCCAGTCCAGGCGCCTAGAAACTGTCGTCGTCCAATCTAGGCACCCAAACCCCGCTGACAGCCAATCTCGGTGGACGAGTGGGTCCAGCGTGGATCACGGCGGGAGTGTAGCGCAGGGGCTGCGGTGGGAGGCGAGTGCAAGGGCGTGGCGGGAGGGGAGCGCACAAGCGGAGGGGAGCGTAGGGGCGGCGACGGGAGGGGAGAGCAGGGGTGGTGGCAAGTTACTCGTTCGGGCGTGTGGTTCGCAGCACGTGCGAGGCAGGATGGAGCGGTGGGAGGTATTGTGCAAAAGTACCACGGCTCGGGTGGGGTCTCGCAGGCGTTTATTTGCAAAATGACCTCACCTCCACTTTTAGCCATCAGATCTAGATCCAACGCTCATGATCTAAGTTTGCATAGTTTGCACGAGTGGGTTGGTTCGCACATGATACGCTCCCAAAAAGTGAGGTAAGGGTCATTATTCATTCGAGTTAACGATAGGCAAAAAAAACCACAAATTCCACCCAGTACCTTGTTGTTTTTCAAAAAAAAAACTTTTCTGAGTACTTGCTAACCTTATTTGTTGTAATAGAGGAACAATTCTTTCTTCAGCAAACACAAAATGATGTTGAAACGTTGGAAAGGGCATTGCTATAGGCCAGTCTGAGTTTCATGATACTAAATTTGCAACGTGACAAAAAGAGAAAATATAAGAGTTTAATGAGATGTGAGAAGAGTTTCATCCTCATGAAACTCTACTGACACAATTACCTAGTTGTTAGTGTGAGTGATTATGCTCATGAAACTTGCACTAAGACTGGTCTCGGCGAACCTTGCTCTCTAAAAACTTTTATTTCTTGAAAACTTTTACTTTCCACAGGGTTGGTGGCACGTTATGCGAGACAGGGACACGTGCGGCAGCAGGCAGTGAGCACAGGGCATGCACGATTTGCCCTGGGTGACAAAATAACAAATCACCCGTAGTGGTTATAGACAAAAACTCTCTATAGCGATGTCCACCTATGATGTAGGCAGCTCTATAAATCATCCACTTAACAGTTTTACTATAACATTAATTTTGTGTGGGTCCCACGGTCCAAGCTTATCTTTTTGAGACTTTTACCTGTATGCCATTAAAAAAGATGGTGGTGACCTGTGTGCCATTAAAAAAGTTGCTCGCACGTGTGTGCCATCGTCCTAAACTTTTTTGCCCTATGTGCCATTCCGTCCAATTTTGCAAGTAACGGTGTTAAATGGATAGGGGAAATGACCATTGTACCCCTCCATCCATGAGCAACAAACTCAACTTTCTTTTACGTGTATGCCACCCAATTTTCAAAATTACAACATGAACTTTCTTTTACATGTATGCCACTCATTTCTCAAATTAACATGAGAGAGCAGACTCACTGTTATCATCCTTTTATTTAGGTAAAAAAACAAATTCATTTTTATTTAGAAAAAAACAAATTCTTTTTTGTTTCGGCTGAAAAAACAAATTCATTTTTATTTAGACAAAAAAACAAAAAACACCTCACTTGTACATGTAAATTAATTCTTGACAAAGTAACCAACATAACAAATACATCACTTTGTTTCAAATCCATTCATCACATAATAATCAACAAATACCCATAATATGTTCAAACTCATCTCATAATATCCAAGAGCATAATATAAAATAGGTTCAGATCCATTCATCACATAAAAGCGACATGTTCGACATGTTCTGGTCACGACATAGCAACATGTTCTGTTCATAGCATAGCAAAATACTAGAAAACAACACTATTTTTTAGGCTGGATAGGCAAAATACTGGAAAACAACATGTTCTGTTCATCCACACATCACTGCAAAGAATGCAAAGAAGGGTTGTTTAGGCTGGATGTGCTGTCTGCGGCAATTTGAAGCTTCTTTGGTGTAAGTTTCTTCTTAATCGCCATCTTCTTCTTTGGTGTAGACTGAGACTGGATGGTCTCCAATGGCTCTGTGTGAACTGGTCCTAATCCTGTAAAAGTCGATACTTGGATAGCCATAGGGTCATTGGAACCATGGCCAGATCTGTATATTAGTTTTATAAGTCATAATCAGCAATGTATGACAAGTAATGTATGACAAGATTATATTTAAAAAATTGACAAGTAGGTACCTGCTAGATGTACTGACAGTAGTAGAAGTTGTGGTAGTAGGCCCCTTACTTTTCTTGGCAATTGAAGTAAAAGATGATTTTCTCTTCCCTTTCTTGTGTGTAGTTTTGGTACGACATCAAAACTGAATAATTGCAGACTCGTTAAGCACAATTCCTAGAAATAGTACTGGGCGCAATTTACTCCTGAGCTGTGACTGCAATTATCCGATCCGATCAGAGACTACGACACATTTTTTAGATTAACTCAGTCAATTCAAATTCATCGAGACACCGCATCATATACATCGTGCAGAGACTACGACACGAGCTCCGTAGATCCGTCAAGATACATGCTATCCTTATATGCTGACATATATCAATTTTCTTTTCGAGATACAAGTAAGCCTGCCACTGGGGAGGGTATGGACAAATCCACTCTTGTTCATACCCAAATCCAAATAATTATTATCCACTTCTTACCCTTCCCATTCCCACTCATACCCAATGGATAACTAGTTTTGTACTAGATTCTATACATACCCAATCGATTATTTGCACCCTCCCCACACCCTACCCTCCTCATTTCTTCAATGGATAATTATTTTCTACCCATACCCTCCCCATTTGAGGTGGGTGTGGATTTGAATATGGACAATGGATAAAAACAATAGTCATAGATACAAGTGGGTGAATAAAAAAGTTGAGTTGGTTTCAACTTTCAAACTTTTCCGAGATGTCGTACCAATTCTCTGGAACGGCTGCTGGCCGCCTGGGGCCAAGCACGGCGCCGCGCCGGCCGGGTCTGCCCGCGCCGGAAGCCGCCCCCACGCCAGAAACACCCGTCGCCGCCCATAGGATTCACGCACGTCGAGAGAAAGGAGAGAAAGGGTCAGATACAGAGGAAACCGGTGGATTGACAGTCAACAAGTCAATAGGGTAAGATAGACATTTCGCGTGTCCGGCCCCACATGTCAGGGCGTCCTAACGGTGGATTTCTAACGGATCGTGGACGGAATGGCACAGAGGGTAAAGAAGTTTAGAACGATGGCACACAGGTGCGTGTAACTTTTTTAATAGCACATAGGTCATCACCATCTTTTTTTAATGGCATACAGGTAAAAGTCTTTATCTTCGTGCCCGTTCCCACTCCTCTCTTCTTTCTCAGATTCACTCTCAATTGCCATGGCAACACCGTCAGCTATGCGGCCCATCTGCCCTTGCTCCGGTCGCCACTTCGGCTTTCGCGCCGCGCGTCATAGACATGTCTTCGTGGCTGGTCCCCGCCTCGCCCCGCACCCTGCTCCCATGGCCATGGTGTCATGGCTTCTCCTGCCGCGTGACGCGTCTCATTGCCATGCAACCACGCCTCGTCCCCTCCCGGAGCCCGGCCACGGAACTCGGTCGCGCCGGTCCACCACATCTGGCGTCACCGCGGGTACGGAAGCTCGTCCTGTGGATCCTCACCTCCCTCCGTGCTTGCACCGGGCAAGCTCCGCCGGCCCCCACGACCTCCTGCTTCCATTGCCGTCTTGAGCCAGGTGAGATCTATCGGTGCTCGTGCTCCACGGGCCGCTCTTGGCCGCGGGCTCCGGCAGCCGCGCCCCTCAACACAGTCCAATAATGATGAGCCCGGGCGGCTCACCGCCTCCACCGCGAGCTCCGACCGCCGCAGCTGCAGCCCCGGCATCCCACACTTCATCCACGACCTCCCTTTTTTCTTCGTTGTCCATCCTGGAGCAAGCAACAGAAATGGATGGAATGGAAACATGCATGTGGGTGGGACCCGCTCATGCTCGTGTTGCGTGCTATTGGCTTCCGCTGAGGCTAGCGACATTTTACTTTCGCTCTCCACTTCTCTCTCCTGCCTGGACTCTTATCAAGAGCCTATCGGCGGGTCTCACTGTTTGATTTAAATTAAAACTTGCTTAGCAACAATGCGATCTCGTTTAAGGAATTTAAGGATATTGTGCTCTTATAGGAATTTAATCATTTTTCTTAATTAATTAATGAAATATAGGAGTTTACTGTTGCATACATGCTGGTGCATTGTTTCGAGTGGTTGAGTTCAAATCTTGGTTTGAATTCATTTGCTTGAGTGGATTTTGAAATTTGAAAACCTTTTCCTTTTTCCCTCCTCTCTCCTTTCTCCTTTCCAGCCCAACTCCGCAGCAACCCACCTCCCTTTCGGCCCGCGCGCGCGCCGCCCTTTCCGCGTCCGCCCACCGCCGACCCCGGCGGCCGGCTCCCCACGCGCGCCGCCGCCGGCCGGCCCGACGCGCGCGGGGCCCGCACGTCGGCTTCTTCGTCGCGCCGCCGGTCGAGTCCGCGTCCGAGCCGGGGGCGTGCCCGACTCGGCGTCCGCACCCCGCCACCCCGCGTTCGGGCCGCGAGCCGGGTAGTCCGCACCCCTATTTAAAGTGTGCCGCCTCTCGCGCTGCGAACCCTAGCCGTCGTCTCCCGCCGCCCTAACCCTAGCTCGTCGCCGCCGCCGCCGTCCTTGTTGAGCCGCCGCCGTTGACCCGCGCCTCCGTCGTCTCCCGTCGTCGAGCACCGTCGCGCGTGCCTCCGCCGCTAGGTAAGGAAGTCGCCGGCTTGCTTGGAGACATCCCTATGCGCCGCGTCACCGGGTTTTCCTCGCCGGAGCCCCGCCACCGCGGTTGCCCGCCGCGCGCCGTCACCCACCCCCCCCCCCCCCCCCCCCGCCGCCGCCTTCGCCGCCGGGAAGGTCACCGGGAGAGTTCGCCGGCGCTCGCCGTCATCCCGGTGTTTTTCCCGCGCCGTTTGGGGCATCCTAGCCCCTAGACCGCGCCGCGCCGCCGCCCGCGCTCGCGTTGCACCTGCGCCGCTGGATCGTCGTCGGACGGTCCCGATCGCGCCACGCCCTGGTCAAAATCGATCCTTACCGGTCAACCGTGGCCCCCCGGCCGCATTAAACCCTGGCCGCTGGATCTTGATCCAATGGATCAGATCCGCCCCTTTCAGTTTCCCCCGCGCGTTTTGCTTAAGAAACCCCGTGCTCCTTAGAATTTACAACCTGGTCCTCCCACCTTAAGGAAACCCTTACGTATAGGTCCTATTTTCTTCAGTTTAACCCGAAAACTTAAGTTTTATTTTCAGAATAGTCCTAAAACTTGTTTTAGCCATAACCTAGTCGTTTTAGCCCCGTTTTTAGCGTTCTTTATGTCCACGCGATCGTCTCGTTGAGTAGAATAGTTTTCTGTTGTTTTTACTTCTGTTTGAGATGATTGGTGTACTGTTTCTTATTTGTTTCCATTGTATGCTTGTATGTGATGTGTGGAGCGTAGAGTACGATCAGTTCGGGGACTTCGCTGCTGTTGAAGATTACCAAGACCTGAACAGTTTCCGGTGCTGGTAGAAGGCAAGTCCTTGCTGCATTCCCGTTATTCCTATTACAACATGCATTTTAATTACACTGTTTTTTACTATTGCTATGCATTAAATTGATGGGTCCTATTGTTAAGGTTCGACTAGCTTTGTTATCCTATGCCTTGATCAACCTGGGTTTACTTTATGTTGGGTAGCACATGCTAGCGCTTTACGTGGTTTTGGATGGTTTAAATGAACACTTGTTAATATGGATTTACTTATGTTGTCATTCATGTAATGCAAGAACACTTTATGCTTGTTAATCAGAACATGGAGAACCACCCAGGAAAACAGTACTACCACAAGACATATGGCTCTGTCTTGGCTTATTAATTAGTGAACTAGGTGTTAGGTATGCTTTACCTGATAAGGGTTGGGGGTTGCCGGTAGTTGGTGTATAACTCGGCCCTCAGACTGATCTGCTCTATGGTAGCTTCGCAGCTGAGAGAGGTTTATGCATTGCGCTGTCAAGTAACCTAGCGGGCAGCCTACATCTAGGGATCTTTGTAACGGCCTCGTAGCGTCCCTATGTAATCACACCTCGGTAGTGTGGTATGATGCCTAGCTAGCATCGCATGGTTGGGTCTAAAACTCTTTTGGGTTTTTACGCGACTTGTGGGTAAAGATGTACAACCTCTGCAGAGTGTAAAACTAACTAGTTAGTCGTGCCCACGGTCAAGGGTGGCCTGGACCCTCACATGATTAATTCTATGGAAGATGGAACTTTTAAACTTGTGCATTGCATTTTATGGATCTGTTGCATCTTATTATCTGGGTTTGGTATATACTTACACTTGCTAGTAACAGTTGCTTAATAAAACTTGACCAACTAAAGTGCTGACTTGCTTATGAACCATCAGCTTCCACCATAAAGCCTTGCATGTTGCTATAGAACTTTTTCCTTGTTGAGTACGACATGTGCTCATGCTTGTTGTTCCTTTATTGCATCTACACTACCCGGCCGCTGCTCAGATGGATGTTTTGAGGACTACAATGATGAGTTCGATGGGTTCTAGGCGTTCGTTCTCCAGTCAGCTGCCTGTGGAGGACTTCTGCGTGTGTTTCTTTTCCGCTGTTAGCTACTCGAACGATTCTTTAGTTGAGACATTAGGTCATGTAATAACTGTTTAATACTCTCTTTACGCTTTACACTGTGTTTTTGGTATTCACTGCGTCGATGCATGTGTGTAACTTGATCCTGGTGCACATGTATTCTTGCATTCGGATTTGCCCTTAAATCCGGGTGTGACACATGCAGAACATGACAAACCATATGATATCACTCTCATGCAAAGTAATTTTCAAAGAACACATCTATAAATTTCGAATCATATACAAAAATTAATTTTCGCATGTGCCATTGGATTTCTGACAATAAAAACTTCGAAACAAGATCTCACTCTACTATATTTTGATGATTTTTTTCATATTTTTAATTAAATTATATATTTTGTGGAATATAACCTAAGAACAAATCCTACAAACCACCATAACAAAAAAAATTTATACGTACAAACAAATTATATGAACTAACGGAACAATATGTATACCTATGGAAGAAATTCTAAAAACTACCGAAACAAAACATTTGTGCGTACGAAACAAAACATTTGTGCATATGAAGGATCTATTAGGCGACTAGAGAGAGGGAATGAATGGGACCCGATAAAAGTTATTCTCCGAAGAGTTGAGCTCGACTATGCCCCAAAATCACAAGTAAGGGATCACACATGAACTTGCCAAGGTCACGTAGTCACAACGGACCTACCAACCCTAGGAACAAGTCCAAAGTCGATCCAAAGCGGAAGCACAACTCAACAAGCGAGGGACTTAGGCAATCTGCAGTGCTCAGGGCGGACTGTCTGCAGGGGCTTGGCAGACTGTTAGCAAGGAAGTCGCAGACTGTCCGCGAGGTCACTGCGGACCGTCCGACATAGCTGCTCGAACCTCCAGAAACACACCGTGAAAAATGGACCGTCCGACGCCTACCCGCGGACCGTTCGCCAAACCTCGTGCGCCAAAAATCCACTGACAAAATTGATCGAACGGAACACACGAAAGAACTCGCGACGAACACGAAGAACAACTGGCTGAAAGCCTCCTCGCGGACCGTCCGCACGGGGCTCGCAGACCGTCTGCCAGGAGCACGGACAGCAACCCGAGCTCGACCCTTTGAAGGGAAACCCTTCCTTCCTTTCACACCATCTCTCGAATCAACCAAGGGAAAGCTACCAAATCATAGGGGAAGGTGGACCGCTCTAGGAGATGCTATACCTACGAATTTGGAGCCTCAAATCCATTGAGATGAGGGAATCGAGATTCTACCAAGCTCAACCAAAAAGCTAGGGTTCCAACGAAATCCACGAATCGGAGGCCAAATCCGGCGTTTGAGGGATCAAGATCAAGAACAAAGATGGACAAGACATATATTAATGATTTCCTCAAAGAAAACCAAACACAAACAAAAATTGACGAATCGAGCCACGCACGAAAATCCTCCAAACATACCTCTGAAAATCACATAAAAGAAAAAGGCTTGGGATAAAATGATTTGTCACAAGATTAAGAGAAAGATTAAACTAAGAATCACTTTGCCATATCCGGTTACAAGTCACTCACAAGACTCACAAATTTTGGATGGCAAAAAGCTTAAACAAAGAGCCACACTCACCTCTCTCCCTCTCAAACAAAGAGCACCCCAAAATGAAAGAGCACTCCCCAAAGAGTTGGCTAAAACTCAGCCACTCCTCCTATATATATAGGCCCTCCGGAAATGACCGAAGTGCCCCTGCACTAGAAGTTATAACACAAGCGCTCACAGGGGCATTTTGGTCAACACATGAATTTCTCCATCGGACGGTCGCGCATCCATCGGGCTTTCGTGTCCTCCCAACACAAGCATCTCGATCATACCACGTGTCTCCCACTTCGAAGCTTCTCAGCGTGCTCAGATCCCGTCTCCGCCCCGCCGAGCCTCCAGTCTTGGTTTTGTGGTTCAACCAAGTAACGCCGACGGTTTTGTGGTGAACCACCGCAAACCTCGCCGACTCGGTGCAGCCTCCACGCCAATCCCACTCATGACTTGGCTGCTACATCGTCCTGGCTCGACCTTGGTTTTGAGACTCAACCAAGAAACTGTACACAACTTCGTCTTGCTTTTCATGCCACCATGCGGCCCACAATTGATCTCGTTCGACCACCGGGTCCATCGAGCCGAGCCTACTTGTTTCTCCACTCCTCGGAGGCCACACAGGCTAAGACCCTTCGCGCCCTCTCTTCACCTGCACCAACGCAAATCAAGCCGCAACATGCACCTACAATACTCGGCCAAGAGTCAGTCCACACCACGTTGTCAATCACTCATCACACCAAGGAGTGACCATCCACCGGTCCTCGGACGCTCTGGTCCTCAGCGTACAAAGAAATTGTATGAACTAAGGAACAATATATATATATACATGAGGAACAAATTTTATAAACCACCGAAACAAAAGGACAGAGGACAGTAATTGCTCTCCAACTTTGGCGTGTTTGGTTGGCAAAAGGATTTTAACCTGGAAATAAAATCCTCACCAAATCATTTTCTTGTTTGGCTTTTCTGTTAAGTTGGAATATAACCGTATATGTGAAAATTGTCTGATGAGCTCTGAACAAGGCATGTATCACATAAAACTACGGTTGATCCATTTCTTTTCAAAGAAAGACCTTTATCAATAAGACTGTCCAACAAGGGGGGTTAAAACCATTTTCGCCTCCTGGTCGCTACCGATCATGCAGTTGAAGCTCCAACAGAGGAGGCAAAGCGCGAGGCATATTGCCTTCGGACTCTCCTGAAGACAGACGACACAGAGGAGAGGGCCTACCGCACGCAGGAGGAGAAGGAGGTGGCCGGAGAGAAGGCCGCGCACTGTAGGGGAGGGCAGAGTTCCTAGTGCCGCCATCGTCCCAAGATGCTTGGTGAGCCGCCGCCGCCCGAGGCCCCTCACCATAACGCCCGACGGGAGAAGAGAGGGATGGGCGAGCGCGAGATGGGGGCGGAGGAGGGCCCAACAGCGGCGGTGCCGCCAGGCAGGAGAGCTGGCGGAGGAGGCAGGAACACGCCTGACGTCCCTCCTGAAAGTGCATCTAGACCCCTAAGTGGATTTTAGTGAATTGAATGACAAAGCGATTAAAAGTCTAATATATTTGTCTAGGATTGTGAGTAGGTTTTATTTATATATTCATGAGTTATTATTGGAATATGTATTTGTGAATGGATATTATATGATCACATTGGAGAAGAAAAATATATGGATGATTCTAATGCATAAGTGACAAATATCAAGCAATAAAGGAAGATAAATATTGGGATAAGAGAATGTCAATTCATGGTCTCCGATACAAGACATAGCTTGATTAAAATTGCAAAGACCATAAAATGAGAAGATGGTAACTCTCTAGACCGAGTGCAAGGTTTCATGTGGTAATTGAAAGAGGACACAAGGATGAGTGTAAACTTTATGGTTCTTAATTGGAAGCTTGCATATTTGTTGTCAATCAAGAACAAGCATTTGAAGCGGGATGGATGAAGCAAAGTGGAACTCAATGTGGATTGGGTAAGTGATGAAGAGATCAACCGAGATGGCTAGGGTGAGGGACTAAGCAATCTTTGGGGCCGTAGCTAAGCCGCCATTAGTGTTTTGCTAAGGTGAAGTTCTAGTATCCGTGGGGTCTCAAATTATCAAATCTGAGCCTTAACCGGGGGAAGCAATGCAACTCATCTACATGTTATGATTGGCAATATGAAGTGAATTGTGGATTCAAGTGTGCATTCTTATACTAGATGGAAAGATCCTAAGTCACTAGCTCAAGTATGGACATGCTCAAGACATAGGCTAAGTTGAAAGCCCCCAAGTGGATATTGCTCAAGTATGGCAAGATTGAAAACATTCAAGCTCAAGAGGTTGTCACGGTGTTTTTATTTATTCTTGAGTATAGGTATGTCGTACTATCAAGAGGGATGCAACATTAGCGAGTTGACCAAGTCAAAGTGCTCATTAGTTGACCTAAGTGAGATCTAGCCTTGAGAGCCTTAAAGTGTGCTAACAAACCCTCCTAACCTAACCTGAGTCACTTCATCTCTGTGGTGAAGTGTTAGAATCATAGGAAGGGTTTTGGGGGTGTCTCAGGCCAGACCGGTCTGACTAGTGCTGGCTGGCCCAACGGCTAGTTTTTGAAACACCGGTCTGACCGGTGCCGCCCGACAGGTAACGGCTAGTTCTCATTTGAGGGGTATAAGTACCACAAGCCCTCTTCAGTGGAGGGTTGTTGTTCCTAGTGGTTGTGCTGAGTTCATAAGACATTTCTTGCAAGCCCTAAACCTTAGTGGCTCTCCCCAACCTCTCTTTGTAAGATTTGTGGATTCAAATCTTATCCTTTGTGATGGGTTGAGAGAGTAAGCTCAAGAGTGTCTTTGTGAGCTAACAAGAGCATTCTCATAGCTTGAGCACTTCGATTTCACGTCTACAAGCTTCGAAGCATTTGTTACTCTTGGAGGTTTGCCTCCTAGATGGCTAAGCGTCGCCGGCTAGCTCCCAAGGTTGTGGTGAGCAGCGGCAAGTTTGTGAGGGCTGTGATCTTGCCTCTTCGTGGAAAAGATGGCCTTGGTGGAAAGGAGGAAAGTGGTTGAAAGAGACCCGGCTTGTTGTGGGAATTCTCCCTTACAAGCTCCTCAACGTAGACGTAACAGTTCCTTAGTGGGCGGTGAACTTCGGGAAACAAATCCTTGCATCTCTTTGTGGTTTGCCTCTCTAAGTTGTTTTTTAGCATATTTGATTTGCTTCCGCTTCGATCTACTTGGGTGTGCTACTTGTGTGTGCAGGGGTGATTACCTTGCTTGTGTTAATCTACTAAGGCCACTCACCAAGTTTGGTTCGTGCTAGAAGTCAAGAAGAGCTTGAAGCTGTTTTTGCAAGTTCTCTGTGGTTACCGATCTAACTGGTGGAGGGCAACGGTCTGACTGGTACCACCAGCTGAGTAGTGCCAGTCACCGGTCTGACCGGTCAGCCTCACCGGTTTGACCGGTGGCGCCTTGCAGTTCAAGTTTTCAGGGACGAAAAGTTTAATTCGGTCGTCTCGCCTATTCACACCCCCCTCTAGGGGCATCAAGGTCCTTTCACCTCCCGAGGCCGGCTGAGGCGAGGAGGGGAGGACGCGAGGAAGCCGCGAATCACCGAATCGAGCTCCTCTACCATTGAATCGAGCTCCGCATGCCACCGGATCGAGCTCCACACAGAGCGTAGAGTGTGGGTGATGTGAACGTGGGGCCATACCCGTCGTCGTCGTATCGCCCTCCCTGGTCGACCTTGACCTCCTCGAGCACACCCCCCTGCGGGTCGGCGACGGTCGCGGGGCGACAGAATACGAGGGATTGTGGGTACGGCGCATCGACGACACGAAGGAGGTGAATAGCTGTGCGTTGGGCGCGGCCTTCTCCTGCCGTGGAGCTGCTCCGCACCGTCGTCGGCCGCTGCCCCCAACGCCTTCTACCGTCGCGGAGCTGGCCCATGCGGAGCAGAGGAAAAGGGGGGGTAGATTTTTTGAGACTGAGGGACGAAGAGGTTGATTTTTGTGTGTGCTGTTGGAGATAAGTATTTTTTGCAATGGGGATGCAAACACTGTACACGAGACAAACTCAGTGATGCGTCTCTCATTTTGCAATGGCTTGTTGGAGTCAGTGTAACAGAAGACTAGAGATTAACAAAATCAAGGACTCCAGGCCTCCGGGGAAACATCAAACAAGCCACATGCTGGCAGTCAGGCCAACATTTCCTCATCCCTGAAAGTCCTCAAACGGTCATGAAACTTTTAGAACGACTATATTATGTGCTAATTTCACAGTTAAAAAAAATGAAAATATTATTTAAACCCAATTGCCCAAAGGAAGAGAAGTTCTGGTAAGCGCGAGATAAAATGAAATCTTACTGGATCAAGCATTCAAGAGGAAATTTACTCAAACTCACTAGTGTTGCTAGTATTACAAGTTTTTTCATTTGGCGGACCAAGGATAAATGGGATCATCTGGAAATATATGAAGCACCCTGCCTATTCAGCTACATAGCTTCACCAACAGTGTTTTGCCAACCCCCTTTTTGTGAATACAAAAAACAGGATACAGTGAATTAGAATATGAAAATAAAGGGATTCAGATGCAGTCTGGAATATAATGATTGTGATGAGTACTGCCAACTAAACAACAATGTCATGAACCCATTTAATTCATACTTGCCGGTTGACAAAGAAAAACTGGCTTCATTTGCAGATTGATGGCGTACAAATCTAAATAAGACCAACAAAAGAATGAAGGATGGAAAGAAGAAAATAATTGGTTAAACTCGACTAGGTCAATGATAATAGTAGTGACAATCTAGAAACTAATTTCAAATTTGCCAATGGAGTCCTTCACTCAACTCCTATCCAAAGGTCAAGTCCTTCAATCAAATGGTTTCAGCACTATCAAAGGTTCAATTCAGATCCTCAGAATTTTCATATGGTATAGGTTTGCATTTGTTGTGCATAACATGTTGCAGACATACTGGAGAGTGATGAAATTTTTACTATGAATGCTGACTGCAAATATCCTTAATTGTTTGGTCTAACAGTTTGCAGTATTTGAGTAAATAATGCTCATACAAACTCCAACAATGAACAATACTTTCTTCTTACCATGCAATACAAAATCAATGTTGCCCTCTGCCAGTAACCCATTGGTGCAGAAGTTGAATTTCACTCTATTATTTCCAAGAAAGTCAAAGTTATGCAAAGAGATGCTTAGAAAACTTGAGCCAAGGTTCCAATTCTATAATACCATAAAAGTTCTACAAATCCTGGGATGTATTTTCTTAAGAACACAACAAAGTTGCACAACTCATTGATGATTGTGAATTCCTTCGGATGAAACAAAAGAAAAGCAACCTAAGAAGTAATTACAAAGTAGGGGGGTACCTACCCCAGATTAGGATGGCCTAAATGGCCATACCAAACTTTCATGACAGATAATAGGACAGAACTTGAAGCCGTGCTCTGGAATGTTCTCAGTGTAGATTGTTTCTATTTCTTCCTTCTTGGGGTCATAGTAGCCCAATGACCAACCAGCATTAAGCAAAATCCGTCCGTCCTTTGGATCAACAGCCAAAGGTACAGTGTTCTCTGACAAGTAATTTGGCAAGAACTTCTCAAGCTCTATATGATACTCCATTAACCAAGGGCCACAATCTTTCATCATCCATACATCAAGTGTGTTCACAAACTGATCTGAACAAGCCACACAAAGTGCACCCTGAAGCTGGACGATGGTCATATTCCCAGTGTCAGGGCTGCATGGCGGACCTTGCAGGACTTCAAATTCCTGTGTCTGAACATCAAATGCCACGATTTCACATGTTGTAGAAACTGGTCCAAGATTTGGCTCTACCATCCAATAGATCTTGCCATTGACGAATGTGGGTGGTGTGCTAGCTACTGGTCTAGCAGGAGGGTCTAGTGGATGCCAATGCTCATCATTCACATATCGCATTTTGCATTGCAGCTCATAATATCTTGTTTCCAGGTTCTTCTCTTTGTAGGTAATATGCACCACAACATGCTTTTCAATCTCTGAGTTGTATCCCAACCCAATGCGGCCAGCAAAAAAGGTGCCATCATTATCGTTGAATGATATGTGCTTACGGTACCCTATGGCAGGATTGCATATGAAGTCCCAGGAAGCAGAGCTCCCCACATTAAGACCGTGGACAGGCTGGGAACATACAAGATTGGAAATCAAGTATGGTCTAAGTCCATCTGTGAATTTCTCCAGATCCATATATGAACCAAAGCAGGGATCCATGATGAACATGATTCGAGGGCTCTTATTCAAGTTTGCATGAACAACATGTGATTGGACAAAGTCATCTGTCATGATCATTGCACGCCACTCCCTGCAGACTAAGCTCAACTCCAAAGCAGAGAATGCTGGTAGCCACTTGAGGATATCAAACCAAGCTTCAGCTGTTGGTGATGAGGAAATCATCTCTTTAATTGTGTGGACCACAGGGACAAGACTCCTGATACAGACCTAGTGCTGGGATATTGTCATCGGCACAACTGCCAATGATGGTCTCATCTGGTGTGAATAAAATCTGTGGGGAATTGACATCTACATGTACCACAAACACCTTGCAAGAACCTGTCCCAAACATGATCTTTTGTCCACCACCTGAGTTGTATACGTATAATGGTGCCATCCAGAGCGTGTCCAGTAACACATGCTTAGATTCCGGCCAGGCTATTCGATCGATGCAACACAGCATCTCCCACCGGGCTTCCTTGTAATCTCTTAGGACAACTACATGATAAAGATCTCCAATATCTGGTTCTCCATAGCATAAACATAAGCACCCATCAAGGTCTGTCATCCCAGATGCTGCATTCTCAAAAACCCAATGGCGGCATCAATGAACCAAAGGTCTCATTGGTGATACTGAAAATGATGATGCCACCATCACGGCAGAGAAAGTGCAGATACCCGTTTAAGAAAACAGCTGGTTTCTTCTGCTCCACCCAACGCAAGGGAGGCTGTTCAGTCGACTCCAGTATGCAGGCCTGTCAAGGACAAACACCTCACAGTCCATGGAGCTCGCCATACCAGTTTCACTCTCAAGGTAGCAGAACAAACGCACTACCTTAAATTCCTTTCTCACTACGCAGTAACCAAGGCCATAAGACACCTCAAAGAAGAACGGTGGACGAAAAGTCATCTTCACCGGAGCCTCCGTATCTAGGAGAGCTAGCACCTCACCGATGGAAGGGTTGCAGACGAAGTACCCACCGTTGCCTTTGCCCCGGACGAGGATAAGGCCGCGACAAGGCTTGGTGAGCGGCATGATTATCCCATCCCAGAAATCGTCGGGCATGAGCTTCTCGACCGCACCACCGGGCTGCCACGAGAGGAGATGCTCGTCGTAGTCGGACCCAACCGCCGCGACGAGCAGCCTGGGGTGGCCCAGCCGGTTGGCGCGCTGCAGGTGGAGGTCGACAAATTAGGCCGACGAGAGCATGGCGCACCACGCGCGGGAGACGCAGCGGAATCGCCTCAGCGACTTGGCCGGCAGCCAAGCGAGGATCTCCACGATGACCTCCGCGGGCAGCACCGGAGCATGCTAGCTGCTGTCCGCCGTGGGCGCAGGTGGAGCCTCTTCCTCCATCCCGCCCGCGCCCTGCTTGCTACTTCCTAGTCGCCGCAGCTGGTGGAACAGAGGAAAACGGCGGCGGCGGAACGGCGTGGCTCGGTAGGGTTTGTACTAGATGGGATGGGGAATAGACAAGAATGCCACACCCCAATACGGAGGAACGGGAAGGATTGTACCGAAGTTTGCGAGCGGGCCTTTCTGAAGTCCGTTTTACCTCCCTGGAGAAAGAAACAAATCCACGATTAGTCACCACCCCGTTTATTTCGTTTGGTTTCAAAGTTTCTTACGAAAAATATTGAACGTAGAATTATACGAATGATCAGAAATTGCGAGATGAATGCGTTAAGTCAAATTAATCCGTCATTAGAGATTGATTGTTGTAGCACGACGTTGTCTAATCATAGCATAATTAGGCTCGTTAGATTCGTCTTAAAAACTAAAGGGTTGCAGAAAATGCGAGACGAATCCGTTAAGTCTAATTAGTCCACCATTAGAGATTGGTTGTTGTAGCACGACATTGTCTAATCATAGCATAATTGGGCTCGTTAGAGTCGTCTTGAAAATTAAGGTAAGGGTTATGGAATGAGTTTTATCATTAATCTACATTCACTATTCCTAATTAATGTCCGGAGATTGATGTGATGGGTAGTTAGTGAAATTTTGGGAACTAAACAGGTAAAATGGGTGATGTACCTCCCTACACTTTGGAAGCCGTTCAAATGACCTCCTTACCCTTGGTTATAAGCAATTTTTATAAGAGGTTTTTTATTTTAAATTTAAAATAAATATTGTAAATAATTAATGAGGTTATTAAATCATTAAAAATATCCTCAAGCTTCAAAAAAATTTGAGAAAATTTGTAGAGATGAATTGGGACGCAAGAAATCTAAATTAAACATTTAATACTAGTGATATATATATACACGACGACACATTTTAGTTCGCCAATGCACAGCACCCACCGAGCCCCAGCTTCCCACCCCGCCCCCACCCAATCCGTGCCCGACCGGGTCCGACCAGGAGACCCCACTGAGCGTGATTCCCCACCTCCGACAATGCCCCCCTCATAAAATCGCCATCGGGTCTCCCACCCCCGCCCAATCAAAACCAATGGCTCCGCCGTCTCCTCCACGCCTCGGATCGCCGAGCCGCTCCTCGCCTAAACCAATGGCTCCACCGTCGCTTCCGCGCCTGGAATCACCACAGACAGGGCGGCACGTGGTTCCGGAGCAGATGGCGGTTGTTACGACGACTGGGTCTCGGCCGATATCGTCGGCACCGCCGCCGATTGCATCTGCGCCGGCGGCACCTCCTACGTCAGTAACGCCCACAGCAGGGGCGCGCGGCTGCGGATCGGGTGATCCCTTGCATCACGCGACGTTGCTGACGCCTCTGCCGTAGATTCCGCCTGGCTCAATGATCACGCCTGATCCGACGGAGTTGTTCATCCCGGTAACGGAAAAAAATCACACACATAAACGGTAAGCTCGTTTCTGCTATTTAGTTTGCTGTTGGTTTGCAAACTTCTAGTTGCAAAACCCATAGATCCAGGATGATTTGAGGTTTCAGTGTCAGTGTTTTGTGTGGGATGTTGCGAAAATTTTGGTGGTTGCGAAAGTTTTTGTGGGTTCTGGTTGCAAACAGAGATCTCGCATGCGATTGCAAAAAAAAGTAGGGTGCCCTCTAGTAGATTGCCGCTGGAACAAATTGTCGCGCTTGTTTGCAACGTAGGTTGCCCTCTGGTTGCAACATGATTCCCATGTGCATTGCAAAAAAACAAAAAAGGGTAGTAGTCTGCTATGTGTGCTAATCTGCAATTATTATGTTGCGCTTGTTTGCAACGTAGGGTGCCCTCTGGTTGCAACATGATTCCCATGTGCATTGCAAAAAACAAAAAAGGTAGTAGTCTGCTGTGTGTGCTAATCTGCAATTATTTTGTTGCGCTTGTTTGCAACGTATAATGCTGTCTAGTTGCAACATTATTCCCATGTGCATTGCAAAAACAAAAAAGGGGTAGTAGTCTGCTGTGTGCTAATCTGCAATTATTTTGTTGCGCTTGTTTGCAACGTATAATGTTGTCTGGTTGCAACATGAAGTTCGTGTGGACTGCAAAAAAATAATAGTCGTGTGGGGGTTGCAGAAAAAAAATAAAACCAAAAATACAAAGTGTTCCAGTTTTTGCAAAAAAAACTTGATTGATGTTAATTGCACGCAAAAAAAAGCTCCTGTTGGTTGCAACTTGGTTGTCGATTTTGGGTTGCAACTTGGTTGAAAAAAAACTTATGGTTGGTTATTTTCTCCCCACAGGATGCAAACATGCTTGATGTGTTTGTCCCAAGGGCGCGGCAGGAGTTTGATTCAAGAGAAGCAAGACACCAATTTTACCTTGATTATGCAAAAATGGCTGGATTCGGTGTGAGAACCATGAGGACTAGTAAAGAGACTAAACACCGGGTTTGCAACCGTCGGGGGTTTTATGAAGCCAGGCAAGGAAAATGATGAACCACGGATCGATAAAAGATCGATGAGAATTGGTTGCCCGGCATATGCTAAAGTTAAGGAGGACAAAAAACGCAAAATGCGGTACTTCGACGGAATCGGGGAAGCACACAACCATAAACTTCAGCCATCGACGGAATGGTTAGATATATGCATGCTCATAAGCAGAGGGAAACTGCTATGGATGACTTGTTTGCAATCATGTTAAGGAGTGGCGTGCCAAACTAGGCTGCGATGAATGTGATGTCAGAATTGTATGGAGGACGTCAAAACTGGCCATTCACAGAGAAGGACATCCAAAACATGTAAGTCATATGTCAGATGACAAAAAAGTCATACTTGGTTATTTTTGGTTATTTTGGTATATGATTGCAATCCTGGGTAGTGTGTGATTGCAAAAACAGCAGGGTCGTAAGTGACTGCGAAAACTATTTACAGTGTGTGATTGCAAAATCTGCTGGTTTATTTCTGTGACTGCAAAAAAGAAAAAGAAAACTGAACCAATGTGTGATTGCAACTATTTGGTGTGAGTGATTGCAACCAGGAATTATGTGCGGTTGCAAAAAGAAACCTGACTTTGTCTGTGTGGTTGAAAAGCTACTTGGTTGTTTGGAATATGATTGCAAGCCTGGGTAGTAAGTGATTGCAAAAAACTAAAGTGTGTCATTGCAAAATCTACTGGTTTATTTCTGTGACTGCAAAAAAGAAAAAGAAAAACTGAACCAATGTGTGATTGCAACTATTTGGCGTGAGTGATTGCAACCAGGAATTATGTGCAGTTGCAAAAAGAAACCTGACTTTTTTTGTGTGGTTGAAAAGCTAATTAGTTGTTTGGAATATGATTGCAAGCCTGGGTAGTAAGTGATTGCAAAAAACTAAAGTGTGTGATTGCAAAATATGCTGGTTTATTTCTATTACTTGCAAAAAGAAAAAGAAAAAGCTCGAACCGGTGTGTGAATGCAAGTATTTGGCGTGCGTGATTGCAGCTAGGAGTTATGTGTGTTGCAAAAAGAGAAACCTGACTTTGTCTGTGTGCTTGCAAAGCTACTTGGTTATTTGGAAAATGATTGCAAGCCTGGGTAGTAAGTGATTGCAAAAAACTAAAGTGTGTCATTGCAAAATCTGCTGGTTTATTTCTGTGACTGCAAAAAAGAAAAAGAAAAACTAAACCAGTGTGTGATTGCAACTATTTGGCGTGCGTGATTGCAACCAGGAGTTATGTGTGTTGCAAAAGAGAAACCTGACTTTGTCTGTGTGCTTGCAAAGCTACTTGGTTATTCAGAAAATGATTGCAAGCCTGGGTAGTGTGTGGTTGCAAAAAACTAAAGTGTGTGATTGCAAAAACTGCTAGTTTATTTCTGTGACTGCAAAAAAGAAAAAGAAAAACTGAACCAGTATTTGATTGCATTATTTGGCATGCGTGATTGCAAGCAGGAGTTATGTGTGTTGCAAAAAAGAAACCTGACTTTGTTTGTGTGCTTGCAAAGCTATTTGGTTATTTGGAATATGATTGCAAGCCTGGGGGTAGTGTAAAAAATGCAAAAAGTTACTTGGTTATTTGGAATATGATTGCAAGCCTGTGTAGTGTGTGATTGCAAAAACTGTTGGTTTATTTCTGTGACTGCAAAAAAGAAAAAGAAAAACTGAACCAGTGTGTGATTGCAACTATTTGGCGTGCGTGATTGCAACCAGGAGTTAAGTGTGGTTGTAAAAAAAAGAAAACCTGACTTTGTCTGTGTGGTTGAAAAGCTACTTGGTTATTTGGAATATGATTGCAAGCCTGGGTAGTGTGTGATTGCAAAAAACAGCAGGGTCGTTTTGTGATTGCAAAATCCTATTTTGTGTGCTTAAAATGTTTTTTTATTCGCTTGTGGTGCAGGAAAGCTGAGCAGACGCGAGAGGACAGGGATGGGGACATTGAGAAGTTATTCCAGTTTTTTATGGAGTGTAAGCGAACAATAAAGCATTCTATTGGGATGTTGATTATGACCCAAAGACGAAAGTGCTAAGAAGCATTTTTTGGAGCCATGCAAGTCGGCGTGCGAGAATACGTGGATTTTGGAGACGTCATCACTTTTGACACTACCCACAAAACTAACAGGCAAGAAAATGTGAGGACCATGTGTGGTTCGAGGACCGGTGGATGGTCGCTTCCTTGTGTGATGAGTGATTGACAACGTTGTGTGGACCGATTCTTGGCTAAGTATTGCGGGTGCGAGGTTGCGGCTTGACCGGTGTTGGTGCGAGGTGAAGAACAAGCGCGAAAGGTCGTTGCGGTGAGGCCTCCAGTGTGGAGAAGACAAGTAGGCTTCGTTCGAGGGACCCGGTGGCCGGCGGGGGTCAAGTGCGGGCTGCATGGTGGCATGAACAAGCAAGATGAAGTCGTGGACGGTTTCTTGGTTGAGCCTCAAAACCAAGGTCGAGCCGGGACTACGTGGGAGCCGAGTCATGAGTGGAGATTGGCGGAGGCTACACCGAGTTCGCGGGGTTTCCGGTGGTTCACCAGAAAACCACTGGGTTCCTTGGTTGATCCACAAAGCCAAGACCGGAGAACCGAAGACGGAGGTGCAGCAGCACCAGACCGGTCTGACCGGTGGGTCTGACCGGTCTGACCGGTGGGGACCGGTCGCCCGGTGAGGAGCACCGGTCCGACCGGTGTGCGACGACGCGGTCCGAAATCTTCGAAGCGGAGGACACGCGTCGGGATCGCATGGCTTGCGTCGAGGCTACGCGAGGGTGCGGTCGCGGGCATCCGTCCGATGGTGAAGACATCAAGAATTCCAAATCCGCCCTTGAGGGGCTTGTATCCCTAGTTGTTAGAGAAGGGCATTTTAGACATTCGGTTGCCTCCATATAACCCAAGAGGTGAGAGGATGGCAGCCAACTCTTGGAACCCTAGCTCATTAGTTTTCCTATTTTCCACCTATTTTCCTTAGGTTTTCTCTAGGACTAGCAAGAGAGCTTCACAGAGAGATCTTGTAGAGAGGGATGGATGATCGGGCGGCTTGCTAGACCTTGTACGAACCTTTGTTTCATGTATAGATGATTCGGCGTGGTTCCTCAAGGTTTGGATGTGTTTTCCCCGGTTGTTCTTGGTGGTGATTTTCGGAGCCCTCTCTCTGTGATTTCTTTGGGGTGTTTTCGGGGTTTTTCTCTTGGGGATTTGATGGGGGAAATTTGTGGGAACCCTTCGTGGTTCTTTGGGCTGTGATTCCCCTCCCAAATCCGTGAGGAAAAGTGCTCGTTTTCGGAGTTTCTTGAGTTCTTGGGTTGGAAGTGCTTTCGGCGGGATTTCTTCGATTCCTCCTTGTTGGACGAGATTTGGTGGGATTAAACTTGGCCATGGACTCCTCATGAGGTGCTCCCGATATCCCCAAAGTCTTGTTCAAGTCCGTGGAGCGATTCGGGAGATCGAGTTTTGGATTTGGGGGAGTTGACCCGCGGGTCTTGTTCATCCCGAGGCGCCCAGGGCTACACCGGCTCGACCGGTGCTCTTGGACCGGTCCGACCGGTGCGAGCTCTTGTGGGTTTTTGCTCGGGTGAACATCTTGGTGAGTTCGTTGTTGTCCCGTGTTCTTTCTTGTTTCGAGTTTGGGTCCGTTTGGTGGTCGGTTGGCCTGTTTGGTGCCTTGGGGGCTTTCACGGTCGCCATCGGTCCGACCGGTGCGTCTCACCGGTCCGGCCGTGTAGAGCCACTCGGTGGAAGTTGCTCGGTTTCACCGGCGGGGACCGGTCGGCCGGTGGTCCTCCACCGGTCCGACCGGTGTGGGTCTCGTAGACTCGAGGTTTGGTTTTTCCGCTGCATTTCTCGGGTCGGAAGGTGGTGTGTTGGTTCCTAGGTCCGGTGGCACTCCGGTGGCTACGTGGGCTTGACCAACCTTGGTAGTGAGTCGGAGACGTGTGTTGGAAGCCGCGTTCGTCTTGTTGGAGTTCTCATCTCCTTCGAGAAGAATTTTTATCGGCTCCCATTCACCCCCCCCCCTCTGCGGTTCGCCGTATCGGTCCTTCAAGTGGTGTCAAAGCCGGGTTCGGGTCTTTGTTGACTCTAACCAGTCTAAGATCCAAGGATGGCGTACCAGGAACGGGATTCGGGTCCTCCACACTTCGATGGCAAGAACTACCAGATGTGGAGCAAGCGGATGGGTGCGTTTCTCCGCGGAAAGGGTCAGATCCTTTGGGATGTCACGGTGGACACGAGGCTATGTCCAGGCGGTTGATTTCCTCGCTCCGGGATCGAGGGGACGGCTTCGACGCCAACAATAAGGCGGTCGACTACTTGTTTCGTGCTTTGTGTCGCACCGAGTTCGATCGGGTGCACACCGAGCACTTGGCTTGTAGGATTTGGGCGGTGTTGAAGGAGGCTCATGTTGGGAACGCCCGAGTTCGGGCACGGATGTATGCGACCTACGGAGAGAGTACGAGAACTTCACTCATCTCCCGGTGAGTCCATCGATGCCTTGTTTCGGAGGTTCACGGTGGTTGTGAACAACATGAGGGCCAATGTGGGCATGCTCCCATACGATGATCATGATAGAGCGGTCAAGCTCTTACACTCTTTGGATCGTACGATTTGGGGCGGAAAGTTCAAGGCCATTGTGGAGTCGGAGAAGTATGACACTCGACCGTGAACGAGTCGTTCTCGAAGCTCAAGTCGGCTAAGGTGGATAGGGGCATGACGACCAAAGATCGAGGGCCCGACCGAATCTCATAATCTTGCCCTCGTCGGTGGTTCGAAAGGAAAGGCTAACACTAACCCATCCACCGGGATGTTCTCTTTGTCCTCTTTGATGTCTATGCCGGATGAGGAGTTTGATGACCTTGGAGAGGACGAGCCGGCGCCGTTGACGAGGTGGTTCGAGAGGCCGCACGAGAACCGCGTGAACATGAGGAGGAACACGAGGACTTGCTTCCGGTGCGGCAAGCGGGACACTTCGTCGCCGACTGCCGGAGAAGGCCGAGAACAAGGACGGCTACAAGCACAAGCCGAGGATGAACGATGGCAAGTACCATTCAAGGCGCGACCACAAGAGCAAGCACAAGAACAAGTACAAGGACGAGCGGCGATCAAGGAAGAAGGAGAGTCGAGGCAAGGCCCGAGCGATGGTTGGAGCGAGCGACGTCGACTCCGGTTCCGCGTACTCAACCTCGAGCTCGAGCGTAGTGAAGACGAGGGAGATCGCCGCAAGAACAAGAAGTCGTCCAAGAACCCGAGCGGGCCGAGCCGCCGCGAGAGATGGCTTCGCACCATGGCGGCGAGCTCCGGCGGCAAGAAGAGCACACGAGAGAGACTCGGACTGCGAGTCCGACGACGAGGTGCGTGATGAAGTTCCCTTCTTGCGCCCAGGAGAATGAGAGGCTTGGCTCTTTGCTTGATAACCGTGATGACATGCTTAGAGAGGCCAAGAAAATGAGGAAAGAGCTTAGGGATTCACTCGAGGATGCTAGGACTAGAGTGGGCCGAGCTAGAGACACGGGTGCTTGATAGCAAGCTTGAGATTGATTCGCTTAAGGCTAGCCCCGTTGTTTCGATGAGAATGATTGTGCCGATTGCTCCATATTCCTTGTCGATCTTGCTTTGTTTAAGGAGAAGCATGCCTCCAAGTGTGAGGAACTAGATGTGGTTAGGGTTGAAGTGGCCGAGCTTAAGTCTAGACTGCTTTGCTAGGTGCTTGCACTTCTTGCCCGTTTTGCATGCTAAGATTGATGAGATGCATGCTTACACTAGTTCGCTCGAGGCTAAATTGAAGGAACCCATGCCTACATCTTGCTCTACCCGTGAAATGCATGCTTTGAAAAATTTGGAGCTTGCACATTATGTTGATCGTTTGCAGGATGAGAATGATGATTTGAGGAAGTTGATGGGTTGGTTGTCCGGTCATGAGCCTCAGTTGAGGATGATGATCGAGGCCTTTAAGAGGCAAGATGGTGAGGGGCTTGGGGCAAACAAGGTTGGTGAAGGAAGTGGAGAGAATATCCCGGAGCCACCAAAAACCCACCACAAAAATGATTTCCCTCCAAAACCTAACCATCTAAGGAACCGACTAGACACAATCCCAGCTCCACCCGTGTTTCCTACACCCACAAATGACCTACAAAAGCCTATCAAGTTTGTGAGCACCTCCGGGAAAGTGTTCTTTGGGAAGGAGAGTGAGAAGGCTAGTGGTGAGAAATCGGTGGAGGGTTTGAGTGGAGAGAAACTAAGTGAGCGACCACATCCCAAGCCTAAGCCTAAGCTTGTGAGGTTCCATTGTGGCTATTGTGGGAGAGATGGCCATAAGGAGGAGTTTTGCTTCAAGAGGAAGTGAGAGGAGAGAATGGCAAAGGAGTGGGCTAACAAGGACAAGTACCACCCTTCCGATGGTGTACTTGAGCCTCGTATGTAGATGCCCAGGGGCAAGGCGAGTGTGAGGACGAGTTCGTGCTTGGGGGAGAGAAGAAGGTTGCGAGGTGGTGGTGTCTTTTGTCCGAGTCTGCCGGTCGGTCGGGTGTGGGGCACCGGTCGGACCGGTGCGGGCACTGGACGGACGGTCGTTCGGGTTTCGAGCTCGTACGGGTGCGAGGGTTGTTTACGGTGGTCGTGGTTCGGTGGTTGGGCTGGAAAGGGTACGGGTGGTTAGTTTGCTAGGCATTCTCCTCCTCATGCTCAATACGGGGATTGGAGGAGTCGTGGCTTTGAGTTGGAGAGGAAGGACGTTCCACGGGCTTTCTTGCGTGGATTTGGTCCTTCTCCGGGCGAGAGAGGGGTGGTTCCCTCGGGGGTGGTTACCATGGTGGTGTTCGTGGAGGTAGTTTTGGTAGGAGAGATGCTTTGGTTGGTGCTAACCCCACTTTCGAGCAAATGGCTCAAGACCGGTTTTCCTCCTTTGGTACTAACCCCGATCTTTGAGTCGTTTGTTCGCTCACGTGCCTATTTTTGAATTTCGGGTGGGAGACTTGAAGAACATTTGGTTGATTGACTCCGGTTGTTCGAGGCATATGACCGGAGACGAGGGGGTGGTTCTCAAGTCTCGTCCCGGTGGTGACGAAGAGGTACATCACTTTTGGGGACAATGGGCGTGGGCGTGTGCTTTCAGAAGGTGAGATAAAAGTGAGTGACAAGATCACTCTGAGGCGTGTTGCTCTTGTTCAATCGTTGGGGTACAATTTGCTTTCTGTGTCCCAGTTGTTGGATGAGGGCTTTGAGGTGTTGTTTCGGCCAGGTGGTTCTCGGATTGTGGACTCTCGAGGGGACCTTGTCTGTATGGTCGTTCCCGAGGGTCGGGTGTTTCGTGCTTGATTTTTCTCGGTCTTCGGGTGTGGAGCGTTGTTTCTTGGCTAGTTCTTCGAGTGAGTTGTGGAAGTGGCATAGGAAGTTGGGTCACTTGAGCTTTGACCTTTTGTCTCGCTTGAGTAAACTCAATTTGGTTCGAGGATTGCCACGGTTGAGGCTTGAGAAAGAGTTGGTTTGTGCTCCGTGTAGGCATGCCAAGATGGTGGCCTCTTCTCACCCGCCTCTCACCGATGTGATGACCGAGCGTCCATGCGAGTCGCTCCATATGGACCTTGTTGGCCCAGCTCGTGTGCGATCTGCGGGTGGGAAGTGGTATGTCCTTGTTGTGGTGGACGACTATTCTCGGTATGCGTGGGTGTTCTTTCTTGAGGAGAAGGGGGAGACGTTTGGTTTTGTTCGAGATCTAGTCTTGAGGTTGAGGAACGAGAGGCACGGAGATGCCATACGAGCTATCCGCAGTGATAATGGCTCGGAATTTAGGAACTCTCGTTTTGAAACCTTTTGCCATGACTTGGGTCTTGAGCACCAGTTTTCGAGTCCGTATACGCCTCCCCAGAATGGTGTTGTGGAAAGGAAGAACAGGACCTTGTGCGAGATGGCTCGGACGATGCTTGATGAGCATAGGACTCCGAGGAGGTATTGGGCTGAGGCGGTGAATACCGCGTGCTATGTGTCGAACATGATATACCTCAGAGTGCACAAGAAGAAGACATGCTATGAGTTGATGCATGGGCGCACACCCAAGGTGAGTCACTTCCATGTCTTTGGTTGCAAGTGTTTCATTCGAAGAAGGGCGGGAAGTTGGATAAGTTTGAGGCTAGGTCCGTCGATGGCATTTTCTTTGGTTATGCATCTCATTCTAGAGCATATCGTGTGCTCAATCTTGAAACTAACCAAATCGTGGAGACTTGCGAGGTAACCTTCGACGAGACGAGCCACATAGTCGGCTTGTCTTTGAGTGTGCGGGTGATGATGAGCTTGGCGAGGAGATCTTTCGGGGAGGAGGAGCTTGAACATGGAGATGATGAGGATGGAGGTGCGGTGCCCCGGCTGAACATGTACCCACTACTTCGACTACGATGATGGATGGACCCTCTGCTACACCTACGACGACAAATCAAGAACGAGGAGAAGCTGATGTTGAGGGGGAGGTAGCTTCGAGGCGAGAACCTCCCCGGCGAGTTCAAGTGGATCACCCAGCTTCGAGGATCATCGGCGACATGAATGAACGCACTACACGGTCGAGGGTTCGAAACAATTCCCATTTCGCTCATGCTGCATTTGTTGCTTCTTTGAGCCCAAAGACATTAGACACGCACTATCTGATCACAATTGGGTTAATTCAATGCATGAGGAGTTGGAAAACTTTGAGAGGAATCAGGTATGGGAGTTGGTTGACCCTCCCCCAGGGTGTAAGCCGATTGGTACAAAGTGGGTGTGGAAAAACAAAGAGGGAGAGAAGGGTGAGGTTGTGAGGAACAAGTCGAGACTTGTTGCTCAAGGGTTCGATCGAAGGAGGGGATTGACTACGAGGAGACCTTTGCTCTTGTAGCTTTGTTTGGAGGTGATTAGGATCCTTCTAGCCTTTTCCGTGGCTAAAGGGTTCAAGTTGCACCAAATGGATGTGAAGAGTGCTTTCCCGAATGGTGTGTTGGAGGAAGAAGTGTATGTGAGGCGACCTCGGGGTTTGAGAGTGAGAAGTACCCCCACCAGGGTGTACAAGTTGAGGAAGGCGCTATATGGGTTGAAGCGGGCGCCTAGAGCTTGGTATGGCGAGGTTGAGGGGGTTCTTGTTTGAGAGAGGTTTTGAGATGGGGAAGGTCGATCGAGACCTTGTTTTTGCGGGGGGCGGGCGGAGATATCCTAATTGTACGGATTTACGTGGATGATATTGTCTTTGGTGGCTCGTCTAACTCTCTTGTTGCAAGGTTTGCGATGATATGAGCGGGGAGTTCGAGATGAGCATGATGGGTGAGTTGCGGTTTTTCCTCGGGCTACAAATCAAGCAATCAAAGGAAGGAACATTTGTGCACCAGGCCAAGTACACCAAGGACATTGTGAGGAAGTTCAAGATGGAGGACTCCAAAGCTATGACGACGCCGATGAGTACGACTACGGCTCTTGATGCGGACGAGGAAGGTGAACACGTGGACCGGAAGGAGTACCGAGCATGATCGGGTCACTCCTCTACTTGGCCGCGACGAGGCCGGACATACGGTTCTCGGTGTGTCTGTGCGCTTGTTTTCAAGCGTCTCCGAGGACTTCGCATCGGCAAGCAATGAAGAGAATTTTCAGGTACTTGCGTCACACTCCCGACTTCGGCCTTTGGTACTCCGCGTCCTCTTCTTTGGCGCTTCATGGCTTTTCAGACGCGGATTTTGCCGGGTGTCGGTTGGATAGGAAATCCACTTCTGGGACTTGCCAGTTTTTGGGTTCTTCTTTGGTGTCTTGGTCTTCCCGTAAGCAGTCGAGTGTTGCTCAATCCACGACCGAAGCCGAGTATGTTGTCGGCGCTAGTTGTTGCTCTCGGCTCCTTTGGATCACCTACACCATGAGTGACTTTGGTGAGGAGTATACCCATGTCCCACTTCAATGTGATAGCACCGGTGCCATAAGCGTTGCCAAAAACCCGGTGCTCCATTCCAAAACCAAACACATAGAAGTGAGGTATCATTTCCCGAGAGACAACGCGAGAGAAAGGAAAGATAGCTTTGATCCATGTACCCACACATGACCAACTAGGCGATATTTTCACCAAACCTCTAGATCAAGCAACTTTCACTCGTTTGCGAGGGGAACTTGGTGTGTGTTTGATTTCTTGAGTTGGGTGTGTGGGAGCTCTCTTTTGCCGGTGGTGTCGAGCCCGTTTTGCCTCCCCTCGAGGAGCCGGTTTGTAGCATATGTATAGCTTTCCTTTGTGCATTTCTTGCATTTTGCATGGCATATGTAACATGATGTATAGGCATCCTTGTATCTTAGATTGCATGCATTTTGTATCATATGCATTGGTTAGGAAAAGCTTCTCTCATATACATTGTTCACCATGGAATGAGATATATGTCTTTGTGAGCTTGTTTGGTATGCTACGGTTAGTTTGGCTTAGCTCTTGATGATCTTGATGAATAATCCATGGTTGATAGCTATTCCTTTGAAAAATGTCACATGTATGCTCTCTCATGTGTAAATGCCTTTACATGCTCTTGACATGTTTGTGTGGCCTCGCTATGCTTAATTTCTGGTTGGATAGCTAGTTTATTGATCATATGGGGCCAAAGGCTCATTTGCCATCATGAATGTTTAGCCCTCTTGATTTATCTTGTGGAGGAGCATAAGTTCCTTTTTGTCGCAAAGACATTTCATGTACCATTTACAAATCTGAAAATGAAATGAAAAATGCTTGGAAAATATGCTCCCATGTCATATGTGCTGAATTTAATTTGCTTTGGGTGCTAAACCGTTGCATGATGCCTACCAATGAGATGTCTCATACATAGAAGTAGGCACATGGCTCGGTGGCTTTGACATGACTTGAGGTGCTTGTGGGTGTTTGTGATGGTCTTATGGTTAGAATAGTTGTCTTAGCATGAAGCTTGTGTGGCTTTGCCATTTTGATATGTTTTGATCATGATTAGGACTTTCCTCATGAGAGGCAAGTTTTTCGCAAAATTGCCAAAATCCATCTTAGCTTCGTCCAATGGTTGTGAACCTTGGTGATCATGTAGTTGAGATCGATACGAAGCCGTAGAGTATCTAACTTGCTCATTTGGACATGTGTAGCTTTCTTTGTTGAATTTTGTCTATTTGAGAAGCTCTAGGTTGAAAGTTTTGCATTTTTGGCTTGATTCATGCATTGCCAATAAGGGGGAGAAGTTTGAGCTTGAGATGGCTTCTGTTGGGCGTGTTTAGAAGGTTTTCGAGGTGGTTTCGAGCCATTTACGGGCTCGTTGCGCACCGTCGACCGACCGGTCGGGGTCACCGTCCGACCGGTGTGAGTGCTTGGTTCTGTACACATGTTGCACACCGGTCGACCGGTGGTGTGGATCGGTCGACCGGTCGGGGCTGTCTTGTTGCGGCTGCCCTGTTTCAAGTGTGTCTTGCATGCATTCGTCCGGGGGGAGGTGCATTGGTCCGGAGGGAGCTTGCATGTGTGCGAGGGGGAGCTCTTTGTGGTTTTTCGAGCTTTGATTCGGTGGTTTGCGCTCTTTGTTTGAGCTTTGCTTTGTCTTGGATGTATCGAGCCGTTGCCCTTGCCTAAGGGGTCCGAGACTTGTCTTCTTCAAGTGATCTTGCTCTTTGCCTTTGTTTGGTTTTCGATCGCTTGTTGAAGTTTCTTTTTGTTCGTTTCTTTTCTTTTTCTTTTCTCTCTTGTTACTTTCGTGTGAGTGTTGTCAATGCACTCATCAAGGGGGAGATTGAGGACCATGTGTGGTTCGAGGACCGGTGGATGGTTGCTTCCTTGTGTGATGAGTGATTGACAACGTTGTGTGGATCGATTCTTGGCTAAGTATTGCGGGTGCGGGTTGCGGCTTGACCGGTGTTGGTGCGGGTGAAGAACAAGCGCGAAAGGTCATTGCCGGTGAGGCCTCCGGGGTGTGGAGAAGACAAGTAGGCTTCGTTCGAGGGACCCGGTGGCCGGCGGGGGTCAAGTGCGGGCCGCATGGTGGCATGAACAAGAAGATGAAGTCGTGGACGGTTTCTTGGTTGAGCCTCAAAACCAAGGTCGAGCCGGGACTACGTGGGAGCCGAGTCATGAGTGGAGATTGGCGGAGGCTACACCGAGTTCGCGGGGGTTTCCGGTGGTTCACCGAGAAAACCACCGGGTTCCTTGGTTGATCCACAAAGCCAAGGCACCGGAGAACCGAAGACGGAGGTGCGGCACCACCGGACCGGTCGACGCGGGTGGGGACCGTCCGGCCGGTGAGGAGTACCCCGGTCGACCGGTGTGCGAGGCTACGTCGGGATCGCATGGCTTGCGTCGAGGCTACGCGAGGGGTGCGGTCGTCGGGCATCCGTCCGATGGTGAAGACATCAAGAATTCCAAATCCGCCCTTGAGGGGCTTGTATCCCTAGTTGTTAGAGAAGGGCATTTTAGACATTCGGTTGCCTCCATATAACCCAAGAGGTGAGAGGATGGCAGCCAACTCTTGGAACCCTAGCTCATTAGTTTTCCTATTTTCCTTAGGTTTTCTCTAGGACTAGCAAGAGAGCTTCACGGAGAGATCTTGTAGAGAGGGATGGATGATCGAGCGGCTTGCTAGACCTTGTACGAACCTTTGTTTCATGTATAGATGATTCGGCGTGGTTCCTCAAGGTTTGGATGTGTTTTCCCGGTTGTTCTTGGTGGTGATTTTCGGAGCCCTCTCTCGGTGATTTCTTGGGGTTGTTTTCGGGGTTTTTCTCTTGGGGATTTGATGGGGGAAATTTCTTCATGGTTCTTTGGGCTGTGATTCCCCTCCCAAATCGTGAGGAAAAGTGCTCGTTTTCGGAGTTTCTTGAGTTCTTGGTTTGGAAGTGCTTTCGGCGGGATTTCTTCGATTCCTCCTTGTTGGACGAGATTTGGTGGGATTAAACTTGGCCATGGACTCCTCATGAGGTGCTCCCGATATCCCCAAAGTCTTGTTCAAGTCCGTGGAGCGATTCGGGAGATCGAGTTTTGGATTTGGGGGAGTTGACCGCGGGTCTTTGTTCATCCCGAGTCGCCCGAGCTACACCGGTCGACCGGTGCTCTTGGCCGGTCCGGCCGGTGCGAGCCCTTGTGGGTTTTTGCTCGGGTGAACATCTTGGTGAGTTCGTTGTTGTCCCGTGTTGCTGCTTGCTTCGAGTTTGGGTCCGTTTGGTGGTCGGTTGGCTGTTTGGTGCATTGGGGGCTTTCGTCGCCATCGGTCGACCGGTGCGTCTCACCGGTCCGACCGGTGTAGAGCCACTCGGTGGAAGTTGCTCGGTTTCACCGGCGGGGACCGGTCCGGCCGGTGGTGCTCACCGGTCCGACCGGTGTGGGTCTCGTAGACTCGAGGTTTGGTTTTTCCGCTGCGTTTCTCGGGTCGGAAGGTGGTGTGTTGGTTCCTAGGTCCAGTGGCACTCCAGTGGCTACGTGGGCTTGACCAACCTTGGTAGTGAGTCGGAGACGTGTGTTGGAAGCCGCGTTCGTCTTGTTGGAGTTCTCATCTCCTTCGAGAAGAATTTTTATCGGCTCCCATTCACTCCCCCCCTCTCTGGTTCGCCGTATCGGTCCTTCAAAATGCCACCGGCGATGTTTGTCGGATGCGGCAACAATGCGAAAAATGTGTCGTTTGGGCAAGCGCTTCTTCGGGATGAGACAACTGACACTTTCAGATGGCTCTTCGACTCATTCAAAAGCTGCATGGGCGGCAGGCAGCCTTTTGTGATTCTAACAGGTGCATATTTTGAGGGAGAGGGGAGGGGGGTATATTCTGATTTATTCTATAATGACTGCTGTAAAAAAAGCAACTGTAGTGTGTAGTGTGGTTGCAACGTTTGCAACATTAAACTCTATTTTTTGGTTGCAACCATCGTATGTTTTGGATTGAAAAAACATTTTATTAACAGGAAAAAAGAACCGCTTTTAAAAAATTGATGTTTCTACAGATGAAGATGCGACAATGAGGGAGGCGATAAAAATTGTGTTTGACAAATCACAACACAGAAAATTGCCAGTGGCACATAATAAGGATGTGGGATTATGAACTCGAGGAGTTGTACAAGGTGCACAGGGACAAAAATCTGAAGGGAAAACTGGAGTCTGATAAATTATCCTCTGGGTCCTACACAGTTTGAGGTAGAGTGGGGGAAGCTAGTGGATGAATGTGGCATAGGGGAACACCCAGCGATTGTAGCATTGTGGCAGAAAAGGAAAAGATGGATTGCAGTATATTTTAAGGGCATGTACGTGGGAGAATGACTTAAACCCGAGAGATGCGAGAGCCGAACAGAGTATTGAATGATGGATATGTTGGCAGTGTGACAACATTGCATATGTTTGCAAAGAGGGTGCTTGACTCTGTTCAGCACACAGACTACATGGATGCTGGGGAGTCGCACTACTCATAGGTATTCTTAAACTGCAAAACCCAAACATATGATTGCAAAAACCTGTTAGTTCAGTGATTGCAACACACTGGTTATGTGTGATTGCAAGAAAACATATGTCTGTTTGCAACCACTGATTGTGTGTGATTGCAAAAAAGCCTGATAGTTTTTTAATGCAAAACATGTTAATTTGTGGGTTTGCAAAAAAACATGTTTGGTTAAAAAATTTTTAGTTAGTGATTGCACCAGTGTGTGATTGTAACAAAGAAAAAGAAAACTGAACCAGTGTGTGATTGCAACTAGTTGGCGTACGTGATTGCAAACCAGGAGTTATGTGTGGTTGCAAGAAAACCTGACTTTGTCTGTGTGGTTGAAAAAGCTACTTGGTTATTTGGAATATGATTGCAAGCTTGGGTAGTGTGTGATTGCAAAAACTAAAGTGAGTGATTGCAAAAAGCTACTGGTTTATTTCTGTGACTCCAAAAAAGAAAAAGAAAACTAAACCAGTGTGTGATTGCAACTAGTTGGCGTGCGTGATTGCAACCAGGAGTTATGTGTGGTTGCAAGAAACCCTGACTTTGTCTGTGTGGTTGAAAAGCTACTTGGTTATTTGGAATATGATTGCAATCCTGGATAGTGTGTGATTGCAAAAAACTAAAGTATGTGATTGCAAAATCTGCTGGTTTATTTCTGTGACTGCAAAAAAGAAAGAAAAACTGAACTAGTGTGTGATTGCAACTATTTGGCGTGCGTGATTGCAAACCAGGAGTTATGTGTGTTGCAAAAAAACCTGACTTTGTCTGTGTGCTTGCAAAGCTACTTGGTTGTTTGGAATATGATTGCAAGCCTGGATAGTGTGTCATTGCAAAAAACTAAAGTGTGTGATTGCACAACCTGTTTTTTTTATGAATTCAATATATTCGATGTGCTTGCATCTGCAGAAAAAAATAAAAAATGTATTAAGCACAAACTGTTGAAATGAGCCTGTGACTGTTTGCAACAACGTGTTACATGTGATTGCATTGTTATATGTCTGCGGTTGCAATAAAAATGTAATGATGAAACCTAAATTCAAAATTCTGATGTGCAGGCCGAGGTTGTCAGGGCATGCAAATCACGGTTTGATGAGCAGCTCAGCAGGATGTACACGCGGGCTGTGTATAATGAATACAAGAGGGAATATGCTAACAGTACAACGTTTGTGATTGAGCCTGATCCAGATGTTGAATGCGGTTACTTGGTGAAGCATTAAAAAGGAACATGAGTGTTCTGTTGGGCACAACACGCATTCAAGGTGCTAGCTGACAAAAAAGAGGGTATGTATAAATGCGAATGCATGCAATGGGAGCACACAGGGTTGTTTTGCATGCACGTGATCAAAGCATTCACCCACCTGCAAGTGCGAGCATACCGATGAAGTACATTCTGCGGCGCTACACACGTAATGCGAGATCTGTAGTTCCATGGGACAGGCACGATGTTCGGGTTGTGACTCATGTTGACACAGAGCAAACGAGAATGTCAAAGCTGCTGCCCAAGTTAATGCACCTGGGTAGAGCGGGAAGCAAATCTGACGGTGCTTATGCCTTGAGACCGTCCGCACATCGACATGATAACTCCCGGTATTGAGCTTCTACAAACAAAGCAAAGCTGGCGCTTGTGAGATGGAAAGTGGTGATTTGCATGAAAATGGGGATAACGAGATGGGTCTATTTTGTGTCGGACCAACGGATGAAAGTGGTGACGCCACCGTGGAAAGCTGCTATAAATCCTAGTAACCCCCGCCACACCAAAAATAAACCATGTGCCACGGTTCGGCAACTACCCCGGGCGGTGTGGTAGTGGTCGAACCACCCGTGTCTAGCACAAAAGGTAGGAAGCCTGTCAGCGCAGCAAAATCCTCCAAAAACATTATGATACCTGATAATCCTTATAGCACATATAGTGGAGGTAAGTGTGTGAAGGAGTGCCAAACCTGTCATGTGAGGGGGCACTACAACACAACATGCCCCCAAAACCCAAACCGAAGCAAAGCAGCAGAAAACAAAGCCAAAAAAAGAGGTGCAAAAACTGAAGGTTGGGCTCAAAGAAAAAGAGGTCGCCCAAGAGTAAAAAACGGACAAAACGGGGATCAGGAAGGGCAAAGTGAAGCAGATGGAACA